>CP139507.1:321632408-322832408 GCA_021014915.2 Artemisia tridentata subsp. tridentata | reverse complement strand
ACCGGTGTGCCCAACCATGTCACCGTTTGGTATGTTCACACGTACCTATAAGTACATATAAAATATTAGTTTTTAATAAAAAAAATTAAATAGACACCTTCATACATTTAGGAGGCAATTATTGCTCACCTGTTCAAACTTTCCGCTGAGGATAGCATCACGGGTCTTGTCACCAATCTCCAAAGGTTTCATCTTTGGTTGGACGTTCAAGGTAATACCACTATCACTTGGAATTTCCACATATTTATGAGTATATATACAGTTCATGCCATTTGGTCTTCTCCGTACCTGTCAGCATTACTTCTTTAGTCTTCTTTCCTTTGTTTTGTTAACCAAGACGATAAATTCCTGGAAAGTATAAAAAAAAAAAAAAAAAAATAAGCAAGCGTACATAACTGACACACCCATAAATAATGCAAAAGCATGTGGCGTACTTTGCCTGTATAAGCTCTGCACCAGTTGCCTTCCAAAAATGAAGTTGAAGAAATTCATATTGAATCGGAGACATGTAAAAGACTGTAGGAGAGTGAACATATGTGTTTATATATTACCTTTTGAATAGCTTCAAAAATAGGTAGAAAGACATCAGTATCGTAGTTGCACAACTTGTTCTGAAAAATTGATGCCAATCTTTCGAAACCCATTCCGGTATCCACGTGTTTGGCAAGGAGAGGTTTCAAAGAGCCATTGGCTTCCCTGTTAAACTGCGGAATAGAAACAAATAAATGCACAATCACCCATCAGAGTTGCCCTAAAGAAAAGATAAAAACTTGAGGTTCGTCTTTAATGAAGCTCAGCATAACCTTTTCATATGAAAGCGCACGACATATCTGATGGCCCTACAAAAGAGGCAATGACAATAGTCAACGGTAACAGAAACCAACAACCAACTGCAACATGAAAGAAAAATGGAATCTTTACAGAAAGTATAAACGAAAACCCTGTTCGAGTAAGCTTTACCTTGACAACAATGACATGTGTCGCAGAAAAAAATGTTCTCGTGTTGATCGTTGAAACATAAATAATTAGGCTCAGATTAGTAATGCGGACCGGGTCATAGAAACATCTGAATTTCAACGTGGCTGCATATAGACACGGTTCCAATCCGGTAACTTTATTTGTGTCACAAACAAAAAGAAATATGGACATGAGATATGCCACTTACAATGGGATCACGTGCATTATCTTGTATGTAATTGTTCCAATTTACAACTAAGATTGTGAGGAGTCACCATCTGAAAATGAGGAAAATAAAAATATATATTCAGTAATTTAATTACTTGAGAAATTAATAACTCTTTTATACCTCAAATATTATTAGGAAATAAAATATTAAAGATTGCGAAAACCGTCCGTTCAATATACACATTTACCTGGCATGTAATTCAGCTCTGCCATTATACCTTTTTTAAATCAACAACTCAATCAGTGAACATCCTTGAGCAAGGCTGTATTCATGTGAACCCAATGGATTTACCCATAGTTAGAAATGACACATTCAGTTACATGACAGTTTAGTCAAATCATTATTTACCTTAGGTGAGTACTGCACCACCAATGTTTTTGTCTTATAACCTAAATGATAAAAAGACAGCACAATCTGCAACATTAAAGAAAGCTAACCTGAAAGAATCAAACTTCTATTTTATAAGCAATATCGCAAAGTACCCTTTAATTGGGCGAAAATATCAGAATATGAACATCTTCAGCTTCCTTTGCTGCGATCTCCTTTAGAAATGAGATGTACTCGAGTTATTTATGCATTTCTTCTGGAGTTCCTGTACGGATACAAAAAAACCGAGAACAAATGAATTAATATAAAAGGGAAAAGGACACAATAATCAATAAATGTAATTGCAAGACATTATCCAAAATGTAAAAAATAAGTAATCGAATGACCTTGTGGTATTGGGCGCGTGTCTATTATCCTCGTGTGAACCCAAAAAATTTGCTTGCACCTGTCCGCTCACGCCTAAAATGTTAACAACTATTAATCAATTAGTAGCAAGTATTTCAAAACCTAGATACTGTTTAAAAGGAAAAAAAAAAATCAATATCGATGTTGCGTTAATTCCAGGAAGGACTGAAATTACTGGTTCACTTGCCTGTAACTCTGTAAGTGATGGTTGTGTGCGATTGCTATAACCTCGCAAAGTACTGCATACATTTTGCGATGGCCTTTTCACACCTTCCAAATTACGAAAACGTGAAATAGTGAAAATAGGTGACAGACGGTCTAGTAGAAGCAAAGCGTACCTGATTATCCTTTGTTGGCAGTTTCTCAATTCCGTCACCACGTTCTGTCTGCAAGCTGCTGTTGATAGCCTGCAAAAACTACACGCACCACGTAATTCAAAATGGAGAAGTTAAACAATCTGAGTATAGAATTAAAAAAAGGAAAAAAAAAACGTTACTTTCCTGTACATAAAACCTCATGACTGACATGTATTTTTATTTGATTACTGATCCCATGACATCGTTGCTGCCAAAATATGAATCCCGAGTTTTACGTTCCTGAAAAATTACCATAGTTCATTAAAGCAACACCAAAAAGGAAAAAGATAAAAGATAACGTGAAATAGTGAAAATAGGTGACAGACGGTCTAGTAGAAGCAAAGCGTACCTGATTATCCTTTGTTGGCAGTTTCTCAATTCTGTCACCACGTTCTGTCTGCAAGCTGCTGTTGATAGCCTGCAAAAACTACACGCACCACGTAATTCAAAATGGAGAAGTTAAACAATCTGAGTATAGAATTAAAAAAAGGAAAAAAAAAACCGTTACTTTCCTGTACATAAAACCTCGTGACTGACATGTATTTTTATTTGATTACTGATCCCATGACATCGTTGCTGCCAAAATATGAATCCCGAGTTTTACGTTCCTGAAAAATCACCATAGTTCATTAAAGCAACACCAAAAAGGAAAAAGATAAAAGATACTAAACTCTAAACTTTTTAAACGCACGAACCTTTAATCCGCGAAGCAACAGTATGAAATCAGATACGACACTATGGATCAAAGGCAGAAAGAAAACCTATTCCATAAGTCACAACACAAATCAAACAGAAAAATTATAAAAAGCTATCAAAAAATAAACAATTGGTCCCTCAATATTTTTATCAAACACCTTGGCAGTACTAATTCCACTTAATTCGTTCAACAAAATATTATAGCTCATTTTGTTGACTAACTGATCTTATACAGTAAACATAAGCCTAAATTTCATATCCGATAAACATAAGACTAATTCGAAACCTTCAAATAATACAAAACACACAATTAAATCACTTTACAAACAAAAAATACCTTGAACTTGTGCAACATCCTTGTCGAATTTGGTTTAAAATTCACAAAAAAATCCTTTTGAACTGCTTGTCTTTCCTGTTACGAAAGACCATAACACAATAGTAATTAAAAGTAAAATTTTAAATACAAAAGAGATGCATCAACTTAATTGTACCTTGTAATGGCTGTTTTGGAAGATGACTTATCTCCTTTAGAATTTAAGAGCTCAATTATAAATCTTCTTAACTACGACAAAAAAAATCAATATTAGCAACATACAAAGATCTTCAAAAAAACCACAGTTCTTTTAAACATGGCTAGGTAGTATTAACCATGGGCCAAATACCCTTGAGGTATAGCACTAACCACGCATCCAGTAAAATCAAACAGCTTCGGTCCACCCTTCCAACCTGCAACGATATCCAAAAATATTTGTATGAATACACGACCGTTAATTAACCCCCTACCGCTGCAAACCAAAAACCCAAAGCATTACCTTTTATTTGATTATTCTCACTGCTTCTGGAAGAGTGGAAAGTGGAAGTAGGTATGAAGTCGGATCATCCTCTTTTGGTTTTCCTTTCACATCCCTCGATCATCATCAGCAGCAGAGATGCGTGTAGCGGTGGTTAGGTATGGGTGGGTGTGGGTGTGGGTGTGTGTGGAAAACTCTGGAGGTAGGTACGCTTTATCATTTGTTAGCCATCGTAAAAAGGCTAAAAGAAGCGAGCGAAGAAACGAAAGGGGAAAACCTGGAGCCCACAGCCCAAAAGCGAGCCCAACACTGCTACAACAACTGTAGCAAAATTTGACGCTCCATTATATATAGAGTAATGTCCCAAAAAGAGAACATTGTATTGTTGCTTTATTTGCTAAGTATTTATAGATAGTATATAAATTACAAAAAGCAAGTGGGAGTTTTTATCTTGAAAACATAAAATTACAAGATACATAATCTTCTAAAACACACTAGTGAAAATCATGATGAGGCTAAACATGTAAATGATAGACCTCAAGATGATGGAATTCTCATTCATAGATCCGCAAGGATATCTCAGATATTTGATTAATATGTTGAGGATTATATTATTATGCATTACCAAATATTGAATTGGGTAAATTACTCATACTCTGAATGTTAAAGATACTGTCCATAAAGATAATCAATTTTTGGAAAATTGGTTTATCTTAATTCTTAATAGTTAGACTAGAGAATGAAGATGAGTTTCTTCAAAGATAAGGTAACCCTAGTGGTTTAAATATTTGTGTAGGAATCATGTGGACAATATTATACACATATTTTAATGCATGTCTTAAGACAAAATTATTAATCATACTTAAGCAATTAAGTATGATTGAATAGTCTTTTCTAAGCACATTAAATATGCAAAGATGGTAATTGTCATACTTATTTTCATGAATATGAAATTTGACAATGGATTATAAAACTCTTTCTTGTATAATTACTTAAGCGAGGACGAAAGTAATTAAGAGTTTTATAAATTCATATAATCTTTGAAAGTGTACAAAATGCAAGAATTCAAGTATGGATAAATGCATGCATCTAGGAGATGAGTCTTATGTTTAAATATTAAATCCAAATTTTGATTTATAATTTAAAATAAGATAACTCCTAAGTATTCCTGAAAGCTAGTGGGAGTATTATGTTTACTTTCTTAAATCATATATATTAGATAACATATAGGAAGTAACATTTCGTATAAGTTAAATGTTAAGTCTTAACTTGGAATGAAACTTCACTTGAAAGATTTAGGAAATAAAACATATAACCTTGGAATATATGTTTATTATTATAAACATATGCGGTAAATAAATCTAATAGAACATGATATATCATTTAGATAATCTAAATGGATACGACTCTTTGGAAAGATAGAATATGAACAAAATCTAAGTATGACTCGAAGATTTTTCATGAACATCATGTTACATAGACGAATTGTTATAAGATGTTATGATAATGTTGATATCTAATTAAAAAGTTATTAGATAACTAGTGTAATGAATATTCTAATTGGAATATGTTTGGATATAGAATTACATCCTCAGCCTGGAACAACTTCCATATTCTATAGATGAACAATTTGTCAATTGTTGTGAAAATTGTCATAGCCAACAAACTTGAAAGTTTGGAAGGTATCAAACATTACACAATAGATATTCAAGTTTACGGAATTTTAAAGAGCATATTTGTAATACTTTGCATACTTGGATTTGATGTTTAAGGAATTCTAGAGAGAGAGAGAGATGAGAGAGTTGGGAACTCTAGAGAGAGAGAGAATGAAGAGAAAAATAGTTGTATGATTAAGAGCTCCAACCCTTCCCATGTGTGGGAAGGGGTATTTATACTACAAGATATAAGTGCCCCGAATGGGCTGTGGAGTAAGCTAACAGTGGGTAAAGACCCGACCCAACTCCACAAATACTAATATAACTATCCTAATAATAATACTACTAAACTAGTACTAATATGTCTACGAGCTACATGAATGCTAAACAGATACTCGGGGTGACCGAGTCTTCACATGAATATTTATATTCCTAACAATCTCCCCCTAAGGGAGGTCACCCCGGAAATAATATTTTGAATTCTAGCATTCTATCCTCTGAACATGACTTCATAGCTCGTAGTCATTGATTCTTCAATCGTCATTGATCTTTGTCCCTTCAGCAGTGAAATTTTGATGACTGATCTTTTGTCTTGGATGATCTTTGAGTAATCTTTGAAGTTATCATCCTAAATATGTCTTCAAGTCATCCTTTTGCAGTATAGTCTCCATGTGATATCGTGATCTTTGAGTCGACATGCTCACACTTTTCTGGATCATGATTTTCAGCATCAGAGTTGCGGAAGCAGTGTTGAAGGTCTTTTAGATATCATGATTTCTTTGATTATCATGATGGTGCAGTGTGAGCATGGGGTGATGGACTGACATCTTTTCTGCAATCAGCTACAACCGCCAGGATTTCCTGCATACGACAGTTAGCAATAAAACATCCGGTACTTACAGGTTCGGACTTCGAGATTATTAATAGCATAGTGTGAAAACTCTCTCTAATCCTTACCAAGGTCGTTCCTAAATCGAAAGCCCACAGAGGGCTTACAAGATCTACCGTAGTAAATCAACGATTAGGTGAGTCGCTGGAGTTCACTCCACGACTGTAGACCGTTTGAAACCGCGCGACCACTAAGCGTAATCCACAAGGAATTACCGAAGTGACCTGCTTTCAGGGCTGTTTGATGTTGACCCTGGCAGGAATTTCCATTCAATCACTGAGAATTACATTCGTAAATTCCCTCATAAATGTTCTGGCAAATTGCTAAGATCTGCGTAGGACTCATAAGTTTACAACTGGTGTCCTTAATGTTGAAAAACCAGTGTAGAAGTAACACGTGTTCCTATGAGATCTTATGATGCATCTCGTGGCTCTAGACTCGATTAGTGCATTTTTGGTGGTCGAAGACTAGAGCGGTGTCTCCTGTTTCAATAACAACATAACTCGTAATGAGCGGTCGATAGATTATGCAGGGTTCCCCGTGAGAATGAAACAAGTCCTTTTAAGAGAACTTGAGTGGTTTAGAAGGTTTAGTGCAGTGCGTCACTGGGTCCATGACGTCTTGTCTTCAATACCGGTGTTACCTTAGTAACCACCAGTAGCATATGAATTGAACCCGGTTTCTGCCCTAAGGTTGAATAATTGGAGGGCTATTTCTTTTCACCCTTTTTCATTTCATTTCTTTTTAATTCTTCAACCCCTTCTTTCTCCTTTTTTATATTACTCCTTTTTTCATAATCATACCTAAGGACTTTCTAATACTAACTATTCGATATTGTCCCTGGGTAGATCCCTCCGGCTCTGGCGGATCATAGGACGGTTTTCCTAACCTTAGCCACCTTATAACTTCATGACTATCCTATGTTGCCATTTACCAAATCTTTGAAAAAATCTCTCAAAGTGTTCATGATTATGAAATACATTTTGCTAACACTTTGAGAGTTTTATATTTTTCAAATGCTCCCCCTTAACATGTGCTCATATGTTTTAATTTAAAATTTGCACATGTTGGGTAGAGCTTGCACTTTTTGAATTGATCCACTTTCAGTGAACATGACCGATTCGAGATATGCTTACATCACTAGTTAGACTAGCTTGAAATTATTACCTGGCCTGGTCAAATTCACAGAAAGTTTCTCGAAACGGTACACACTACTCAGACATATCCTCTTCGAGACACGCTTACATCACTGGTTAGACCAGCTTGAAATTATTACCCGGCCAGGATATGTCCTTTCGATTAATGACAGTTTGTGTTTCGTCAATTCATTGGTAAGGTCTGAGTCACATGAGATGTCGCATCCTTTTTGCTGTAGTGCCATTTGCTCCCCCTCAATATGTACATCGATATACGAAAGAGTTTAGCACATATGAGAGAGCTTACATTTAAGACCAAATAATCACATTTTCATCAGAATTTCATATTTAAATCACATTCTCTCCCCCGATCAAAAATTTTAAACCATTTGAGATTTGTGATCCCAATTGATTTAAATATGTTTAGAAAATTTGGGAGAAAATGTGGTCAGGTTTAAATGTATTCTGATTATGGAGCATACTATACTCCCCCTTAAACCACGAGAGAGAGTGTCACTGCTGATGTAGCACAATGCTTAAAAAGGTGTCAGAAATTTGAACAAATACTCTCCCCCTCAATTAATGATCCGTTTTCTATTTAAAGAGCTGTAGTCATTCAATTGAGTGTGAAGTATTTGTGAAAATTTAAGTCCAGTTACCACCTTGTGAAACACCAAAACTCTCCTGAAGAATCATAGAACAGAAGGAGTTTGTGGTGTAAAGAAGACTTCCCTTCTTATACAAGAAATGATGCACTGAAACGTACATCAAATCAGGGATGCATGGATATGAAGTAATCCATGCCCGGGTGAACTTCACCCGTTGTTTGGAACAGCCGTCTTTTTGCTGACGTGCTTTCCTCATTTTGAAACGCGGGTTGCTATCTAAAGTAATAGCAAGCCATTTAGACATGTTTTAACAGTACATTTTAACTTCTGCTCGAGCTTCATTTAAAGTCTCGTGTCATTATTGAATGACATTTCTAAGACCGTAAATGTTATCGATAAACAGAAGACATGCCTAGAGGAAACTATTTTTGGTATTTTCTATTTTTCTGATTTTTATGGTTTTTCTGGGTTTAAGTTTTTCTATTTATAATTTGTTGGTTTTATAATTGATGAACTCAAATAAGTACATTTTATTACTATCATTTATCCTATTAATTTGACTTGTTTTACTATATTATGTATGAGGATTGATACTTAATCATTTACTTTTGTAATTCTCAGGTAAAAACAAGCATTTGGTGAAACTTAGCGATTTTGGACTGATTATGGAGCAAAACATGCAAGAAGTTAAGAGTCTACTGAAATGAAGAAGATCAAGACTAATCTGCTCCAGATGCGTCGCATCTCACTCATGACATGCGCCGCATCTCTATTAAGATATCACCAGATACGATCCAAGATACAAGAGGACATGCGCCGCATCTAATCATGGAGTTACGCCGCATCTTCTGGCGGTGTACGAATATTCCTGAATATTATAATCTTGGACCCCACGCGAAGTTAAGTCAATGCGCCGCATCTACTTACTAGATGCGCCGCATCTTCCCTCAGACAGAAACTATAAATACCCCAAGACCAGACGAATTTCGGGGGTACCATATAATACCGAAGACCGAACAGGAAAAACCAAGGACGAATTCAGTCAAGGAGGCAGCACAAGACACACCCAAATCAAAGATACAAGAGCTGTAAGAAGGTGCTGCATGTGTTTAATTCATTAAGTAGTTTTGTTTTATTGTGTTAGAAAACTTTAATTCATCAGGATTGGTGGCTTGTGTAATGTGACAACGAAAGATTGCACTCCCTTTAATACTTGCTTTCCCATCAATTAAAGTTTATATGTTGATGTCTTTGGTTACTACTTATTAGTGCATTGATAACCTCTGTGTTTATTAGTGGCTTGCGGGCATTTGACTGCGGAAAATAATGTGGCTCCCACGGTTATTACTAAATTGATCACTTAGGAATAACTTTTAGACATAAGTAATCATTAAGGGTTTACTCGCCGATAAGAATAGGACCAACGAGAAAGGGTTAACTACATACACTTCATATAAAGCTATCAATAAAACAAGTGACAATCTACTTAATCATAAGGACAGCCCTCTTATTGTCTCGAGTATTTATCTGTGTACGTGTGTGCTACTTGCTGATTCGTGCCTATTGGTTTATTTTATTATTTAATTGCAAACAAATCGTGCCAGTCTCTCAGGCTGAAACCCCCTTGCGTTAGGATATTAAAATACTGATTAGAATAACGAGATAATACGTTCCACTCTTAGTGATCGACACTCTACTTACCATTATATTCATACTGACCGGGTACACTGCTCGTTAAGTGTGTGTGTTATTGATAAGTCGGCTAAATATAAATTTAAAACTTGAGTAGGCATTAAAACTGCTAAACCGCAACGACACATCACGCGCATCAAGTTTTTGGCGCGTTGCCGGGGAGTGAATTGTTATTATCTGTTAATTTGATTAGTATTTTAATTAGGTTTTTCTTTTTATTAGATTAATTGCATCATTGTATTATTTTGCATATTTGTTGTATTGTGTGTTAATTGTTTTCTTTTATTTTTGTGTGTTTATTTTTGTTTGTGTGTTTAATTTTTTGTTTTTGTTTTTCGTATTTTTTCTGTTCTGTTATCGTTGTACTGTGCTAAATCAAACGATACGGCGCATCTGATCTCTCAGATACGGCGTATTGCGTTTAATTTTTTTTAAATACAACGCGTTTAATTAATTCGATACGACGCATCTTTTCCCCAAGATACAGCGTATCTGTTTTTAATAAGAAAATTTTTCTAAGCGATAAAGTAATACGACGCATCTGCTTTAGCAGATACGGCGTATCTATTATTTTAATTAAAAACAGTTTGCGAATTATTAAACAGATACGACGCATCGATCTCTATCGATACGGCGCATCTTCTGAATCAAAAATCTTGTATTTTTAAAACGTAACGAAAATACGGCGCATTAACTTCCGTTAATACGACGTATTTAATTTTAAATAAATATCGATTTTTGATTAATTAATTCGATACGGCGCATTCATAAATTCTAAGCGGCGTATCTATTTTCTGGATAAAGTCTGATTAAATTTTAACGATTATAAGATACGGCGTATCCAACTCTTTGGATACGGCGCATCGTCTGCAGATATCAGCTATTTGTATTCTTATATCCGTTTCTATATTCATTAATTTCTCTTCTAGCGAACAAATCCTACTGATGATTTTACCTTGGATGACAGATTTTGCTATGGAAGACATGTCAGTTAACGGATATCTTGCTAAGGAATGCTTGTTTTCAGATTCATTCAATGTGCTCATGATCGATGCAGATTTATTCTCTTGGGAGACTCCTCTTGAAGCTGCTTTTAAAGAATTCATGCGTTTATGCAACATTGACAAAGAGGTGTTCTCTTATGATGTATTTGTGAGGTACACTGGAGAAGAATTGTCGCTCTTATGGCCTATCATTGAAGCCGAAGGATTGAACTGGACTACTATCGAAGAAGATGATGGGAAATTCTATCTTGCATACATGGACTCGAGCAACAACAGCTGTGGTGGAGGCAATGCCCAAATCTCTTACATGCCTTATTCCGAACAGTACTGGGGATTAAATGAGAACTATCTGGATAATGACATGAATTATGCTTTGGCGGAGTTACTATTTCATGGCAGATTGGTAAGATTGATAGACCTCTCCCTCAATGATTGGCTAGAACTCAAATATGGTAGTCCGGAATTTGCCCCTGCAGATGAAGTCAAGCGGATTATGACTTCATGGTTGACTCAGAGTTTTAAGGAGCAATTTAACGAGTTCATGGAGATAAAAAGGAATATGATTGGAAAATTTTGCTTTGACGTTAACCATGATCCTAACGATGTTGATTTTTCAGAATGGTTGGCTAGTAAGTTTAATAATCATAAGAGCATGGATCGAGCTACTAAGGATGCATTATGGGTATATTGGATGAGAGGAGAAGATGAAGAAGTAGAAAGCGATTATGGGTCGTCACTTCATGATTCAACAATCAATGAGGGCATTGAAGAACTTTTCAGGATTGACATTGATGTGTTCGATTATGAGACACCCTTGTGCAAGCAGTTCAAGGAATTTAACTACCTTCTTCAAGTCGACGATGATGTGCTTACCGGAGATCTACCAGGATTTAAGACTTATGATGATTTCAAAAACACCTGGTACTATGAATGGAATGACCAAGTACCATGGGTTTGGGATAAACCATGGGAATTTGCGCACATTAATCACACTTGTACACCCTTCGTTTTCAAGGACGGGAGTAGTGTTTGGCCGACCTGTGATTATAAAAGTGACGGAACCTGTAATGGGGGAAGTATAATTGGGATGAGACGGGTTGGAAACGATTTAACCTTTGAAGATTATGAGTGGTACGATAATGTTGAAGACTGCCCACAAAAAGCGGAGGCTTTGCAAGAAAAGGGTAGAATTGAACGCTTGAAAGGACTTAAGGGGACATCGGATACTACTTTCTGGGAATGGGTGCATAAACAATTTGATGATTTCACGAAGCTTAGTCGACGGTTACAATATGATTTGGAAAGAGAGTGGGAGGCGATTCAAGACGATAAGTCATTAATTGAAGAACTAGATGATTATTTGATTAAGGATCCTTATTTTAAGTTTGTTGATAAAGACGAGGAAGAGTTCACCAAAAGAAAGTGTCAACTACTTGGGATTCCTTACAATGAGCCACCCATGATTATTTCTGAAAAATTTAAAATCATCAAATACTCTTTGGGTCCTGATGAAGAATATACTGCGGTGAGGACAAAGAGTTATACTAGATTAAGTCGAACGGAAGAAAACGTCGCAGAGATATACGGGAAAATCTTTCGGATGAAGGAAGAAGGATGGACCGTGACAAGGACTTATTGCTGAGCTGAACGTGAGTCTAACTTGAAGACTCTGGAATAAAGACAAGTGCTTACCGGGAGACAACCCGGAGAATTTTTACTATTCTGTTTTCTGTGTCGAGCCAGTCAGGCCCGCATGAGGATACGGCGCATCTAAATTCTGAGATGCGACGCATCTCCTGCAATGGTCATATCTTATTTTATTTTTCTGCATTTTTATTTTCGACTTTAAAACTATTTATCAGTTTATTTTAATGCGGCGCATCCCTGGTTAAGGATGCGGCGCATCTTTATTCTGATCCGTATTTATTCCAGGCTCGATACGGCGTATCTTCTTCAATAAGATACGGCGCATCGACTGACCTGATGATTTTCAGTTTTAATTTTTAAGTTTTATTTTTCCTAACTACTAATGTATTATGCAAGTTTGAACCTTTCTTATCTTAGGTGTGTTTTAAAGCTTTGGTGGTATTATAGTTTCCTGGATTTCCTGTGGATACATCAAGTATGAAGCTTTAACGTTCTCATCCACAAGAAAGATGATTTTTGCTCTTATACTAATGGAGGATCATACCGAGCAAATCTCAGGGGAGTTTTTCTGTTCTAATTCTTTTATTTTCCAGTTTTTAACCTTTTATACAAACAACGAGGACGTTGTTTAACTTAAGTGGGGGGATTGGAGAATTAGAACACTTAACAATTACTTGTCCTAAACTTTTTCAAAAATTATGCTTAAAATGTGCTTAATATATCAAACTTTAAAAAAAAAATTTAGCATGTTTTTGTTTAAGATCTAAGTTGCATAGCTGCACACATGACGTTATTTTCAAAAATTGTGATTTTTCAAAACTCACAAATCTATGAGTGTGCCGGTGACTTGTAAACTTTAGAACTTGGCTTGTATACTATTCGAGACCACCATAATAAGTATTATTTATATAATTGGAATGACTTGTCTAAATTGGTAAAATTCTAGGATTACACCCAAATAGCCTATTATATGTTATGTGTTATTAGCTAACTACACTGGTTAGTTAACCCCCGTATAAACCCTTTTGTTACTCTCATTTTTAGAGTAAGATACCCCTAGAAAAACACTCAGAGCCATTCCTTTCGTTTCTTACACCTATGTTTAAAATGTTTCGTTACACCCTTACACCTTAGCCTACCCTGTAGATTAGAATCCGTGGTTGGTTAATTGCTATAGGCAAAGTGTGTTTCCTTACATTACCTGTGTTCGCGTGCGTAATTCATTATCTTTGGTTAGGTCGGGAAATTGCACAATGCAATTGGAGTGAAAGTAAATATTGTATATCTTTGAGTTTATTTTTCGTGTGTTTACTACTTTCACTATTACCGTTATTTCTGAAAGTATGAAAAGTATGGAAAAATTATCCAGAATTATCATTATAGTGATGTGGTGAAATTTTACACATCTATGTTTATGTTTGAAAAAAAAATAAAATAAAAAAAAAATAAAAAATAAAAAAAAAATAAGAAAAGAAAAAGAAAGAAAGAAAAGTTGGAAGTTTGTTTTAACCAACTTATGTAAAGTTATGTAAGTGGTCGATATCACCACTATTTGTTGTACTATATCTATGGATTGAATGGGAATTGGCAGTTATGGGAACGCCAATTAAGGTTTATTCTTTGATTAAGATCTTGTTAAGTATAATTCGTGTCTACCTAAAGCGTGTGTTTCAAGTGTTAAAGCGTGAGTTATTCGATGATATGAGTCTTATTCATGGGATGGTTGGGATAGTGATTAACCACACTTAGGATTTTAATTTATTTGTTTTGTTTATTTTCATTTTACACCAATTTATATCCCAAATGTTATCCATGCCCTTTATTATTCTTTATCCAACCAAACCTTTGATTTATTGAGATTAGGGATTTGAGCAATCTTAAGTATCGTAGTCGTGGATTCGGCTATGTATTTATGATTTTGTCGCCCTTTTTGATATATTATTATTGGTGAAGTTTGGACCTATCTTTAGCCTAGTCGAGTTAAGGATTTGAGCAATTGCAAGTATCGTGTTCGTGGATTCGATCATGTATTTGTGATTTTGTCGCCTTTTCTGGAATTTGAGATCGATAGTGATCAAGAATAATTAACCCTTAAGCTTAAAAACCCTTTTTACCGCTTTAGACTTGTTATTCCTTTGCTTTAGTGGAGGAGATGTGTATACTTGCCAAGCTTATGATAGAATATTCGTCACGACTGGACAGTTAAACGATTAGATTTGCTTTTATCGACTTATTTTATTTTACTTCTAATTCGTTAAGTGTTTAGTTGTGTGATTATGAAATAAACGAATACATGCTTAAATATAAAAATAAATCCTAACATCTTTTAGGATACATTTTCATAAAAGAAATTCTAAGGTTTACTTGGGGACAAGTAAAGTTCAAGTGGGGGGATATTTGAAGAACTCAAATAAGTACATTTTATTACTATCATTTATCCTATTAATTTGACTTGTTTTACTATATTATGTATGAGGATTGATACTTAATCATTTACTTTTGTAATTCTCAGGTAAAAACAAGCATTTGGTGAAACTTAGCGATTTTGGACTGATTATGGAGCAAAACATGCAAGAAGTTAAGAGTCTACTGAAATGAAGAAGATCAAGACTAATCTGCTCCAGATGCGCCGCATCTCACTCATGACATGCGCCGCATCTCTATTAAGATATCACCAGATACGATCCAAGATACAAGAGGACATGCGCCGCATCTAATCATGGAGTTACGCCGCATCTTCTGGCGGTGTACGAATATTCCTGAATATTATAATCTTGGACCCCACGCGAAGTTAAGTCAATGCGCCGCATCTACTTACTAGATGCGCCGCATCTTCCCTCAGACAGAAACTATAAATACCCCAAGACCAGACGAATTTCGGGGGTACCATATAATACCGAAGACCGAACAGGAAAAACCAAGGACGAATTCAGTCAAGGAGGCAGCACAAGACACACCCAAATCAAAGATACAAGAGCTGTAAGAAGGTGCTGCATGTGTTTAATTCATTAAGTAGTTTTGTTTTATTGTGTTAGAAAACTTTAATTCATCAGGATTGGTGGCTTGTGTAATGTGACAACGAAAGATTGCACTCCCTTTAATACTTGCTTTCCCATCAATTAAAGTTTATATGTTGATGTCTTTGGTTACTACTTATTAGTGCATTGATAACCTCTGTGTTTATTAGTGGCTTGCGGGCATTTGACTGCGGAAAATAATGTGGCTCCCAGGGTTATTACTAAATTGATCACTTAGGAATAACTTTTAGACATAAGTAATCATTAAGGGTTTACTCGCCGATAAGAATAGGACCAACGAGAAAGGGTTAACTACATACACTTCATATAAAGCTATCAATAAAACAAGTGACAATCTACTTAATCATAAGGACAGCCCTCTTATTGTCTCGAGTATTTATCTGTGTACGTGTGTGCTACTTGCTGATTCGTGCCTATTGGTTTATTTTATTATTTAATTGCAAACAAATCGTGCCAGTCTCTCAGGCTGAAACCCCCTTGCGTTAGGATATTAAAATACTGATTAGAATAACGAGATAATACGTTCCACTCTTAGTGATCGACACTCTACTTACCATTATATTCATACTGACCGGGTACACTGCTCGTTAAGTGTGTGTGTTATTGATAAGTCGGCTAAATATAAATTTAAAACTTGAGTAGGCATTAAAACTGCTAAACCGCAACGACACATCACGCGCATCAATAATTTTCTATTTACATTTTTGTATAAGATATTTACAGACTATATTATTCAGTTTAAGAAGATGTTGACATGAATACCGAACAAGGATATCGATCTGTACATTGTAGAAGTCAGTAGTCAACATCTCTTAAACATTCACCACCAAAGCTTTCGAGGCTCCTGAATAGTAGACTGAACTTGAGCCTTCTCAATTTGAAGCTTTGACAGCTTCCCCCTAAACCGACAATCATCCTTTTGAGCAGTTTCAAAGCTCTCTTTCAAACTTACGAAAGGTAACTGTACAGCGGAAACCGTAGCAAACCACGTCAAGTATTGCTGCTCCTTTAAGAATAATCATCGTGATTCTCCGTTCGGGGGATAATCAAATAGATCAGCAATGTATCATCTCACGCTTGAATACTTCTTCTCACATTTCTTCCTGCTGAAGTCAGAAGAA
Organism: Artemisia tridentata subsp. tridentata; assembly: GCA_021014915.2. Lineage (NCBI taxonomy): Eukaryota > Viridiplantae > Streptophyta > Magnoliopsida > Asterales > Asteraceae > Artemisia > Artemisia tridentata. The sequence goes on along the minus strand of CP139507.1, from coordinate 322,815,857 downwards.
ATGCCTACCAAAAGTATCCAGAGACCACTTCCCCCCAAGTAGTTGAAGTGATGTAATCAGTCTCATTGTATGAAGCTCAGAAACCCAAAGTACACACTCAATCCTATTAATGAAGTCGAAAACGTAATATTAAGATCAATCAAGACCCGAAAATCCCCTTTTCTCCCTTCAGGAAATTGCAGATGAGAATTGTTACACCAAAGTCACCTAAGTCTCAAGTGTAAGCAACTTATCCCATATGTATTCTAAATGATAACACCAAGACAGTACCACAGAAGCACCGGAATCAAGTAAGTCCCGGATGAGCACATTTCCTTCTGTTGGATACCAACTAACCATAGGAATCATCATACAATTGTGTACCTCTTTAATCATCAGAAACTATTTCATACATCTCTTCCCCCACGTAGTTGGAATAATACACCATAAGGAACGAGTTAAAACACTGATTTTCTCTGCGGTTATGACACTTGTCTTCCCGGAATAACCCCAACTCAGAAGAGGTATAAAGTTCATCATGTGTACTCGTTGTGCGTTTAGATGTATGTCTCCTTCCCCCTTGCTGGTTTTGATACCTCAGAATCAGCAACACATTTTACGCACAAATACTTGAAATCTTGTGAGAAGAACAAAATTAGCTCAAATGTATCAAGTGAGAATCAACCGCTACCGAAACACTTTCTGACTATCTTTACCAACCCTTAAGTAGGCTATTTGATGTGATAACTGATGGAGCACACCCGATATACCAAACTTGACACTGAAGTAGAATTCCCCGTTCTCATGACTTAAACTTGCACTAATGTTGGAAGAACGGTGTAGAGAATTAATGCTCTAAGCAAATCTCTAAGTACTCAATACCCAACCAAAGTATGAGACATTAACACCTCTTGCGATTATCCACAACGTCATCGGCGAGTGACACTGAGTACTACAACGTAACTCCTTTAAGTGATAGTTAACCAGGTCTTCAAGCATTTACCCCGACTGCTGGTAACTAGATAAACTAAGTCTTCAACTTAAATCTTAAGCACGAGCAATTTATCATTGAAAGTCATGCATCCAACCAACCCTGACTTCATGATAGAATAAGATCACGCCTTTGAGAAAGTCAACTTCAACCTCAAATAAGTGATACCTGATCAACTCCGTAGTCACCATTAGATGCCAAACAAGTGACTGAACAACCAATCAAATGTACGTCGATCCACTTGTTCACACTTCTCCCCCTCAAAAATTGCATATGAGGTTGCCATTTTTGATTTGAACAAGTGCGTATGAGGTTGATCCACTGTTCACACTTCTCCCCCTCAAAAATTGCATTTGAGGATGCCATTTTTGATTGAGTGAATAAAAATCCAATCTGATGAAAGTAGATCCACTTGATGACTGAACGAGCATGGAGCAAGTATGAAGCTTGTTGATGAGAATAGTCAGAAACAAGAATATTTCTCTTCTTCCGAAGATAAAGCGCACTCAAGCGTACACTTCTCTTTTCTTTGATGAATGGGGCCTGAAGAGTTGTCAGCAGACGCCATTATGTTGACAATGAGGCCCGAGGCTTGAACTGCAGTGTTCAAACGTCATAGACGATGAAGAACGAGGCCTGAAGTGATGTGAACAGACATCATTGACGATGAAGAACGAGGCCTGAACTGATGTGAACAGACGTCATAGTCAATGAAGAACGAGGCCTGAACTGATGTGAACAGACGTCATAGTCGATGAAGAACGAGGCCTGAACTGATATGAACAGACGTCATAATCGTTGAAGAACGAGGCCTGAACTGATGTGAACAGACGTCATAGTCGATGATGTTCATCAAGCTTGAATTGACTGAACCCCTACATCATGAGATATCACTCTTTTCGGCACCCAAACCCTGAGTCTTTCCTTAATAAGAGGGACCGATGTACCTGCACTTAAGTAAAGACTTCCTGCATTGACATTAAGAGTTTGTTTGCATTTATATGGGTTAGTGATATCAGCATTTAAGGCATTTGGGGTTGCACTGTCAACCTTGGTTCTGCACTCAGTGAACATCTTTCTACAAGGTATCCATCTAAGACCCACAATCTTAAAAATTCTACCCGTTGGTATCCACCTAAGGGCATGATCTAGGAGTGTTTGGTTTCTCATGTACAGTGGAAGACTTGTTTAGAGAAGACCTTTGTCCTACAGCAATCTGCCTACCAGGTTTCTGAGTATGACTCTTTAGTTCTACGGGCTTGTTGTTGTTTCTAGTCTTAGATGATTGAACCTTAGCACGAGCATTCACTTCCTTCAGGAATTTTGTTATACAATCATCATGATTTGCCTTAAAAACACATTTCTGACAAGTTGAGCAAACAAAGTGTTTGGAATCAGAAAAAGATCTAGGATTCTTAGAGTGATCTGCTACGGGAATTGCCTTAATTGGCACACAACTACTCTTAGAAACAAGCAAGTTCCTAGTCTTTTCCTGTGTGTTTTTCTTAGCATCCTCTAGGTTCTGATTCTGAACACTGTTTTTATGTCTAACATGTTCCTTTAGTGTCACAAATGACACATGCTTTGAACTAGTCCTGGAAGAGCTAGAAGCCCTCATGTGATGAGGTTTTGCAAACGTACATTCCTTTTCATTTGGTATATACTGTGAAGTGACTGGTTTTGGCAAAACTTGTTTCACATCAACTTGGGAGGCAAACCGTGTTTTTGAAACTTTTGGCCGTTCAGATCTAAACGCAGTCGGTTGTCTAACAACTGATTTTGGCAAAACTTGTTTCACATCAACTTGGGAGGCAAACCGTGTTTTTGAAACTTTTGGCCGTCCAGATCTAAACGCAGTCGGTTGTCTAACAACTGATTGGTTTCTAAGTAGTGGTTTCCCCAAGATTGATGGTTTTGCAAACTTAGTGTTCACACCATTTTCTGTCAGTTTTCTTAACTCATTTTTCAACGATGCAATTGCAAAACCTTTTTCCTGAAGTTGAGCTTTGAATTCATCATTTTTGGCAATCAAAGAGGTTGTTTGCTCTACAGTCTTAGTTTTCGTTTCTTTGATTGTATCACACAGTTCTTTGCAATGAATTTTCAAAGTCTTATTTTCCTTAAACAATTCAGTCACTTTATGTTCTAAGTCAGCATTATTGTCATGTTTAGCCTTAACTTCATTACACATATCACGCATCTCTGCCAAACTGTTTTTCAGGTTTTTGATCGTTAAGTTTTTGGCTTCTAGCTGAGCTTTCAAATCATTTATTATAAAGAATTCACGGAATTCAGGGAGTTCCGGATTTTTACATGGTAGTTTAGTTTGAAAACTTTTTTCCTTTTGTTGCATTGCAATTTCAAGAGAAATACAATGTTTTTCAAGCTGTAAAAATCTTTTTTTAAAGTTCATTATAAACATCCTTTTCAACCATATCATTTGATTTGGAAAACTCAGCCGTAGGCACAGAACTTGACGCATCATCATATTCAGCATCCTGATTAGTTTCTCCCCCCTTATGACTCATATTTGATGAATCAGAGGTGATATTGCTATAAGTCTTTTCCATCAGATATGTGTCATAAGTAGGTTTAATTTTATCAGTATGTTGTTGTTCATTAGAAAGAACATTATGTTGATCAGACAGATGTACCTCATCAGATTGTTTGAGATCTGCATTTACATTAAGCGTGATATCAGTTCCTGAGCTGTTGTTATCACCATGCTTATCTGACTCTGTCCCGTTTCTCATATGTTGTGCTCTTTCATTAATGAACCCCTTAACATTACTCATAAGATGTAGTAACGTAACTCTGAACACATCAACCTCGATTCCAGTGTAATTAGAAAAACACTTTTTCGCCATTTGACTGTCATCATCATAATCATCAGTGTATTGCGAATCAGTGAACACTTGGAGTTGGTTGTTAATCACACCCAAAGCAGCCATGGATCTATCTTCAGAGAATTCTCCTTTGTCAAGTTGTTGTTCAAGTTGATCCAAATATAGAGTCATTTTGACTGTGAAATCATGAACATCTTGACCAAAGAGTGTTGTGAAAGCCCGTATGTAACCTATCACGTATTCAGGTTTTTCAAACAGAACCTTGAGATGTGAATGAAGTAATCGAAAACTCAATGTGACTTTCCTTCTCATTAGGCAACATTAGTGACTGAATCAACTCTCTCTCTTGCAAATTTGGACACGAAAATTCCACATTAGTAATCTCAGAATCACACACGTTTATTTGTTGTACAAGATCGGAAGTCTTATGATTATCATTCTTGTCGTACAACTTGAGTATCTCAGATATGAAGGAATCTGAAGTAGAAGACATGATGTAAACGTGCACGGGATTTTACAATTCTATGATTTAAACCGAGAAATAGATTCTTTCGCGGGATTTTACCAACATCAAGAATAAACCGTGATGTGATAATGATTGATCGTTAAACTTTGTGAACCGTTGATTGAATTTGGTGGAAAGGGTTTAAGTGAATCCAAATAACCACCGTGGTTATATCCAATAACTTCGAAAATATCTAATAACTAGCACGGTAGTATTATTCAACGAACCCAAACAATCTCACCCAAAGTTACAATTAATCTCGGATAATTGAAATTCAATCGAAGTCGTTGTCTAAAGTTATATCCTAAAATTCTTCACAAACCACAAACTCGACCTTGTGGAAAATTAACCCAATGTCACGAGTTAAACATACATAGCCCAAGAAGAAATCCAATGCCAACCCAACACTAAAACTATCCAAGTCGTTTCTAAGCCTACCAGTCCACGCAGCCCACTAAACCTATTCCAATACATAACCGAAAGCCCACCAAAGCTAATTCAGCCCAAGTCCAGAATTTACACTAAACCCAACCCTAACTATTAGTGTATAAGATACACCCTAATCTTAATTGGATAACCCTTATCTCCAACTAAAATTAACGCAGCCACACGTCTCTCCTTTATCCCAAAACGATCAAGATCAAATCATCTTATCAAAACAAAAATCTGTCTACTATCAATTGATACGACAACCCAACACTGAATCAGACTACTATCAGTTGATGCTAGCCGATCATCAAACAAAATTAACGACGACTTCAAGATCCTTCTTTGGGTCTCGGGTAAGGTTATACCATCATTTTGTTGTTGTTTTGAATTTATGTCAACCCGAAAAGAAGAAAGAGTGGAACACAATGGTTTTTGATCTTTTCTTTTAATTTTCGGACAAAGATTCTTTCTTTTTCTTAGTAAATCGGTGATGGAATGAAGATGAGGTCGAGTGAGTTTGTAAATCAGTGATGTAGGTTAGATGTTAAGGTTGTAATTTGTGAAATGAGATTAGATTAGAAGACTTTGTTATTGGTTGAAACGAATGGGTTTAGTTGTTGTAATTTGTTATTTGTTGTTGATGTTCGGATTTGGATTTGATTTTAAAAGAAATTAACTTTTTGTTGCTGTGTTGCACGGTGATGTTGTGGATTTGTTTATGTTGATAAGAAAAATTTGTTGTAGTCTCGAATGGTATAGTTGTTGTAATGTTTGATTGTTTGTTTGGATTTGTTGGTTTGAATTTTGTTTATCTCTTTGCTTCCTCTTGTTATTAATGACTTAACTATTATCCGCAAAGATTAGCAAATCACAGGAGCACCAAACCGCTACAGCTCATGGGTCAAACCGCCAGTCAAATTTGCACAAACCGCTAACTCACCAAACCGCTAACACACCAAACCGCTAGATCACAAAACCGCTAAACTCCAAACTGTAACAATTTCAACCGCTAGATTCACGAGTCAAACCGCTGGAGCTGTTGGTCAAACCACTGGAGCTTTTGGTCAAACCGCTAGCGGTACCCAACAAAGCAATCACTTTCAACAGTTTTGTCTCTTTTCCCAGTTTAGCTACTATCCAAAACAACAAGTCTCAAACCGCTACCCAATTCATCCTTTTGAGTTCAAGTTGCAGTTAAGAATATCTTCAACCAAGAACATCTTCCTTTGACAAACCGCTATGAAGAAATATAGAGAGCAGGAAAATACAAAGTTTTTCCAAGTTTAAACAAACCGAACTGTTAACTCACAAAGTATTTCTAACTCAAAAACAAACCCAAGTATTAAACATTAGAGCCCAAATATTAAACTAACTGTTCGAACAGTTAAAGCCCGAGACACAAGAGAATTTGTAAATCAACAGTTAGAGCCCAAATATGAACAAGAAAAAAAATGGTTTGAACAAGAACATATTTAACTTGTTGAACCAGTTTTAAGAAAAAATTTTGTTCGAACCAACAATAAAAAAGCGAGAAAAATAAAGACCACAAATCCAAGCACACACAATCAATCGAACCTAACCTTGGCTCTTGATACCAATTGTAATACTTTGCATACATGGATTTGATGTTTAAGGAATTCTAGAGAGAGAGAGAGATGAAAGAGTTGGGAACTCTAGAGAGAGAGAATGAAGAGAAAAATAGTTGTATGATTAAGAGCTCCAACCCTTCCCATGTGTGGGAAGGGGTATTTATACTACAAGATATAAGTGCCCCGAGTGGGCTGTGGAGTGAGCTGACAGTGGGTAAAGACCCGACCCAACTCCACAAATACTAATATAACTATCCTAATAATAATAATAATACTAAACTAGTACTAATATGTCTACGAGCTACATGAATGCTAAACAGATACTCGGGGTGACCGAGTCTTCACATGAATATTTATATTCCTAACAATATTGTTGTTTGCTTAAAATGATGCTAATAAAATTGAGATGACACTCAATACTAGTCATGGTAGGATTTCATCCTTGTTAATGGCCATGTGTACTAGTTATGCTTAACTAAGAGCATAGTTGCATTACACATTAAAAGAATAAGAATACTTTAAACTTTAAAAATGTTTGAAAGTTTGATAATCATAAATTGGTGATTGAGGATATCACACACTTTATGAAGTATTATGTGGCAATATCAAATTATTTGAATGCACACATACAAGAACTTCACCAGTTGAAATTCTTGAAATAAGTATTCTTAAAATTCTGATAGATCAAAGTTGGTTTATTTATGTCTTGTCAACAAGTATTATTGTCATAGCTTGAGACATAATTCATCAACTAGTATTTTCATGCATTGATCTATTTAGTATTTGGATAAAGGATGTTAAGCATTTATTATTTGTAATGAATTTAAGTACTTGGTACGTTTATTTTCATTAATAATAAATTGGGTCATATATTTGCATGTTTAATCCGTGGGTAAATTAGTTATTCTAAATCGTCCGTTGTTAGTTAATGATATGCGAATATCATTAAATTAAGACAAATATGAGTTTTGGTATAATATACTTGAAAGTATATTGATGCGTTGACATGCCAAATTCACATGATATTCAATGAATTGAATATAGGACTTATCCCAAACTACATGATGTTACTTTATGGATGTTGTTAATAAGTAAATCATGAATAGTTATCCTCAAGCTTGAGATACTAGATAACTGTTATGAATGTAGTGCATTCTGTGGAACAATTTAACGCTATACGTAATTGGTAGTCATAAGGATTGTTTTCGGAATTGTTACAAAATTCATAGGTTATGCTTGTAGTCAAGATAGAATTTGTTCCTTCAAATTTATTTTGGAGTTTAATATTGCTGGGCCCCTCGTAGGGTTGACAAGATGTTTGCATGTCCATGCCCAAGATCTCCCTTGAAATGTTCAAAAGATTTGGTAATCTTGTTCAATCACAAACAACGAGAAACAGAATAGTTAAATAAAGAATGACTTAGATCCATATCTTTATTTAACGTAGTATTAGTAACATGATATTCAATGAATTGAATATAGGACTTATCCCAAACTACATGATGTTACTTTATGGATGTTGTTATTAAGTAAATCATGAATAGTTATCCTCAAGCTTGAGATACTAGATAACTGTTATGAATGTAGTGCATTCTGTGGAACAATTTAACGCTATACGTAATTGGTAGTCATAAGGATTGTTTTCGGAATTGTTACAAAATTCATAGGTTATGCTTGTAGTCAAGATAGAATTTGTTCCTTCAAATTTATTTTGGAGTTTAATATTGCGGGGCCCCTCGTAGGGTTGACAAGATGTTTGCATGTCCATGCCCAAGATCTCCCTTGAAATGTTCAAAAGATTTGGTAATCTTGTTCAATCACAAACAACGAGAAATAGAATAGTTAAATAAAGAATGACTTAGATCCATACCTTTATTTAACGTAGCATTAGTAACAAAAGGATAATAATAATGATGAATCATTAAAAGGTTTTTCCAGGAGACCTTACTCAAGTTGTACTAGAGGCATCGAAGTGTTGCTAGACGCTAACCGATGTGATCACACTATTAAAATATGTCAAAGTGGGAGCTGTTAGTTTTGTGGACATAATTTAGTAGTTGTGTGTTAGGATCGAACTCGAGATCACGGGATTGCATACTTTATATATGAAGAGTAAATGATTAATATAAGAGGTTATATTAATTATTAAATACACAAAACGTATAACGACCGTTAGTAATTAACGGAAAATTGACTAACGATCGTTAAATACAAAAGAGAAGGACTAGATTGAAATTAGTTGTCAAGAAGGTTCCGGATCCCCTATCTCATTGATAGGCCGATCGGTTATGGATGGGTATAACCCAATCCATATCTAACTTGGACTCCAAGTTTCAATTAGTATATAAGAAAAATCAAGGGCCATTGTTTTTCACCTTTTGTGCACACACAATACCTAATTGATTTTCTTTTCCTCTTTTCCCTTTGTGGCCGATCAAAACAAACAACCCTTAAGGGTTTTCAATTGTGTTATTTTATAAACAAATTGTTTGGTTTAGTTTTGTGTTCTTGTTTACTAGCATAAAATTTCCTTGGTATTAGTACGTGTGTACAAGAACGTGATTCAATCACACTATTGATTGAATATTGGATTGAATTACAAAAGGGTAAGGGGTAATTCCAATAATCCATATAAACCCTAATTAGGGTTCTTAAAGTTGATTGCTTGGAATTAGATTCTTGTTTGGATAGAATCTTAAGGTACGCATACTATTTATGTTTGGTTAATTAATTTACATGTTATATGTTCCTACTCGCTTCCGCTATTACTTTGATGCTTTATGTGTTTAATTATGATTGTCATGTAATTAAATTCCAACAGTTCAAACATGCTCAAACGTGTTTGATCAAATGCCTCAAAGAAATAATCGAAGGTATCATCATTAAACGATATTTGATCATAAATTATATATAGCCTTCCAAAAAGATAAAGTGGATTGAATAATAAGCACCTTTGAGTTTTTGTAAAAAGCGAAATAAGCTGTTTTAGACCAACTTTTTGAGAAAAATTTTAGATGTGAATGAAGTAAGTTGATAAGTCAATCCAAGTACTATATCTGACATTGTGTTTTCACATTGGATAAGTGCATAATTTGTTTTTTGTAAACAAAAGGTATAAGCTGTTAAAACAAGCATTCCGAAAAGCATTTTTGAAACTGCTTATTGTGTTTTTGGAAAATTGAAGACTACTTGGTTAAGTGGGGTCATTTTAAAAGGTATTAGTGAATAAGTTGTTAGAAGGTGATTTTGCCCAAATATATATTTCTTTTGCATCTCACTCATGTAGTCTATACGAGAAATGCGTCTGGACCTACAATGGTTGTTTATTTTTGCTTATTATTATTTAGATCATTGATGTTTCTCTTAGTATTTTACGAATGTCTAATTGAAACTGAAACAGAGAATTGTTATCTCAGTTCTAGAGCAAGTGAGATCCGAACATCCTCAACAAGTGAAGCCCGTTGCGAAGAAATAAAAGAAAAAAAAAAAAACTGGTGTGAAAACACTGTATTGAGTTGATTGACGACTTAACAGAAAAATTTGAAGAATTGTATAAAGAGCAGGTCAATTAAAAAGTATCTTAAGGCAGTTTCAAAAAGCATGGAATAGTTTAGTACATTGTTTAAATATTCAAGATGTTAAAAATCGTAACAACAACAATACCCAAACACCCCCTTAAGCTCAAAATCTAATCCAGAATTTATATTTTGCATCAAAAAACCTTTCCCAAATATCTACTTATTTTTATAAAAAGAATCAATACTTTTCTTTCAATTATATGAGCCCAGGTTCCAAGAATCACTTTGGATCAGCTCTTTGAGCAGAAGGATGAAGTTGGAAAATCTGTATCGGAGGAACTTGAGAAGGTGAATCTTATTTCTATAAAAATAAGTATTGTGATTATCATTCAAGGTTACCCTCTGCTTAAACTCTATAACATTTTTTGTATGAAGGTGATAGGAGAATATGGGTACAACATAGAGCACACATTTGTGGGAAACTAGAAGGGGGGTTGAATAGTTTACCGGTTTAAAAAATCCTTTTAAAAATCTTGTTTTAAAAGTTAGCAATTGGAAACTTTGATTCGAACTTTATGTGTAACCAATCAACACCAATATGAACTACACACTAAACTAAGTAATAATAACAAATAAAAATAAAGAGTAGAGTTGGAAAGATCGAACCAAGACAGAGGATTTATAGTGGTTCGGCTACGAAGCTCTTCTTCGCCCTACTCCACTCCCCGAGTACCACACTCGAGAGTTTTCAAACACTATATCAACAACCTCCCTTCAGGCGGAGAAAACCGTACACGTCGCTTATCCTATTACCGACACTAAGCTAAATGTCGAGTGCTAATCTTAGCTAGCACCAATCTACCAAGGTCCACGTGACCAAACACTCAAGCCCAGTGGCTTCAAGAGATCACCAAGATCTCAACACGATCACAATGATCAACACTCACTTCACTCTACTCAACTAACACTAATCTATCGACCCTTGATCTTCTTGATCAATCACACAAGCCCAATGGCTATAAGAGATGTTCACTATCTCTATAGATCACACTTGATCTTCACTCTCACTCACAAAAGATAGATGTATGCAAAGATACAACAAGGTTGTAACAAGTGTTACAAAAACCTAACAACTATAACTCTTGTATCTTCTTGAATACTTGAGTTCTTCTCTTGCTAATGAAGAGGGATGACAACACCTTGTATCTACTTGGATACTTGTGTTCTTCTCTTGCTAATGAAGAGGGATGACAACACCTTGTATCTACTTGGATACTTGTGTTCTTCTCTTGCTAATGAAGAGGGATGACAACACCTTGTATCTACTTGGATACTTGTGTTCTTCTCTTGCTAGTGAAGAGGTATGAAGAGGATCCTTGAAGGATGATTGATCACTTGAAGGATGATTGGATCACTTTTGAAACAAAGAAAACTAATCTAAAGAAGTGAAAGGTTTGAGAGGATTAAGCAAGGGGATTTTTCTGTGTGTGAAGGGTGCCTAAAACTGTGAAAGGGGTTGATATTTATAGGCAAGAAAAATCTGAACGTTACAGAAAAAATGGTACGGACGGCTCCGTTAAATACCCCACGGCTCCATTAAATTTAACGGAACCGTGGAGCCGTCGTAGACTAGGACGCTCCAAATTTTGTCTTTTCTGGTGAAAACTTATTTGGGGAAGGTTGGAGCTGATTTTGGGGGGGGAAAATAGATGTTGTGATTTTCAAACTTATTTTTCCATTAAAACATTTCTTAATATTTCAAAAATAATTTGTCATGTGTATTTTTGAAAAAAATGTTTTGTCCCATTTAAAATGTGAATTTTCAAAACATAAATTCACTTCTTTGATCACTAGTTCAAGTTGTAACTTTGTTCAAGAGTGGTTTGCGTAGAAACGGGATCTTCCGATTAAAGACTTGTTTACATTGATTTTAACGTATCGTGATTTCACATTTTGTCATCCTCAAAACGTGAAGTAATCGAAAGATATAAATAACGTTTTTAGAACATTATTTGCATCAACAATCTCCCCCTTTTTGATGATGACAAAATATAAACTCATGTTAGGTTAAAATTAGTTTTAACAAGTTTTTAATGAGTTTACTCCCATTTCTCCTCCTTTTTGTCTAATCAAAAAGGTGACGAAGGCTCCCCCTTGATGTGTACTCCCCCTCATTTGGAGAACACAAAGGAATTGAGCAATGGTTGTGCTACAAAACAAGGTTAGACGACAAGTATACAATATCTAACAAGTAGCACATTTGACAAATATCCAACCACACAAGAAAGTAGCTAAGTGGCCAAAATGAAAAGCCCATTTCATAATCATAAAATAAATGTCATACATAAGTATGACTACATCAAGAAAGCAAATTTAAAACAACATGAAGACACATAAACATCAATAGTAGTATGAGGCTTCAAGATTTGCTTCCAACTTCAAAAGGGTTCCTAAGCATTTATTGGAGGGACTAAACATGACCATGTTTAGTTTGGGCTATTGTGTGGTGGAGGTGGTGGAAGGATGATGGGTCCTATGGGTGGTGTGAGGAGGTGTTCTAGGTATGAAAATTGAAGACTCAAGTCTTCCCTAAGGTTCATGATGAGGGTTTGGTTGTAGTTGCAACAAGGGCAACTCAAGGTGTGAGTTTGTAGTGGATAGAGGATGGGATAACCCATTAAGGGTTGAGGTGATGGTGATAGGGAAGATGATGATGTGTTACTCCCAAGCTCAAAGGGAGTGATTGGTGATAAGGTTAGGGTGAGGGCTAGGGGGTGTGGTGATGGTGAAGGTGATGAAAGAGATGTGTTAGTTCCAACTTCAAGTGAAGTGGATGGTGATGAGTTGAGTGTTAGGGCTAGTAAAGGAATGGGACTTGGTTGAGGTGAATGTGTGTTGGTTCCAATGGTGGTGGAGGATGAGGATGTTGGTTTGGTTGATGTTGCCTTAGATGGAGCTTGAGGTGTAGTGAAGGAAGATGATGATTTGGTAGAGTTTATGGGTGTGTGGGTTTCATCTTCATCATCCAAGGTGAGATCAATGAAATCAATGTCATTGATGATAGGTTTAGTAGATGATTGAGGTGTGTCAATACTCTTGATCCATTGATCAACTAGAGTAGTTTGATTGGTTGGTTTGATGTTGAATCTAGGTTTCTTGTTCTTGTGTGAGGTGGAAGCAATGGTGGAAGACATGGTGTATGAATGGTGAGTTGTGAAAGTGTGAAGATGGAAATGCATAATGTTAGCTTAAATAGCCAAATCATAAGCATGCAAGGTTGAAAAGGATGTTGAATTTGGGGATTTGGGTACATGGGAATCAGGTTTTGTTTGCAGTTTTTCAGGAAAAGAAAGTCAAAAAGTGAAAGAGAATTGTTAAATTCGTCTTCCAGAGGTACGGTACCATTAAAGGTACTACGGCACCACTAAATTTAGTGGAGCCGTGGCCTATTTAATGGAGCCGTGGGCTCTTTTGACCTTCTTTCCAGGTCTGCAGGTTTTAGGCAGCCTAAATGGGGAAATTTTCTGGGGAATCCATTGGCTGCAAATCTCAAAGCCTCAAATCACTAAACACATAGAATTCCTAAAGCTAGTTTCAACTAGCAACTAACATGATCATGTGATCATCTATGTATTTAGGTAACTATTAAGCATGCATGAATCCAAGCATTTTTAACATCTAGTGCATGTAATAAAATAAGCTAACATGCATGAGTTAGGCAAGATAAACCAACATGAGGATTAATTAACAAGAGAATTAATCATGTTCAAGTGTTAAAATGTTAAAAGAGAACATTTCAAGCAAGTTAATGCCATGACTTTATTTATAATAGCTTAATAATACTTAAGTTAATAGTACAACTTAAGCTAATCCTAACTAGTCTCGTTTCTTCCCCAACTTTTTAATCTTGTTCCCAAGTCCTTTGATCGCCTTGCCGATGGACTTGAATCCCCCGATAGTTTGCTCATGCATCGAGACTTGTCGATTGTACATGGTTGTTTGTCTTCTCATCATTGTGGATAAGTTGGTTTGTCCGAATTCAACTTCGGAGGTTTGTGTGAATGATGAGGTGTCAAGGTTACGAAAGAAGGTGTCGGGAGAGGGAGTATTAGGACGAGACGTTCCTTCTTCATTCACCTCATCATCATCCTCATCCATGGGTTGAGAAGACGAACTGTGACCGAATGAGGAGGAAGAATGGGGAATATCGGAAGTGGATTTACGACCACGTTTGGACCCTTTGTCCTTACGTTGCTTTGTGCGACGGTGTGGTCCACCAAGTGGTTTCATAACCGGATTGACTAGGACATAGTCGACATCATTGAGAGATGGGTAGGTTTGTATAACCCACCTGAATAAACGAGTAAGCAACATGCCATATGGCATGAGCTCATCGGAACGACGATGAATACTGGCCATCCGTTTGACCATGTAGTATGTGAGGTTGTAAGGTTCCTCGATACTAAGACAGTAGAGCATGTGGGCAAGACTTGCCGGAACGTGATCACGGTTGCCAGCAAGGCTTAACGCGTTCTCACGCAGAAGAAGTTCCCAATTTCTAATATCGGGACGAAGCTCTTTTAGATATATTTTGTTTGGGTCGAGATAGACAATGGAACCATCACGTTTTTGATACGTGTTGGTGACTCGAGGAATTTGGATTACTTGTTTAATTACTTCAATGTCGAGAACTTCGGTACGATAAGCGCCTTCGTTCTCAAGATTGTAGTAAAGAGAGTCTAGAGAATGGTCTTTAGTGAATGCACACTGACCATATGAGGGAATACCGAGAATATGACCAATCTCGGTGACTGACAAGATGATATTTTGGTGTCGAATCCAAAAATCAAGAAAGACGTTTCCGTCAAGATCAGTGTAGGTACATATACGACTATAAAACTCGAGAATAAAACGAGGACAGACTTGATCGTTTATTTTGTATAAACAATCGAACTCGATAGAAGGGAAACAGACACGGATGTTGTCTGTCGTGACATAGAGTGCATCGACTACACGCCCTTCGTGTATATATTGATTTTGGACATTTGCGAAATGAGCTCTTTGCTCATCAGGAATGCTTAGATTTTCAAGAGTACTAAGAATGTATTGTCTGGTATCTTGATAATCATTTCGAGGCATTGTTATCTACAAAAAAAAGTATTTTTGTATATGTTAGTTCGTTGCATTTTAATGATTACACTTCTAGTGTGTGTGCCTAAATGCAAACAATGTGGAGGTGCGGTAATCTCGACTCTAAAACTATCCTAATGAGATTACCCAAACGCTCCTAACTTCACTTTTGCTCAATCAAATATGTCGAACAATACATATTAATTATGTACTTCAACCCATATTTGAGAGTTCGGTATACATGCAAAAACGTTTTTAATTTGCATCAACAATGCATGAAAAAGGTTTCATGATCCTAGATTTGTGAAGATTTTCAAAAAAAATGATCGAATTGGGGTGTTTGGCAAACGCCTCAACATGGCGCCAACTAGCTTTAAGTTTGAAAAGCTTTAATGCAAAACGTTCCTAATCCAATTTTAGTAATCCTAAACATGATTCCTCTACAAACAATCAATCATAATCCGAATTTAGTGATTAATTTCGGATTAGGTTTTGCACCATAAATGGGTTTTTGGAAATCCTAGGTTTAGGGAATCATGTGAATGCTACATTGTCTAATCCTAGTCTTAATTTCACAAGGGTTTAACTAATTTTGAAAATCCCCAATTCGGATTTATACTCAAGAACAAACCATGGACTCAAATTAAACGAAATTAAGAGTGATTTACTTACAATTAATGATGTTGTGATCAGGATTTGTTGATTCCAATGCCTCAATCTTGATTTTCAAGAGTTTAGTTGAATTAAGGTGTTATGGTTCAGTTTTGACAGCAAGTGAAAGTGTTTTTGGGTGTGTTTGGAAAGTCTGTGCAGAAGAAAGGGAAATGGGAGCGTTTTTCAGATGCACGGCTCCACGGTTCCATTAAACATTAGTGGAGCCGTGGCTCTTTAATGGAGCCGTATATCTGATGGTCCAATTTTTCTTCCGTTTTGACTTTTGGCTGATTAATCTTACTTATTTAGTAAGACTTTTTGACACGAGGAAAAAGTTTATACCTAATAAACTTTTTGACGAAAACGATTAGACGGGATGACATGGAATGACCTTAGTTTTTCCAAGGAAATTGACTGAGTTGTCATTGGATGAGAATTGACTTGTAATATTTCCCGTGAAATAATTAGAAATCATGAGTTGTGTTTTGGTGGATGACTATAATATTTCCCATGAAATATTTAATTAGTCGGAGTACGAGACATAAGGAATGACTTATCATTTCACGTGAAATGTTCAAAAAGTCATGTGACGAGTTGTGAGGGAATGACTTAGAACTTCTAGAGGAATTTCTAAAAGTCATGAGACGAGTTAGATAGATGATGAGTGTCTAAATACTCATCATTTCTGTCACATTTAGACTACAAAAACATTTAAAAACATGCAAATATGCTTCAAAATACAGAAAATATCATTTGATTGTGTTTTTATGTGTTACAAGTGCAAAATGATTAAAAACAATTGAAAACGAACATATTTTGCATAATTGTCAGTTTCAGTCCCTGAAGTTTCAGAAACTGGCAAAAATAGTCCCTGGTGTTAAAATTATCATTCAAGGTCCCTAAACTATTTGAATTTTACAAAAATGGTCCTTGGATGAAAGTTTTAAAGAAATTGCAAAACAGGTCCTTCAACTTTTAAAAATGACATAAAAGGTCCCTAAAGTTTCAAAAGTTGTCAAAACAAGTTCCCGGTTTTCAAAATTGGAAAATTATCTAAATTGGTCCTTGTACTATTGAAACTTGGCAATATTGATCCTGTTGATAACTTTTGGAATGTGACAACTCAGCCCCCTCAAATATCCAAAATTACAAAAATGGTCCTTGTGCTTATTTCTAAAAAACTAAACCGGACCAACCTTTAATAAAAACAACCCAATACCCTTTATTTTACAAACCCAGCCCAACCCAATAAATAAAACCCAAGCCCAATCCCTTAACCCTTTGACCCGACCTGGTATTTAATACCAGTTTGACCACAGTCAAACCCATCCTCAACCTCACACAACCCCGCCAAGCCAAAACCGCCTTCCACCTCCATGGTTTTCCACCTCCACCTGGCTACCAACCCACCACCTCACCACCTACTACTCACTCTCACCCCTTCCACCTCATATCCTAGCCCACAACCTCAATTAATGCTTCCCCACCACTTTTTTCCCTAAACCATGCTTCCCCTGTTTTTCTTTAACCAAAAGTACCAACTTGGCTAAATTCCTTTCCTTTGTGTCTTCTCAACTTATGCAAGCCTCCAAAATTCTTTAATTGCAAAAATTCGGCAGCAAGATACATATCCCACTTTTGGCGCCAAAATGCCAAATGGACGATTATGATGAATTTGGCCAAATCAAAGGCTGAGATGAGGTGGGATATGTTCAGAGGTCGACAAGGAACCTTTAGAGTCTATAAAGAAGGAAGAGGAAAGAAGGGAGCAAGTATCTAGTGTAATTTTTATTTTTCTTATGTCGAAATTTGTAGTTCTAAAATTCTAGTGTAAGATTTAGTTTTCTGATGTTGTAACAAGTAATTCTAGTGTGTAATAACTCTTTTTCAAGTATCAATCACAGTGTATCTTTACAAATTCAGTTTATGCAATTTTTAGCTCAAAAATCTCATTAAGCATTAATGTTGTTTGTAATGGATGTTAAGGACTCATAAGCTCATGTAAGCTCCTGAGAAAGCTTCTGATAGCTTTTAGTAACTTTAAAATTCAGTATTAGACATAAAACTCAAAAATTCAAAAGTGAGACAAAAATTGAGTGAAAAATCAATCATGGAGAATTTTATGATCAAGAAGCTGGAGCAGGGTTAATTTTGGATTGCCCTGGGTTAGTGGTTCTGTGGAGAACCCATAGGTGTGGTTTTTGGTCCTTGGTTCATGATTTTTGGCTGGATTGCATTTTGTAAGCTCTTTCTCCATTTCTTGCATTTTACTGTAGAATAAGCTTTAAACTCCTATCTTTGTGTTTTTATGCTTCTGTAGTGTTGTTCAGTAATAATATAGATTAAAATAGGCAGCTTGTTCTTGGATATTGGTTGTTGCTCAAAATTCCATTTTTCACAGTCAAAAGAGCATTTTAGTCATTTCTGAGTTTTATGCTTAAATGGTTGTTGGTTAATGCTTCTTTAGTCTCATGATATGATAATATAAGATCTTTAATCAGTTGCATGGTCTAAATCTGTGAAATCCTTTGGAAATCACAAATTCTGAGTTTATAAGGGTTGTTTGGATTTGCTGTCAATTCTGTGTGCAGACCTGTTTTTGTTGTTGTTCTTTGTTGAAACACATCACATTAGGTCCTTATAGCTTAGTTCTACACTAAAAACCATTCCTTATTCAGAGAAAGTCAAAATCACTTGCAATCTCTCATTAAGTGATCACTGTTAGGATTTAACTTGTGAAATTCATCAAAGTTGTTCAAAACTTGTTAAAGTAGCTTAATCTCATCTTATTTTACCTTAATACATCATAATCAGCTAATATAATAGGATCAAAGTTCACCAAAGTCAACTCTTGTGTTTTACTGAAAAAGTCAAAAATTCAGGTTTGGGTTCTGAATCCCATCTGATCTAGGGTCAAATTGGACTTCAATTGGTGTGTTTCTGATGGGGCTTTTTAGTTTTTAAGATAGCTCATAGTTCAGGCTAGCTTTTGCCCCCATAATATTTTGCTTATCAGCTTATTTAGTGTGCTAAATCTGCTTTGCTAATTGGCCTATTTTCTGAGTTTTCTGTCTTGAATTCTCAGCTGCATAGCTGCTTATCTTGCTGATTGCTTGTGCTTATTTGTAGTTTTAAGTTATTTTAAGCTTCTTATAGTGTATTAAGCTTGTTCTGAGCATTTGGTTGAGTTTGGTGCTTATTAGCTTATTTTTAGCTTATTAGCTCAACTGCTTATCTGTCCATCTGCTTATCCAGGCTTATTTAACTTCTGCTTTTATTTTTCCTAGCTTCTAAATAATATTTTAGACTTATCATAAATTTTCAGATTTTTCCTAAGTTATTTAATATTTTTAATCTTTTTAATTAGTTTAAAATAGTAATTAAATCATAATAAATAGAAAAATAATCAGAAAAATATAAATCTTTTTTACATAATTTTATTTTGTCATTTTTAATCTAGGAAAAATATAATTATATTTTTAGTCCTTAATAAAAACAAAAATAGAAAAATAGTGATAGCTTCTATTTAATAGAATTTATCTTTTTAAATTTTAATTAAGCATTTTTCATTTTTATAATTTTCTTATCTTCTTGTCACCTTAAAGTATTTATATAAAAAAATTCAGATTTTTCTTTGATCTTTTAGTATTTATTAGAATTTTAATTAGTTTAAATAATTATTAAATAGTTTTTAATTAATAATAATTAATTAATAAGTCAAATAAATAATTTTCTTTTTCCAATAATTTTCTTTTATTATTAGGATTGTAAAAATATAATTTTCATATCCGTAGGCCTTTTATTTATTAAATCTCACTTTTTATTTTGTACGTTTACTTTTATTTAAAGTTAAACGTACGTTTTTAGATTTTAGACGTTTTAAGTAATTTGGTTCCCTTTATTTATTTCCATAGCTTGTTTTAAGCTATTCTCTTTTATTTTCTTAGTTCAATAATTCCAAAACCCTTTTCCCTTCAATTGCACTTGATCACAATCCGTCTATAAACACAATTTCACGCTTCGCTGGGATATAACGACCCGGGAAAACACTATACCCTTGGTTAGTTGTCTTCAATTGGTTTGACTTTATTCAACCACATCCGTGGTTGATTTAAGTTGACTGTTTGAGGCCGATCAATAGATGACTTAAGAAGTCATGGGTGATTCGTAGAGGATGACTTCAATATTTCCTGTGAAATATTTGAGGAGTTATAGAAGGGATAGAACGTATATAAGATATGACGCAAGGGATGACTTTAATATTTCCGTTGAAATATTGAAATAGTCATAAGCGGGATGAGAGGAATGACTTAAGAGTCATGAGGCGATGTGAGTGAAATGACAAATGAGTCATAGAACAAGACGTGAGAAATGACGTTAATATTTCAAGTGAATTATTAAGAGGTCATGAGGAGAGAGGTGGACGATGACTTTAATAATTCAAAAGAATTATCTAAATAGTCATGAGTGAGGTGACGAGAACGTATTGGTTGGAGAATTGACGATGTTGTCATTCAAGAGACGGAGGAGATGACGTACTTCGACGAGCTTCATTCATGAGCAAACTACAGGGTTCCCGGTCAAGTCTAATGGCATCTTGGCTGCTACTCTTCATAGGGGGTTGTCTCATCTATAGTGTTTGTTGTCATGCCTTTCCGGCGCTTACGTACTCGGCTTCGGTCGTGGAGACAATAAGAGTAGTTTGTTTCTTGGGGAACCAAGATGTTTGTTAATCAACCTATGAAGGTACAAACATTACTCTCTATGTTTCAATCCACATTTACTCTCTCATTATCAGAGTTGGTATAGAAACATTTTCTACATCAATCTCCTTGAGATATCGCAATCTCAAGTGTGTAGTACCTTTGATGTATCGGATGATACATCAGACATTTTGATGTAAGAAGTCTTGGGGCACTTCTTACAAGTGGGCACAAAGCCAAATACTATTCATGATAATGGACCAACTTGCCGTTAGGTAAACTACTTTACCTATTATGCCCCCTAACCTAGTTATATCCGCGCACTCACCTTCTTCGTCTCTTGTGAGTTTCGTTTTTGCGGATATGGGCGTCAATGTCAGTTAAGACTATTACTTAAACTATGTATCTCATACATATAGTATACATAAGTTTAAAGGGATACTTAATTTAGGCAAGATTACTTATGTGCAAGGAAGGAAACTTGATTCACTCATCAATGCTTAATTCAAACTTGTCACGCATGATCTTCAAGCGATCATCGAACATTTCTGGACAAGTTGAGTTTGACATGATGAGATGTGAATAAAGTTTCTGTGTTATAGTGCCTACCATGTTAGATTCTAACTACACTATTTCATGCCAAACATTACTACTAACAAAGGGTGTTTTAAGAAAGCGTACCTGTGCTTGAGGTGTTGCTCTTAAAACTAGAGGATTAGACTACCTTTGTTGAATGTTGAGCATATAAGACGCGACTTGGCTTTTGCGTCACCAGACTTGTTTGATAACACATCATACTCCTTTTGTTAGACTCCGAAATTTATTTACACTCATGTTTTCCTAGCAAAACAAAAGTTCAAACATCTGGTCCCCAATATCTCATGGGTCCAAAGTTGTTAGAGTCAAACATCCTACGCATTTGTTGTGTTAGTTTAGGATGTGAGAATGGAGGACACATTTCCCATGGTAAGTAACCTTTTGATGGACGATCATTCCAAGTTACGGGAAAGTTACTTGGATGATTTTGTCTTCTAAAGTTACCTCTCGGTAGAGGAGTTCTAGACCGAGGTTTGGGAGAATTAATTCTTCTAGGTGGAGAAGTAGTAGACTTAGTGCCACGTTTTACAAATCCATGTTCGGGAGATGACAATGGTTTGTAAAAGCCTTTGGCTTTCTCTTTACTTGGTGTAGACACTCTAGTACTATCTACAACTACTTGACTCGGTTTAGGACTCAAGTTCTTTTTTAGAATTGACCCAGTTTTGTCCTCAGCGCCAGACGGTACCATGGTACCGCTAAATTTAGTGGTGCCGTCGGTATCATTAGTGGTGCCGTCACCTTCAGACTTGGACATTTCAGGCATTACAAATTTTACTTGTTTAGTACCACTTGTAGAAGCCTGATTTGGGTCAAATCCTAAACCCGAACGGTCATGTTCACTATATCTAATATTTTCAAGTATATCATTAAGCTTTTTAGTTCCTTCATCAAACTTAATGATTCTTAAAGCATTTTCTTTAAGCTTTTCATTTTCTACTTGAAGACTTATACATGACCCACATCCTAAGTCTACTTCCTTATTTTTCTCAAGTCTTTTGACTTGATCTATTACTTCTAAAACTTGTAGTTCTAGTTCTTTTAGTTTTAATTTTAGCTTTGTGTTTCTACCTAAGATCTTAGTACTAACTACACATAGTTTGTTGTATTCGTCATGCAATTCACTATCATCTATTGACGAATTATTATCACTATAATAAGAAGAGTCGAAATGTACCTCGTTAGAAGCTTGAGCCATTAGGCATGTTTCATCGTTAAGCTTCTTCTCTTCTTCTTCACCGCTATCACTCCAAGAGCCTCCTACAAAAGCTCTTTGGTTGTTGGAGTTCGGTGGTTTGGGACATTCTCCTATGAGGTGATTAGGATCTCCGCATCTATAGCATTTCCGATCACTTGTCCCTTTCCTTTCATCACGATTCTTTTGAGATGACCTCCTTTCATCACGAGGTTGTCTAGGAAATCTACCTTTCCTCCTAAAGAACTTTCTAAAGTTTCTAACGGCTAGTGCATATTCTTCATCTTCACTATCGGAACTCAAACATTCCTCATCACAAGTCTCCTACTTGGCTTTCAATGCTAGAGATCTAATTCTCTCGCTTTTGCCTTTGACAATGTCAGAGTCCTTCTTGATTATCATCTCGTGAACTTTCAAGTTTCCTATAAGTTCATCGAGTGACAAGGTCGCCAAGTCCTTTGACTCTTCTATGGCGGTGACCTTTGCTCTCCATTTAGGATGTAGAGCTCTAAGGAACTTCCTAACATAATTCTTGCTAGAGTAACCTTCATCAAGAGCTTTAAGACTAGTGATAATAGTATTAAATCTAGCAAAAGCATTATCTATTGACTCATCCTTCGAAATGGAGAATTGTTCATATTGTTGAACAAGAAGATCTATCTTGTTCTCTTTGACTTGGTTATTACCTTGGTGAGTGACTAACAAAGTTTTCCAAATATCTTTTGCCGTATTACACATGAAAATTCTTTCGAATTCCTTTTTGGGCAAAGCATTATAAATCATCATTTTAGCCTCATTATTTTTGGCTAATTTCCTTTTAAGTTCATCACTTTGTTTATCATAAGAAACTATTTCATCCTTTTTAGTTTCCGGATTCATTTGAATAGGTTGAAAGTCACCCTCGGTAATAACATGCCAAAGATCAATGTCTTTTGATTTCACATACGTTTCGAATCTTGTTTTCCAATATATAAAACAATCGGTTTCGAAAAGTGGTGGTCTTTGCATAGATTGCCCTTCTAGATATTTGTCGGAATCCATTGATCGATTCAAGTTTTAAAATACAATATACTTTAAAATCTTGACTGACGTGGCTTCTGATACCAATTGTGGGAAACTAGAAGGGGGTTGAATAGTTTACCGGTTTAAAAAATCCTTTTAAAAATCTTGTTTTAAAAGTTAGCAATTGGAAACTTTGATTCGAACTTTATGTGTAACCAATCAACACCAATATGAACTACACACTAAGCTAAGTAATAATAACAAATAAAAGTAAAGAGTAGAGTTGGAAAGATCGAACCGAGACAGAGGATTTATAGTGGTTCGGCTACGAAGCTCTTCTTCGCCCTACTCCACTCCCCGAGTACCACACTCCGAGAGTTTTCAAACACTATATCAACAACCTCCCTTCAGGCGGAGAAAACCGTACACGTCGCTTATCCTATTACTGACACTAAGCAAAATGTTAAGTGCTAATCTTAGCCAGCACCAATCTACCAAGGTCCACGTGACCAAACACTCAAGCCCAGTGGCTTCAAGAGATCACCAAGATCTCAACACGATCACAATGATCAACACTCACTTCACTCTACTCAACTAACACTAATCTATCGACCCTTGATCTTCTTGATCAATCACACAAGCCCAATGGCTATAAGAGATGTTCACTATCTCTATAGATCACACTTGATCTTCACTCTCACTCACAAAAGATAGATGTATGCAAAGATACAACAAGGTTGTAACAAGTGTTACAAAAACCTAACAACTATAACTCTTGTATCTTCTTGAATACTTGAGTTCTTCTCTTGCTAATGAAGAGGGATGACAACACCTTGTATCTACTTGGATACTTGTGTTCTTCTCTTGCTAATGAAGAGGGATGACAACACCTTGTATCTACTTGGATACTTGTGTTCTTCTCTTGCTAATGAAGAGGGATGACAACACCTTGTATCTACTTGGATACTTGTGTTCTTCTCTTGCTAGTGAAGAGGTATGAAGAGGATCACTTGAAGGATGATTGGATCACTTTTGAAACAAAGAAAACTAATCTAAAGAAGTGAAAGGTTTGAGAGGATTAAGCAAGGGGATTTTTCTGTGTGTGAAGGGTGCCTAAAACTGTGAAAGGGGTTGATATTTATAGGCAAGAAAAATCTGAACGTTACAGAAAAAATGGTACGGACGGCTCCGTTAAATACCCCATGGCTCCATTAAATTTAACGGAACCGTGTAGCCGTCGTAGACTAGGACGCTCCAAATTTTGTCTTTTCTGGTGAAAACTTATTTGGGGAAGGTTGGAGCTGATTTTGGGGGGGAAATAGCTGTTGTGATTTTCAAACTTATTTTTCCATTAAAACATTTCTTAATATTTCAAAAATAATTTGTCATGTGTATTTTTGAAAAAAATGTTTTGTCCCATTTAAAATGTGAATTTTCAAAACATAAATTCACTTCTTTGATCACTAGTTCAAGTTGTAACTTTGTTCAAGAGTGATTTGCGTAGAAACGGGATCTTCCGATTAAAGACTTGTTTACGTTGATTTTAAGGTATCGTGATTTCACATTTTGTCATCCTCAAAACGTGAAGTAATCGAAAGATATAAATAACGTTTTTAGAACATTATTTGCATCAACAACATTGATGGTGAACATTATACCTGATCCCTCTGTGCGCAGGGCAATGAATGAGATTAATGCAGGTAATTCCGTTTAATGTTTTTCTTTCTTTACTATTTAGGCTTGCTTTAAGGGGTGTTTGGGATTGCTTAACAATAAGCTGCTTATTTTTGTTCTGAATAGACAATTTGGAGTAGTGTATTCCAAGATTCTTATTTCAAAATGAAATAACCATATAATCAGCTTTAATAAGCAATAACAAACTAACAATGTTAATATCTCATTTTCGCCCTGTTATTGAGTTAGTAAGTGTAGCTGTGTAGGCATGTAGCTTTATAAGTTTAGGACTAATATTCTACCTTGGTTATATGGTCAAAAAGCTGATATAAGAAAGATTTAATCTTTGTATAGAAAGATATTTGTGAAGAAAGGCAATGGTCTTTGAGCATAATAATTTGATATATTCGATAATTTTGTAAAAAGATGTCATATTTGTGCTATACTCGCTCTCTGATTATGGTGGGTGTGTAACAAAAAAGAAGTTGAATTTATGTAGCAGAAAAATGACATTAGAAAGATTAGATAAGATCTTTGTCTCGAAAGATTAGATTATTGTGCATAAAATTTTGAAACATGTATAATTGTATATACTATAATATGTGATATTGTTTGGTATTGTAAGTTAAAAAGATGTTATTCCTCTGCCTTTGATAAATTGGCAGCATACTGATACTAGAAAGATGCAGTCTTTGTGTAGAAAGAGTTAATATTTGTGCCTTAAGATTCGATCTTAGATATAGTATTGCTTATAGCTTTTATCTTGAGTAAGCTGTGGGTGTCACAGGTGGTCCTCACAGCATGGCATTATGTTTACTAGCTGCTGAGTGGAAAATTTCCGGTCTAAAAGCCAAACTGTAACCACTGATAAATTTCGCCTTGTACTAAGCTAATATAATATTCTAAATAAAGAATACTCATCCATTTTCTACGTATAATATTTTTTAAAAGAATTAAACGTAATCAGTTTATCTGATCGCCACGACTAACTAATGTGACGTAACTCACATCCTCAATAAACGTGCTCCCACGCAGACCGACACCAACATGCTTCACGTTTATTTCACATAAACATCTTTATATGTCAAGTACCAAATTTTTCAACTTCTATTTGCCACTTTACGTTAATTCATTAACGTACGATCATTAAACGCTCAAACAAAACGTTTACTACCTATTAAAGTTCTCACAGAAACCCTAAAATGCACTATAAACCCTAATGTGCACTATTGACCTCCAAAGTGCACTAAAGACCCCTAAAGTGCACTAAAGACCCCAAAAGTGCACTGAGGACCCCGAAAGTGCAAACCCTAAAGTACAAAACCCTAAAACTAATGTACAAGCCCTTAAAGCACGAAAACCTAAGCTTTACCCTATTTTCCCGTTACAAGCCCTAATTTCACAAAACTATGATTTTATGTGATAAAATCACAAACCCTAATTAATGTGTACATGATTTTTATAAAATATAAATGTACAAGTCTCTCAAGCACATGTACAAGTTCTTAATGCATAAAATACAACATTTATAAAAACCTCATTATATACCTTAGTGTACACACTCTAAAGCATATAATACAAGACCCTAATGCACTAACCCTAGACCTAGTTTTTCTTATAACATTCAAACTTAGAGTACAAGTCCTAAAACCTATGGTACAAGTACTTAATGCATAAAGACTAAAAACTACATTTTTACTACATTAAACATATCTAAACCAAATTATACTTAACAAGACACTAACCAAGGACCATAACTAAGATTCCTAAATTCCTAGAACTTCATGTACAACACCTTAAAGCCATGGTACAAGAAGCTAAAGCATAAATTGCCCCCTTTGTATTTCTAGTTCAAATCAAACCAAGTCTTAACCAAATCAAGCCCTAATTAAACTAGATCTTAACTACACCCTAACTAAACCCTAATGAGGAGATAAACATGCCACATATTCATGTCCCCTAAGTCTTCCACCTTGGTCAAGAATGTCAAGCCTTAATTAAGGTCTTAATGGTGCCACATTTCAAGATCTTCTTACAATCACACATGAGGTTACCAACTTCAAGATACACCTCACGTAGTCCCTCCTCCCATATCACACCTTCCCAAGACCTAGAAGCATCAAGTAAAACCTGGAAATTTCTTCTATAAAAGTAGACCTAAGAACCTAAGTTTTATTGCATTCGATGTTCAAACCACAACACACTAACTTACACACCTACATTCTGAATCACAAGCTTCCAAGAGAAGTAGAAGAAGCATACAAAGGAGCCTAGGAGAGTGGAAAGGAGCCTTGTTCACTTAGGAGCCACTTTGGCCACATTTTGGTCATAGTCGAATTAAACAAGAGTGAGTCTTTCTAATCCTTTTAATCCCTTTCATAGGTATTAGATTCACCTAATAATGATGTTACTTAAGTTAAATAAAAGGCCAAGATCAAATATCATAGTTTCTATACATTCTGTGTAACCAGTAACTAATTAACCACCTATATTATGCTTTAAGGTTATTTTAGGTTTTAAGGCTTTGATAAATACAAATAACACATCTAGATAAGCTATATTACATGTTGATAAGCTACAAATATAATCCCATAAAGTTTGAAGTCTAAATTGCATTTTTCTCCCTTTTTGTTCCTGGTCGACAAAACCCTAAACACCCCTTTTGGAATCAGATTTTAACCCATAAGCTAGTAGCTATAAGCTAAGATATTAAGCACTTTTAATAAGCCCCTAGGTGACTTTACAAAGCCCCAAAGATACGGCTAAAAAGTAAAAACTATACAGGTTTTGTTTGTATTTATGGTTCTTTTGGGTTGGTCGCTACACAAGGACACCCTCAACAGCCCTTTTTAGCCCTAATTTTCTACTATAAGCCAAGGCTTATAAGCCCAGCCAATAAGCACTTTTAATAAGCACCTAGGATACTACTTAAAGCCCCTAAGACCCTGGACAAACACCATAAGCCACGCTTAAATCTTATGTTCTTTTATGTCGCTCAAGAACTGGAAACTGGATTATTTGGTTTCTTTCTTATCGAGAAAACAGCCCAAGTACCCAACTTTGACGAATTATTTAGACCATAAACTAAAAGCTTTAAGCTATGAGGGTTTGCAAACTTGATAAGCTCCTAGCAAAGATTATAAAACAACAAGAACGTCGTAAAAAGATCAAAGGGCCTCGTGTATATTCTTGTTTTCTTTTGGTGTCTCGACACATAAAATAACACACTCCTTTTATTTATTTTAAGCCAATAAGCTAAAATATAAGCTGATAAGCTGTTCACAGATTATTTACAAACTAACCACAACTTATTTAGCAAGCCATAATAGATCACACCCTTTCCTAAACTTAAAACGTAGTTAAAATGAATTAAGGACGATATACATAACGAATAAAATACTATGAGGGGAAAACTCTAACATATTGAAACTTGGAGTTTTCTTGGGCCAAAACTGTAAATATTGATTAGTTATATACAACAAGGGCTGAAATAGTAAACAACTAATAGTTAAGGGTATAAAGTGTCACTATTGAAACTACAGGGGTAAAAATTGTCATTTTATGAAAGTTGAGGGGTATAAATTGTCTTTTCATAAAAGATGAAGGGTATAAGTTGTTAATTTATAAAAGATGAAGAATATAAGTTGTCAATTCATAAAAGATGAAAGGTATAAGTTGTCATTATATAAAAGTCCAAGGGTATAAATTGTCAATACTTGAAACCATAAGGGTATGAAATATAACATTTTATATTATTGCGGGAAATATATTTTTGGCTCGTTTTTGATAAAAACTAATAAACGGGATGCTTATATTAACGATCAAACGAACACTAAAAGTGAGATATGATAAATATTAACATCCACTAACTTTGGAAGAGACTTCATGTTGTCTCATTCAAGAGTTAACCATCAATACGACATTTGATATTCGAATGCTAAAAATTGACATATTCACCTAGGTTGCGTGTCGGAGCAGTTTATTCATCGTACTTGTTTTACTTTCAAATCAGACTACTGTAACACCAAGGTGAGTTCATAGTCCCACTTTTATACGTTTTCCAAACTCGTGGGGAGATACATGCTACAAACCCGAACACAAGTATTTTTCTGTATGCTATCCTGATTGATATTGCCTAAGCTTACACTATTGCCACTAAAAAGACCCTCTTATCATGAGCCATTAATCACTTGCGAGTGAACGCGAATATAGTGAATAGATCTATTGGAGGTTGACGACCCATTTGTACTAGCCGAATAGATAGCTATAATGCTAGCCGGATTGATAGACAAATGCACTTTATTTGAGATTAAATAGGAAGTTGGCAAGCTCCTACCCGAGAGTATTATTACTGCATTTAATTATGTTAGTAATTTACATCACTCTTGTGATGTCCTACTGTTAAGGTTTGTGTGTCATGAGGCTTAGGGCAATATACTGTACTGCAATATTATTGTTTTACCACTACTTAACTTGTGTTCAACCAACTGATTATTATGTAAACACTATGGATTCACTCAACCTTTGTGTTGACTCTTTAGCATGTTTTATCTCAGGTAACAAAAGCACAACCTGGCACGGAGTGGCTATGGACTTTCTTATAAAAAGGGTGTCTATTTTGTTATCATTCAGACAATATATATATATATGTATTTCAATAACTCCCGCTGGGACCTCTCTTTGTAAAACTCTGATTAAATAAATGAATGATAACTATTTTAACTAAAACGTCTCTTTTTGGGTCATTTTTCTATTATTATGACTGTGATACCTGAAGTAACACCCCAAACCTATTTCCGCTGCGTATACTGAAACTTGGGGGTGTTACAGATTGGTACCAGAGCCATGGTTATAGAGAACAAGGTTCAAACCTAAACTATAACCACTTTTCACAACTTAACTAAAGTCCTCCGTGCCACAACGCCACTAAAATACTACTTATGCATGCTTATGCTGATTATTTAGTTACATGGTGAAATATTTATAATTACCGGGTTGTTACAGAGCTATGTCTTCCTCTACCACCCTTATTATTATCTTATCGGATTCGGATTCTGAGCCCGAGGAGACTATTCCCTCCACACCAGTCCATTCCCCAGCACCCAGCCATGCTACATCAGATACGGAGTTCGATCCTTTAGAGGAGTCATCGGAGGAGTTCGCAGTAGTACCTGATATCGGTCCAGCACCGAGGCATGCTACGGAGTCAGAGGACGTTACGACGGTACTTATATCGCTTCATTTCCCGACGATCCGTATATGCTTGCTAGGAGAGGATATCATACTTTTGTAGAGGCAGAGCCATCCGAGTCAGATTCTTCTTCATCTTCTGAGTCACTGCCAGCACCACCTTCTCCGGTTAGACATAGGAGAGTTCGAGTCTTATTATTATCATTGTCTTGTATGGCGTACAACACGGGATCAATTGGTATGAATATATTAGACAATCGATTATTATATTAAGGCATTAATCGGTCGAGTCTTGAAGTTGGGTCTAGTGTATTCTTTAGACTGATTTGAAGAAAGGTCAACGTGGGCTCAGTGGTGGGTTCAATGCCGATTGGTTATAATCAGTAGTATATCACGTGGGTCAGTTAATTCATTCTACTGCTTGGTATTTATTCTACTGTTGTTAAATTGATTCTACTGCTCGAAGATTTTCATTCTGCTGCTAAATATTTTCATACTGTTGCTCGGGTTAAATTGTTTCTACTGCTAGCGTTAAATGGTTTCTGCTGCTAGTTATAATTTATTCTGCTGCTAGCTTAGAGTTTCTGCTGCTAAAGGATTTTGATACTGGTGCTAGCTGCATGATTTACGAGTAGTAAGGGGAAGTACATAGTTGAATTGTTATTGGTTTACACACACACAGGGGAAGTTCACACACACGAAGGAATTTGTTTATTTGTTCTTAAAATTTTTTAAAGGCTCGAGTTAATTTTCTTATTGGTGAAGAGGAGTATTTGTTGCTTCTTTGATGATGCGGTGGAATTTTTCAAGGTTGTGTCTTAGCATACCTTTTCAGCAGGAGGTAACTTTTTTGTTCATCAAGGTGACTACGAATTGACAAAACACTTGAAGGAGTTACATTGTAGTGCTCAGTGATTATTGTCAAGGGATTGCGGTCTCCCTATACTATTGGGTATACGTTCGAAGTCGTATTTAGTACAAGGCATAAGACACAGGGTTGGTTTATTCTACTTCAACATCAAATTCGTGATGATTATTTTTCTTCAACAATATATAAAGCCTACAGATTTGAAGAATCATTTGATGTTCATGCACCACTCGAGGGGAAGTGTTTGATTTTTACTACTGTTGATCATCATTACTACTGCTAGTTGGAGTTTCTATTGTTTGAATTCATTATTCGTATTTGTGCGTCATGGAGGGCAATTTAACGCATTGGAAGACTTGGATTGGAAGTTTGTGATATTGGTTCGTGCTGGTCAAGATCATTATTTGCATACGTTCCCTATTTGTTGATAACAAAAAGGGGAAGAGATGTTGGAGTGACATGGCATGGCTTAAGGGGAAGACAAGTTTGTTTCATTCAGGGAGATGATTACATCTCAACTTCTCTACTTCGTCTAGAGAAGTTCGTACACGAATTTGTTTGTTTTGTCATCATCAAATAGGGGAAGATTGTTGGGATTCTTGATTTGATGAGACAAAATAAATAGAAGAATGAAAAAAAAGGGCTTAAAGTGACAAAGGAAGAATTCTTCAATTAATGAAGAATGAAACACAAGGGACTTGCTTGATAAAGAAGTTTTTATTTATTAGTCCTTTGTAGTATTTTGTAAACCCTAATTCTCTACTATATAAAGAGATCAAGGGTACAGGTTTTATTAAGTCTTCCACAATGTAGAATACAGAAAAGTGTGTGTGTGTGTGTGTGTCTAGGGCGTAGTAAATTGTAAACGCCTAGACTAGATTAGAGTTTGTGTAGTCGCCTCAAGGATCTCTTGATTCCTGTTACAAGATTAGTGTAACCGTATTATCTTGATCAAATAATATTGAGGCGTGGAGAGTGATTAAAGAGAAACTTTGTGTCAATAACTTTGATTTGTTTTAATCCGCTGTGCATAATTGTTCATTGTTATTGTTGAACCCTAAGGCTCAAAACGATCCAAGAAACTATCTTTAGCACGTTCTTAGTTTCTACACAGCCTTACGAACCGGAGCCGTTTATGAAAGCATTCCGTCGTCATCCTAACGGTCCAGTCAGGAATAATACACCACGGAAACGGGTACTTCGTATCCAACCACATGTTTCCGAAGTACCACCACCCGCACCATTGGCACCATCAGCTCCACCATCATCATCCTCACCAGATACACCACCAGTTCACCCTAGGAGAACCCGTGAGTCCGCAAGAAAAAGGACACTTCCCGTGCCCTCACCACCAGTATCACCACCATCACCTCCACATCCGTACATACTACCCACGTATGTACCACCCTCAGTTCCAGCATCTTCACCACTACCTACACCATCACTTCCTCCCCGAGATGCTATCCCTGAGAAAGCGATGCCACCTCAAAAGAGGACCCGCTTCTCTACACCACTATCATCTACGGATTTTACTCCCCTGTCTCAGCCATTCGAGCTCAGTGAGGAGGCTAGGGCCGCTATTGCCCGATATCACTCATTACCTAGATCACCCTCTCCAGATATCACTCCACCACCATGAGTGTTCGAGACAGGCGAGAGTTCCCAGGCAGCAGCAGACCGATAGCCTACCATCCCTACCCTCATGGCACGTATGGATCACCATGAGGAACAGATCGAGACTGCATTGGGGCATCTCGATAAGCTACCTATTGAGGGCATAGAGACGATGGAGTATACAGCTGAGAACCTGATAAATAGCCAAACGACCATGCAGCAAGAATTAGGTGCCTTGAACACTGAGTTACAGGAAACTCATGAGCAGGTACATGAACTGGAAGAACAACATGGACAGCTGTGTCATGAGATACCACTGCTATACGACAACGATGAGTTAATATCACAGGCTATGATGATGCAGGGTGATGAACTAGTAGTAGCTTACTCTAGGATTGCCACACAAGAGGCGGTAGTGATGGACATCCAGGCCCAATATCAGGAGGATACACAGATCCTCCTCAGCATGATTGCAGATATTTATAGTCGTATCGGAGGAGCACCTAGATTAGGTCTTTATCTATCAGCATTTGCACTATATCCCAGCCACGGGGTGTGTGGCATAAATATGACACTTGTATCTGTTTTGTTATGTAACAAACTGGAAAGTTATTTATGGCTATATGTGGTTGCGATTTTGATATATTTTGCTGTGTTATGATATTGATTGATGTGGGCCAGTTTTGATCATTTTACATACATGTATGATAGTATTTAGACATGTTGTGATCTTACGATTATCTTGGACATAAACTGTTGTGATCTTATACTGTGGCAGTGTTGTTATGATTTTACCTTGTTATTTGTATTGTTCTAACATAACATGGTCATTATGCGAATTCTAAACATATGTTTTCTTGTGGTATAAATAGACATATGCCTCCTACAAGAAAATCGACTGCAACTCCAGAACAAGTCATGTCTCAAGCTGCTATCCGAAAACTAGTTGCAGACAGTGTTGCTGCAGCACTTGAGACACAAGCAGCAGCAATGACACGTTCTGGAAGCACTAGCAGACCTACTGGAGAAAGCGAGACAGCTACAGCTCGCAAGTGTACCTACAAAGATTTCATGAACTGTAAACCCACCTTCTTCAAAGGAACAGAAGGAGTAACTGAGTTGGCTCATTGGTTTGAGCATACGGAAACAGTTTTCATGAGAAGTGGGTGTACCGATGACTGTAAGGTTACTTTTGCTACAGGGACTCTTTTGGATGATGCCCTGTCTTGGTGGAACTCTTCGGCCCAAACTATGGGTGTTGAAGCAGCATACCAACTCACTTGGGCTGACTTCAAAAAGAAAATGTTGAAGAAGTACTGCCCCCGTACCAAGGTCAAGAAGCTGGAGGATGAATTTCACCAATTGGTTGTGAAAGGAACTGATCTCAAGACCTACAACAGGAAGTTTCAGGAACTGGCTATACTATGTCCAACTGTTGTACCAGATCTTGAGAAAATATTGGAAAAGTACATCGAGGGACTGCCTCAAAATATTGAGGGGAATGACACCTCATCTAGACCACAAACCCTGGAAGAAGCAATCACTATTGCTCAGAGGCTGATGGACAGGGAAATTAAGCTTGGTTCCACCCAAGGAAGCAGTGATCACAAGCAGAAGCTTGATGACAAGAGAAGCACACATCATAACAACAACCACTCCAACAACAACAACTACCACAACAACAACAACAACAACCGCAACAATCATCATCATTATTAGTAACACCGCAACAACCGCCACCACCAACAGAATCGCCGGCAGGAAACTGCCAGAGCTTATGCTGCCACACCTGTTGAAGGAAGTGGTTATATCAGAAGGAAACCACTGTGCAACCGATGCAAGTTGCACCACCATGGGCTTTGCACTGTTAAGTGCACAAACTGTCAAAGAATAGGACATCAGACCAAAGACTGTAGAGTCACAGGTGCAAATCTATAGACAGTAGCAGTAACATGCCACGGATGTGGTGAAAAAGGGCATTACAGGAATTAGTGCCTAAAGCAGAATGTCAACCAGAATAACGGTGCCCGTAGACGAGTGTATGTGCTAGGAGATGGAAACGCACAGCAAAACCCAGACGTGGTCACGGGTACGTTTCCTCTCAACCAACATCTAGCTAAAGTATTATTTGACACAAGAGCCGATAAATTCTTTATATCTCTTACTTTTGCTTCATTACTTAAACTCGCCCCCACTACCTTAGACAACACATATGAAATTGAACTAGCTAATGGGAAATTAGTAGGCACTAACTCTATAATCCGAGGTTGCACCTTAACTTTACTAAACCAACCTTTCGACATTGACCTCATGCCTATCGAACTCGGTAGCTTCGATGTAATCATTGGTATGGATTGGTTATCCAAATACCATGCAAGGATCATATGCGACGAGAAAGTGGTTCACATCCCTTTTGAGGGTGAAACTTTGATTATCCGGGGTAATCAAAGTAAGACTAGATTAAGTATTATATCCTGCCTCAAAACCATGAAGTATATCGACAGAGGATGTCACGCTTTCTTAGCTCATGTGACTAAGAAAAAGACGGATGAGAAACGACTAGAAGATGTGCCTGTAGTAAGAGATTTTTCGGAAGTCTTTCCCGAAGAATTACCTGGACTACTACCTGTTTGTCAGGTAGAGTTTCAGATTGACTTGGTTCCGGGAGCAGCACCAGTAGCACGAGCACCTTACCGTTTAGCACCATCTGAGATGCAAGAATTATCCAACCAACTGCAAGAGTTATTGGATAGAGGTTTTATTCGACCAAGCTCTTCGCCTTGGGGAGCTCCTGTCCTATTCGTCAAGAAGAAGGA
Organism: Artemisia tridentata subsp. tridentata; assembly: GCA_021014915.2. NCBI lineage: Eukaryota > Viridiplantae > Streptophyta > Magnoliopsida > Asterales > Asteraceae > Artemisia > Artemisia tridentata. Next base: position 322,780,557 of record CP139507.1, on the reverse strand, counting down.
CGGATCTTTTAGGATGTGTATTAATTACCGGGAGTTTAATAAACTTACGGTGAAGAATCGATATCCATTGCCAAGGATTGATGATCTGTTTGATCAACTACAAGGATCGAGTGTTTACTCGAAGATTGATTTAAGATCGGGTTATCATCAGCTGCGTGTCAGGGAAGAAGATATTCCTAAGACAGCTTTCAAAACAAGATACGGTCACTATGAATTTCAAGTGATGCCATTTGGGTTAACTAATGCACCAGCCGTGTTTATGGATCTCATGAACCATGTGTGCAAACCCTATATGGAAAAATTCGTGATTGTGTTCATTGATGATATTCTCATCTACTCTCGAAGCGAAGAAGAACATGCAGAGCATTTAAGGACTATTTTGGAATTACTCGAGAAAGAGCAATTATACGCTAAATTTTCCAAGTGTGATTTCTGGATTCACACTGTGCAGTTTCTTGGGCACGTGATTGATCGCCACGGCATCCACGTGGATCTTTCTAAAATAGAAGCAGTCAAAAATTGGGCGACACCTACAACACCCACTGAGGTGCGTCAATTTTTAGGACTTGCTGGCTATTATCGGAGATTCATCGAGGGATTTTCGAAGATTGCCAAGCTTTTAACGGAGTTGACTCAAAAGAACAAGAAATACGTTTGGGGAGAAGATCAAGAGAAAGCATTCCAGCTATTAAAGCAAAAGCTTTGCGAAGCTCCAATTCTAGTATTACCCGAAGGAAATGACGACTTTGTCGTTTACTGCGATGTGTCATACCAAGGGCTAGGCGCAATATTAATGCAAAGGAAAAAGGTTATTGCTTGTGCCTCTCGACAACTCAAGCCTCACGAAGAGAATTACACAACTCATGATCTCGAGCTAGGAGCAGTGGTGTTTGCTCTTAAGATTTGGAGACATTATTTGTACGGAACAAAATGCGTCGTGTTCATTGACCATAAGAGCCTCCAACATATTCTTGATCAGAAAGAATTGAACATGAGGCAACGCCGATGGTCAGAATTGCTAAGTGACTACGATTGTGAAAATTCGTTATCATCCTGGGAAAGCAAATGTTGTAGCAGATGCTTTAAGCAGGAAAGAACGGATTAAGCCTCTTCGAGTCTGAGCTTTAGTCATGACCATTAACTTGGATCTGCGTCTCAAATTCTCAATGCACAGACTGAAGCAATGAAAGAAGAAAATATTCAGGCTGAGAATTTAAGGGGTATGGACAAGGCGTTTGAAATTCGTCCTGATGGAACTCGTTGCATAAAGAACAGAAGTTGGTTACCGCTCTTTGGTGACATAAGAAATGTGATTATGCATGAATCCCACAAGTCAAAGTATTCTATCCACCCAGGTTCTGAAAAGATGTATCAGGATCTCAAGAAGCTTTACTGGTGGCCAAACATGAAAGCTGACATCGCTGAGTATGTCAGTAAATGTTTGACATGTGCATGAGTTAAGGCTGAACATCAAAGGCCGTCTGGCTTGTTGACACAACCATAGATTCCTGAATGGAAGTGGGAAAGGAAAACCATGAATTTCATCACCAAGTTACCTAGGACATCAAGTGGGTATGATACTATTTGGGTCATCGTTGATCGTCTTACGAAATCAGCGCACTTTTTGCCAATCAAGGAGACAGATGAGATAGAAAGTCTCGCATGATTATACGTGAAAGAAGTAGTCTCATGACATGGAGTACCAATTTCCATTATCTCGGATCGTGATTCTCGTTTCACGTCCCAATTTTGGGAAACGCTTCAGAAAGCCTTGGGTACTCAGCTAGATATGAGCACTACTTATCATCCGCAGATTGACGGACAAAGCGAAAGAACTATACAAACATTGGAAGATATGCTCCGGGCATGTGTAATAGATTTTGGTAAAGGATGGGATAGACATTTGCCTTTGGCAGAATTCTCATACAACAATAGTTACCATGCTAGCATCAAGGCGGCACCGTTTGAAGCACTTTATGGATGAAAGTGCCGATCACCCGTTTGCTGGGCGAAAGTCAGAGAAGTCCAACTTACCGGACCTGAGATCATTCAGGAAACCACTGATAAAAGAGTGCAAATTCGGCAACGTTTACAAGCTGCAAGAGATAGACAAAAGAGCTACGCATATGTAAGGCGAAAACCTATGGAATTTGAAGTTGGGGACAGGGTCATGTTAAAATTATCACCATGGAAAGGTAAGGTTAGATTCGGAAAGCGGGGAAAGTTGAATCCCATATACATCGGGTCATTCAAGATTCTTGAGAGAATCGGCCCAGTAGCCTACAGACTTGAACTTCCTGTAGAGCTTAGTAATATATATCCTACCTTTCACGTTTCCAACCTAAAGAAGTGTTTGTTAGATGAAACACTTGTCATTCCGATGAAAGAACTCCAACTCAATGATAAACTCAGTTTTGTGGAAGAACCCGTGGAGATCATGGAAAGAAATGTAAAACAATTAAAACGAAGCCATATCCCCATCGTTAAGGTGAGGTGGAACTCTAAGAGGGGGCCAGAATTCACCTGGGAACGAGAAGATCAAATCCGGGCGAAATATTCACACCTTTTTCCCAACATCTCAACTAACACTGACTGAATCTCGGGACGAGATTCCATTCAACGGGGGGATACTGTAACCACTGGTAAATTTCGCCATGTATTAAGCTAATATAATATTCTAAATAAAGAATACTCATCCATTTTCTACGTATAATTTTTTTTAAAGAATTAAACGTAATCAGTTTATCTGATCACCACGACTAACTAATGTGACGTAACTCACATCCTCAATAAACGTGCTCCCACGCAGACCGACACCAACATGCTTCATGTTTATTTCACATAAACATCTTTATATGTCAAGTACCAAAGTTTTCAACTTCTATTTGCCAATTTACATTAATTCATTAACGTACGATCATTAAACGCTCAAACTAAACGTTTACTACCTATTAAAGTTCTCACAGAAACCCTAAAATGCACTATAAACCCTAATGTGCACTATTGACCTCCAAAGTGCACTAAAGACCCCTAAAGTGCACTGAGGACCCCGAAAGTGCAAACCCTACAGTACGAAACCCTAAAACAAATGTACAAGCTCTTAAAGCACGAAAAAACCTAAGCTTTACCCTATTTTCCCGTTACAAGCCCTAATTTCACAAAACTATGATTTTATGTGATAAAATCATTAACCCTAATTAATGTGTACATGATTTTTATAAAATATAAATGTACAAGTCTCTTAAGCACATGTACAAGTCTTTAATGCATAAAACATAACATTTATAAAAACCTCATTATAAACCTTAGTGTACACACTCTAAAGCACATAATACAAGACCCTAATGCACTAACCCTAGACCTAGTTTTTCTTATAACATTCAAACTTAGAGTACAAGTTCTAAAACCTATGGTACAAGTACTTAATGCATAAAGACTAAAAATTACATTTTTACTACATTAAACATATCTAAACCAAATTATACTTAACAAAATACTAACCAAGGACCATAACTAAGATTCATACATTCCTAGAACTTCATGTACAACACCTTAAAGCCATGGTACAAGTAGCTAAAGCATAAAATGCCCCCTTTGTATTTCTAGTTCAAATTAAACCAAGTCTTAACAAAATCAAGCCCTAATTAAACTAGATCTTAACTACACCCTAACTAAACCCTAATGAGGAGGTAAACATGCCACATATTCATGTCCCCTAAGTCTTTCACCTTGGTCAAGAATGTCAAGCCTTAATTAAGGTCTTAATGGTGCCACATTTCAAGATCTTCTTACAATCACACATGAGGTTACCAACTTCAAGATACACCTCACCTAGTCCCTCTTCCCATATCACACCTTCCCAAGACCTCAAGAAAAACCTGGAAATTTCTTCTATAAAAGTAGACCTAAGAACCTGAGTTTTATTGCATTCCATGTTCAAACCACAACACACTAACTTACACACCTACATTCTGAATCACAAGCTTCCAAGAGAAGTAGAAGAAGCATACAAAGGAGCCTAGGAGAGTGGAAAGGAGCCTTGTTTACTTAGGAGCCACTTTGGCCACATTTTGGTCATAGTCGAATTCAACAAGAGTGAGTCTTTCAAATCCTTTTAATCCCTTTCATAGGTCTTAGATTCATCTTAGAATGATGTTACTTAAGTTAAATAAAAGGCCAAGATCAAATATCATAGTTTCTATACATTCTGTGTAACCAGTAACTAATTAACCACCTATATTAAGCTATAAGGTTATTTTAGGTTTTAAGGCTTTGATAAATACAAATAACACATCTAGATAAGCTATATTACATGTTGATAAGCTACAAATATAAGCCCATAAAGTTTGAAGTCTAAATTGCATTTTTCTCCCTTTTTGTTCCTGGTCGACAAAACCTTAAGCACCCCTTTTGGAATCAGATTTTAACCCATAAGCTAATAGTCATAAGATAAGATATTAAGAACTTTTAATAAGCCCCTAGGTGACTTTACAAAGCCCCAAAGATATGGCTAAAAACTATACAGGTTTCGTTTGTATTTATGGTTCTTTTGGGCTGGTCGCTACACAAGGACACCCTCAACACCCCTTTTTAGCCCTAATTTTCTACTATAAGTCAAGGCTTATAAGCCCAACCAATAAGCACTTTTAATAAGCACCTAGGATACTACTTAAAGCCCCTAATACCCTGGACAAACACCATAAGCCACGCTTAAATCTTATGTTCTTTTATGTCGCTCAAGAACTGGAAACTGGATTATTTGGTTTCTTTCTTATCGAGAAAACAGCCCAAGTACCCAACTTTGACGAATTGTTTATACCATAAGCTAAAAGCTTTAAGCTATGAGGTTTTGCAAACTTGATAGGCTCCTAGCAAAGATTATAAAACAACAAGAACATCGTAAAAAGATCAAAGGGCCTCGTGTATATTCTTGTTTTCTTTTAGTGTCTCGACACATAAAATAACACACTCTTTTTATTTATTTTAAGCCTATAAGCTAAAATATAAGCTGGTAAGCTGTTCACAGCTTATTTACAAACTAACCACAACTTATTTAGCAAGCCATAATAGATCACACCCTTTCCTAAACTTAAAACGTGGTTAAAATGAATTAAGGACCATATACGTAATGACTAAAATACTTTGAGGGGAAAACTCTAACATATTGAAACTTGGAATTTTCTTGGGCCAAAACTATAAATATTGATTAGTTATATACAACAAGGGCAGAAATAGTAAACAACTAATAGTTAAGGGTATAAAGTGTCACTATTAAAACTACAGGGGTAAAAATTGTCATTTTATGAAAGTTGAGGGGTATAAATTGTCATTTCATAAAATATGAAGGGTATAAGTTGTTAATTTATAAAAGATGAAGAATATAAGTTGTCAATTCATAAAATATGAAGGGTATAAGTTGTCATTATATGAAAGTCCAGGGGTATAATGTAACGCCCTAAAATTTGAATAACATTTTTAATTATCTACTTTAATTATACCATAAGTTAAATAAATAAATAGTAATATAAATATAACATTGTGCCAATTGTTTTAAATATATATAAGGTTTTGGGCTAATTTTGTTACTTACCAAATCCAAGCCCAACTAGAATTTGATCCAACCCACATTATACAAAAATATAAATCTGTCCAAACCCCTCCCCTAGAACCTGCAGAACGAATTCAGAGAAAAAAAAAGAGGGATCGATCTTGGGTTTTGGGTTTTCGGGCTTCGGTTAATTTCATCTTCTAAATTCTTTAATTTTTAAGTTTTAATCTTTTAAACTAATTATGTTACTTACATGGATGGAATTAGGGGTTGTAAATTATTACTAATAATCTGTAATTTTGAAGTATATTGATATTTAGAACAATTAGATTAGGCGGTTGTACGATTAATTGCAAGATTAAATTAGTTAAGGTTTTGTTTGTGAATTAATGTGATGCTGTCCAGAAATTGGGTCGGATTGAGGGATGTATAAATTAATGATACCAACGTGTTTTTGTAAGATTTTTTAGGCCAAAACTAAATTTAGGATGTGTGCTATCTGGATATCAAATTTCATAATTTTATAGGTAGGGAATATGACTTTTTGATTTTTATAACATTAGATGTCAATCCTGAGCTTAGGAGTCTGGAAATTTAGCTGGAGTTTTTGAATTTTAGTTTCCAAATGGTGATTAATTAGAAGGTCTACTTTTACAGATAGAATATTTAGGATGTATGGGACTTACAGAAATTTTTATATAATTTTCTGAAGGGTTCTCATGGGGTAGCCAAATGCAATCTTTCTGAGTGTCTGTGCAGTTATCTTTCTGGGCAGGTCTGGGAAAATGATTTTGGGTACTATCACTTTGAAATAAAATCTAAGAAAATTACAGTAAGTGCTCAACATGAATAGGTATCTGTGATTAAAAATTTAGCTTCCCAGTAGACACTTAAGTATGGTTTAAAATTCATAAATATCAAGACCAGAATGAGGTAAAATCTGAACTATCTTTCAAGTTAAGAATTTAGTATAACTTAAACCCATTGAATGCGTTTTGACCTTAATAACATTGTAACATTAATTCGGATACTCTTAAACATGTGTTAACCTACTTTCGACCTAACCCTATATTTAATTGATCTTGCTTAAATTAGTCATCAATATAAATTAAATACGATGTAAACCCTAATTTGACCAATTAATGGGAAGTTACTAAAAGTGGTAAGTTAATAAAAATGGAAAGATACTAAAAATGGAAGGAAACCCTAAATAAATATAGTAACTGATAAATAATTATTGATCCATAATTCATATAGATTCTCTGAAGAAGGAGTGATTCCCTTCCCCGTGTTCATTTCCTTTCATTTTCATTGCTTTCATTTCATTTGCTAAGGTACGGATATTCTACCCTTTCTCAGTAAGGGTTTCGCATTAACTCTTCGATCCTTGGCTTTATTTCATTCGTTATGATATTCATTAGATTTCCGTTTGATATGATTTCTTATGATATGATATTTAGTTCTATGTCATTTAATATGACATTCATTTCAGTTAATATTCTTTTGTTTAAATATACTATCATTAACTCGTTATGATGTGATATCTTGTTTATTCTATTACCTGAGCTAACAAGTCATGGAGGTACCATGGCCATGTCATTGAGGCACCAATGGCATGACACTATCTGTGGCGGTGTGATTGGCCCACGGCGTTCCCTTGTGATGTGTATATTATTATTGAGCACGTGCACTTAGTTGCCATTTTGGTACGCCAATATACTTGTCTGAGTACAGGTGTATGGTGGTGTACATAACTTTGTTTTGCAGGGAGCGTATGGATGCATCCTAGGTTTGTTTTGTGATATGATTATGTTATGGCTTTGTAGTGAATGGTGGTGTGTGCCATACACCCCATGTCACTTTTAGGAGGTCATGTCTCCATTTGTTATGTTATGATATATTATTGTGTGATTAAGCAGGTGGCTGCTTTGTGAGCTCGTGGATAATTTCTCATGAATTGTTGCCTTCATTACCTTTCAATTAATTTATTATTCATTTGATTCTCATGACCTATGATATCTTGTTCGGCAGATTCTTTTTGATTTCATTTCATATACTTATTTATATTCAGTTCATTATTCTTTTATATCCGTTCACTAGGCTTTTTAAGCTCAGCCGCATTTTCTTTTCTCTGCGGCAGGTATTCAAGCGGGATGCTAGGATTTGAGTGATGAGAGTAGGAGCTTTTAGAGGACCAACCCAACCTTAGTTTCCCTATCTTTTGAAATTAGTTTATGACTTATGTCTTGGTTATTTATTTCATTTTAGAGTTGGATTTGATTTGTATTTCTTTGAAAGTCATTTTGTTTCATGACTTGTATTTATTTATGTAAGTCTTCCGCTTGTGCTTATTATGTTCTGATTGACACCATAATGTGACATTTTGACCCTTGTCGGGTTGGGGTGTTACATATAAACTGTCAATACTTGAAACTATAAGGGTATGAAATGTAACATTTTATATTATTACGGAAAATATATTTTTGGCTCATTTTTGATAAAAACGGATAAACGGGATGCTTATATTAACGATCAAATGAACACTAAAAATGAGATATAATAAATATTAACATCTACTAACTTTTGAAGAGACTTCATGTTGTCTCATTCAAGAGTTAACCATCAACACGACATTTGTTATTCGAATGCTAAAACTTGACATATTCACCTAGGTTGCGTGTCGGAGCAGTTTATTCATCGTACTTGATTTACTTTCAAATCAGACTACTGTAACACGAAGGTGAATTCATAGTCCCACTTTTATACGTTTTCCAAACTCGTGGGGATATACATGCTACATACCCGAACACAAGTATTTTTCTGTATGCTATCCTGATTGATATTGCCTAAGCTTACACTATTGCCACTAAAAAGACCCTCTTATCATGAGCCATTAATCACTTGCGAGTGAACACGAATATAGTGAATAGATCTATTGGAGGTTGACGACCCATTTGTACTAGCCGGATAGATAGCTATAATGCTAGCCGGATTGATAGACAAATGCACTTTATTTGAGATTAAATACGAAGTTGGCAAGCTCCTACCCGAGGGCATTATTACTACATTTAATTATGTTAGTAATTTACATCACTCTTGTGATGTCCTACTGTTAAGGTTTGCATGTCATGAGGCTTAGGGCAATATACTGTACTGCAATATTATTGTTTTACCACTACTTAACTTGTGTTCAACCAACTGATTATTATGAAAACACTATGGATTCACTCAACCTTTGTGTTGACTCTTTAACATGCTTTATCTCAGGCAACTAAAGCACAACCTGACACGGAGCGGCTATGGACTTTCTTATAAATAGGGTGTCCATTTTGTTATCATTCAGACAATATATATGTATTTCAATAACTCCCGTTGGGACCTCTCTTTGTAAAACTCTGATTAAATAAATGAATGATAACTATTTTAACTAAAATGTCTCTTTTTGGGTCGTTTTTCTATTATTATGAATGTGATACCTGAAGTAACACCCCAAACCTATTTCCGCTACGTATACTGAAATTTAGGGGTGTTACACAAACAAGTATTAAAAATTTTAATTCTGCTTTTTAAATAGGAGTAGATAATAGGTGAAAGTTTTTACCCATTTAACTCTCATAGGCTGATTCCGGTCATGATTTATCTCTAACAAGTAAAAGGGTTAGATCACATAACTTAGAAAAATAAGGAACTTGTCAAATGAGCTGAAAGTCTCCAAAAGGGTATGTCTGTTGCATCAAACCTCCTACATCTGACTATATAAAAAAAAAAGACTAGATGTAACACCCCAACCCGATAAGGGTAAAGATGTCATAATAATGGTTTCATATCAGATCAAAACAAAGCGTACATCAACAGTAATACAAGAGTTCTCCAAGGTTACAAATGAAATACTGAAATACAAGGCTAACAAGGAAACAAAAGCTAAATACTAAATCTGCAAATGTAAATGCTTCTAACAACTTCTACTTCAGAATGACTATCAAGGTCTTCTAAGTCCAAAAGTCTCTTCACTCCTACCCAGCTTCCAACTAAAAACCTGCCGCGAGAAAAGAAACGCGGCTGAGCTTAAAAGCCCAGTGAACAGATATATAATAAACGGAAACGAAAACAAATGAAACGAACATGTATGGTATAGTACATTGGGACATATAAGTCATAGACAAAGCATATAATAAAAATGGAAAGAAAAGGAAAGAAAATAAAAGGGGTCAGTAATCCTCCACGAGCCCGTACAAATCAAATATAGTAACCCTGTAGCAATCTAGAGGGGATGCCTCTCAAGTCACCAGATAATATGAGGGGTGACCTCATGTATCAAATTGGAGTGATCAGCACCCGAACTTTGTGAAAGACGTGGATTGCACCCAACATCAATCACCGAACAATATAAAATATCCAATCATGTTAACTTCACTAATTCAAACACTAACCTAGGATGCATCCATACGCCCCCCGAACAATAATATAGGCCAATAATAAGTATAATGTGCACGTTACGAACAATATGGGGACGGTGTGGAACATCACTCAACCACACTAAAGTTATGCCATTGGTGCATCAATGACACAACCACATTACCTTCATGGCTAGGAAACGAACTTGGCTCGGGTATCAAACTAAAAGGTCAAAGTCTAGGTCAAAGCAAAGGTCCAAATAGTCTAAGTCCAACTATCAAAGGTTCATGGCAAAGGGTTCACGTCAAGATATTTCAGAATTAAATGACAAAGGTTCAAAATCCTTTAAAACGTTTTCTTATAAAAATAATCTTACAAAATGGTCTTCATAAAAATGGTCTTTTCAAAACAGTTGTTTTCATAGAGACAGTTTTAAAAATAGTTTTCTTAAAATGTTTTCATAAATAATCAAAAAGGTTTTCTCATCCCATTTCAATATCCAACATATGTGGGTTCAAGTCAAAGTTTATGGCAAAGTTCCTATCAGAGTTCACAGCAGGGTTCAAGACAAGATTTGAGACAAAAGATCAAGGCAAAGGTTCAACTCTAAGGTTCACAATACAAGGGAACATAGCAATGGCTTTGGGAAATCCTAAACGAATCAAAACAAGAGATCAAGAGAAACGAAGGCACCTTACTGAGAAGGGCAGAATATCTGTACCTTATTAGCATAACACAAGGATAGCAAATGACAAGGATCAAATTACCCTTTCCTCGAACCTAAGGGAGTAGAAGACAGAATGACAAGTGATTTTTAGTTATCTTTCCATTTTAAGTAACTTTCTATTTTTAGTAACTTCCTTGTTAGGTAACTTTCGTTATTTAGCAGGTTTCCCGAATTAGCAAGTTTCCATAATTAGCAGATTTCCATAATTAGAAAGATTATAATATCACCAATTTAGGTTAAGTCATTAATCAAGCCTTATTATGGGATTAAGGTATATCTTAGCAAGTTACAAAAGTCTAGGGTTATTTATGACAAGTTTTCATAGTTTAGGGTTTTAATCGTAAATCCACCAAATTCAAAGGTCTAATCATGAAAATACTTTAAGTTACCGATTTAAATACCCATGTTATTCAGAATGACATTTTAATCCCTTAAGTTTCACAATTTACACTTTATACCCTTTTAATTATTTAAATTACAAATTAATCCCTATAATTACATAATTTACAATTTAACCCTTACAATTATTATAATTACACCTCAAGCACCTTATTTTACCAAATTACAGAATATACCTTACAATTAACATATGGTACGAATTAACCCCCATGTTTCACATAATTACACATTTAGTCCTTTTAATTTACAACACTTATAATTAATTTCACGAATTATCAATAATTACATATTAAGCCCACGAATATCCAAAATTACCTATTACATCTCTAATAACATTATTTACACAGAATAACCATGAGTTTCCAAAATTTTCACTTTTAGTCCCTCTAATTAATTAAATTCCAATTCGAACGCTAAAATAACAATTAAATCATCATCTTGCATATTTTACACCTAAGGACCTCATGTTATATATTTTTTACACCTTTTCACAGACCCAACTAACATTATAAAAATACCCTTTAAGTTTTAGGAATGACAAAACACACCCTTTATATTTAAAATTCTAATCGTATATACTTTTAATTCACCAAAACTAAACCCTAGCTCACCAATCATCACACAATCATTACCACCTCATTATTACTGCATTTAATGTTCAGATCCATCCACAAAAACCCTAACCCTAAATCGTACCTAGGGTTTCTTTATTTTTCATTCGATTTTCCATAATTCCGATTACAAATAAAATTAACCACGATCAATTTAAGCTTCTATAAATCGTTCTACTATTTTTCCCAGATCATATAACTCATATAAGGTCCAAATAAAATAATCACAACACCCAAAAAATCGCATGGCTCGTATTGGATTTTTGATACGTTTTTGCCTTCAAAATTTATTACGATCTATATATCATGCATGGTTCGTGTTATATATTTTATTTAGGTCTTATAGGGTACTAAGAACATAATAAAAATATTACTTGATGATTCGAACAAGCAGAAGGGATAATTGGAATTATTACCTCTCGCTACACTTAATTCGACAAACAAAAACTCCCAGCGATCAACGAATGAACCCACGACCTTCTAACCAATTTTCCTAGCTTGGTTAAACTCAGATGAACTCCAGAAAAATAATTGTTCTTGTCCAGAAAGTCGAATGGAGGATGCAAGGGATTTTTATGTGTCGACTTTTAGGGATTTTAGGGTTTCGGTAATTTTAAAATAAAACAAATAAGATTTAATTATATATAAGCTTAAAACCGACTTAGGAGGGGGTATGGAACTCAAAATATTCGGCCCATATTAGGATAGAATCAAAGAAATGTGATTTGGTATTTGTTTCCTATTTTTATTTGTATTTATCTCTTTTATAATGGTTTTTAAATATCAAATAAATACTAAAATTAATATTTGCAGTTTTATATAAATTTTGGGACATGTAAAAATATTAAAATGTTGTCTTAAAATTATTTCATGTCATATGTAGCTCATTACCAGAGATTTGGAATTAATTGGATGCTTTATACATGATTTAATTCATTTTTGAGATTTCAGGGGTATTTTGGTCATTTTACATGCTTTTTAAATTTTAGGTATTACACTAGATTTTTATTGATATAATATATACAATCCAATTTTCAGCCAACACCAAAAAAAAGATATTACTTTTGACCCGTTATTCACCCACTCTACCAATTCATTGCCACCTCTACTAGATATGTTCATCAATAATATTAACCTGGACGGTAGTCAAAAAATAATATGCAGAGGAAAAAGATCCATAAGCTTTCCAACTAACGGTCCTCTAGCTATTACAGCAACTTGTCAAATAATAAAATAAAGCGTAAATTACATAAATGGTCCCTGTGGTTTGTCAAAAATTTCACCTATCGTCCCTCAAACTTAAAAGTTGCATACATCATCCCTACCGCGTCCAAAGAATAACACTCGTGGTCCTTTTTTTTAACGAGTGTTAAGTACATTTCGTTATAATTTACATGTTAGCCCCTGTTTGTTAACGATTGTTGCATCGTTTATCCTTTATATTAATGGCCGTTTATAATTTAAAGTTTTTCGACTTTAGATACGTTTTAATACGTTTTTATCCATTTCCGCCCGTTTTTATACGTTTTCATCCTTTTTTATACGTTTTCATCCTTTTTTATACGTTTTCTTACGTTTTTATCCGTTTTCGTCCGTTTTTATACGTTTTCGTCCGTTCTTTTATGTTTTTATCTGTTTTCATCCATTTTTATATGTTTCTTACGTTTCAACCCATTTTCTTTCATTTTTATATGTTTTTTTTTACGTTTTGATATGTTTCTATCCGTTTTCATCCGGTTTTATCTATTTTTTACGTTTTTATCCGTTTTCATCTATTTTTCTAACTTTTTTATTCATTTTTATACGTTTTCATCCGTTTTTATACATTTTCATAGTTTTTTATTAGTTTTCAACCGTTTTTATACCCTTTTTTAACGTTTTCGTCGGCTTTTATACGCTTTTTGTCCATTTCCTTACGTTTTTATATGTTTTCATCCGTTTTTATACACTTTTTTTATGTTCTCACGGGTTTTATCTACTTTTATATGCTTTTATGCGGTTCATCCGTTTCTATACGTATTTATCCATTTTCATCCATTTTTATGTTTTATGCATTTTCCTACGGATAAAAACATATAAAAACGGATGAAAACGTATAAAATGGATAAAAACATATGAAAACGGATGAAAATGTATAAAAACGTATTTATCCATTTTCATCCGTTTTTATACATTTTCTTGCGAATAAAAACGTATAAAAATTGATGAAAATGGATATAAACATATGAAAACGGATAAAAACCGATGAAAACGTAAAAAAAGCATATAAAAAACGGACCAAAACGTATAAAAACGGACAGAAACGTAAGAGAAATTGACAAGAACGTATAAAAACGGATGAAATAGATAAAAACGTAAGAAAACGAATAAAAACATATGAAAACGTATAAAAACGGATAAAGACTAATGAAAATGGATAAAAACCTATGAAAACATTAAAAAAAAAGGTATAAAAACGGATGTAAACGATTGAAAACATATGAAAACCGATAAAAACCAATGAAACGTTAAAAAAAGGTATAAAAACGAATGAAAACGTATAAAAACGGACAAAAATGTAAGAAAAATGAACAAAAACGTAAGAAAAACATATGAAAACAGATGAAAACGGATAAAAACGTAAAAAAAATAGACAAAAACATATATAAACGTATGAAAACGTAAGAAAACATATAAAAATGGATAAAAAGGTAAGAAAAATGTATAAAACGGACGAAAACTGATAAAAACGCAAGAAAACGCATAAAAAGGGATGAAAACATAGAAAAACGAATAAAACATATAAAAACATATTTAAAGTCGAAAAACTTTAAATTATAAACGGTCGTTATTATAAAGGATAAACGATGCAACAATCGTTAACCAATAGGGGCTAACGTGTAAATTATAACAGAATGCACTTAACACTCGTTAAAAAAGGGACCACGAGTGTTATTCTTTGGAGGCGATAGGGACGATATATGCAACTTTTAAATTTGAGGGACAATAGGTGAAATTTTTGACAAACCACAAGGACCATTTATGTAATTTACTCTTTATTTTATTATTTGACAAGTTGCTGTAATAGCTGGAGCACCGTTAGTTGGAAAGCTTATGGATATTTTGAGTTGTAGAAAACTTGGTGCAGAAATCCATGACGACAACTGGAAGAAGGCTTGGATGAAGCTACGCAATGACAACTAGCCAAGCGAATTTCCAAAGCTCTTCGATCATGTTACCAGCTAGGCAACTAGCATATAAAGGCTGAAGATGATATATCATTTTAGGCTATAATTTCATATAATATATGTACGTTACTGCACTGGGTCAGTAGATTACACCATTTAAAATTTTTCGATCAACCTGATAGTTTTTTTTAACATTTCTATAGATGGCTTTTGAAAAAGGGAGGCAATCAATTATAATTTGAATGCTTGGTAATTTCCACCGCATATTAATGCAAGGAACCTATAAATGTGGCACATTGGGCTGGCTGAGAAGAGAGCATATCATGCAACTATCTACAGTATGTCTACTATTTAAATAATTTTCATTTCATATTACAAGTGTCTCGATAATGTTTGTGTTTCAGGATGTTTTTGTATTTCAATTTCATGATGCTGTTTTATTTCATGTTTTGACGTCACTAGATTGATAAAAGTGTTGAAGACCTTTTTGCAAAAGATGAACCTTATGTTATCGAGAGTGAAAAGGATGGAACGACGGATCTCAATAAGGCAAAGCAGCAAGAAAATATTATAGAAGAACATGAGGAGGAGTACCAGTTGAATGTGAGTCTAATGTATGAGTGTGCAATGTTGTTCCATAAAATTAAAGTAGGTAAAAGGTCCATAAAATTAAAGTGGGTAAAAGGGATTTTTCACCTTGGTAAAATGCATTACTCCAAAAAACCGTTTAAGTACAATGGAATATGGCTGAAATACCACATTAACCTCAAGCAACCGCTTGAACAACTATTAGATCATTTGTGACAGGCCACAAACGAAAAACTAGCTACAACCAACTACACAATCAAACCAAAACCAGCATAAAATAAGACACCAGACATTTTATGCAAAAAACTAAAACAACCTAATTAAGCGAGGCCCAAATCATCATCATCATAATTGTTGTCATCACCCGTATCTGCTTTCCATTGCTTGTATCCTTACCTCCAGTTCCAGAATACAACATCCCACTATGATCATCAAAAACTTCATCAACCTCGCTGTCGCTGTCAAAAAATTCCACATTGCCCACCTTGGAAAATGGGTTACCCCCTTTAGAAGAAAAGGTATATGAAGAAGAAGAAGTACTTGGTTTGGAAGCCGCATCCTGAACCTTTTCTTTCAAATTACTCGCACGCTGATCATGTGACCTTTTATCCTCCTGAGATAACCCAAACACATCTTCCTCTGCCAATGAGGCCAAAACATCAAATGAATTAGAAGATTTAGTTTTGACCTCTGCCACTTTACTCGACTTACCCGTGGTACCCTTACCCTGTTTACCATCATTTACCTTACTAGCATTTCCAACATCATCCGACTTCCCTTGCATATCCGACTTCCTACTATTATCAGTAGAAGTGGAAGCTTCATTATCCACTTTTTTAGATTTAGCACGATAGACAAACTTAGGAGCAGTGGCGATAAGAGCAGTGGCAATAAGAACCTTATGTGGTACCCTGTCCATTATCCACTGTAACGACATTGGACAGGGCGTTGTTGCTGATAAGAGCAGTGGCGATGGATCTGAAGATGGCATAGGAATAAGAAAAGAGTATAGAAAGAACATGAGAAAGAGTACCACTTAGATGTCATCATAATTTCTGATTGCATTGTACATAGAATTAAAGTGATCAGCTACAGATTTATGGTAGTGGTGATGAAGATAATATGTGAAGAAGGCAACTACACAATGTTGTACATGATAGATATTTAGATATGAAATTTATGAAACTAGGCCGCCCATCGAGCGGGTCATGAAGCTAGTATCTAATATATACATATGTTAATTT
Organism: Artemisia tridentata subsp. tridentata; assembly: GCA_021014915.2. Lineage (NCBI taxonomy): Eukaryota > Viridiplantae > Streptophyta > Magnoliopsida > Asterales > Asteraceae > Artemisia > Artemisia tridentata. The sequence continues at coordinate 322,763,878 of CP139507.1, read as the reverse complement.
AAGAGTAAATTACATGGTTCGTCCCTGTGGTTTGGGGTAAATCCCTAATTGAGTCCCTATCTTTTTTTTTTGCATGATTGATCCGTATGTTGAAACTATTGCACACCGTTCGTCCTTATCGCTAACTGTCGTTATCTTCTCCGTTAGCTCTCAATCATCAAATGGCAACGTTAGTCCATTAACCAAACGATCGTTGCAACGTTAGTCCTTTATACTAACAGTCGTTTCTAATTAAATAAAAATTTGATTTTCTTACGTAACTCGTCCGTTTTCTTACGTTTTTATCCGTTTTCGTTCGCTTGTATACGTTTTCGCCCGTTTTGCTACGTTTTCGCCCGTTTTTATACGTTTTCGACCATTTTTCTTACGTTTTTATACATTTTTCTTACGTTTTATACATTTTCGCCCGTTTTAACACGTTTTTCATCCGTTTTTCTTACGTTTTATACATTTTCGCCCGTTTTAACACATTTTCATCCGTTTTTATACGTTTTCGTCCGTTTTTGCACGCTTTTGTACATATTCACACGTTTCAGTCTGTTTTTCTTACGTTTTCGTGTGTTTTTATACGTTTTCACCCGTTTTTGGTACGTTTTCATATGTTTTCTGATGTTTTCGTCTGTTTTATAGGTTTTCGTCCGTTTTTATACATGTTCATCCATTTTTACACATTTTTGGCCGTTTTTACACGTTTTCGTTCGTTTTTATACGTTTTCGCCCATTTTGTTACGTTTTCTTAGGTCTTATACGTTTTCATCTGTTTTTATATGTTTTCGCCCGTTTCGCTACATTTTCGTATATTTTTATATGTTTTCGTCCATTTTTCTATCGTTTTTACAAGTTTTTGTTTGTTTTACACGTTTTTGTCCGTTTTACTCGTTTTTGTCCGTTTTTATACGTTTCAGTCCGTTTTGCACGGATGAAAACATATAAAAACAAACGAAAATGTGTAAAAACGGACGAAAACGTGCAAAACGGAAGAGAGTGTATAAAAATGGACAAAAACATATAAAAATGGACGAAAACGTATAAAAATGGATGAAAACGAATAAAAAAGTAAGAAAAATGGGCGAAAACATATAATAATAGACGAAAACGTATGAAAACATAGCAAAACGGGCGATAACGTATAAAACGGATGAAAACGTATAAAACGTAAGAAAACAAAACGGGCGAAAACGTATAGAAACGGACGAAAGCGTGTAAAAATGGACGAAAATGTGTAAAAACGGATGATAACGAATAACAACGGACGAGAACATATAAAAACAGACAAAAACATAAGAAAACGTATCAAAACGGGGGAAAACGTATAAAAACATACAAAAACATAAGAAAATGGACGAAAACGTGTGAAAACGGACGAAAACGTGTTAAAACATGTTGGGAATACGTTTAATGATTATCAAGTGTCGGTCACTTATTTGTAATAGGTTGCTAGGCTTATATGTTAGAATTAGTCCAAGGCTTATGAAGTAAGCCCGTGTGCCTTGGTTTATATTTTATTTCTTCTAGAAACGTGCACAAGGGCGTTGCCCTAATCCCTTGTGCCTATAAATACCATTGTAATGTCACATTTATTCTTGATGGTTATTTCACTAATGCAAGCAACACTTTGTCATTCTCTTGTGTGATATAATGAACCATATATTTCTCTCTTTCTCTCATCTCTATTACTCGTATACATATGTTATACTATTAAGGTGACCTATCAAGTGGTATCAATCGCATAAAGATCATTGAGTAGTGTTTTAGTGTAGATTCGTACCGTTTACTAGTTTACACGAGTGGTTTTGTGGTTATTTAGTGGCGAAATCACATTTCTAGCACTCATTCTTCACGCTTGTAAAGTGTTAAGAACTCTATAGTGTTTAGAAGTTTGATTTAGTGTCGAAAGCTTGCATCTTTTTTTGATTTACACTAGTTTTTATCTTCTTTTTACTTATTTCCATTTCATCAAAATTGCTCAAATTTCCTTTAAAACGTTAAAGCTTTGAACTTTATTAGTATTTAGGAGTTTTTAAAGGTTTTTGATCATACTAAACAGTTTTAAAAGTTGTTTTTCATTAAAAAAAAATGAGCCTTTTAGAAACTGTTCACTTATCGAAATTGGAAAAAGGGTTTATCAGAATTGCTTCAAAAAAAGGGTTTATCGGAATTGCTTCAAAAAGGGTTTATCGGATGCTCAAAAAGGGTTTATCGGAATTCGCGCTTTACTCAGTATATTCCTAGCTTTCGTCAAAAGTTCTTCTTCAAGATTCACGCTTTACTCAGTATATTCCTAGCTTGTATAAGCTTGTGAAAATACTTCCACTTTGTGGAAATCTCCTATCTTGTATAAGTTAGTGAGATAACATCGGAATTGCAAACTGCCATCGTAATTGCACTTTCTATCGAAATTGCTAAGTTCTGTCAGAATGACCAAGTTCTGTCGCAATTGCAAAGTCTATCGCAATTCAGCTAGCTTATCAGAATTGACCAAGTTCTGTCGCAATTGCAAAATCTGTCGAAATTCACTAATTTTGTCGGAATTGGATAAATCCATCGCAATTGGTAAACTATGAACAGTGTTTGTCGCAATTCAGTTAACTCATCGGAATTGGTAAACTGTGAACAGTGTTTGTCGAAATTGGACGTAAAGAGTAAAACCAAAACCAAACTTCATAACTCACAACACACTTCTTAATTGTCTACAAGATCCATAACAACACAAGTTAACTAATCACAATCATGTCTCAACCACCTTATTTCAACTACTATCAATAGCAGTATCCCCAGCAACATCAGTATCCTCAACAACAGCAGTATCCTTAACAACAGCAGTATCCTCAACAACAACTATTCATGCAACAACATCAATTCTTTCCACAACAACAATCCCCTCAACAACAACCATACCAACAACAACCAATGCAATCCTTCCCACCTCCTGCAAAACAACCACATTGGTTTGATCAAATGTGTGAGGCCATAAGTAGCCAACAATATAGACATGAAGCTGGATCACTTGACACACCTCCAATGCTCACTCCTGGTAATTATGTTAATAGGCAAGTCGATTCTTAAGGTTCATAGAACTTAAGAAACCATATGGCAAATATATGAAAAAGGCTATAATTGAAGGTCCATCCCAAATGCCAACTACAGCGGTTCCTGGAGATCCAACTGCTACTCCTCCAAGACCTGAAACCGTGCTCCCTGTTCCTGAAACTCAACTTACTGCAGAGCAAATACTTCATCGTGAAGCAAATGAACTTGCAACGTCATACATTCTTCAGGGATTACCTAATCCGATTTTTCGAAGCATTGATGCTCAGAAAACTGCTAAGGACATGTGGGAAGATGTGTGCTTAAACACACATCATTTTATACCGGTAAAACACACTAAAATGGACTAATAACCATAAAATATGTGAAATTATATTGCAAATATGTTTGGTATGTGTTATTATGAGTCCAACGGCTCGAGACATGGACTTTTGAGCAAATGTACGGGATATTGAGCATTTATTGAAGATTATCGAAGCCCGATAAAAACCCAAAGAAATTAGCCAAGCTCAAGCCCAACCACTTAAAGACCATCAAGAATTAAATACGAGTAAAAAAAACTAGCCCTGACCCATTAAGAGATTGAACTATGGAATGGTGATCTATGAAATAGAAATTTTGATATCTGTTCTATTTGGTCTATGCGTTTGGCACCTACACATTTAAATTAATTAAAAACAACGCTTTAGCCACTCTCACCCCCACTCACATGCTACAATTCTCTATCACCAACCACGAGATGACACATGGCGCCCTTTGGTCCATGTTTGTTTTGCTTGGAAGCTACGCAGAGATATACATATAAAAAAAAAGAAGGGGAAGACACCAGTAGCAATCTATCTCTTCCATTTTTCCTTTCTTTGTTACTTTTTTTCTTTTTTTTTAGATTAGTTTTTGATTTAATTTTAATCTTTAAATCGTGTAATGATATTTATTTAATGTAAGATCTTAATCATTATTAGTCTATGTTTATGCTATATTAATTTCAAGTCTTAAAGTTTATATTTTAGTTAATCATTTTTTATCATCTTAATTTTTATCTTTACCATCTCTAATCTACTTTTTATAAAATCTTCTTTTATAAACATATAAGTTTTATGTTTTTAATGTATAAAGTTTAAAACTTTTCATAAAAATATCATTTTTATGTCATTTTCTTTTATAAAGTTTGCCTAGTTTTATATTAAACATCATTTTTAACACTTTTTTCATATAAAGTTTTTATTTTTGTAAAATTTTCGGATTTATTTTTATTATTTTTTTATCAAAACGTTTTTTTTTATTAATTTAAAATAGTTTAATTTCATAAAGTTTGGATTTTTATTAGTTTAGTCGTTGATGAAGCCGTTATTATCTCCGGGTCATACCGAGCTAACTCCGGGTTTCATCTTATCCTTATCTTTATTTATTTATTTATTTATGTTTATGTTTATTTTCATGCTTAGCTTAGTTGTTATGATTGTTGCTTTATTTATTGCTTTTAGTGTAGTTATGCTTAGTGAGTAGATTATTATATATGCTTGTTAAGTGGGTTGTGATTTGAGAATTAAGTGTGAAAAACTTATAAATTGTTGATTAATAATCTTTGGTTACTTGGATTGATTTTTGGTTATTTTGACGGGCAAAAGCTGTTAGGATAATTAACTTAATCTAGTAATTTTACCTAGATAAAGAATTGTTTTCAAAATAAATCAACGTTGTGAGAAAATAGTTTTTTTAAACGGGTATTAAAGATTGTTAATTAATAATTTTCGGATTTATTTTAGATTTATTTACTTGGTTGTTTTAACGGGCAAAAGCCGTTCGATAATAAATCATTTAAATCTAGTGATTATTACCAAGATTAAAGATTATTTTCAAAATAAACCAACGTTGTGAGAAAATAGTTTTTAAAACGGGTATTAATTCACCGTTTTAAACGGTAATTCACTTAACGATATTTTCACCTCACTTGACAAGCATATTCTTTATTATCGCATTTTAGTTCTTATATTAGTGTTTTGCTTGTAGCTTTCTTTTATTTATCTATCTAGCTTTTAAAATCTTTTATAAAAGCCAAAAAGATAATCAAGCATTAAACAAAACACATAACGTAATTCTCAATTCAAATCTCGTCGAGGAATACGAATCCGGAAGATTAATTGTCATTTGTCCTCAAGTGACTCTTTTATCTTATCAGGAATACAATTATTAAAACTGCCCCGTGCTACAATTCGAATCATGGGAACACGTTCATCTCTTAATGGAAGACACTGAACTGAACCAAGAAGACATGGAATCCAAACTTTACCTCGAATATACAATGTTCATGATTGAATCAGGGGAATCACTAGAGTCTTATTACCATCGGTTCACAAACATCATCAATGACTTGGACAGACACAACATTGTTTTACCAAGGATTGCAATCAACACTAAGTTTCTCAGCTGTCTTTGGTCCTGATTGGCAAAAATATGTCACGTTTGTTCGTCAAGCCAAAAATCTACATAATGCATCTTATGGGTTGTTGTATGATTATCTGAAGCACCATCAATCTGGAGTTGACAAAGATCGAGCTCTTCGTGGTACTTATTCACCTTCTACAACTCCAAACTCATTGGCACTAATAGCTCAATCTCACTTTGCTCCACCTCCACTGTCAAATCATGCTTATGTCCAACAACAACATCACTTTACTTACCCTCACCAAACCCCATCAACCCAACTCATTCCATATGATTCGACACACCAATCAACTGAAAATCAACTAGTCCCCTGTGACAACACTGACACCATGCTATACACAAATACAAACAATGATGAAGAAGATGCATTCAACTTTTTGAATGAAGGATTTGCACTTATTGCTCGTGCTTTCAGCAAATTCTCTAACAAATCCAACAATCGTCTCTGCACTTCATCTAACACAAGAAATCAAGCTGTTGTACAAGATGGACGGGTTGAAATACAGAATCGTACTTATGGAAGAACTGGATCAGGAGGTTATATGGGAAATTCAGGAAATGGACAAAGGTTTAATGGAGCTAGTGGAAGTAGGAACAATGCAGGTGCTCCTTAGAAAAGGGTTGAAATTGTGGAAACTGGGAATACAGGGACTGGGAATACTATGGTCAAGTGTTATAACTGCAATGGGAAAGGTCATCTGGCTAATGCATGTCCCAAACCTAGAGTCAGAGGCAGTGAGTTTCATAAGCAGGCACTACTTCTAGCTCTAAAGGATGAATCAGGGGGCACTCTCACTGACAAAGAAAATAGCTTCATGGCAAATGCATATTCAGAAAATAGCAACTATTTATTTTTCTGAAAAATAGTTATCGATAATATTTTTAGAAAACTCGTATTTTATTCGTTATAAATCCGTTTTTATCCATTCAAACAACCACGTTTTCGTTATAAAATCTATTTTCTATTTCTTTAACTAATGTGCAGTTTGGTTGGAGGGTTTTAAGCACTTTCAATGGATTCATAGTTTAAAAGCACTGTTTGGTACACTCATTTTGAAATAAATAATGGAATCAAATAAAAAAACTCATTCCACTTATAATTGGTGGGTATCAAATGAAAGGTACAAGAATCACTGACAGGTCTCACGTCTAAATAAATGTATGACACATATTTTTCCACTTTTATTTTTAAATGTATTTTTTCTCTTTTTTTTATCTTACAAATAATATTTTTCTAATATATACCAACTTATATTTAATTTATATTTTAATATGATTTTACATTTTCTCTCTCTTATTTTTCTTTCATACCTTTCCCAAATCCAAATCCGATTCCAACACTATTTACAAACCAAACGCACCCTAAATCTTTGTAAAAATAACTTGATTTTCTGAAAATTAAAAATTTGGGCAGCGCTTCCGCGTATATTTTTCAATAATCCATTTTTCTATACTAAAACCCTTCAATCAACTCCAAAATCTATTCTAATCCCTTCCACAAGTTTCTTCAACAATTTTTATAGATCCATACTAGTGATAACAATATAATAAAAATGTATAACTTGAAGAAATAATTAATAAATGTGTAAAAATAGATTTAAATCTTTGAAAACACTTTTATAACTATAATTACTTCAAACCGAGTAAAAATGATTCAAGACTTGTATGTATATATTTTTCTCATCCAATTGACCTTGTTAATTATATATTTACTTGTTTTCATCATAAAACTTCACAAACATGTATTAAGTTGATATATGGAATTAAGTGAGTTTAAATAAGGATTTAAGTTTTATAAATGTATAAATATGCATAATAATGTATAAAACATATATGTAAATGTATAAAAATTATTTTTATGCTTACTTGATAATGAAGGATTTTTGGTAAGATCTAGAACAATATAACCCCAACGATTCCTCCAAAACGATTTATAGTTAATATATAACCAGTAAATGATCAAATAATGTTTGAAATTACCAAAACCGACTTTCTTTCTTTCTTTTCTATCTATAGACGAACACTATAAGTTTTTGGAGAGAGTATTTGTGTGTTTCATTTTGTAAGAAATGAAAGGAACTAGTGATGTCTATTTATACTAAAATTTCTAGTTTTAAATAAATATATATAAAAGAGTTAAAGTATTAATTGCTAGGAAGAAATTTTGGTAAAATTTGTAAGAGAGGGATGGGGTGGTCGGCCAAAATAAAGGAAGGAGGGGGGATGAAGTGTGTAAGTAACCATAATATTTTGTCTAAAAATATCTAAATATATATTATATAATGAGTTAGTATTTGTAATAAATGAAAAGTTAGTCAAAACAAACAAAGAGGTATGGTGGTGATGGTGGTATGACGTGAGGAAGGGGAGGAGAGGGGAGACCATGCCTCATAAATTTTATTGTCTATAAATATCTAGATATTTAGGTGTTTTGATGTATAATATATATTTATGTATTAAGTTAGCTAGAAATAATTTTAGTGGAACAAAATAGAGTATAATAAAGTTATTATAAAAATGCATTTTGTATAAGTATCGGCTGTTTAAAATAAGTATTGTTTTGTAATTAATTAAATTATCGTAATTATATATATATAATATATATAATAAATGAATTAAAAATACGAGGCATGCAGAACCCGTGCTACGCACAGGCTTTTAATCTAATTGTTAATTGCGCGTATTGTTTTTGTGTATTGTCGAGTGAATTTGTATTTTTAGTTTAGTATGTTGTATGAAACATTTTTATTTTGTTGTTTAAAAATATAAAAATGGTTGATATTGTTTTGGTTTTTTGGTCTTTATATTTTCTAAATGGGGTTGTCGTTATTAAATTGTCATACGCTTGATGTAATTTCCTTTGATTGTTTTGGCCTATTACGTAACCCAACAATAATTTTGCATTATATGATTTTTGCATGGTAATACGAAGCACACTGGCTTTTTCTTATTTGTTATAGTGTAATTTGCGTTAATTATTTTTTTTATTAGGTTCGTAAGTTATGATTGTATTACATCTGTTGTAAGTATGCCATTAGTTGTTTGGTGATTTTTATATTTAATATTTTTATAACATATTAGTATTTATTTATAAAGTTTATGATTAAAAACTAAAGTTAGCTTCATCTCATTTTATTGTACAACTAATTTCATTGGAAATTAACATTGAAGTCTAACTAATATTAATAAATTTTATCAATAAACTCAATTCCAAATAGCTAACCAAATGAATATTAATTAATACACTATTAATAATTCCTAAAACCTTTTGGACTCCACTATTATGTCTTAAACTTAATTTTTTTAATTTACAAATGGGTTCGAGCAAAAATTATGTACTTTTCCTTTTATATTCATTATTCAAGTTGCATGCTTACATATACTAATCACGCTAAAAAATATCATTTAACCATTTAAATGTTGCTTTACATATATGCTCGTGCACATTTTCTTGAATCAATTCACACATGTGAGCTACATCAATAGAAAACACACATAAATTACTTGTATATGAAAATGCATTAACATAATACATATATCTATATATATTGCATTAGGTTAAATTATCAATTATTCTTGCAACCTTTTCAACTTCATCTCAATCAATAACCAACTTTTAATTCTCTACTAATTACTAAATATCATGTGATCAATTCCGGCAAGCCTTGCACTTCCATCTTGATGTTGTATATACTTCACATTAAATGCACTGGTTTTGTTTTTCGATAAAAGTTTGAACTTTTGCTTATGTTTAAAACTCAACTTTTTTATTTGATATTATAATTTACAAATGGCTTTAAGTCAAAATTATGTATTTTTTCCTTTCTATTCGTTACTCAATGTGATATTTTTAATATGTTGTATTTTGCTATTATGGCAAACTCATTTAATGGGCGTCAATATTGGTTTCTTACTAATGATTCTACATATAGAAAAAGAAAACACTTTGCGATGCGCGAACCTTCTTCTTTTCAATAATAATTCAATTGCACACAATAAATTCATTCTAATATTTCTCAAAGAGCATTCGAAAGCAACTACTTACATAAACTAATCACACTAAAAAGTATCATTTAACCATTTAAATGTTGCTTTACATACATGCTCGTGTACATTTTCTTGAATCAATTCGCACATGTGAGCTACATCAATAGAAAACGCACATAAATTACTTGTATATGAAAATGCATTAACATAATACATATATCTATATATATGCTTATCTATAACGATCACCTAAATATGTATGAAACAAAGAAAATAGTTGGTATCCCAGTCTTTGGTTCCATTTATCTGAGCATGCATTATCTTGTGTGAGTTGCATGGTACCTGCGTATGATAACTAAATTAAGAAAAAAAGAAGGTCGGGTTAATTACAAAGATCTAAAAGATGTGTGAATCATGTCCTAAATGTTGCAAAAGAGAATTTACATACCGCTACCAACAAATCAAAGATCTAAAAGATGTGTGAATCTGTACATACTAAATGTGATTTTTGGCCGGTTTATATAGGCATGAATTAGGTTATATCATTAATTATTCTTGCAACCTTTCGCAACCCTTGCACTTCATCTAGCCGACTTTAATTCTATACTAAATGCCATGTGATCAATTCGGGCAACCCTTGCACTTCATCTCCTTTCATGATTGTATAGTTATTATGAGGTTGCATTGAATTTCGAGTATTAGCTATCTTGTACTATATGCAATGGGACTCCATCTTGAGTATCTTGATTACTCCACATTAAAATGAATTCGATACAAAAAATGGAGCCTAAGATTACCCCTTCCCACTAATTACGACACATTCTCACTTTCATGTCCCTACAAACATTCCAAAACTCATCTTTTCATTAATAACAACATCAAATTTTATACATATTTGTAAGATCAAAATTAAAACAAATAATTTGTGAACTTCAATTAATACCATATAGTAACCATTGGTAAAGAGACCCTCAAATCCCTATAAAATAACGTAGATTAAAATAAATTCTCAAAATATTAATTTTGTCTAGTTATACTTTCCATCAATTCAACTTTGATTTTGTATTATTTCTAATGTCATGGGGTGGATACATTGCAACCTCTTAAACTGCTTAAGTAGAAGGAAAAATAAAATAAAAGCAAGATTCAAGCCACCATTAATATTCATCAAAGCTTTGTCACACTAATTATAAACCTTGTTTACATATGATTTTCATTATCTTGCATGCCTAATTTTTTGACAGTTCTTTCATAAATGTGGAGATATTATCCACTCCGTCTCCATCTTCCACTTTGTTTTGTTATCAACATCTTGATATACCCCGTTAGCGTCACTAACCACTTATCAATACCTGCAAGAATAACATTAATAAACTACTAACCAACCCAAAATTTTAAAATAGGTTAGCAGATCTAACCCTCGGTTCCTTCTCAGGCAACAACACATCCATTTGTCTTCCATAAACTTCAAAGCTGGACTATCAACCGACTTCACATGCAAGCAAGTTAACCATTTGCTTACCTTTGCACGTATACCCCCTTGCGTTAATCAAGTCAATATTTCTACATGAACCATTGCACGTAACATTAATATGGATAGTACACTTTCATTGGACGGAGAAATTTTACATTAACCAACTAAATTCAATTCCATAGGTGAGAAGCTACACCAAAAAGAACTTTATCACACTATAAGAAAAAATATGGAAAAACTATTGACTGAAAAATATGATCATGTCAATATCTATTTCAAAACTATTTATCTAATTAGCAAGCTTGTTAATTCACAGATCTTGAGCCATAAAAACAGATGGGGTACATACCAAGGTTACGGTTATTGATGCCAATGAGTTCAATGCCATCAATTGCTAGCATGCGATCCATTTCATTCTCATCATGTGCCTAGAAACAAAAAGTAGAGATCAAAAGGAAATTGGTTAGTTGGTGTTGCACTGAATTTACACACAAACAATAATAAACTAACAACAAACATGTGATTCATAAAAAATCATCAAACTACACACAAATTAAAGTTTCACACACACACACATCAGTAACAAAGACCAAATGGTGTTATTTATAGTATTCAATGATGGTGGTTCAAGGGTTTGTACATTTATTTGAAGGCAAATGAAAGGAGCAAATGATTAAATGAAAATAAAGGCTAGCAACACTTCGTATGGTTTCAATCATTTACATTTGAAACACTAAATATAGCTCATATGTACTTATCACTTAAGCATGAACATTAAATCAAGGTACTTACGCATGAAGCCTCCGCATAATGAAACTCTATTTTCTGTATTTAATTCCGAGCATTAGGTAACTTGTACTCTATGCAATCTTGACGCCTCCACAATAAATTAGAGGGCCTAATCTTATAGTATTATATATAATATATATAATAAATGAATTAAAAATACAGGGTAAAATAATACTTATTTTTTGTAACATTGTATTGAGCGTAAAAATATGTTGGAACCATTATTAGGAGTATCGGGTATATTGTTCATGCATAAAAATAACGTAAAAGTGTTTATTTATGTAAAAATAATGAATAGTGAAAACTATGAGGATGAATAGTAAAAATACGAGGATGAATAGTAACCGAAAAAATACGAATTGTTACAAGTTCTATGAAGACGCAACATGCTAATTAAATTTAAAACAGCAAGCATCATCAGAGATTCACGAAATAAGAATCCAGGACCACACACCAGACTCTAAAAGACATCAGAAATTTCACACAAATAGAAGCACACATGCGCTGTCTAGTTAATGCATCCTAAAGAGAAAAATAGAAGACTTAAAACGCAATCTCTAATCTCACATTTATTTAACAATAGTTACTGGCAATTGTGTTACAATGAAAAAAATGTAAAGTATTAGAATTATAAACAAAACTTGTACCTGTCCTAAAGTTAATCTGTGCGTCGTAAACCTTGAAAAGTGTCTTTATCTCAGCCATCATTTATAAAATCCCATATCAACACTCTCCCGCTTCCTCTTCTTTTTTTGATGCCATACCACAGAACCATAAGACATCTCGAACTTATCGGAGACGGAAGGAGGCCTATTCTGGATGGCTGTCGTCACCTAGAACCACAAGATACGTGAATAAAAACTTCTTTAACTACCGAGGACAACATTTTTTGGATTTATTCCATCCTCTTTATTTATACATTACAATCACCAATCGACATCTCTTTAGTACCCTAAACACAAAATAGGAACAATCCATTAATGGTTGTACTCAGTATACAAATGTGTCACTTTAGACAACGAACAATATGCAAAAGAGAGCATAGCAACACCAGAATAACAACCAATATTTTAACAAACCTGATGCGCTGCAGCCACTGCCCGTTGTGAAAACTATCGCCCGCGACATGTACAAAATTCACATGGTCAGAATATCGATTGCAACACGAAAACACAGACACATATATAAAAAAGGTTCCTCAATAAGCTTAAAAATTCTAAAGACAATCAAGAAGGTATGTCGTCGAGAAAAAAACTTATTCTGAGCCCATTAGATCATTGAAGATAAAGTATTTAGGCTTCGCTTTTTAACTAATACACTTATGAAATGAGAAAGCATGACCACAAGTTATAGACATCGATTTGAAGCAGCACCCAGGACCACACACCAGACCTCACACCAAACTCGTTGCATACAACAATACACCAACATGTATAACGAAAAACAACCGTCCTTTTATTATCAGCAACACTCTTAAAACCAACAATTGAGACCGTAACTCATATATAACATATAAAACAATCATTCATAACCACATATAAGATAATAAATGATATTAGCAAGCGCTTATTTTGCACGACCAAAAAACACATGCCTTGGAAAATTCCAAAGATTACATTTGTGTTCAAACAATTGGCCAATTTCAAAACAAATCGATCTTAAACAACTTTATTTTCAATCAATAAAACCATAGCTGGCCAACGGTGTTAGATAATTTTAACATATAAATAATGTTTGAGTTGAACCTAACCGACTTTCAACAGAAAAATTACACATTGACTGAAACAATTATTAATAAGCAGTCTAATACGAAGCAACATATAAAATCCCAGGTTCCTACTACTTCGCATTTCACAACTCGCATGACAACATATCAGATTATAACAAATACAAGGAAACATTTGTTTTGCAACAAAAACATATTGAAATTTCGTGGACATATAAAATTGCAAAGAATTAGCCTAGTGAAGCTCTGATAACTTAAAACATGCACAAAACATGTAATCAGAGTTTTTCCACTTATTTAACACATAGTCTCATTTGTTAAATAAACAAACACGTCAGTTTTGCAGTCCGAACTTAAGCATACAAAATAAGCACTCATGACCACATATCAAGCAACAACATAAAATATGCCAACCCACTACAATTTCATGCCACAGTAGTCATATTACCACATATAAAACTGCCCATAAAATAGCTGCTAATAACCAATAACCAAAAAAATGGACAAACACAATTGTTTTGCACAACCATAAAAAAACAGAACAATTTAATCCAAGCCTAAGAATAACAAATCAACACTTATGATCACATATCAAGCAACAAGATAAAATATACCAAGCTACCACATATAAAATCCCAAGTTCCTACTAATTCGCGTTTCACAACTCGCATAAACACTTATCGGATACTAACAAATAATGGGAAACATCTGTTTTGTAACAAAAAACAGAACAATCCAATCCAAACATAAGTATGCAAAAGCAAAACCTTGAGCACATATCAAGCAACAACATAAAATGTACCAAGCTACTACAATTTCGAGGACATATAAATTGCAAAGACTGAACCTATTCAAAATATGATAACTCAAAACATGCACACAATGTGTAATCATGGCACACTTATTTAACACATAACAGTCTCATGTGTTAAATAAGTCTGACCACAAATCAGATTCTAACAAATATTAGGAAGTACTTGATCTGCACATCAAAAAATTGATCGCATGATCTAAGAAGGAAAAAATAGACAAACACATTAGGTTTGCAGTCCAAACTTAAGTATACAAAATCAACACTTACGACCACATATCAAGCAACAACATAAAATACCCTAATCCACTACAATTTCTTGCCACAATACTTATATGGCCACATATAAAACTGGCCAAAAAATAGCTGCTAATAACTAAGAACTAAAAAAATGGACAAACACAATTGGTTTTCACAACCAACAAAAAACAAAACAGCCTAAGCATACAAAACCAACACTTATGATTACATATCAAGCATCAACATAAAATATACCAAGCTACCACAATTTCAAGCAACATAACTCACATGACCACAAATAAAACATGCAAAAAATGAACCCATCGAAGGTTTGGTAATGCAAGTGTAAAACATGCAATTAGTACCTGCTTATTTAACAAACGACAATCTCATAAAACAATCTTGAACACAACTTATAGACTCGCCATACAATAACTTAAATTATGAATTGATACCCCATCATTCTTCTAAGCACCCCTTAGTTCTCTTTCATCGATTGAGATGGGAATAGCAAGCAAGCCCGCCACTTTACAGTAGTAGACACATAGCATCAAAGTTAATCAAGCCAAACCAAAAAAAAAGCTTCATCACTTTTCAATATTTACAAAGATAGACCAAAAAAATGAGAACTACACCTTTTCAACACAATTGTAATCAAGAACATAGCACAAACCGGTATGTTGAACCTGCAACAATTTAACAAAATTAGGTCCAAAAAGCTAGAAGCAAACTAAATCAAGTAAAAAAAAACTAAAAAAGTTACAACCACCACATGCAACATATCCTTTCCAAAATCCTACACACTCAAAACATCATCAAACTCACACAAATAAGCAACAACAAAAAACACACCTTTAATTTGTAACCGGCCACTAATAAGTAGTTGAACCCCGATCCCTGAAACATCAAAACAACCAAACAAAGACCACTCCTTTAGATTTAACTCAACACCATTAAAACTAAATATAACATTCACATTACCTGATAATAGCTTCGCTGCAAACTCACAACTGTGACTGTAATTACTATCTAGAAAGTGTACACACTTGAAAAAATGCGAAAAACATTCAACATAAGAACATGAGACAAAAGCGAAATCAAGAAAACCAAACTCATTAACTGTAATTCAAACTATAATGATATAGCAAGCATAATCAGACGTTCTACTCATCATTCCCGCCACAACCGCAAAAACTCCAACCACCTAAATAAAAAAAATCCCTAAATTAGCTCTAATTTTTTTACCTACACTAATTGTGTGTGTGTGAGTTTTTGTATAAAACACCAAACAAATGAAACCGGGTTCCGATTATGTGAATGATTTTCAAATTGATAATGGAACACAAGTGTACAACATGCAGCAAACCGATCCAATATCCGATAATCCAAAACAGGCGTCAACCATGCAATTAGGCCAACAAATTAAGTGGCAAATTAGTGGAGATCCCACTAAGAAGAAGAGCACTAGCCCAATTATTTAATCCCTCCAAGCTGACGGCTCGGCTCGGCTCGCCGTGTGTATAGTGTCGGCTCAAGCCGACCCACTCCCTCAAGCCGATCCCCCAAGCGGCGGCTTCAGGCTCTCCAAAACACTTTAATGAATGTTATATTGTATAATTTGGTTCTATTTCTCTTCTTTTCTTTCCCACTTGGGAACATAAAACTAAAAACCAAAATTTTCCCACTCCGCTTTTTTTCTCTCCTTTTACCCTTTCCATTTCTCTTTTTCCGTTTTACACTCGAGAACAGAGTGATAAAGTTTAAATAGCTTTATAAAAGAAAAGAAGTGATAGAAAAAAGCTATAAATACTAATCACTTATTGCCAAACGAGCTTTGATGTTTCAAACAACTCCATTTCGAACAAAGTTTAAACTTGTCAATGGTTATAAATAAACGTACGAGGTTTTCTCTTTTCAAGTTATCTGAAAAGGGGCGAGCTTTTTAGACTCAAATATACACCGAGTTAATAGAGAGACCGTTTCCGACAATCTCCTAAACTTTACATTTCAACCCTTAAACTTTACATTCTTAATAGTCAACCCCCACATTGTTTGTCTTCTTCTCTATCCCTGTCGTTTCACGCTCTTTCCAGGAAACTTCATTCTATTTTTAGACATTAATTTCTCCCCCATCCATAAACAAATCCCCAAACACCCAAAAACACATTCCTTCCTGCATTTTCTTCCATTAACATTTCATTTTTCCAATAATCATCACCAAATTAACATACTGCTCACTTAATTACACAAAACCCATATCAAATATTTACTCAGTTTTAAAAATTTCCCATCATTACACCAATTTTTTATATTTTTTTAAGGTTTCTTGTTTTCATGGTTTAGAATAACAATAACAATGAACTGACCCTCATTTTTCGTGTTTTTTAATCGGAACTTGTGTAATTTTATTCGAATTGCAAAACCCATATCATCAATTTGATTATTAACGTTAAGGTAAATTTTGCCTAATTTAGGGGTAATTAGTCTTTTTTTTTTTTTTTTTTTTTTTAATTATGATAAAGTTGTGATTATTTTTATGTGTTTTGATGGTATTAGGATAATTGAAAATGGACAAGTATGAGCTTGTGAAGGAAATAGGATCTGGTAATTTTGGTGTGGCAAGACTAATGAGGAATAAGGCTACAAAAGAACTTGTTGCTATGAAATATATAGAAAGAGGACATAAGGTATGTTAGATTTTGTTCCTAGTTTTTTTAATTAATATTTTAAATGTTGTTTTTTTGTTTTAATTGGTAAGATTATTGGTCTTGGGTTGTTGATTGCTTTTGATTATATATATAATGGCCACTAGTGATTGGATGATGAGCTAATAATAAAGTCATTTGTTTGTGTTTTTATTTGTTTGGAACTTTTGATATTGACATATTGGATGGATTTTTAAGACAGTGTATATTGTTTATTTTTTGTTTGTAGATTGATGAGAATGTTGCTCGTGAGATTATTAATCATCGATCGCTTCGACATCCTAATATTATTCGATTTAGAGAGGCAAGTAGCTTTCTTTGTTTATTTTGTTAATATGCACTGCTGATTTTTTTATGAGTACTTTGTGGGTCCCGTGGGAATTAAAACATTCACGTTTCTTTGAGAAATATCAAGATGAATGATATGATCGAGATGTAGTTTTGATCCATTTACTTATGAATAGGTCGATTGGGGTGATGTCGTATCTCAAACGGGTTAAATATAAAAAAGTATAATAACAAGAAAGGGAACATGTCAAATGGGTTGAAATTTGTCTAAAGTGTTAAGTGTATACGGTCTCTTAAATCGTTATATTAAAAAACCAGATCAATTTTGTAATAATGTAGTTTCTCAAACATATCTAATACGCCAGTTATTCAGAAAACAGTCAAGAGTTTGGAAAAAGTGGTTGGCACGTCAACATAATCTGACCTACTTTTGGACAAAATTCGTTTTGCCCGGTTGCCCAACCCTCTACCTCTAGTATAGTCACACATTTCAGTAGTTACAAATTATTTAGTATGCGATTGCATACCATTAAACATCTATGCATGCCCAAATCTATTTTGGTAATTATGGTAGTGCGGTGCATGCCCATTACAAGAAAACACAAGGCTGCCATTGATATTGCTATCGTCAACAGAGTTTCTATATCATGCCAAACCCGTCCAGTAAATCAGTTTACCAAAAGTTGCAACTTGGAGCGGTTTAAGAATGTATAATTGTATGGCATTATGGATCTAAGCTTATCAAGATGTTGGTATTTTTTTATAGGTGGTACTGACTCCCACCCACCTTGCTATTGTTATGGAGTATGCTGCAGGAGGGGAACTTTTTGATAGGATTTGTAATGCTGGAAGATTTAGTGAAGATGAGGTCTAATTTGCTCTTGTAGCATTAATTCCTCTTGGTCACGTAGTTTGAATTCTAACTCTTGTTCATATCTAATAATATGTCAGGCTAGATACTTCTTCCAGCAGCTTATATCAGGAGTTCACTATTGTCATTTCATGGTAAAATGGGATTTATATAGATGGAACTCTCATACTATAATATACAACTTTTATGGAATATCTAACTCCTGTGCTAAATATTGAATGCAGCAAATATGCCATAGAGATTTGAAGCTCGAGAACACTCTTTTGGATGGAAGCCCTGCACCACGTCTGAAAATTTGTGACTTTGGCTACTCGAAGGTCTTTCTTATTAATTAAATATAGAAAATTGAAACTAATTAGTAATAAACATCTAGATGTTAATTGTTGTTATCATTTTGCAGTCGTCTCTGCTTCACTCGCGACCCAAATCCACTGTCGGAACTCCTGCATATATTGCCCCTGAGGTTCTTTCTCGCAGAGAGTATGATGGCAAGGTAATAAAGTTTAGGCTGTCATATTATATCAATGGGATGATTTGGATTGTGTTTTATCTCAAACGGGTCAAATAAAATAAAAGTAGAAGAAAAGAAAAATACTGAACGAGTCACATGGCTCGAACAGGGTGAAATTTAATCAAATTCTATTTTTAATTCATACAAGTCGTTTTACTTAAACACTTGGATCATTATTGGAATCCAGTAATGTGATCATAACTAACAGATTAATATGTTATAGTTCTTATTACATAAATTTACTTAATAAGTCCTTGCGGGTCTACCCACCCCCGAGCAGCTTCAACTCATTTTAAAAATACATCAGGGTGCCCTTTTATCGAATTTAATGTTTTTAGCCAGTGACTTATTGATGCACTATCAATGCTTGTTACTCTAATGAACAAACCACCTACGGTAAAGAGTTTTTATTATTTTCCAACAAGTGGTCGGTTGAATTATATGTGCTTAATTTGTGTTTGTTCAGTTGGCTGATGTTTGGTCTTGTGGAGTGACACTTTATGTTATGCTTGTGGGAGCATACCCTTTTGAAGACGTAGAAGATCCTAAAAATTTTAGGAAGACTATTCAAGTAAGTAGCTGCATTATTTGCATAACATAACTTGTCTTTAGTACATTAAAACATTTGACTTCTTATTCTTGTTTTTACAGCGAATAATGGCTGTGCAATACAAGATCCCGGATTATGTTAACATATCTCAAGACTGTAGGAATCTACTTTCTCGGATATTTGTTCCCAATGCTTCCCGGGTACGTATAGTATAAGAACTTTAAGTTTTTAGATATTTAAAACATGAATCCCTGATTGAGGATTTGGTCAAACTTGTGCATTATGCACTTCCTGTTTTATGGATGCTTGAAATTACAAGTCAACTTGTCTTCTAGCTTTTAATTTGTTCACACTTAAAGTCATGGTTGAAAATTATGCAACACCCATGTTCCTATTTTATTAGCCAGTAAAAGAAAAAAAGGTTGTTTATATTATGTGGCTGAAGTGAGCTACTTTGACCATCATTACGTCATTTTTTTTCTTTCCCATTTTGTGGGTTCCATCTCTATATATGCTATTTATATCTACTTAAATAACTTATACCAGAAGTGAATATATTAAATGAATAAACGAATGAGAATACTCGCTTGGCATGATGTGTGCTTCTTTATAACATTTTCCATTAAACAGGACAAATGCCTTATACTTTATTAATTTTTTTTTTGAACGGCGAATTTTATTAGAAAGCTAAGAATAAGCAAGAAACTTATCTTAGCAAACGATCACAATTACAAAGGATTAACAACCCAAGACATATGCATCTTAGAAGCTCGGGCCTTTAACCAATTAAATGACGTTAATACAATCAAATAAAAAATGGGTGAGTTGGCAAATCGACCAACGGGTCAAAAATGGGTTAGGGTTATAGGATCAATTGGCCGGGTTGGGTTGACCTGCACACTTGCTTGTGTACATTTTATTTTGGTTTTTACTAACACGATTTTTTTGTATTGGCGTTTAAATACGCATTGGACAACTTATTACCAGCTTGGCGTGTTTTTTTTTTAACTAGTTTTTTAGTTCTAGCCAATAGAGATAAATTACAAGCCAAGTCAACTGATTTACACATAAAGGGCCGAAGTTGTCACTTTTAGCAATATTTTAGAAGTCCATCCTAATTAATATTGCATATATTTGCAATTAGCTTCTTAAAGACGTCATCTTGACTGCTATATTTTTACTCAAATTAGCGTTCATCTGATACCAACCTTAACCTCTTTATGTGTTTCACTTTTGATAAGAGAAATAGAGAATTTGCAAGATATTTGACACTATTTTACCTTGCTCTACAGAGGATCAACCTAAAAGATATCAAAAGCCATCCCTGGTTTCTGAAGAACCTACCAAGAGAATTAACAGAAGCCGCTCAAGCTGTGTACTACAGGAAGGAAAACCCTACATTTTCACCACAGAGTGTGGAGGATATCATGAAAATCGTGGAAGAAGCAAGATCCCCTCCTGCAGCTTCTCGTTCCATTGGAGGGTTTGGATGGGGCCAGGAAGAAGACGACGATGACGACAAAGAAGAGGGTGAGAACGAAGCAGAAGCTGAAGCCGAAGATGATGAAGATGAATATGACAAAAGGGTCAAAGAAGCTCATCAAAGTGGAGAAGTTTGTCTCACCTAAAAATCTTTTTATTTTTATTTTTCAGTTTGTAAAAAAGCAAAGTTTACATTAAGGAGCTTAACAATCAAAGTATGTAAATCTCTACGGCATGTTGCCTTATGAGAATATTTAGGTGTGTTCATGCTATTGTATACTTGAATTCTGGATTGGGTCCTTAGATTTTCATGTCATCGGAAGCCAAGAATGTTGGTTTCTAGCGTAATTAAAATGTTATATTGGTTGCTCAAGTTCTTTGCAGTGCTAAATATATCAAATGTTTGATGTTTCAAAGGCTGTAATCTGCAACTTCTATAGCATGTTGTGATTGATAATGTGATAACGTTATGGGTTATGAGCTTTGGTTCTTGAGAGTGGAAAATGAAGACGTTGAGTGATAATAGGAGGCCATCTCAGTACTTCGAGGTGGTAAACTTATTGATAGTGGTGGATGCCTGAATGGTAGACGAGGCTCAATGGTAGGGGTGGCCTCTTATGGCAGGTAAATGTTTGGTATTAAATTCGTATAAATAATTTGTCAGCTGTAAACTAAAGGTTTTTTTCTTTTTTGTAGCATCACACTATGCAAATGATGTATGATGTTATTTACTAGGCTTTACAAGAAATGGGGCTCGAAAATGAATGTGAGCCACAAGACTACTTGAACTTTTTCTGTCTTGGCACTCGTGAGTCATCTCAAGTAACACAACCCACTTCAAATGGGAAAGTCTCGGTTGCCCCAAATACCCCTCAAGTACATCTGTTATACCTTAAAGCCACAATCTTGATTGCTATGTTCCTATTGTTTCAATAAATGACATAACATTTTGATTGATTATTTAGGCACTTGGTATAACAAACCGGTGTTTTATGATCCATGTAAACTCAAAAGGAATGATAGTTGATGATGAGTTTGTGATATTGGGTTCTGCAAACATTAACCAACGTTCATTGGAAGGTACTCGAGACACTGGAATTGCAATGGGTGCGTATGTATCAGCCTCATCATACTTGGGCTCGCAAAGGTTCTGCTCCAAGGGGGCAGGTAACATTTCAATCGTTGTAGATCATACTTCTCAATACTTTGCATGAAAATTTCCGTCTTTAACTATCTAGATCAAGTACTTTCTTAAGATTACCAATTTTATCTTGCTGCAAATGCAACACAAGGTCACAAACTGTCCATTTATTTATAGCAAACTGCAATAGGTTTTATAATAATTAATAATGAGTGACATACTGCTACGTTTATTTAACTACAAACACAAATCATTTTGACCTTAAATGTTTTTCTGTAGATATTCGGGTACAGAATGTCACTATGGGCAGAGCATATAGGACAACTTGAGAGCAGTTTTGATCAACCAGAGAGCCTCGAGTGCGTGAAAAGGATGAGGTCATTGGGTGAGAAGAACTGGGAACAGTATGCATCCGATAAAGTAACTGATATGACAGCTCATCTACTTAAGTATCCGGTGGAAGTTGATCTCAAGGGCCAGGTGAAGCCGCTCCCCGGCTGTCCAAATTTTCCAAATGTGGGTGGCAGTACAGTTGGTTCCTTTGTATCTGCTCAAGAGAACCTCACCATATAATGCCGCCTACTTGATCCATTGGTTCTTGCCTTGTTTTTGTATTCTTTTACTAATAATACATTTTGAAGAGAATTATGGCTCACAAATTAATTAATCTTGCATCTGGTGAGGTTTTTGGCACGGACAAACCCTGAAGCTTTTGCCAACAAAAACAATTCCTTAGGAAGACGCACAAAGCAAATGAAACTCTGTGATATGTGCCTACATTTTTTTCCCACATCGCTACTCAATAGGAAAGAACTTTAGTATTTATGGTGCAAAATCTGTAACGTTCTTGCTGGTGTGTTGGCGTATATTATCTACTCCTTTAAAATAATTATGTGCCAACAAAACGAATACTTATCGTTTGTTTGCACATAATTATTGCAAACGAACACATAATATCACACGGTGATTATATTAGATTTTCCAAAGTGTGTTGGGGTATATTATCTACTCCTTTAAAATAATTATGTGCCAACAAAACGAATACTTATCGTTTGTTTGCACATGATTATTGCAAACGAACACATAATATCACAACACGGTGATTTTTTTAGATTTTCCAAAGTGTTTCTAACATTTTTTAAAAATAATTATGTCCTAACAAAACGAATACTTATCGTTTATTTGCACATGATTATTGCAACGAACACATTGTTGGAATTTAAATATCTTGACATTCAAAAAAATAAATAAACACATCAAAGAGCATATAACGAAAGCAAGTATCTTTAATTTAACACATATAAAGTATTACCGAATAATAAATAAGAAACGTACCGTTATGATCCTAGCAAGAACAAGGATCAAATCTTCTTTTTCCTTCACTTGAACAATCAAACGGATTAACGTGGAACCTCTTACCTTTTTGTTCCACAATCCAAGATCAATAACTTAAGTAAGTTATATCCGAGTTCATGTACACACTTACTATAACCAATCAAAGGTTGATGCTAGTGAATGAACACAATTATTAAACCAAAACTATTTTGTTTAATAAACCTTGAATCTATTATTCAAGAAGGAAGAAGTAAAGAATATATATATATATATATATACATACTGTACGATACACATGTATATATTATATGTTATTATCATGCATTGTGTAGATCTTGTACTATGCATATCTTATTACTATACACACAGTACGATTCATGCAAGAATTCACAATTCATAAAGTCGATTTGACTTTTGAGTATTATTCTTTTCTGTCGAACAACCAGAGTCAATAATAGATTTGATATTATAATGTGTCGTCTCTTTAAAGAGTATAATGAGTTTGTTTATATAGCCTCCAAACTTATTCTCCAAGTTTGAGTCTAATACCTCCTCAAGTTTCAAAACTTGACACTTAACCCCCTCCTTTATTTACTAACAGTCATTAGTCAATTCTGTTAATTACTTTAATGTCCGTTAGTTATCATTTTGTGTCCAAATAATTAAAATATATAACAATTATACATATTAATTATTCCTTTGATCATTCATACGTAAAGTGTGCAATCCCTCAGTCCCGTGTTCGATTCTAGTTATACACGATTTAATATTTTTTCAAAACTCTAACAGCTCCCACTTGGAAATCTATTAAAAGTGTAATGACATTGGTTAGCGTCTAGCAACATGCCAATGCCCCTAGTACAACTCGGGTGGTGGTCTCCTGGAAAAACCACTTGATGATCAATCATCATACTTATCCTTTTGTTTCTAATACCACATTAATAAAGATATGGATCTAAGTCATTCTTTATTAATAATTATGTTTCTCGTTGTTTATGATTGAGCAAGATTACCAAATCTTCTGAACATATTCAGGGGAGATCTTGGGCGTGGCCACGCAAACATCTTGCCAACCCTACGAGGGGCCCAGCAGTATTAAACTTCAAACAATTTGAAGGAACAAATTCTATCTTGACTACGAGCATAACACATGCACTTCGCAACGCTTCCGAAAACAATCCTTATAGCTACCAGTTACGTATAGCGTTAAATTGAATAACAGAAATGCACTACATGCATGACAGTTATCTGGCATCTCAAGTCTGAGGATAACTATATACACATGATTTACTTAATGACAAGATCCATAAAGTAAACTCATGACGGCGGGATAAGTCCTATACCCAAACCATTTGAATATCATGTGAAATTGGTATGACAACGCATCAATATACTTTCAGGTATATTCTACCAATACTCAGATTTGCTTTAATTTAATGATATTCTTATATCATTAACTGACAACGGACAGTTTAGAATATATAAATATATTCAAGGATATAAACATGCAAATATATGATATATTATTAAGAAAATGATAAACAAACATAACCATTATTTTATTTCATTAAAATAATAACTGTTCAATAACATCCCATTATCCAAACACTAAAATAGATCAATGCATGATAATTCTTATTAATGAATTATGCCTCAAGTTATGTCAAACATACTTGTTGACAAGTCATAAATCAACTAATCTTGATCTATGGGAATTTTGAGAATACTTATTTCAAGAATTCAATTAATGAAGTTCTTGTATGTGTGCATGCAACTATATTGATAATGCCACATAATATTTCATAAAATGCGTGACATCCTCAACCACGAATTTATGACAATTAAACTATCAAACCTTTTATAGTTAAAGAATTCTAATTCTTTAATGTACAATGCAACTATGGTTACAGTTAAGCATAACTAGTACACATGGCCATTAACTAGGATGAACTCCCACCATGACTAGTATTGAGTGTCATCTCAATCTTATTAGCATCATTGTATGCAAACAACAATATGCTCTTTAAAATTCCGTAAACTTTAATATCCAATGTGTAATGTTATGTTTGATACCTTCCAATCTTTCAAAATTTGACGGCTATATCAATTACGCAACAATTGCCATATGGTTCATACTTAGAATTTAGGAGCTATTCCAGGATGATGATGTTAATTCTAAATCCAACCATATCCATTACACTTAGTTATCTAATAACCTTTAATTAGATATTGATGTTGTCAAATCATCTTTCATCAAGCATGATACAACAAATAACATGATGTACATGAAAAATCCTCGTGTCAAACTTAGATTTATTCATGTCATATCTTTTCAAAGATATGTATCTATCTAGACTTTCTAATAGTATAATCATGTTTATTAGAATCAATAATTTTACCGCTTATGTTTATAACAATAAACATATATTCCAAGGCTGTATGTTTATTTTCTAAATCTTCACGTGAAGTTTCATTTCAAACTAAGACTTAACATTTAATGTTAATGGAACGTTACTTCCTATATGTTATGCAACATATATGAAATAAGAAAATAAATATAACACTCCCACTAGCTTTTAGGAATATTAAGATATTGTCTTATTTTAATTATAAATCAAAACTTGGATTTAATAATTAAACATAAGTGTATCTCCTAGATGCATGCATTAATCCATTCATAAATGATTGCCCTTTGTATACTTCCAAAGATTATTTGAATTCAAATACTCTTTTCAATTACTTATCATCCTCGCACAAGTAATTACTCAAGAAAGAGTTTTGATATTCCATTGTTAATTTCATATAAATGAAACTAAGAATGACAATCATAATCTTTATACATTTAATGTGCCTAGAAAGAATTCCAATCACAGTTAATTGCTTAAGTGTGTTTGATAATCTTTTCACACATTAAATATGTATACAAATTTGTCCATATGATTTCTACACAGGAATTTAAATCTCTAGAATTTTCATTCCTTTTGAAGAAACTCATCTTCATTCTATAGTGTAACTATAGAGTTCAAGATTAATTAAGTTTCCAAAACTAATTATCTTTATGGACTGCATCTAATCATTCATAGTATGAGTAACTTGCCAAATTCAATATTTGCAATTCATCAACAGGTTTACCATAATCCTGTAACTCATAATCCTCAACATATTATACAAATATTTGAGATATCCTTGCGGATCTATGAATGAGAATTCCATCATCTTGAGATTTAACATTAACATGTTTAATCCTCATTATGACTTTACTAGTGTATTTTAGAAGATCATGTATCTTGTAATTTTATCTTTTCAAGATAAAACTCCCACTTGCTTTTTGCAATTTATAGACTATCTATAAATACTTAGCAAGTAGAGCAACATAAAATTGTTCTCTTTTGGGACATTACAAATACACATTGAAATTTCATCATATTAGTTTGTTAATAACCTACTCAAAAGCAGTTTAACAAATTCTGAACTTCAATTTTAAGACTTAATGTGATTCATCATATTCCATAATAAATGGTGTCTTATTAATCTTCTAGGTTGGAGTCTTATTGAGTATATACAATCCATACTCAATTTTTCTAACCTTGATAATTTTTGGAAGAAAGGAAGATATAGTTATCTTTAATCAAACAATATAACAAGAGTTTGATTTTCCTAACTGAACGTACCATAAATATTATGTATTTCATTAGGATTAATATTGTAAGACAATCTTACAATATGTAAGATAAATATATTTCGTTTTGGCTTACCTATTTACCAACTAAGTCAAGTTAATGGTGAAATAGATTTTCCAAACCAATTGCATGCAATATAACATAAGTACTTTTTGACCAAGTCACTTCATGTCCATGTCTTAACAAGAAGACATAAACTGTTATAATCCCAATATACGTTATAAATCATTGATCAACTCAATGACTTCTTGTATATGTTTTAATAAAAACATAACAAGTTAACGTCTTACTTTATTATAAGTCTTGTAACAATTAAAAGACTTCATATTTATATCTTTACAATAAAATATAAATATGCATAACCAAAGTAATTATGAACACCACTATTTGGTTTCAATCGTATTTCAAGTTAATTTATTACTTAATATATTTATGACATTCCAAGAATACATAAACATTCAAATTTGAAGTAGTATAAGATTACTTTATTTATTTATGTCATTTCAATAATACATAAATATTTAGTTTGAAGTAGTCTCATTTATCATATTGACACTAGTTCTAATAATAATCTAATTTAGAACTTGCAAATTAACATAGTTTCATTACATCAGTTGATCTGCTAGTAATGAAAGTATGTAATTTACCTTGTCATTAATATCTATGTCAAGGTCTCACTTACGCTAGATATTAATTCCAAGTGTTCTATTAATTAGATGTGAATAAATCACATTAGAACATTAGTCTCTTACTTTATAGTCAAGAGAATCATATTACTATGTGTTGTTCTTTGCACACAATAAAGATTTCTCCCACTTGTGCATGGAACAACATCATGTATCATATAAACAACACATCACGCATTTGTTTAATGTGATCAATATGATTGTGTCATGGATATTAGTAGATGTAGGACCATCTTGTCTAGTAAGAAAACGTACATGACTATTCTTAAACCCACAAGTGCCTACAATTGGAAAGTAATTATCTCAAGACATTCTAGAGATAATCTGGGTTACTACCAAGATAACAAGCTTGTAGCTCTCACTGAATTACAGATCATTACATTAACTCATTATTCAGTAATAACAACACAATGCTCCCACTGGATTTGACAACATTATAAGTGTTTCATATCCAGTGAAAGCAAATAATGTGCTATTTACTTTCCTACACCTTTGAGAAATCTCATACGTAACAATTACTTAGGTACTAAAGGAATGTATTCTACTTGTAAATGATGGACTATCCATCAATGCAATTAACTTGAAAAAATTGGGCATGCAATTTCTTCCTTAATTTGACTACCATCCCCACACTGGTATGTAGCAATTTTAAGTGGTCAAAGCACAACAACTAGACAAAGTGTGCTAGTTTGCCTTTTACCAATTTTGCGGTAACTAGTCCAATTCTAATTTTCCTATCATACCTTTCTCATTCATGAAAAATGATAGGATTTAAGTCTCACTCTTCTCAAAGAAAGTAGACTAGGTTTATTCTTTTAGTAAAGTTGACTCTAGCATAAACCCCTACGGGTGTAGATCAATTTCCACTAAAAGAATGCCCCACGTTTACGGTTTTAACGTTGCATTAATACATTAAAAGAATTTACAAAATTCAATATTAGTATTTTCGATAATACAATTTTCAAGAAAAGAAAATTACCCAGGAAATACAATATATCCATTTAATTTTCTTGAAAACTAGGATCCAACTTTCCATAGTTTCACCACATCAGTTGATCTGCTAGCAGTGAAAGTACAAAAGATGGTAACTTGTCGTATAATAATCATGAAACAATTTTCCGACTCCTAAATTTATGGGAATTACATTTGCCAAACAATTTGCAATGTAAGCATGTTTCTTCCCATCTCATGCTTTAAGTCTTAAGGTCTCACTTATAACATAATTAAGTCGTCTAATTTAGAAACTTGTAAATTCACATAGACCCATTACATTCAGTTGATCTGCTAGTAATGAAAAAATGTAATTTACCTTGTCATTAATATCTATGTCAAGGTCTCACTTACGCTAGCTATTAACTTCAAGTGTCTCTTATAATTAGATAGCATGTACTTAAATTTTTAGGGTATTTATTTTGATGTTACAATCAAAATATGTACGAAGAAGCATGCACTCATCTTCGTATCATTAAGTTTTCAAAACTATTTTAATTACCAATTTGCTAAGAGTTAAATCAACAAAGCTTTAATTGAGGCGTTGAGTAACTGATGCGTGCGATGTGTCATTGCGGTTTAGCAGTATTAATGCCTACTCAAGTTTTAAATTTATATTTAGCCGACTTATCAATAACACACACACTTAACGAGCAGTGTACCCGGTCAGTATGAATATAATGGTAAGTAGAGTGTCGATCACTAAGAGTGGAACGTATTATCTAGTTATTCTAATCAGTATTTTAATATATTAAGTTAGCTATACAACCTATTCTAACGCAAGGGGGTTCAGCCTGAGAGACTGGCACGATTTGGTTGCAATTAAATAATAAACTAAACCAATAGGCACGAATCAGCAAGTAGCACACACGTACACAGATAAATACTTGAGACAATAAGAGGGCTGTCCTGATAGATAAGTAGTTTGTCACTTGTTTTATTGCTAGTGTTATATGAAGTGTATAGTTCGATGCAACGCACCGAGAT
The DNA here is from genome assembly GCA_021014915.2 of Artemisia tridentata subsp. tridentata. Classification (NCBI taxonomy): domain Eukaryota; kingdom Viridiplantae; phylum Streptophyta; class Magnoliopsida; order Asterales; family Asteraceae; genus Artemisia; species Artemisia tridentata. Next base: position 322,734,132 of record CP139507.1, on the reverse strand, counting down.
TAAGTCCTTTCTCGTTGGTTCTAATCTTATCGGCGAGTAAACCCTTAATGATTACTTATAACTATCCTATTTATCTTTCTTCCTACTTTTCTACAGACCATAGAATGCATAGGCGATCTAATAAATAGGCGAGGGCAGAGGCATGGCGACCCGATCAACGCTCAGCTAGACACAGAGGTTATCAATGCACTAATAAAAGTCACCAAAGACATCAACATATAAACTTTAATTAATGAGAAAGCAGTTTTAAGGGAGTGCAATCTTTCCGTTGTCACATTACACAAGCCACCAATCTTGATGAATTAAAGTTTACTAACACAATAAAACAAAACTACTTAATGAATTAAACACATGCAGCACCTTCTTACAGCTCTTGTATCTTTGTTTTGGTGTGTCTTGTGCTGCTGCCTTGACTGAATTCGTCCTAGGTTTCTGTACTTCGGCTTTCTATGTGTTGACTAAAAGCTTCGGAATTCGTCTGGTCTTGGGGTATTTATAGTTTCTGTCTGAGGGTAAGATGCGGCGCATCTAGTAAGTAGATGCGGCGCATTGACTTAACTTCGCGTGGGGTCCAAGATTATAATATTCAGGAATATTCGTACACCGCCAGAAGATGCGGCGTAACTCCATTCTAGGATGCGGCGCATGTCCTCTTGTATCTTAGATCGTATCTGGTGAAATATTGATAGTGATGCGGCGCATGTCATAAGTGAGATGCGGCGCATCTGGAGCAGAATAGTCTTGATCTTGTACATTTCGGTAGACTCTTAACTTCTTGCATGTTTTGCTCCATAATTAGTCCAAAATCGCCAAGTTTCACCAAATGCTTGTTTTTACCTGAGAATTACAAAAGTGAACGATTAAGTATCAATCCTCATACATAATATAATAAAACAAGTCAAATTATTAGGATACATGATAGTAATAAAATGTACTTATTTGAGTTCATCAAATATCCCCCACTTGAACTTTACTTGTCCCCAAGTAAACCTTAGAATTAAATCTTATGAAAATGTATCCTAAAAGATATTAGGATTTATTTTTATATTTAAGCATGTATTCATTTTTTGCCATAATCACACAACTAAACACTTAACGAATTAGAAGTAGAATAAAATAATTTGATAAAAGCAAATCTAATCGTTTAACTGTCCAGTCATGACGAATATTCTATCATAAGCTTGGCAAGTATACACATTTCCCCCACTAAAGCCAAGGAATAACAAGTCTAAAGCGGTAAAAAGGGTTTATAGGCTTAAAGGGTTAATTATTCTTAATCACTATCGATCTCAAATTCCAGAAAAGGCGACAAAATCACAAATACATGATCGAATCCACGAACACGATACTTGCAATTGCTCAAATCCTTAACTCGAATAGGCTAAAGATAGGTCCAAACTTCACCAATAATAATATATCAAAAAGGGCGACAAAATCATAAATACATAGCCGAATCCACGACTACGATACTTAAGATTGCTCAAATCCCTAATCTCAATAAATCAAAGGTTTGGTTGGATAAAGAATAATACAGGGCATGGATAATATTTGGGATATAAATTGGTGTAAAAATAAAAAATAAACAAAACAAATAAATTAAAATCCTAAGTGTTGTTAATCACTATCCCAACCATCCCATGAATAAGACTCATATCATTGAATAACTCACGCTTTAACACTTGAAACACACGCTTTTGGTAGACACGAATTATACTCAACAAGATCTCAATCAAAGAATAAACCTTAGTTGACGTTCCCATAACTGCCAACTCCCATTCAATCCATAGATATAATATACAACAAATAGTGGTGATATCGACCACTTACATAACTTTACATCGTTGGTTAAAAACAAACATCCAACTTTCTTCTTTTTTCTTTTTCTTTTCTTATTTTTTTTTCGATTTTTTTTTTTTTTTTTTTTTTGGACATCAACATATAGATGTGTAAAATTTCACCACATCACTAAAATGATAATTCTGGATAATTTTTCCATACTGTTCATGACTTCAGAAATAACGGTAATAGTGAAAGTAGTAAACACACAAAAAAAATAAAACTCAAAGATATACAATATTTACTTTCACTCCAATTGCATTGTGCAATTTCCCGACCTAACCATAGATAATGAATTACGCACGCGAACACAGGTAATGTAAGGAAACACACTTTGCCTATAGCAATTAACCAACCACGGATTTTAATCTACAGGGTAGGCTAAGGTGTAAGGTGTAACGAAACATTTTAACAAAGGTGTAAGAAACGAAAGGAATGGCTCTGAGTGTTTTTCTAGGGGTATCTTACTCTAAAAGTGAGAGTAACAAAGGGGTTTATACGGGGGTTAACTAACCAGTGTAGTTAGCTAATATCACATAATATATAAGGCTTTTTGGGTGTAATCCTAGAAATTTTACCAATTTAGACAAGTCATTCCAATTATATAAATAATACTTATTATGGTGGTCTCGAATAGTATACAAGCCAAGTTCTAAAGTTTACAAGTCACCGGCACACTCATAGATTTGTGAATTTTGAAAAATCACAATTTTTGAAAATAACGTCATGTGTGCAGCTATGCAACTTAGACTTTAAACAAAAACATGCTAAAAAAAAATTTAAAATATTTATATATTAAGCACTTTTTAAGCATATTTTGAAAAGTTTAGGACAAGTAAGTGTTAAGTGTTCTAATTCTCCAATCCCCCCACTTAAGTTAAACAACGTCCTCGTTGTTTGTATAAAAGGTTAAAAACTGGAAAATAAAAGAATTAGAACAGAAAAACTCCCCTGAGATTTGCTCGGTATGATCCTCCATTTGTATAAGAGCAAAAATCATCTTTCTTGTGGATTAGAACGTTTAAGCTTCATAATAGATGTATCCACAGGAAATGCAGGAATCTATAATACCACCAAGGCTTTAAAACACACCTAAGGTAAGAAAGGTTCAAACTTGCATAATACATTAGTAGTTAGGTAAAAATAAAACATAAAAATAAAAATGAAAATCATCAGGTCAGTCGATGCGCCGTATCTTATGGAAGAAGATACGCCGTATCAAGCCTGGAATAAATACGGATCAGAATAAAAGATGCGCCGCATCCTTAACCAGGGATGCGCCGCATTAAAATAAACTGATAAAAAGTTTTAAATTCGGGAATAAAAAAAATGCAGAAAAATAAAGATATGACCATTGCAGGAGATGCGTCGCATCTCAGGATTGAGATGCGCCGTATCCTCTGCGGCCTGAAACAAAAATAAAATAAAACGAAATAAAGGATAGGATGCGTCGCATCTGGTTACCAGATGCTGCGCATGTGTTCACCACCCAGACTGCTATCAGTCTGGTGTAATAAGGCTCATTCCATGGTTTATCTCTCACGTCCTCTCGTGCTCTCATGCTGAACTTAATGCCAGTCTTTGTCAAGCATATTAAGAAATATAAACTGAAACATCAAATGCATAAATGAGAATATAGATTAGTACAATTCAAAATGAATAATAATAATGTGCATGGAATAATGTCAAATAACACGTGGAATCAAGAGATCAAGGGTCAGTGTGGTCGTGTGGGTGGGTCCCTGAGGTGCTGGCATCATCAGTCCTAGGCCGGACTCTGCGAGCGTATGCACGTGTCACTCCCGCAACATGAGTACCATCTGAACGGGTGTGGGTAATACCCTGCTGCTCCAAAAGTCTGCTCACACTCATAACCAGCCACTCTGAATCTCTCCTCATACCATCAACAATGCCTCTCAAGGCTCTCAACTCCCCCTCGACTGCCTCGACTCTCTGACTCACTGTGCGTACAGGGACTGGTGGGGGTACTGGTGCCTGCGGCTCCTCCTGATGGGCTGGAGCAGCAGCCGGAGGTCCCTGAGGGCCTCCCTGCTCCGCCTCTGGCCCTGCAGCTCTGGCGGGCCCTAATCCTACCCAAACGTAGTCTCCCATAGCCAGCTGGCATATCCCAAGCCTAACCAAGTAATCCCTGTCAATAACCGGGAGATGGGTCATCACAACCTCCAGCCCCGCTGGAATCTCCGCTCCAATGACTCCAAAATGGCGGGCCAGCCGAGAAACAAAATGCCCGCCAGTCATATGGCTCCTCCGATCTCTCCCTGCAGCTGATCGGTGGAGGTAGTGTGCTAAAAAGTGGGGGATGTTCACTGACAACCCCTCATCCATGCTCCTAAGGAGGAAGAGGTCCAGAGTGGTCACCTTCTCAGGTGACTGACCCTCCCAGCAATGGTAAGTGCAATCAAACGGTGGCACAGCCTCCTCATCGGCTCCCTGATCAAAGTGTAAGAGGGGGTGGAAGTAGTGATATCACCCCCCGAAGAAATCCTGTCCCAGTAATCACTGAACAATCCCCTGTCAGGGACCGCTCTCAAACTATCATCCCAATATCTGGCAAACCCATCTGACTCAAGCTCCTCAACTGTATGCAAACCCATGGCCAGAATGAACTGTCTCATAGACATCTGCCTCGGCACCCCACCCAGCCTAAACGCAAGGGTGTCAGCAGTATCCAACCCAGTATCCGTCTCTCTGTAGTAGACCGTACTGAAAAACTCCATCATGAGCTCTCTCACCAAGGGCTCGTCAATCCTGAACAATCTCTCCCAAGCAGAAGATCTGAATACCACCTCATCATCATCACCAGTAACTACCATCTCCATCCTGCGTCGTAAACTCTCAGCAGCATGTCCTTCCCCAATCAATCCCACATCGGCGAAATCCAAAACCTGTACCCTGAATATTCTCCTGAAGTAAATCGACTCAAGTCTCCGTAAGTAATCCTCCAAAGTGCCAGGGGTTAGTCCCATATTCTCGAAACGTAACCACTGATGTCTTTGTGCTACCTCTAGTAATGCCATCTGAAATAAATTTTCAAAGTTAGTAAGTAATCTGCAAGAAAGGTAGATACGGCGCATCTGATTTAATCAGTGCGGCGTATCTGCACAAAGTATAAGGGATGCGGAGCAAGAAATGAGATACGGCGTATGGAGATGCGCCGTATCTAGATTAAGCAATACGGCGTATCTAGAATTTTATTAATTTGGAAATAGGTCGTTACGCCGCATCAATCAACCTAGATGCGCCGCATCTAAAAGCATATCAGTATAAATAAAGGGGATCAGGCAGGCTTTTCAAGAATCCGTATCCGTGACGTAAACTACCACTAAATATCACAGTATCATTTACCCCTTATATCAGTTCTAATAGCTCATTGCACCACTACTAATCTATTTTCCCATTAAATATTCAATCGAATTCATTTTCCCAAATTTTCGTTCAAATCAAACTAGGCCAGAAATTCGATTATTTACGCAAGTTAGATACGGGGGAGATCATATAATACAAGTCCTAATCATATCTTTATATCATTTAAGCACAAATCAAATTAATCATATAAACCCTAAATTTCGTATTAACCAAGATTAAATCGAAATAGAATAATTACCTTAATTTGATGATTAGGTGAAGGATTATAGATCGGATTAGAGGCGGATTCGAGATAAATGTTCGGATTTAGATTATAATTTCACTGTGTGTAAGTTCTTAACTGTGTGAGTTTTTGCGGTAAGAATTTTAGATCCGGCGCATTCCCGTCGTATTTATAGGGCAAAACGATGCGCCGTATTGAAAAATTGGGATGCGCCGTATCTATTTAATCTCGTTGACTAGTCAATGAGTCCTAGATGGTCAGAGATACGACGCTTTGGATATTTAGATCCGCCGTATCGCTATGTTAGTGAACAAAATTTAAATAAGGAACGTACCTTAGCCTCCGCAACACGATTCGTTATACATCAAATTGGGGTAAAACGGTCATACCATATGATGTAATTTAATTCAAAATAAGAGCAATAGGCATAAACGTTTTATTAACAATTGTAATCTTATTGTTTTGAGGATAAGGATTTATTCCGAGGTTAGGAACAAATATCGTTTTAAAGCGTACAAAATTAAGATTACAATTTGAATCAGATGTATAATATGGATAATAAAATTGAGATTATAATGTAGAGAACTTCCCTTTGGGCAGGTTGAATAATCGAAGAGGTTACGTTTGATCACTCCAGCTAGCTTCTCTCGGTTTGGTTCAGAATGTAATCTTTCATGGTGATGCTTGAATCATCCTTTATCCTGAAAATAAACAACTTGCACACGAGAGTAGCGGACCAATCAAAGTAAATATAAAAAATCAACTATATTTATCAAATTATATTCGTCGTATTAACAAAAGTTAATGCGCCGTATTTTCGTTACGTTTCAAAATATAAGATTTTTTATTCAGAAGATACGCCGTATCGACAGAGATCGATGCGCCGTATCTGTTTAATAATTCGAAAACTGTTTTTAATTAAAATAATAGATACGCCGTATCTGATAAAGCAGATGCGTCGTATGGCGTTAACGTTTAGAAAATTTTTTATCAAAAACAGATACGCCGTATCTTGGGGAAAAGATGCGTCGTATCGAATTAATTAAACGCGCTGTATTTTATAAAAATTGAACGCAATACGCCGTATCTGAGGAATCAGATGCGCCGTATCGTTCGATTTGGCTCAGTACAACGATAGCAGTATGCAGAAAATACGAAACAAATAAAAACAAATAAAACACACGAAAATAAACAAAATAAAAAAAAAAAAAAAAAAAAAAAAAAAAAAAAAAAAAAAAACAACAACAACAAAAAACAAATAGCACACAAAAACAGAAAATATGCAAAATAGTACAATGAATGCAAATTAATCTAATACACAACAAAATTATCGGTTAGATAAAAAATTAAAAACCTAATTAAAATACTAATCAAATTAACAGATAATAACAATTCACTCCCCGGCAGCGGCGCCAAAAACTTGATGCGTGCGATGTGTCGTTGCGGTTTAGCAGTATTAATGCCTACTCAAGTTTTAAATTTATATTTAGCCGACTTATCAATAAACACACACACTTAACGAGCAGTGTACCCGGTCAGTATGAATATAATGGTAAGTAGAGTGTCGATCACTAAGAGTGGAACGTATTATCTAGTTATTCTAATCAGTATTTTAATATATTAAGTTAGCTATACAACCTATTCTAACGCAAGGGGGTTCAGCCTGAGAGACTGGCACGATTTGGTTGCAATTAAATAATAAACTAAACCAATAGGCACGAATCAGCAAGTAGCACACACGTACACAGATAAATACTTGAGACAATAAGAGGGCTGTCCTGATAGATAAGTAGTTTGTCACTTGTTTTATTGCTAGTGTTATATGAAGTGTATAGTTCGATGCAACGCACCGAGATTAAGTCCTTTCTCGTTGGTTCTAATCTTATCGGCGAGTAAACCCTTAATGATTACTTATGACTATCCTATTTATCTTTCTTCCTACTTTTCTACAGACCATAGAATGCATAGGCGATCTAATAAATAGGCGAGGGCAGAGGCATGGCGACCCGATCAACGCTCAGCTAGACACAGAGGTTATTAATGCACTAATAAAAGTCACCAAAGACATCAACATATAAACTTTAATTAATGAGAAAGCAGTTTTAAGGGAGTGCAATCTTTCCGTTGTCACATTACACAAGCCACCAATCTTGATGAATTAAAGTTTACTAACACAATAAAACAAAACTACTTAATGAATTAAACACATGCAGCACCTTCTTACAGCTCTTGTATCTTTGTTTTGGTGTGTCTTGTGCTGCTGCCTTGACTGAATTCGTCCTAGGTTTCTGTACTTCGGCTTTCTATGTGTTGACTAAAAGCTTCGGAATTCGTCTGGTCTTGGGGTATTTATAGTTTCTGTCTGAGGGTAAGATGCGGCGCATCTAGTAAGTAGATGCGGCGCATTGACTTAACTTCGCGTGGGGTCCAAGATTATAATATTCAGGAATATTCGTACACCGCCAGAAGATGCGGCGTAACTCCATTCTAGGATGCGGCGCATGTCCTCTTGTATCTTGGATCGTATCTGGTGAAATATTGATAGTGATGCGGCGCATGTCATAAGTGAGATGCGGCGCATCTGGAGCAGAATAGTCTTGATCTTGTACATTTCGGTAGACTCTTAACTTCTTGCATGTTTTGCTCCATAATTAGTCCAAAATCGCCAAGTTTCACCAAATGCTTGTTTTTACCTGAGAATTACAAAAGTGAACGATTAAGTATCAATCCTCATACATAATATAATAAAACAAGTCAAATTATTAGGATAAATGATAGTAATAAAATGTACTTATTTGAGTTCATCAGTAACTTACATCTTTGCCTTAAGATGCTTCGTACATATAATGGTTGTACTTGGTAAGTCTAATTTGACGCACAGGCGAGCGGAGAGACAAAATGGAGTCTCTTTAAGGCCACAATTTAATGCGAAACCAACCTTATACCCACTTTATAGTTTGTCAACATTAGGTCCGCCGCTTCGACCATTTGTACAGTTGCATCAATCAATTAAAAGTTTATGATTCTAAGTCTTATAAAATTATGTTGTAAATTATTAAATTGCTAGTCTCGCCTGGGAGCAAATTACCGTGCGAAGCGAACCACTGTCGGCACATAAGACTTGGCAATAAATAATTTACCACGTCAAGGTTTCATAGTTATTAGGTCCATTTATTTTTTATACAAAAAATTACTCTCTTTTTGCTTACAATTCAATGATAATTTAAACAAAAAAGGTCAAGTAATTTAACAAAAAATAAATAAACACATAATAACGCATATAATCTTAACTATTAAATCATATAGCCACATGCAAACCTTTTAATAAATCCTATTAATAATCTCTATGTGAATTATTATGTATATAATTAATAAAACTCCCATTGGTTTTCGAGCGCATTGTACCCAATGGACCACAGACGCCAACAATTGACCGCGTAAGTTTTAATAATAATATACCACGTTGCACATAACTGATTCATTAATTTAATAGATTAGGTCTTCCCTAATTTTAGATTTATCTAAAACATGTAGCACATAAACAAACCCTAATCCATGAATACCTTGCATGAAGCATTATGGATTAACCAGGAACGTAACCCTTTATTCAAATAAACACATAAACACAACATGTCCTAATTTAGGGTTACAAAACTAACTTTTTAATAAAAGAAGGGTCGAACCCCCCCCCCCTTAAATTATGGTTCGAATTTTTTTTAGTTATAATAATAAAACCCTAAAAAACAAATCGAATGAAACATGTAAATCCAAAGCAAGATTTGATTTTTATTATGCGTTTAGGTAATAACAATTACATGTTAAATTGGCTCGTGATGCCACTGTTGGAATTTAAATATCTTGACATTTAAATAAATAAATAAACACATCAAAGAGCATATAACGGAAGCAAGGATCTTTAATTTAACACATATAAGTAATAAATAAGAAACGTACCGTTATGATCCTAGCAAGAATAATGATCAAATCTTCTTTCTCCTTCACTTGAACAATCAAACAGATTAACGTGGAACCTCTTACCTTTTTGTTCCACAATCCAAGATCAATAACTTAAGTAAGTTATATCCGAGTTCATGTACACACGTACTATAACCAATCAAAAGTTGATGCTAGTGAATGAACACAATTATTAAACCAAAACTATTTTGTTTAATAAACCTTGAATCTATTATTCAAGAAGGAAGAAGTAAATAATATATATATATATAATATATATATATATATATATATATATATATATATATATATATATATATATATATATATATATATATATATATATATATATATATATATATATATATATATATATATACATACTGTACGATACACATGTATATATTATATGTTATTATCATGCATTGTGTAGATCTTGTACTATGCATATCTTATTACTATACACACAGTACGATTCATGCAAGAATTCACAATTCATAAAGTCGATTTGACTTTTGAGTATTATTCTTTTCTGTCGAACAACCAGAGTCAATAATAGATTTGATATTATAATGTGTCGTCTCTTTAAAGAGTATAATGAGTTTGTTTATATAGCCTCCAAACTTGTTCTTCAAGTTTGAGTCTAATACCTCCTCAAGTTCCAAAACTTGACACTTAACCTCCTCCTTTATTTACTAACAGTCATTAGTCAATTCTGTTAATTACTTTAATGTCCGTTAGTTATCATTTTGTGTCCAAATAATTAAAATATATAACAATTATACATATTAATTATTTCTTTTATCATTCATACGTAAAGTGTGTAATCCCTCAGTCCCGTGTTTGATTCTAGTCATACACGATTTAATATTTTTCCAAAACTTTAACACACATAATATCACAACACGGTGATTTTTTTAGATTTTCCAAAGTGTTTCTAACATTTTTTTTAGATTTTTTTGATATGTGCCTACATTTTTTTCCCCACATCACTACTCAATATGAAAGAACTTTAGTATTTATGGTGCAAAATCTGTAACGTTCTTGTTGGTGTGTTGTGGTTAGGGCTGTTCACGAGCCGAGCCGAACCGAGCGGACCTTTGCTCGTGCTTGGTTCATTTACAACCGAGCCGGAAATCGAGCGAGCATTTTTCGAGCGGACATTTTTTCGAGCGAGCATCGAGCGAGCGACGAGCGACGAGTTTTTCGGACAACCATAAATTTGGGTTGTTTCCTTTAATGTTCTCGCCGCCTAGTGATGACCGAGTTTCGACCGTCCGAGGATGACACTAAGTTTGAGGTCCGGTTGTCCGAGAATGAGGCTCAGGTTGAGGCCAGTGAGGCGATGAGCATACTACAGAGAACGATTGTCGCGTTGTGGCGTAGGTTGACAGCGGGAGACGATTGATGGCGGACACCTAATGGGAATAGGAAGTCAGGCATGTCTTTTCACGACTTTAGGGTTTTACAATTAAATTTAGTGTTAAGGTATCATTGTGTTGACTGGGCCAGTAACTATAAATATAATTGTATATATTGAGCCAAACCCAATAGAGTGGTATGTATAAAATTATAAATATAATTATAATTAATGTGTATATATATAATTATATATGTAATAAATTAATAAAAATTATATAGAGCCGAACCGAGCCGAGCGGACCTTTGCTCGTGCTTGACTCGTTTACAAACCGAACCGAGCCGATCGGCTCGTTTACAACCGAGCGAAAAATCGAGCGAGCATTTTCCGAGCAAATTCCGAGCGAGCGGCGAGCGCCGAGCGATTTGAACAGCCCTAGTTGTGGTATATTATCTATTCCTTTAAAATAATTATGTGCTTACAAACGAATACATAATATCAAAACACGGTGATTTTTTTAGATTTTCCAAAGTGTTTCTAACTTTTCCCCATGTAGCGTTTTGCTATCAATTACCATATATCCCCCATTGCCTTCTATTAATTTCTTCATCATACGTCATGACATTTCGGAAATAAATTAAAAAAAAAAGAAGATTTTCACACAATGACATGTATTCATGTAACACAGTGGCGGAACTAGGAGCCAAGTTTAGGGGTAGCGAAATATGAAAATTTGTTCAGGGACTGCGACAGCGAACCCTGGGTTACATGTAGTTCCGCCCCTGACATGTAACAAAATAAAAAGTTGGTAAAGGAAAAGAGAGAATAAGCCGGTCAAATGACATGCCACAGTTTGTGTGATTTTTTTTAAACATTATGAAATGTATTACTTTGAATATTTTTTAAACATTATGTTAGTGTATTACTTTAATGGCATGATCAAGAAATCAGGTCAACACATTATGGATCGATTAATAGAATCATGGTGGTAAAAGTGAGACAAAGTACATACGTGATGGAATCAACTTTAGATGATTGACCTGTCAATTTGACCATTACTTAAAAGTTTCTTGGTTCTTGAGTAGCTTTCGTGTTCTTTTACTTATAATACGTTGGTTATCTCATCTCTTATTATCAACCGATAAGTGGAAAGTGTACGTCTTATATGATCTTCCATTGCATTTTTTGTTCTAACTTGCTCATATAATCCGTGCATTCTTCGGTACGAAAGGATAATAATTTGTCTCTGCACATTCTTGAGTCTAAGAGTATATAGCTGGTTACCTTAAAAAAAAGTTTTATACTGTAGTTTGTATTTACTCGATATGGTAGACTTTAGCAGTGTCACAAAAGCAACAATTTAAGCCTGTAAAAATAAGCCCATTGTGAATATTTTTAGCAGTAATCTTGGGCTGATTTGTCACAAGCCCATTAAGTTAAAATGTTTATAGGTCATTTTCTATTTTTGGTAGAACCAGAAGCAGCATCTCTACCTTAGGTAGGGGTAAGACTGTCTACGTCTCAACCTCCCCCATACACCGTAATGGTATTGGGACACATAACCCGTGGAAGACGGTATTGGAAGTTACTTTACTTTACTTTACTTTTTTATTAACACATGGTCATAGTTGAAGAAATGACAAAAGTAAATAATAATAAGAATCAATTTACAAAATACATATTTTATTTTTGGTTTTTTAAAAATAAATGTTTATTTTGTAATTTAACTATCTTTAACTACTTATAAACTACTTATAAAGCATAGATAAAAAAACTCTTAATCTCTTGATTTTATTCTATACCTATTCTACCTTTGAAAATTTTAAAAACCTTTTGTTTTTTTAAACATGGTTTAAATACTTTTTAACATTGTTTACATGCATACTTTAAAATGAAAACTTAAATAAAGCTTTAATGAAGCTTAACACACATATGTTTGTCAACTCTAAAAGCATAAAATGAAAGCTTAAATGTAAACTTAACACATACACGTTTGAACATTTGGTTTATTAACTATATAAAACATATTTGATATTTAAATTTGTCAACTTAGATAATATATTAAATACATATGTGATAGAGTACTTTGGTTTGTCAAATCTATATATAAGATGAGTATATATTTTTTTTTGAACAGTCAACGGGACGGCTAGCCCTTGGGTCCTGCAGTGACATCCAATACGGGCAGTATGCAGAGGCTCAAGGCGCACTAGCGACCGATGAAGTCTGGGAACCACGGGGGAGGGAAAACTCCCAACCAAGCAGCCCGTAGGCACTACACTTAAATCTACAATTAGATGAGTAACTATTTGCCCCTATAAAATATTTATAACCGAGGAATCATTAATAAAGGGGGGTGTAAGCAAAATATAATGATAGTTGAAGGGAAAATGTGATAAAAGACATAAATAGGGCACACACAGTATCTTTTCGGCCACGTTCTTTCTTTCTTTCTTTCTTGTTCATGTCCATCACACAAACAAACAAACAAACACAAAACCCTAATTTAATTTCATAATAATCCAACTTTCATTCATGGCTACACAAAAGCTTCTTCGATTATGTATTCTAGCTAACAGGCCACTTTATCGCAAAATATTGGCTTATAATCCGGTTAGTACTTGATCATTAAAAAAAAAAATGATTTTGATTATAATTGATGTGTTTAATTTTGATTTGATGTGGTATTTAGGGGTCCACGTCAGCATTGAGGGCTCGGATGATTGGTGGTCCGAATGGAAGGTTAATGAATAGGGAGTTTAGTGTTTTTAATGAGTTTACTAACAAGATTAAAGGTGAAGTTAACAGGTACCACTTTTTTTTTTAATGTTGAAGAAAGTGATTTGTTTCTGAAAAGATTGTTAATAAGAATCGCGTGGAGACTGGAAATGGCGTAAATATGGCGTACGAGTATACAAGATTCGAATGTAGATGTGTAGAGGAAGTAAGGCAATTGGTCGTTGGCTAAGCTTATCAATTGGGCTTATGCTTGTGTTAAATAAGCACATTATGGCTTATATATCATAAGCTCATAAGCTTTTGTTGAGTGTTTGGATTAGCTTATGTTTAACAGGTTAAGAAGTTCAAGTATTTGGTTTAGCTTAGATTAGGTATAATTAAGGGTAAAATTGTAATTTGTAATGGAGTATGTTATATAAGCCAAACCCCCTTTAAGAAAGCCACACTTTTGCGGCTTATCAAGTTCATAAGCCCACTTATATAAGCTTAGCCAAACATTTGTTTAGGCTTATTTATCACATATAAGCTAATAAGCTTATAAGCTCATCATATAAGCTTAGGCAAACACCACCTAAGGCAACATTGTTTGCAAGGGCGGACCTTTTAAGGGCCCCCCCAAAAGTTGCGACGACTAGTGTAAATTTTGTAGGTTTAGAGGTAATTTAGTTGATAATACAAACAAATCTACGATTTGGCCCCTCCAAAATAAATTCGCCCCCCCCCCCCCCAAAATAAATGTTCTTCCGCCACTGATTGTTTGGATTTGCAAAAATTATTTATCACATTTTGAAAACTGCAAATGCTACACTAAAATTAGCAGAAGCAGATTGAATTACCTGGACTCTATATAATAATTATTTGTTAATTAAATAAGCAGAAAATGGAGCAACCGCAACCACCCTCACATACTCTTAATGTGAAGATAATAAGTGGTTGGTAAAGGTGAAACATGAGATTAAAGCAGTGCAATAGTAAACCACATATGCTTAGCATAGCAGTGCAAAAGTTGTGAGTGGTAGTGCTATTTGGAATATGTTGGTGTGAAGGCGAATGTAAGTTTATAAAGGAAGCTAGACAATTGATTACATAGATACTTGAGGCTAACTGCAAATAAGTCGTACACTTGTTCAACAGTGTTAAGTGCTAATTTCTTTAATAGAATGCAAATATGCAATAAGACAATAAGCACTTAAAATATGTAATAATACCATACACCCTAGGTGCATAAGGTTAAAGTAATTGGGCCGAGTCCGGACGCCATTTAAGTTAGCATAGGAGTGTGGCTATCTAGACTTCTGGATTATTGTGGCTATGCTTATTAGGTCTTGTATAATGTTCTGAAGGCAAATGTAAATAAGTAGAAGAAGTGGCGCAATTGGTTATTTAGAGTACTTTGAGGCTCGTCACTTGTGTAGAGTGTGTGTTGAATCTATAGTTTATGTTAATGATAATGATACAGCAAGTCATATTTTTTCTCTATGAGAGCCTAAGGGTGTGTTTACTTGGTGAAAAACATCTCATTTTTTTAGGAAATTGGAAAAACTGAAAACACGTTTAGTCACTTTTTTCCAACAATTTTCAAAAAGAGTGAAATTCTCACTTTCCAAATTATAATTAGAAAAATGAAAACCCCAATCTATCCTTCACATTTTTCTCTCTAACAAAAAAAAAAAAAAAAAAAAAAAAAAAAAAAAAGACTAGATTTCTCAATCTACCATTCAAGTATCTCATTCTAACCATAATCACCATTGGTAACATCTCCACCTTCCATCCTCACCGTCGCCACCCACCGTCGGAATCCGATGTAATCTATTTAAAAAGGGAAAATATAACTCCATCTAAACGGGTTTTTAAAATTCTCAACTCTTCTCTAGAGAAGGAAAACCATTCCCTTCTCAAGGAATCTAGAAATGGAAAAACAAGAAAGTTTTTCTTCAACTAAACGCTACCTAAGCTTATTCAAAGCACCCCAAGTTAGAAAGTAGAAATTTTCAGCTTTGTGGAGAATTTCTTTTGTGGTAAACAGGAGTGTTTTCCTTGAACTAAACGCACCCTTATATATTAATTTTGGTTGGATTATAAATACCACATTGTATTTCTGGATTAGTACTTGTGTTATGGAAAGAGTTCCACCGTTGTGTTAATATATAACTTCTTTCAGAAACCAGGAGTTCAAAAAAACGGTTAAAGAATTGAAGGAAAAAACTGAAGAGCTTAAAGGGGTGAAAGAAGATCTAAAAGTTAGGTAATCTATACTATAAAAACTTATTTAAGTTTTAAGTTTTGCTTTAGTAGTTGCTTATAGGCTGAGACATACTGTTGTATGTCAAAGCTGGGCAGACACTTGTATTGAAGGCCTGAGATGGTGAACTCGCGAATGCAGAACGAAGCAGACAACGGAGCAGCTTTACAAGCATGTGGATGGCGCATGGACGGAAGCTGAAGCTACGGCAAAGAAGGTTCTGTTTTAAATATTTTATTGTTCTATGTTGTCGTTATAATGTCATTCATTTGAAAGTATTATACAGGCTTGTAAAGTTGTCAATGAGGGAACCAAATAGTTGCATGTTGGATATTCTATATATTATTCATCACTTTTAGTAGAGTGTCTTTGTAAGGAAACTGCTAGATTGAATATTCACTAGTGCTATACTAAACCTGTATATGATACTTTTTCAAGTAAAATGAATATATAGAATTATTGTGTTAGATGGAATTTTACGTTATAGAACGCCCAGACACAACCCTCGATAATAGACTAATAGTGAAAGGAGATGCATGATGTTAGGTCATTTGTTCTCTCTTTTAGATCATGAACTTA
The DNA here is from genome assembly GCA_021014915.2 of Artemisia tridentata subsp. tridentata. Taxonomy (NCBI): domain Eukaryota; kingdom Viridiplantae; phylum Streptophyta; class Magnoliopsida; order Asterales; family Asteraceae; genus Artemisia; species Artemisia tridentata. The sequence continues at coordinate 322,717,812 of CP139507.1, read as the reverse complement.
GTCAGAAACTTGAGAGGGGAAGGCACATTATGCTGCTCGATTTTCTAATGCTGTTTTCTACTCCAATACGGAAAATTTAGCAGTGATCAAAATTGATTTTTCTGTCATGTTTAATTTCCACATCACACAATTTCAACTTTCACATATATTGTTTACTGTTATCATATAGTACTAGCATGGTACCCGCGCGTTGCGGCCGCGGGTACCATGTAATTAAAATTTTATGTGAGTAATATTTTCAGTTGTACCTTATTAATAGTACGCCCCAAAATTATAGGGATGTAATTTGACTATGAGCAAGTTTTTAGTAATAATAGGGACTTTTTGGATTATATGCATAAAATTAAGTAGGATTATTTCAAACTTATTTTAGGAAATGTTGAAAGTTGAAATTTTAAAAGAGGGAGTGGTTCCTCCTTTATATAATACTAGACGAAAACCCGCGCATAGCAACGTTTATTGCGGCAGATAATTATACTTGCAAACTTGTGATTTTGGTGTGATCCTTGATGCAACACTTACGGGTTCAATTTGTAGTTATTGCGAGGAAAAAAAGTATATGGGTTAAAAATTAAAAATGATAAAAGTTTGAGGATTAAAAGATATTTAAACTATAACTTAATGGTTGATGATGGTGTTATCATTTTTAATCAAGGGTATATTAGTAATTGAACTTTACTCATTTTTTAAGTTTTAAGTAAAGAGGTTTTCTCTTTATATATAGTAGAGATAGAGAAGTATGATTAAGTAGGATTATTTCAAACTTATTTTAGGGAATGTTGAAAGTTGAAATTTTAAGAGTGGTTCCTCCTTTGTATGACAGTATGAAGTATGATGACTTATGTACGATTGGATTTATATAGACATTGTGATTGCCTTGCAGGTTTCCGGGAATCTCAAGGAAAAAGTTTTTGCTGCCAAGGAAGAGGTATATGGAGCTACTTCTGTTTTTTTTTGCTTTGAACTGCTACATTAGACGTTGGTTGGTGGCAACATGGGTGAGTTGGTAAAGAGGTCCAAAACGTGTTCAAGTCAAACATTCATTCTAGTACGGGTTATGATGGGTGATGGGTCATTCCCAGTGAACCCTTTCTTTATTTTCGTTCCTCGACTCCTCGAGTCTTATACTCTTATAAAATAAATTAAATGTTGCCTATGATTAGAAAAACTATATTACTACAATATAATCAAAATTTTGAACAAAACCTTTTGTATAACCCATTCAACAAGCTAACTTTTAAGACTTTCTTTTAAGTTATACGCATTGTACACTTTGGGTGACTTTTCACTGGTTTAGCCCATTCAACATACTCACTTTTCAAAAGTTTGTTTTGAATTTGCGTATTTAACCCAATAGAGACAAAGTATAACCAAAATGGACCTGTTTACCCCATTAGGCCATTAGAAAACCCAAGTTGCCGCCTTAAAGTTACAGTATGGGATCTGAGTTTTAATACCCATTTCATCTTGTTACAGGTGAAAGGTACCTTTGGAATTGGGAAGGAAGAGTCCTCAGAATCCTCCAGTTCCTCAGCTAATGATGCTTCAGCTGGACAAGCTGGTACTGAAAATAAGCAGTCAGCAGGTGGTGAAGATAAGACACAGGGATCTGGATATGCTGAGTCAGCAGAAACAATTTTTAGCAGGGTTCGGTCTGGTGTTTCTTCTTCCTTTCAAAAGGCCAGAGAGGCAAAGGTTCTTGATATGGCAAAAAAGGGTTATAACATTGTGAGGGATGAGCTGAATGGTAGCCCAAGTAAGAGGAAACGGGCCCAAGCTGCCTCTGCTGCTGCCTCACAAGCTAATGTTGAAAGAAGTACCAGAACAGATCTTACAATTGTACCTGTAAAACAGTCGCGATTTAGCAAGAAGTGGGAGGCGTTTAAGGAGAAAGTAATACTTTTTGAATCCTTAAGTTTTTTTGAGTTAATTTGAGGGTGATTGGATCATGTAAGCGTAAACTGGAATTTTCTATGCCCCCTTTAAACGTAATTGAGGAATTTTCAACTTGATTAGATCTTCCAAGCACTCAGACATCGGTGTTTTAAAATTTCAAACAGAATAAGGGCACACCAATATACTATATTCTGCAACAGTTTTGTTACAGATTAGTATTAGATTCAGTTTTTAAATATCATATAACTTTTAAAGCTCACATTCAAACACCGTTTAGTATCAAGTGTTTCTCAATTCAAATAAGTTGTTTATCTTGTAGATGCAAGGTCATCCCATGTTCAAGCGAGTCAGTGGCCTTAGTGAACCTGTAGTAACAAAGAGCCAGGAGGTACAGTTACTTGCAATTTTCAGTAGTCATCTTCTCATCTTCTAGCAGTTTTCTGATGGCGATTTGGTAGTACTTTTCTGATTTTTTTGTCAAATGAGATTTCCAGATTGCGGAAGATATGCGTGAAAGATGGGAGACCAGTGATCATCCTGTAGTTCATAAAATTCAGGAGTATGTTTGGCGTAACTTTTATTTTTTAAACTGCTACAAAGCTTTTATCTTGATTATCTATAGGACTGATAAAATATATTTGTTTTAACAGTATCAATGAAAGTGTTTTTAAAGAGACAGATGCGGCAATGTCATTCAAGGAAATCCGCCGGCGTGACCCGTATGATACTGCTGCTCTTCCTTCATTTTGCCCTATTTTTAAAATATCTGATAACCAACTAACAATTTTTCAATTTGTATATTTAAGGTATTTTTCTTTACCTGACTTCGTATCTGATGTCCAAGAAATTGTGAAACCAGTTCTCAAGGCCTACAATAAAGTAAGTCGGACGGATTATTCAATGGATTTGTATGTTTTAGTTAAAATTTCCGCTTATCTCTTGTGCTACCATATACAGGGAGAAACTGAAGAACTGGAGAAATATTGTTCCCCAGAAATAGTCGAGCGATGTAAAGCCCAGCATAAGATCTGCGATATGCAAGGCACTTTTTATGATAACAAGGTTAGAAGGGTTTTTTTTTTTTCTCCATGCATATAATATTTGATCTAATGTCTGTTTTACTTGATTCAGATACTACATATATCTGAGGTCGATGTAAGAGAAACTAAAATGATGGGTGACACTCCCTTGATCATTGTTGGGGTATACACCTTTCCCATTTAAAATCTCAACCTACGTCCCTAAAAAGTAAATTAAATTAGAAAATCTTGCTGAATTTGGGTAACTTTTCTATTACAGTTCCAAACACAACAGGTTTATTGTGTACGAGATAGACTTGGTGAAATAACAGAAGGAGGCAAGGTAATATTCCATGCATATTTCTCGACATGTTCAAAGTTTGTATATTTTAGTAGTGGACTTCATCTTCTGTTGAAATCTGGTGAATTGGAGACACATACATATTAGACACATATTTATGTCCTAATATCACGGCGATACTTTCCTTTTTATCAAAATATAGAGATGCCAAAATGGGTGTTTGGGGATGCTTGTTTGCAGGTCAAAATGGGTAAACTTTTGGTGCCATTTGAATGGATCGGGTCAAATAAAAATCAATTTGATTTTGTTTCTTATACAAAATTTAATTTTTTATAGCATGATGTAGGTAAGTGATGTGTATTAAATGAACATAAATTAAACCTATAAATTGCCTAAATTAAATCCATTTAGGACAAGTGATTAGTGGGCACTTGTTAGCAAAACCCATCTTAAATTACTTGTTTGAGCCAACATATAATTTGAGACGAACCATTAAAATTGGTACCTCTACAAGATAGTAATGCTTATTGGGCTGACTGGTATTGTTAAATGATTTGGTTTTCTAGGATACCATCCACACAGTACATTATTTATGGGCGATGCAACTTACGGAGGCCGAAGAAGGTGCAGAAGCATCACATATCGGCACTTGGAAGCTTAGAGATATGCAACAAGTTGGCATCCGGGCACTCATTTGATTATACAATGGTTCTCACAAGGCACTTATCATCATTGCATTAATCCTTTCGGCTGCAGGAGAAATTTTTGTTTTTAGATTTACTTCTGTTTTAACTTACCATTTATCAAAAGGAATGAGATTGAAATGAGTTTCTGCATCTGTTTCTTATAGATGTTTCTTTTGAAACAGATTTTGACTTGATAAGTTTTCATGAGATCTAGTAGCAAAATAAATTTTATTTCTGTGAAAATGTAACTGAAGATGTAAAATTTGAGAAACATTTCATTAATCATCAAAGCTAAGAATGATCAAGTACATTTCAATTTTGTTATTAGGTTTCGTTTGGTCCTCATTGAAGGATTTTTGTGGCAATGGATGGTTTCTAAACGGCTTTTTTTTTCTGAGGCAGGACTATTCATATTCTTTTGAACTTTATAAAAGGTCATGCAAGGCTAGTTCTGACTTCTGAGTCATGACTATTTAATAATCAGTGCTTTTTTTTGGTTGTTTATCATGGGTCTGATGCAGTTGTGCTATTGTTTTTGAGATTATGTTTTAATTGGCCTGAAGTTTAGACAATGTTTTTTCAGCTATAACAAACCTGACATGAGTCAGATGGGTGATAACTCTTCTTACCTCCTGGCAAAAATCTTGGGTGATAATTTGTGTAATATGTTTTTCACTTATGGTTAATTTATTGTTTCAATCTTAGACTAGAAAGTAATTGTCACACCCCTCACCTTCAACCTCAGCGTCACAACCATTTCGAGCTTTTTTCCATCAACTCACGTGTGAGGATTGTGATGGGTAGTGGGGTCACGAGTGAGCAAAGCCCTCACGAGTGTGGTTTCACCCTCCACTACGGCTAGTCTTACAGGTTGCATTCATTCCATAGTATACCATCCAAGAAACTGAGACGTAAGTAACCAACTTGGTTCTAGTTAAAAAACAAATGATGGGCCAGACTGATTTAGAGTCCAATCACATGTGATTTATATGATCTTTAAGTTTTCTTTGTGTGTCAAATGAACCTTCAGCAAGTAACACAAAAAGTGTCAAGAGGGGATTGGTCCAAGCCATATCGACCCTTACCTAGAAACTATGTGCGATATATTAGTGATATGTAGTTTATGTGACAGACAATTTGAAATATTTGTAGAAGAGGTTAAAGTAAACCATGCTCAAGATTTTCTAGCTATCCTCATAGACGGGCTATGTCAACATATGTCGCCGGTGGAATATCGTATTGTCATTAAGTATCGCTTTATGATTCTTTTGTTTCCGGTTGATGAGATATGCCCAGTTTGTCGCAAGCAGGGGCGGAGCTAGTAGGGTGACTAGTGGGTGCTGGGTCATCCCTAATCAACCAGCTTTCTTCATTAGTTATATAGCTCATAAACTAGTTTGTTAATAATATTTGCAACAAGCTATTTTTGTTGAAATTTCGAATAATTAATCCAATTAGATACAAGTATACAACATCAAAATAAATTTACCTGTCAAATTATTATTTTTTAATTTAGTTTATGTTGATGCAAATAATGTTCTAAAAACGTTATTTATATCTTTCGATAACTTCACGCTTTGATGATAACAAAATGTGAAAACACTTGACGTTAAAATTAACGTAAACAAGTTTTTAGTCGAAAGATCTCATTTTTACGTACATCACTCTAGGTATGAACAAACAAATTTACAACTTAAATGATCAAAGAAGTGAATTTGTGTTTCAAACTTCATATTTTTAATGTGACAAAACATTTTTTAAAAAATACACTTTACAAGTTATTTTTGAATTATAAAAAAATATTTTATTGGAAAAATAAGTTTAAATATCATAACAGCTATTTTTCCCCCCAAAATCAGCTCCAAACTTCCCCAAATAAACTTTCACCACTAAAAACAAAAAATGGAGCGTTCTTGTCTGGCACGGTACCACGGTACCATTAAATTTAGTGGTACCGTGTGACATTTAGTGGTGCCGTGTCCCTATAACGGTCATATTTCTTCTGCCTATAAATACCAGCCCTATTCACAGTTTTTGGGCATCCTTTTTCACATACAACTTTTTGAGTTTAAAACTCTCACCACATCTTTTATTCTTGATCATTTAGTTTAGTTTTTTTTTGTTTAAAGAGTGATCCAATCATCCAACCAAGAGATCACCTTCATTCCTCTACTAGTGCAAGAGAAGAACACAAGGTATCAAAGAAGATACAAAGTGTTGTAGTTATAGTTAGTGCACTTGTAACACTTGTTACATACTTGTTGTATTCTAGCATACATCAAGTTTATTTTCTTTTGAGTAGTTTGTGAGAGTAGATCATTGTGATCTTGTCGAGATATTGGAGATCTCTTATAGCTTGTGAGCTTGTGAGTTGATCAAGGGTAGATCGAGTCAAGTGAGAGTAGATCATTGTGATCTTGTTGAGATCTTGGAGATCTCTTGTAGGGTGTGAGCTTGTGAGTTGATCAAGTGGATCAAGGGTAGATCGGGTAGATCGAGTCAAGTGAGAGTAGATCATTATGATCTTGGAGATCTCTTGTAGCTTGTGGGCTTGTGTGTTGATCAAGTGGATCAAGGGTAGATCGAGTCAAGTGTGTTGATTGTGTGAAGTAGTAAGGATCGTGTGGATCGTGGTAGATTGGTACTAGCTAAGATTAGTACTCGACATTTAGCTTAGTGTCGGAAATAAGGATAAGCAACGTTGTACGGTTTTCTCCGCCTGAAGGGAGCTTTGTTGACATAGTGCTTAGAACTCTCGAGTGTGGTACTCGGGGAGTGGAGTAGGGCGAAGAAGAGCTTCGTGACCGAACCACTATAAATCTCTTTGTCCCAGTTTGATCTTTCCATCTCTTTTTTTTTATATTTATTGTTTATATTAGTTAGTATTGTTTAGTGTTCATATTGGTGTTGATTGATTTCACAAAAGAATCGAATCAAGGTTTTTCACAAGTAAAGTTTTTAAAACGAATTAAAAACCGGTAAAACTATTCAACCCCCCTTTCTAGTTTTCCACAATTGGTACCAGAGCCACGTCAGGCAAGATTTTAAAATAAATTGTATTTTAAAACTTGAATCGATCAATGGATTTCGACAAATATCAAGAAGGACAATCTATGCAAAGACCACCACTTTTTGAAACCGATTGTTTTATATATTCGAAAACAAGATTCGAAACGTATGTGAAATCAAAATACATTGATCTTTGGCATATTATTACCGAGGGTGACTTTCAACCGATTCAAAAGAATCCGGAAACTAAAAGGGATGAAATAGTTCCTTATAATAAACAAAGTGATGATCTTAAAAGAAAACTTGCCAAAAATGATGAGGCTAAAATTATGATTTATAATGCTTTGCTGAAAAAGGAATTTGAAAGAATTTTTATGTGTAATACGGCAAAAGAAATTTGGAAAACTTTGTTAGTCACTCACCAAGGTAATAATCAAGTCAAAGAGAACAAGATAGATCTTCTTGTGCAACAATATGAACAATTTTCCATTCCGGAAGATGAATCTATTGATAATGCTTTTGCTAGATTTAATACTATTATTACTAGTCTTAAAGCTCTTGATGAAGGTTATTCTAGCAAGAATTATGTTAGGAAGTTTCTTATGGCTCTACATCCCAAATGAAGAGCAAAGGTCACCGCCATTGAAGAGTCAAAGAACTTGGCGACATTATCACTTGATGAACTAATAGGAAACTTGAAGGTTCATGAAATGATAATCAAGAAAGACTCCGACATAGTCAAAGGCAAAAGCGAGAGAGTTAGATCTCTAGCATTAAAAGCCAAAAAGGAGTCTAGTGATGAGGAAAGTTCGGATTCCGATAGTGAAGACGAAGAATATGCACTAGCCGTTAGAGATTTTAAGAAGTTCTTTAGGAGAAGAGGTAGGTTCGTTAGACAACCTCGTGATGAAAAGAAGTCGTCACAAAAGAACCGAGATGAGAAGAAAGGAAAGAGTGATAGGAGATGTTTTAGATGCGGAGATTCCAATCATCTCATAGGAGAATGTCCTAAACCACCGAGAACAAACAACCAAAGAGCTTTCATAGGAGGCTCTTGGAGTGATAGCGGTGAAGAAGAAGAGAAGAAGCCCAACGACGAAACATGTCTAATGGCTCAAGCTTCGAATGAGGTACATTCCGACTCTTCTTATTATAGTGATGATAATTCGTCAATAGATGATAATAGACTATATGATGAATATAATAAACTATGTGAAGTAAGTTCTAAAATCATAAGTAGAAACAAAACACTAAAAGGAACATTGCATGAACTCGATGTGCAAATTTTAGAACTAAAAGATCAAGTAAAAAGACTTGAGAAAAATAAAGAAATAGATGTAGGATGTAGGTCATGCATGTGTCTTCGAGTAGAAAATGAAAAACTCAAAGAAAACGCTTTAAGGATCATTAAGTTTGAAAAAGGAACAAAGACACTTAATGATATGCTTGAAAACATTAGGTATAGTGAACATGCCGGAGCGGGCTTAGGATTTTACCAAAACAAAGTTTCTGCAAGTGATACTAAACAAGTAAAATTTGTAAAAGCTGGAGAATCTGAAATAGAAGTGGACGGTACCGTTAAAGGTACAGATGGCACCACTAAAATTAGTGGTACCGTGGTACCGTCTGGTGCTAAACTCAGATCTGGGTCAATTTTAAAAAATAACTTAAGTCCTAAACCGAGTCACATAGTTATTAATAATGTAGAAGTACCTATTGCTAGTAAAAAAGAAGTCAAAAGTTTTTACAAACCTTTGTCAACCCCCGGGCTTGGTTTTGTAAAACCTGATATTAGATCAAAAACTCCTTTATCTAGAAGAACAAATGTTCCTAAACCTCGGTCAATAACTCCTCTACCGAGAGGTAACTTTAGAAGAAAAAGTTATCCAAGTAACTATCCCATAACTTGGAATAACCGTCAACTACAAAGTTACTTACCATGGGAAATGTAACACCCCCAAATTTAATAATCGCGGAAGCATACGGGTCATGGGGGTGCTACTGGAATTGGAAATCACAACACAAGGTAAATAAAGAACATAATACATACTCCGTTTAAATATGTTCATTCAAATAAATAGAGCTACAATAGAGATTCATGTTCAGAAAAATAAGGCCCATTAGTTTTTGTAGTCCTATACAAAACAAGTCATAGTTATGTGCGCCAACACTTCAGAAAAAGGGCTATGACCCTTGCCTTGCCAATACCTTGCCATAATCAGTCAAATTAAGCACCTGAGAAAAACATGTTAAAAGTCAGCAAAAAGCTGGTAAGTTCATAGGTTTAATTTTAAAGCAGTAAACAATAAGTTTGGACCAATAGTTTTGTGTACGATCATTACAACACATATAATGTCATACAAAATAGTATATCACGCTAGCTCTAAGCTCATGCAACCGGGATTCGACAGTTCAATGCGCTACTATATAGCACATATATAATAATCAAGGGCCCATAGCGAGTGTTTAACCCAATACACTCGCAGTCCGACTTGGTATATGCTCGCATTGACCCGTCTGGCCAGCCGAATGGGGGAGTCACCCCAATAGATCTATTTATAACAATCGCGCTTCCCAAAAGGAACTAACGGTTCATGAAGGTGGGCATAACAGTGGGTTCAAGGGCTTAGGCCAACTACGCAATAGTTTTGAGAAAACAAACAGTAATGTGGTCCATAAAATGTTTTACATGTTTCTCACCCCATAGTTGTAAAACAAGTATAAATAAAGTGGGGCTATAAACTCACCTCAATAGAGTAAACAGTGAATGCAGTGAATCAGAGAGTGTATGGCACCAACACGCGACCTAGATTAGTAAGACATGTTTTAGTTCATAGACTAAGTTTATGACTCCACAAAATTTAATTCAAAAGTTTTTAAAGTGTTTACGTTGTTGTTGCTTGTGTGGCAGCATTTAAGTTCAAAAGAGTTTTCTGAGTATTTGTGGGTATTGGCTCTTGGAAGTGCATAAGTGTATGACAATAAAGATATCAAAGACGAATAAGATTCCGATTTGACAATAACCGAAAGACGATGAACGAAAAGTGACTATGAACAATACTAGAAGTTGTCGGGATATGGGAACATTATTGTTAAAGATATGTAAAAATAGTCGTTATAAAAAATATATAAATAGTTATATATTTTGAAGTGTAGGAAGATTATGTGTAATTGATGGTTTTATTTAAATGATCTGAAATTTAAAAAAAAACTAACGTATGAAGGTTGTATATAAAATGTTTTGTTTGTCTAGTTTTAAATAAAAACATAATAAGTACGTTTATTTGATAGAAGTCGAGCATGACCCGTGCATGGGGGTTGGTTTATCGAGGAAATTATGTGTTACTAAAAATATATGTTCATGTAATAGTCGTTTTATAATTGTTATAAAACTTCAAGTAGATTTTCTAAAATCCCGTTTTATGTGTTTACAATTTTGATAAACGATATAAGTAAGTTAAATGTTTACTAGTTTAGTTTTGACGGGAGTTTATAAGTTGCAATTTTATCGAAAGTTTATAATAGTAGGTATATATGTATATAGTGTTTGTGTCGTAAAATATGTTTTCACAACTTGTTGTGATTTTATGACGAGATTTGTAATTACGTGAAAAGAAATATGCCGGAATTGAGTTGTGAAGCAAATTGAATACGAGGATATGTCGGTACATATTATTATACATTGTTTATATATATATATATATATATATTCGGCTGATTAATATACACGCACCCTCTCCTCCCTTGTTGGGCTGTGGCCCAATTAAATGCAGGGGGGGAATTATGGCGGGCTGGACTGGAGTATTAACCACCAACGCACCCACAATGGGCCTGGTGGGCTGTGACTAGCAAACAACACCTATATCTGATGGACTGGACTGAATCGAGTAGGCCTGGGATTTTCAAATTATACACGAACTCACACACACAAGCCCACTGAGGACTTGTGCATGTTCCTGTAAAAATATGGGAGTAAAATCATTTGACACCAGAACAAGTTTTAGCACAAAATGTCTTGTCGAGCTCGAGTGACGAGCTCGACGCCACTTTATGACGTGACATCGAGGACTCATGTGAGGTGATTGACTGGGTTCGACACCATGGTTTCACCACATAATACAAATACTTTAACCCGAGACTTGATCTAAGACTTTGACCTCATGTCGACTCGAGAACAACTCAACACCCTCTTTGGGTTGTGAGTTCAGGCCTGTACAAAACAACACACCCCTTTGGGGTCCTGGTGGGATCGAATTCAAAACAGCCCTATATGGGTTGTTCTTGAGCCAAATGTGACTCGAGTAGCTCACACAACGCAACCAAGGGAGGACTCTTACCTCGGCTGCTAGGTGTGGGAGTTTTGGGATCGTTTTGTTAAGCTAAATGAGACTCCAACAGTGGCACGCACACCCTATATGGGTGGCTGCCTTGTGGTGATTAAACCGAACTAAGAATAAACCATAACACACCCTTGTGGGTGTGGTTTAGCTCGACCGAAACAACCATAGAACACTTAAACCAAATTCAGGTTCTACACAATACTAACTCGAGAGAGTTTTGACACAAGCGTTATATAACAACAACAAATCCATGTTCTAACCCAATTCCAGGTTCTACCTCAAAATCTCTAAACCAAGATCCCTAAGGACTTCTAACCGTAACAAAACACTTCGACTGAAGCAACAGAACCCGAGCAAACAAATTAATATAACACTTCCAATTAACAGCCAATACTCAGGGTTTTTATTAAATTTTTACGAGCCACAACAATAACAACAACAACATAACATAACATTTTGATAGGTTTTCAATTCGACAACTAAAACCACAAACACACCGCGAGTTCAAAATAACAACGAATCAATATCATATTTGAATAACAATGAGTTAAATGAAAGTGTTTATAATGAAAAGAGGTTTATACCCTTACAACAATGACGAATACAAGAAGGCGAATCAAGAACTTATAACCCGAACACAAATCGAACAGACCTAAATCCAAATCAAGCAATCCAATCCGAACCCCAGTCAATCCACTCCTCCAAATGAATTTAGTACCCTTCGAACCCTTGAATCTTGATAAGACTTTGAGTGAGTGAGTTAGATTGTGTGGATCGACTGGTATTCGAATGGCCATTAAAAGGATGATTCTTTGGAAAGCTTTTGGCAACCTTTCGAATCTTGGAACTGAAAAACTTTCGATTGAAGCCCAAATCACTCTCCATCCGCGTCATCTTATCCCTCTCCTGCCGTTGACTCTTTGAGGAATAGTTATGTGAGAGTGACGACCATTTTTAGGAGAGAAGAAAGTGCATAAGGCCATGGAAGATGGTGGTAATGGTTCGATTTGCTTCTGGGGAGATGGGGTTGAATGCCAAGGAGAGGAAGACGATAAATATGTGGGGGAGTGTATGAGTGGAGGGCGGCAGTATAGAGAAAAAGAGATAAGAAAATATTATAGGGTTTTGTTTTTATTATAATTAAGTGTAGTGTGTGTACCCCGTGTCCCGCTGAGCTGGGGTGAAATCGTGTTTCCCCAGTTTGATATAATCATGGAAAATAAAATTTCAGAGACATTTTTATAAAACTAGCATAAAAATAGAATTTATTGACTCAGGAAATAATTCATGAGGTTAAACTGTTACTAATGTGGTGTCGGTACGCGTGTGGTATCATTTTTTAGAAAAAGTGAGATAACCTCTCACTTTCATTGTGTTATAGTCTGTAATTGTAAGAAAGTGGAAAATTCACTGTTTCTGGTGAGATCAAATAGTTTTGGTGAGTTACTGTGTGTTACAGTGTGCGGGTTTGCTTCCCGTAATAGTTATGTAAGCACATAAATGCTTAGTTTAACAGTTAAGTTATAATAAATTGACATTTATTATTATAATATTAGTGGGAAAATTACCGTTTGTCACATCCTTCCCGCCTTAGAAAGAAAACAGTCCTCGATTTTCACTTAGAGTTACCCGATAGATTTGAGAAAAGGTGCGGGTATTTATGCTTAATCTCATCCTCATGCTCCCACGTGTATTCAGGACCTCTTCGAGAGTTCCAACGAACTTTAACAATAGGAATGCGGCTTTGCTTAAGCCGTTTAATTTATCGATCCATTATCTCGACAGGTTCTTCAATGAAATTTAGTCTCTCGTCAACCTGGATTTCCTCCAGAGGAATGGCAAGTGTTTCGTCTAAGAGACATTTCTTCAGGTTGCTCACGTGAAACACATTGTGCACGGAGCTGAGTTCTTGTGGTAATTCGAGTCGGTAGGCTACTGGCCCAATTCTGGTGAGAATTTTGAAGGGTCCAATGTATCGGGGATTTAGTTTCCCACGCTTTCCAAAGCGAATCACGCCTTTCCACGGCGATACTTTCAACATAACACGATCCCCAACTTGGAACTCAAGTGGTTTTCGTCTCTTGTCTACGTAGCTTTTCTGACGGTCTCAAGCCGCTTGCATTCGGCTCTTGATTTGCACAATCTTTTCAGTAGTTTCTTGTACAAGTTCGGGACCAGTGAGCTGACTTTCTCCGACTTCAGCCCAACATATTGGTGATATGCACTTTCTACCATAGAGTGCCTCATAGGGTGCAACTTTGATGCTGGTGTGACATCTATTATTGTAAGAAAACTCGGCTAACGGTAGATGCCTATCCCAACCGTTTCCAAAGTCTATCACGCACGCTCGCAGCATGTCTTCTAAGGTTTGAATGGTTCTTTCGCTTTGACCATCTGTTTGAGGATGGTACGCGGTGCTCATATCGAGATCAGTTCCTAAAGCATCTTGTAGTGATCTCCAGAAGTTCGATGTGAAACGACTATCTCTATCGGAGATGATAGAAATTGGGACTCCATGTCGTGCAACTATCTCCTTCACGTATAGTCGTGCAAGTTTATCCATGTTGTCGTTCTCTTTGATCGGTAGAAAGTGGGCGGACATGGTGAGACGGTCAACGATTACCCAAATGGTGTCGTAACCGCTTGATGTCCTTGGCAGTTTGGTAATAAAGTCCATAGTTATGCGTTCCCACTTCCACTTGGGAATTTTGGGTTGTACGGGTAAACCTGATGGCCTCTGATGTTCAGCTTTGACCTTCGAACAGGTTAAGCATTAACTGACATAAGTTGCAATGTCCGCCTTCATATTGGGCCACCAATATAGTTTCTTCAGATCGAGGTACATTTTGTCGGCTCCTGGGTGGATAGTATATTTAGACTTATGGGATTCGTGCATGATGAGGTCACGTATCCCTCCATAGAGTGGGACCCAACTTCTGTTCTTGAAACATAATGTCCCATCTGTTCTTTTCACGAATTCGTTCTCACTCTCGGGCATTCCATAGATCTTCTCGTTGGGTCTATTTTCTTCCTTGAGTGCCTCGGCCCGAGCCTCAAGGATTTTCGATGGGAGAGGTGAAACGATTGTCATACCCAACGATCGTACTCTAAGGGGTTTTGGTCGTTCCTTTTGTCACACCCCCAAAATCGGGTCCAACGGAAGCTTACACATCGCTGGGGTGCAACTCAATTGGTATCACAACACAAGTGCAAAGAACGGTTTTCATCTCAATCATTTAGAATAAAATTGTTTAACAAAAATGTTGAATTTACATTGTTAAAAGTAGTGCGGAAATAGGCCCTCAAAACAATTAAAACGGTCCCAAATGTTTGTCAGAGTCTTCTATGACCATGCCATGCCCTGCCAAAAGCCTCCAGTAGCGTGCTAATGCTCATACCTGAAAATACATGCTAAAAGTGTCAACACGAGGTTGGTGAGTTCATAGAGTTTATTGAAAAATGTAAAGCCTTTGAATGAAGATTTCCCAGCAAAGGCATTGTAAATCCACCCAGTTCCAAGTCCCGCCCATACAAGACTTGCAACCTGTGTGTTTACAACCCACTGCCAAATATGATTTGGTTTATGTAAATGAAGTGCTTGTACGGAAACCATAAGTATAAAGCGTATGACAAACTGCCACATAAAAATGATACATTAGCTCTTAAGCTCATGACCCCGAAGCTAGACTGATAATGAATGCCCCAACTGGAGTGCTTTTGCCAAACACCCTGAAATGTAGGAGGTTACGCTCCCTGTAGGTATCAAAGTACCCAAGTGTAGTGGGTGGTTACGCACCCTGAAATGTATGAAATGAAATGCGTTCGTATGACTAGTTGGCGCTACCAACCCGAACGGAGGCGTCACCCTCGATAGATCTATCCACTCACCTTCGCTTGCTCACAATTAACGGTTCATGATAAATAACAGGGGACTTTAAACTGGCAATGAGGTAACTTAAGCAATGTAATGAGTTGATACTTTGGTCCGTATGAAAAATGGTGCAATGTATTCTCCCCGAGAATTTTGAAATGAAGTAATAACTTGAAAAGCGGGGCTATGAAAACTCACGATAATCCTTAAAGGATTAAAGTGCTTGTGAAAAATAATTGAGCATGTATTCTCCCCCAAAACGTAATCCAAAACGTATAAAGGTAGGGGCTATGGAACTCACCTGATGCGATAGCAACAAAGACAATAGTGAATATGCTGAAATGAGGCTCGGTCTCTAACCGCGACCTAACATGAATGATATGATCTATTGTAAGCAATGAAATGATGCTACATATGCAAATACGTATGTTAACGATACCACTCGTTACTTTTGAAATTAACGTTTATCGTCGAAAAATACATTTTTGACGTCTCGTTAAGTTATAAACTACTTTTTGTGTAAATATGTTGACACGGTACTCCACGATCCTCATTTGGTGTTCTATCGTCAAATATAATGGTTTCATCGCAAAACAACACTTTTTATAACTTGTGAAAATATGCCCAAATGGTCTCGTAAAACTAGTCGTGAAATATTGTACGTTAAGTGTTAGTGATCAAACTCGACCTTGAAAACCTTATAACAATATCTAAATATCGTTATATTTCACTTTTCACCAATTACGTCTCGATCAATTAGATAATCGGCTATCACCTTGGTGACTTGTAAAAATGCTAGTTTTACACTTAGAAAATATATTGGCTTAAGTATTATCAAAGAGTGAATATCATATTTGGATATACATATTATTTTACGAAAAGTGGTAACATATATAAGTTTACTAAACTTATAAAAGTTCTTAAGGAGTGAGGCACGTGAGTTGAATTGGAGGGGCTAAAACTGCCAAAAGGCGAAAGTTGCAAAAATAACAAAAGAATAAAACTGTCATGGACAGGGTTCGAACCCCTGACCTCAGATTCAGCAGCCAAGTGTCCCAACCAACTGAGCAAAGCTATTTGTTCTTTTTATTTACTCGATGATTTGAATATATAGTTCTTCGAGTCTGTTTAGTATTTGCTTTAAACTTCATTTAGTACATACTGAATCGTGGTTTGGGTTTATAAAACGTTGGTTCCCATCTTCTTGTAAACAAAGCTGCAACTATTTAGTCCGAGTCGTTTATGTTTTCGTAAGTTATTTTAAGTTCGAAAATATTTTACGAAACTATTTTAGCGTGACATAATCATATTCTGTGAACATATATACTTAGATAGATTATAGTGTGATCAACTATCTATGGTACGTGTGA
Source organism: Artemisia tridentata subsp. tridentata (assembly GCA_021014915.2). NCBI lineage: Eukaryota > Viridiplantae > Streptophyta > Magnoliopsida > Asterales > Asteraceae > Artemisia > Artemisia tridentata. Next base: position 322,701,320 of record CP139507.1, on the reverse strand, counting down.
TGTTAAGCATGATTATGAGGTCGCGAGTGAATAACGAATACGTATCTCATTTCTTTAGTTATGTCGAAGTATATATGAAAGTTTTTGTGGGATTCAAGCTTAACGAGACTCATTCTTAGTTACGTATAACCATGATGACTTATGAAAGAATAAGTATCGAGTGTTCGAGTGTGATACGTATAACATGTTTATGAATATAGAAACAAGTGTTGAGAAAGCTTACAACACCTATTAACGGTGATGATGTCCCGCGACTGTTTGAACTAGGAAAGGAACGAGGACTTTGTGACTTGTCGTGGGTGTACTTGAGTTCGAATGAGGCTTGTGATGGACTTGTACAAACTAACAAACCCTTGTGGTGCTCCTTGTTCTTCTCGTACAACAACAGTAGGCAAAAAGAGAGTTTGAGTGTTGTATGTTTAATGGTTTGTGAGATTGTGTACGTGAGAATGAGAGAAAGTGTTTGCATGAGAATGTCTTGTATACGTGAGGGAGTATATATGTGTATAATATTATACTTAGATAGGATAGGAATGATTTGAGCAACTTGCAAGATGAGATTAGTAAAATAATATTTGAGTTATCGTATAGTGGTGAGTAAGCAGCGAGTGCATCTATACGTGTTTATGTAATGTGAATTTATGTTTGTTATTGGACCAAAATGGCGGCAAGACAAAATTAGTAATGAGTTAGATAAGTATTAGATAGTTTAGTGTATATTTTAGGTGTTATCGGGTATCGGGTTAACCAGAAATAAATTGTAACGAGTTAAAATAAAATACGACAAAATTGTAAAAATTAAAAAAAATCATATTCCTTGCAAGAATCGGGTGTTAAAATAATTATCGGGTTGAAATATCGCAAACCGACGAAGTTAGAAGCTCCTAACGGAAAATATAGCAATTGATTTAAAAACACCGGATAAAGTAATAATAAATTTTTTATAACATTAAAATTAGCATGAAAATATATTAGGATCATAGTCGGGAGTATTAGGTATAATGTTAGTAGTAATGACTGAGTGGTAACGTTAAATAAATGAACATACGTAAATGAAAATCACACACACCCGTGCATGACCTAATATGATAATGATGTTACTGATGATATGTAGACTACTCTAGTCTATATGAGGTGTCCTTACTGATGATGCATGAATACGCAGCTAAACCATACTGGTTACGCGAATTTGAATACTCGTAAACATTGTTTACGAAATGATGAATGATGATCATGAATGGTGAAATTGGTAAATGGTAAATTGTCGAGGTTTGGAAAATGACCTGAAATTGTGATTTGTGACACCTTTCGGCTAAGAGCATCTGCTACCACGTTTGCTTTGCCTGGGTGGTATCGAATTTCGCAGTCATAATCACTGAGCAATTCTAACCAACGGCGTTGTCTCATGTTGAGTTCCTTTTGGTCAAGGATATGTTGCAATCTTTTATGGTCGGTGTAAACTACACACTTGGTGCCATAGAGATAATGTCTCCAGATTCTAAGTGCAAACACTACTGATCCCAGTTCCAAATCTTGTGTAGTATAATTATTTTCGTGGGTTTGTCGAGAGGAATAGGCTATCACCTTCTCTCGTTGCATCAAGACGGCTCCTAACCCTTTGTGTGAGGGGTCACAGTAAACTACAAAATCTTCACTGCCTTCAGGTAGGGTTAAGATAGGTGCGCTGCACAACTTATCCTTAAGGAGTTGGAAGGCTTCCTCCGCTTTATCTCCCCAGTTAAACCTTATATTTTTCTGGGTTAGCTTAGTCAAAGGCTTTGCTATCTTTGAGAACCCCTCAATAAACCTCCTGTAGTACCCTGCAAGTCCTAAGAATTGGCGTATTTCGATGGGAGTTGTGGGTGTCACCCAATCCTTTATCGACTCTATCTTTGCAGGATCCACATGAATGCCTTGACTATCAATCACGTGACCTAGAAATTGAACAGTTGGTATCCAAAACTTGCACTTAGAAAACTTAGCATACAACTCCTCTTTCTTTAGTAGCTCTAGGATTAGCCTAAGGTGTTCCTCGTGCTCCTTCTCGCTCTTAGAGTATATCAGGATGTCATCGATAAAGACGATCACGAATTTGTCTAAGTACGGCTTGCACACCCGATTCATAAGATCCATGAATACTGCCGGTGCGTTGGTTAAGCCAAAAGGCATAACCTGGAACTCGTAGTGACCGTAACGAGTTCTGAATGCCGTTTTCGGGATATCCTCTTCCCGAACTCTAAGTTGGTGGTATCCGGATCTCAAGTCTATTTTTGAGTATACGCACGAACCTTGGAGTTGATCGAATAAATCATCGATTCTCGGGAATGGGTATCGGTTTTTTATGGTTAGTTTGTTTAGTTCCCGGTAGTCGATGCACATTCTGAAAGATCCATCTTTCTTTTTGACAAATAGAACGGGAGCTCCCGAAGGTGAGGAACTCGGCCTGATGAATCCTTTCTCGGAGAGTTCCGACAATTGGTCTGATAGCTCCTGTAGTTTCGTCGGAGCTAATCGGTAAGGTGCTCGTGCCACAGGTGCGGCACCGAGCACTAGGTAGATTCGAAACTCGACCTGTCGGGTTAGCGGAAGTCCAGGTAAGTCTTCAGGGAAGACCTTCGGAAAGTCTCTTACGATTGGTACATCTTCCAAACATTTTTCCTCCGGCTCCTTCTCTTTCTTTTCGAAGATCTGTGCTAGAAAGAGATAGCATCCTTTCTCGAGGTATTTCTGGGCCTTCTTGCATGAGATGACGTTTAGTCTTGACGCGTTTCTTCTGTCTCTTCTGTCGCCTTTGACTATTAGAACTTCGTTCCCATAAGGCAGTCGAACGATTTTCTCATCGCAAATAATGGTGGCGTGATATTTCGACAACCAATCCATGCCAATAATAACGTCAAAACTACCCAATTCTACTGGCATGAGACCGATGTTGAATGGGTGATTTAACAGATTTAAAGTGCAGCCTCTTACAATAGTGTCTACCCTTTCTACTTTCCCATTAGCTAACTCCACATTATATACGTTATCTAGAGTGGTCGGGGCAATACCAAGTAGTGGACTAAATGCAGTTGAAACAAAACTCCTATCTGCTCCCGTATCAAACAATATGGATGCATAGCGGTTATTTAAAAGGAACGTACCCGTTACGACGTTCGGGTCTTCTTGGGCTTCCACTTTGCCCACTACATAGACCCTCCCGCGGGCTCCTCCTTCATTTCCCCGATTTCCTTGCGACACAACAGCTCCTGGGTTTCTGCCGGCTCCTTGATTCATTTGGTTACCCTGATTACCCTGGTAACCTTTGTTTCCACCATTTCCCTGATTTTTGGGCTTTCGGCATTCACTTCGGTAATGCCCTTTCTCACCACAACCAAAACATGTTATCTCAGCCTTCGGGTTGTTTGTTGGTGCAACTGTGCAATTGCAAGGGGTCTTGCTTTGCAATCACGGGTCATATGTCTTATCTTTTGACATTTGTGGCATCTGACCGTGCACTGACCCTTATGATGCAACTTGTAGCGATTAAACAGTGGTAAGTTTCCTACGTAGACCTTCTTCTCCATTGGTCCTGCAACATACACTTTAGCAACCTCCTGTCTTTTGTTTGGGTGGTGGCTGTTGTTTCGGGAGTGATCATCCCACTTCCTCTTGTTAGTCACACCCGCTTCAACCAAATCCTCGATCACTTGGTCCATTAATTTGTTGGCCACTTCCATAGTCTCATGGAGATCAGCAGCCTTGTAGGTAGTGACATTACCCTTGATGGATGGGGGTAATCCGCCAATGTACCTTTCTAGTAGACGGGTTTCAGTCTGGACCATATCGGGTCATAGCAAAGCAAGCTCTTGGAAACGTTGATTATACACAACCATGTTGGTACCCTGCACTTTTAGGTTCCAAAACTCAACCTCCAACTTGTTCACTTCATTGCGAGGGCAATACTTCTTGAGTACCATCTTTTTGAAGTTTTCCCATGACATTGCGTAAGCAGTGTTATAGCCAGCCGATTTCAGATAAGTGTTCCACCAGGTTAAGGCAGCATCCAGGAAGGTAAATGATGCAAACTTAACCCTGTCTTCTTCCGAACAACTACGTATTCGGAATATAGTCTCCAACCTTTTAATCCATCGGACTAAAACAACTGCCCCCTCGGTTCCTCCAAAACCTCCAGTCATGATCTTTCGGAAGTCTTGGTAAGTGCAACCACGAGTGTTGTTGTTCGTTGGTCTCGAATTCCCAACATCAGTAGTCGAGTTGTTTGCTGCAGCTAGTGCTGTTGCCACCCGTTCCTCTATCAATTGATCAAGCATTTTTCCGTTCACAGGTGGAGCCACTGCAGTAGCCCTAGCTGGGCCTGGGTTACCTGGTTGCCCACGAGTGGTTCTGTTTGTCGTTCTTTTCGGAGGCATTTTGCTGTATCACAACAAAAGATAGAGACAATTGAGATTCGGAGAGTTTGTTATCACACAAGTGTATAATCACCATAGGTAAAGTATATGAATAAGATCAATTATAGAGAAAATGGCACAATGGAGTAATCAACCAAGATTGTTATAGATTAGGATCAATACGTGTTCACAAAATTACAAGCTTAAAATACACAAGAGAATAGTACAAGTTTCGAATACAGACAAAAGAATACAACTGCCACTAACTGATGACTACTCAGTTTAGTGGAAAATACATCACAACTACTAAAAGCTAAAATCAATCATGCCCAAGGCGTAGCTGCTCCAACTCTGCTGCCATCCGTGCTACAGTAGACTCCAACTGTGCAATGCGTCTCCTTGACGCCAAAACCTCCCTACGGTCCTCCTGCTCTGACCTCATAACTCCGGCAATCACTGACTCCAACTCATGCATCCTGTGCCAATTGGTCCACTCTGCATCCCAAGCTCTCGCCTGGTCTCTCCCGATGTCATCCATCCTCTGATGTACACCTGCAAGCTCTCTACCAATTCGCTCATCACGTCTCCCGAGTCTCTCCAGCTGGTCTGAATGAACATCTAGTAGGCTCGCCTGTGCTCCCAACTGGATCAAGAACCTCGTAACATCATCCTCTTCCTCCTCCGCCATTGGTGAGACAGCAGGTGGAGGGGAAGCTGGTATCAATGGAGATGGCGGTACAAAAGATGGTGAGGATGGCTCATACATGGGACTGTCAGCACGAGGTTGGGTGCTATGAATGCACTCGATGTCTCTCCATATTTCACCATTGATCTCACAAGTAGCAGGAACATCCAAAGCCTCTTCTCTAGCCTGTAACATAGAAGCTCTTTGTCCCAATCCAAGAGGTGTATCCATGTCTCCACCTATCATCTGAGCAACCCTATAACTCTGCCCTATCTCAAAAGTACTCGGCACCTCCTCCGTAATTGCCTTCCCATGTCGCGGCTCAACTGGTATAGTCTCCTCAGGTGTAGGATCTGCTACTGGTTCCTCTTCTGGATCCTCCTTCGATTCTTCCTCTGGATCCTCCTTCGACTCTTCCTTACCCCCAGCTGAATATGAGTCATCGGCCCTCCTGAGCCTCTGACAGAGTGGTGACTGATCAGGAGATGTAGCAGGTGAAAGGGATAGGGGAGTGGTAGAGGTACCCATGTAAATGGCTCGGGTCCTCTTTTGAGGTGAGGATGGTAGGTCTGAGTACCGCAATCGACGTCCTGGGACGCGCATACGGGTGGTGCGACGAATTGGGAGAGTATGAACATGTAGGGTAGGATGTATGGTAGGATCGGTGATAGAGGTAAGCTGGGTAGGAATATGATCAGTAATGGGTGTGGATGTAGGTAGTGCTGAGGTAGATGTGGGCTCAATGAGATCAGGGTCTGGTGCATAGTAAGCCTGTTAGCACCTGCATGTAAGGGTCATCTGAGCCCGACGAGATCGGAGAGATGTTGTGGGAAGACATAGTCTGTGACAAAAACGGTATATGTGTGTAAGTATATCGAAAATACTCGTAGTAAATAGTGTAAGTTAAGTATGTATAAATATACATATAATACTTATAGTACATGTAGTTATGTAGAATCAACGAATAATAAGGCGTAACATATAGTTAAGACAAGTAAACAGCAAGTAAAGTGGCAAGCAAGGCAAGTGGCGGTCATAGGGACTTGTTTTTGTAAAAAGCGGTTATAGTTTAGGGTTTATATGTACCTAGTTCTCTATAACCTAGGCTCTGATGCCAATCTGTAACACCCCCAAATTTAATAATCGCGGAAGCATACGGGTCATGGGGGTGCTATTGTAATTGGAAATCACAACACAAGGTAAATAAAGAACGGAATACATACTCCGTTTAAATATGTTCATTCAAATAAATAGAGCTACAAAGAGATTCATGTTAAGAAAAATAAGGCCCATTAGTTTTAGTAGTCCCATACAAAACAAGTCATAGTTATGTGCGCCAACACTTCAGGAAAAGGGCTATGACCCTTGCCTTGCTAATACCTTGCCATAATCAGTCAAATTAAGCACCTGAGAAAAACATGTTAAAAGTCAGCAAAAAGCTGGTGAGTTCATAGGTTTAATTTTAAAGCAGTAAACAATAAGTTTGGACCAATAGTTTTGTGTACGATCATTACAACGCATATAATGTCATACAAAATAGTCTATCACGCTAGCTCTAAGTTCATGCAACCGAGGCTCGACAGTTCAATGCGCTACTATATAGCACATATATAATAATCAAGGGCCCATAGCGAGTGTTTAACCCAATACACTCGTAGTCCGACTTGGTATACGCTCGCATTGACCCGTCTGGCCATCCGAACGGGGGAGTCACCCCAATAGATCTATTTATAACAATCGCGCTTCCCAAAGGGAACTAACGGTTCATGAAGGTGGGCATAACAGTGGGTTCAAGGGCTTAGGCCAACTACGCAATAGTTTTGAGAAAATAAACAGTAATGTGGTCCATAAAATGTTTTGCATGTTTCTCACCCCATAGTTGTAAAACAAGTATAAGTAAAGTGGGGCTATAAACTCACCTCAATAGAGTAAACAGTGAATGCAGTGAATCAGAGAGTGTATGGCACCAACACGCGACCTAGATTAGTAAGGCATGTTTTAGTTCACAGACTAAGTTTATGACTCCACGAAATCGAATTCAAAAGTTTTTAAAGTGTTTACGTTGTTGTTGCTTGTGTGGCAGCATTTAAGTTCAAAACAGTTTTCTGAGTATTTGTGGGTATTGGCTCTTGCAAGTGCATAAGTGTATGACAATAAAGATATCAAAGACGAATAAGATTCCGATTTGACAATAACCGAAAGACAATGAACAAAAAGTGACTATGAACAATACTAGACGTTGTCGGGATATGGGAACATTATTGTTAAAGATATGTAAAAATAGTCGTCATAAAAATATATATAAATAGTTATATATTTTGAAGTGTAGGAAGATTATGTGTAAGTGATGGTTTTATTTAAATGATTTGTAATTTAAAAAAAAAAAAAAAAAAAAAAAAAAAAAAAAATGATTTGTAAAAAAAAAAAAAAAAACGTATAAAGGTTGTATATAAAATGTTTTGTTTGTCTAGTTTTAAATAAAAACATAATAAGTACGTGAGTACGTTTATTTGATAGAAGTCGAGCATGACCTGTTGGGAATTAAACCAACAGTTAGTACTGCCAGGTCAAAGTTACAACTGCTGACGATTAACACTAACAGTTAGTACTGCTAGTACAGATGGTTAGTACTGATTATGTGATGAATACAGAAACGTGTGAAGATAAATATAGAATAGATATTGTGTATATCTTATTAATATAGTTTGATACGAATATTAGTTTACTTGTAAAGGACTTCTTGGGTTATAAAAGAAGATCCTTGGTTAGGGTTTCAAGATAAGAACATATCGAATCAGTTGTGAAAGTTATACGAAAGCTTCAAGGTTGTAAAACCCTAGTGATAATTGAAGATCACTCGTATTAATAATATTGAAGCTGTTTGATTGTTTACTCATTGTTCTTTCATTGTTACATTCATACATCACATAAACAATATTTTCTAAGTATTAGCTAGTAAATTTCGTGTGCTAGTTAATATATAATCAAAGTATCTCTAACACAAGGCGTGTGTTTAGATCCGGTCAAGTGGTATCAGAGCCAGGTTCTGATACTTTGAATTAGAAGATCCAGAAGTACTCATTCTCTTTCAACAAAGAAGATGGACATGGAAACACTACAAACCTCTATCCTTGCCAAACTCCCAATGCTCAAACAAAACGAATATGATCTCTGGAGGCTCAGAATTGAGCAATACTTCATGGTGCAAGATTATGCACTATGGGATATCATTATCAATGGTGATTCTTTCAAACCAACAACTTCTGAAGAAACACTTGTTGATGGTTCCAAAACCACAAAGCTCAACACTGAACCAGTCACAAATGATGAGAGGATCAAGAAGAAGAATGATGTCAAAGCCAAGAGTTTGCTACTCATGGCAATCTCCAATGATCAGGTGTTGAACTTCAGTCATTATGAGACTACAAAGACACTTTTTGCAGCTATTGTTGAGAGATTTGGTGGTAATGAAGCCACTAAGAAGGCACAAAGAACACTACTGAAGCAGAGCTATGAGAATTTTAGTGCCACAAGCACTGAAACTCTTGATCAAATCTTTAACAGGCTACAGAGAATTGTGAGTCAGCTTGCTGGTTTGAAGATAGTAATTCCACAAGAAGACCTAAACTTAAAGTTTCTCAATAGTTTATCTGCTGAATGGAACACTCATGTTGTTGTTTAGAGCAACAAGCCTGAACTGGAGAAGATGACACTCAATGAGTTGTACAACAATCTTAAGATTGTTGAATAAAAGGTGAAAAAGGGAGGAAGCACCAGTTCTATGTCTGGAAGTATGGCATTTATGTCATCCCCCAGCAATAGCAGTACTAAGGATGATCCAGATGTTTGTACTGCTAGCCCTAAAGTTAGTACTGCTAGTGTAAAAACTAGTACTGCTAGCTTGAGTGATGAGACTATCTATGCCTTTGTATCTGAGCAATCTAGTGGGTCTCAAATCTACAATGAAGATCTTCTTCAAAATGATGAAGATGACTTGGATGCAATGGACTTGAAGTGGCAAATGGCTTTGTTAAGTATTAGGGCAAAGAAGTACTTTCAAAGGACTGGAAAGAAGCTTACTCTCAATGGAGGAGATGTTGCTGGCTATGAAAAATCCAAGGTGGAGTGTTATAATTGTCACAAGATGGGACACTTTGCCAGAGAATGTAAAAGCCCTAGACAACAAAACAACAAGGGTAAAGGGTACAAAAGTCAGCAAGGAAACATGAGAACAATTAATGTGGAAGAGACTTCTTCCAAGGCAATGGTAGTTGTTGATGGAGCTTCATGGAAGAAGAAGAGGAACCAGCCAACTTGGGATTGATGGCCTTCTCTGACTCAGAGGTACATGAGGTTAAAAAGTGTTCTAATTCAGCAAGACAACAAGGGTAAAGGGTACAAAAGTCAGCAAGGAAACAGGAGAACAGTTAATGTGGAAGAGACTTCTTCCAAGGCAATGGTAGCTGTTGATGGAGCTTCATGGAAGAAGAGGAGGAACCAGCCAACTTGGGATTGATGGCCTTCTCTGACTCAGAGGTACATGAGGTTAAAAAGTGTTCTAATTCTTGTCAAGCTTTGAATGATTATGAGTCTCTTAAGATACAATATGATAACCTTAGAATAGATTTTAATGAAGTAAACTTTAGTCTTTCAAATCACAAAAGAGGAATAGCTGTTTTAGAAGAACAACTTACTTTTTATAGAAAGAATGAAGCTAATGATGATATAGCTGTCTTAAAAAGAGATTTGCAACAGAGAGATGATAAGATGAGTGGGCTTATATATGAACTAGAGAAGCTTAAGAAAGAAAAGGAAAACATACAGTTAAGTGTTGACACTCTTGAATATACATCTAAAGGAGTTCAGAAACTAATAGAGAGTCAAGTAGTTCATAAAGCAAAATCTGGTCTAGGATATAAGTCAGTTGCACCCCCCAATAGAGGAATATTTGTACCACCAGGAATTGACTTAGCTCATACAGGCTATGTTATCAATCTCGGCGATATCTCGGCGAAATCTCGGATATCGTGACTAAAAATAACATCGGATCAAAATATCGCCCCAAAATCTCGGATTCGATAATATCGACGATATTTCCCAATATTTTCTCGATATTTTAGCGATAATATCGCGAGATTTTAAAACTTATAAATTTCCAGTGCTTTTTTTGGGCAGGAAACTTGAATTGGAGGGAAATTTGGAGCCAATTAACTTTTGGCCGACAAAAATTGAAGGAACATCCCTTTAATAATGCATTAAAGTACTATTCCAGTCAACACATTCATTTAATAATCCAATTAAATACTATTCCACTCAATACATTCATTTAATAATCGAATTAAGTACAATGTGGCACTCATGTTTACAGTAACTCACTTTAAACTATTAGAACAAGGGATCTTACATTTCATAAGCCAATTAAACATACATCTAATTAATAATCCAATTAATAATTCAATTAATACATCCAATCCAATTAATAATCCAATTAATGTTAACATTAATACATTATACATCCAATCCAATTAATAATATCATCATCTTCAGTCTGCACATCCAAATCAGTCAACTCCATCGATCCAAATCCAAATCATATATATATATATATATATATATATTATATATATATATATATATACCGATATCTAAAAACCGATATTTCACTGCAAAAACCGCTATTTCAAATATCGGACCTTGAACGATACGAGATTTTTGACCGAGATAACAACATAGCATACAGGTTTAGAAGAGTTTAAGGATATTGAGTTTCCTGGATATGGTCCTAAAACAAATGAGAGTCCTACTAAATTTGTGAAGGCTGAGGATTCTTTTGTGAGTGCAAGTGATACATCACTTTCTGAGGATAAGGTGTCCTCTGGTAGGGACTTAGATGCACCAACCATAGAGGATTGGACATCTGAAGATGAGGATGATCAGGTTAAGGTTAAACCTGATGTTGTTAAGGTAGAAGTAAAACATGTTCCTAAAGTTGTCAAAAATGAAAACATAAAACCAGTTAGGAATAATGTTAGATATGCTGAGATGTATAGGTCTACACATAGATCTTCAGTTCCTAGAGGCAATCAAAGGAACTGGAATAACTTAAAATCTCAACAACTTGGTGATGAGTTTGTTATGCAGAATAAAGTATGCTTTGTGTCTGGTAATTTTGATCATTTGGCTGCTTATTGTGACTCAAAACCATGGAAAAAGAAGGTCTTTGGGAATTCAAGGGTGTATGGGAATACCAATGCTAGGGTGAATCAAAACAGTCCTACTAGATTGACTAACCCTAATGTAAATCATAAGATGACACCCAGAGCAGTCATGTTGAAGTCTGGCATCAAATCAGTTTCTACTGCTAGACAAAACAAGTGGTTTAATAACAAACAAACTGTTTCAAGTGCAAAACCATTTTCAAATCATGCACAAACAGTTAACAGGCCCTTTTACAAGAAAACATCTTTGTATAATCAAAAATGGATGCCTAAAGTCAAGCCAGCAGTTTCTACTGCTAGGCCAGCAATTACTACTGCTAGGCCAACAATTTCTACTGCTAGGCATATGAATGTTAAGGGTCAATGGGGCAATGCTGTGAAGGCCTCAGCACGTTGGGTATGGAAACCTACCAAATCCAATGGTGCATCAATGACTTTCAATAGATATAATTATATTGATGCACGAGGCAGATCCAAGTCAGTGATGGCTTGGGTCCCCAAAAGGAACTAAATCCTTTATTTTGTGTGCAGGAACATCCTACAAATGATGGAGAAGATAGAGGATACTCAGATAGTGGATGTTCAAGGCACATGACTAGTAACATGTCATACCTTTCATACTTTACACCTCTGGATGGAGGACCTGTTATCTTTGGTGGTGGTGTTGGTGGCAAGATTACTGGTAAATGTATTATTAAAACTGGTAATCTTGACTTTGAAAATGTGTATTTTGTACCAGAGCTTAAGTACAACCTTTTCAGTGTGTCACAAATTTGTGATAAACAGAACAAGGTCTTATTTACTGATACTGACTGTCTTATTCTTTCTCCTGATTCCAAGCTACCTGGTGAAAGTCAAGTATTGCTTAAAATCCCCAGAAAGGGTAACACATACAGTGTTGAGATGAATAAGCTTGTTCCAAAGAAGGTCTTACTTGCCTTGTTGCAAAAGCCACATTGGATGAGTCAATGTTGTGGCATAGAAGGCTTGGTCATGTCAATTTCAAAACCATTAATAAGATTGCTAAATATGGTTTGGTAAGAGGTTTACCTAATAAAATTTTTCAAAATGACCAAACCTGTGTTTCTTGCCTTAAGGGTAAACAACACAGAGCCTCTTGTAAGCCCAAGGTTCATAACTCTAATTCTCAAGCTTTATACATGCTTCATATGGACTTGTTTGGTCCAACTTCTGTTAATAGCTTGAATCATAAAAGATATTGTCTTGTCATTACTGATGATTATTCCAGGTTTACATGGGTTTTCTTTTTGAGAACTAAGGATGAAACTACTGAGATCCTTAAGTCCTTTATAATTGAAGTAGAAAACCTAGCTGATAAGAAAGTTAAGATAATCAGATGTGATAATGGGACATAATTTAAAAACAGAGTTATGGATGAGTTTTGCAAAGAAAAGGGTATTAAAAGAGAATTTAGTGTAGCTAGAACCCCACAGCAAAATGGAGTAGCTGAAAGAAAGAATAGGACTTTAATAGAGGCTGCTAGGACAATGTTGGCTGACTCTAAGTTACCTATTTCATTTTGGGCTGAAGCAGTTAGTACTGCTTGTTATGTTCAGAATAGGGTTTTAGTGGTGCAACATCATAAAAAGACTGCTTATGAACTTTTCAGAGGTAGAACACCTGCCTTAAGTTTTATGAGACCTTTTGGTTGCCATGTCACTATTCTTAATACCAAAGACCAATTAGGAAAGTTTGATGGGAAATCTGATGAGGGTTTCTTTGTTGGTTATTCTTTGCATAGTAAGGCTTTTAGGGTGTATAATAAGAGCACTAGACATGTAGAGGAAAATCTGCACATTGAGTTTCAAGAGAATATACCAAATGTTGCAGCTAGTGGTCCAGATTGGATTTTTGATATTGATGGGCTTTCAGAATCTATGAATTATGTGCCTGTTACAGGTACAAATACTAATGATAATGCAGGTTCAGAAGATTCTGATGAAGATCATATCTTGATGCCTATTTTGGAAGACAATCCATTGTACGGTTCTTCTTCAAAGAATGATGATGTTGCATCATCAAGTGGTACTGATAAAGAGAAGAATTATGGTGAAAACAATGGACAAGATGGTAAAGAAACAGAAGTTCCCACAAGTAGTACAAATGAAGTTAGTACTGCTGAGCCAAATGGAGTTAGTACTGCTGAGCCGAATGGTCCTACTGCTGGTTCAAGTCATACTACTGCTCCACAAATGGATTCTTTTGATATTTTTGAGCTGGTTTGCACAACATGCCAATCAACTATGAAGCTCCTTCTACTCCCCAAACTACAGTTCACAAGAATCATCCACTTACTAATGTGATTGGAGATGTACAATCTGGTGTGAAAACTAGAAGACATACACAAGATCCAGATCATCATGGTTTTCTCAGTGTTGTGTATGAAGAAAAACACCATGAAGATGAGAATGAATGTTTGTTTGTGTGCTTCTTATCACAAATAGAACCAAAGAATGTGCTCAAGGCATTGGAGGACTCAAGTTGGGTTGAAGCAATGCAAGAAGAACTGCTTCAATTCAAGATTCAAAAAGTTTGGGTTCTGGTTGATTTGCCAAAGGGAATGAGAGTGATTGGTACTAAGTGGGTGTTCAGGAACAAGAAAGATGAAAGAGGTATAGTGATAAAGAACAAAGCAAGGCTTGTGGCTCAATGCTATAATCATGAAAAGGGAATTGATTATGAGGAAGTTTTTGCTCCTGTTGCCAGGATTGAAGCAATAAGGCTTTTTCTAGCTTATGCTTCATTTATGGGTTTTATGGTCTACCAGATGGATGTGAAGAGTGCCTTTCTATATGGTACAATTGATGAGGAGGTCTATGTGTCTCAACCTCCAGGTTTCATTGATCCACATCATCCTGACAAAGTTTACAAGGTGGTGAAAGCCCTTTATGGCTTACATCAAGCTTCAAGAGCTTGGTATGGAACTCTGGCTACTTATTTATTGAAGAATGGGTTCCATACGGGAAAGATTGATCAGACTCTTTTTATCAAGAAGAACAAGGGTGATATCTTATTGGTTCAAGTCTATGTGGATGATATCATCTTTGGTTCTACCAAGAAGGAAATGTGCAAAGAGTTTGAAAAGCTTATGAAGGATCAGTTTCAGATGAGCTCTATGGTGAGCTTACTTTCTTTCTAGGACTTCAAGTACAGTAGAAACCAGAAGGAATATTTATCTTCTCAAGATAAATATGTAGCTGAAATATTGAGAAAGTTTCAATTCACAGATGCTAAAGTTGCTAGCACACCTGCTGATAAGGAGACACATTTACTTTTGAAAGATCAAAGTGGTGAAGCTGTGGATGTACACACGTATAGGTCTATGATTGGTTCCTTGATGTATCTCACATCATCCAGGCCTGATATTATGTTTGCAGTATGTGCTTGTGCAAGATTTCAAGTAAATCCCAAGGTGTCTCATTTGACTGCAGTAAAGAGAATCTTTAGGTATCTTAAAGGTCAACCAAACTTAGGTCTGTGGTATCCTAAAGAATATCCATTTGATTTGGTATCATTCACAGACGGTGATTATGTTGGTGCTAGTATGGATAGAAAGTCTACAACTGGTGGTTGTCAGTTCTTAGGATCAATGTTGCAAAAATTGGCCGAATCGGCCGATTAATTGCCGATTAATCGTTAATCTTCCTTATACCTTGTTGATTTTTGAAAATCGGTGGAAAAATCGGCCTAGGCAAAAATCAGCCACTAATTAGTCAAAAATCGGCCGAATCGGCCAAATCGGTCAACTTAAAAAAAATTTAGGCATTCTACTTAATTTGGGGATCGTTTATTTCACTTATAACACACAATGGGCCTCATAATCAGAATTAGAACCTTTTATTTAGGTTTGGAAACATAGTAGGCTTGGAATCAGTTAAGATCTTTAGTTTGGTCTCCAGAAATACACAAAACTTGAAGGAAATGTTAATCTGATTAATCACCGATTAATCCTGCCTTGACCGATTAATCGCTGCAGGGTGGTCGACCGCCCGACTACCGATTCAAGATTTTTGCAACATTTCTTAGGATGCAGACTTATCTCATAGCAGTGCAAAAAGCAAACTATGGTGGCCACTTCTACAACAGAAGCTGAATATGTGGCTGCTGCTAGTTGTTGTGCTCAAGTTCTTTGGATTCAGAATCAGTTACTTGATTATGGGTATAATTTCTTGAACACAATCATTTACATAGACTATAGCAGTACAATGTGTATCATTAAAAATCCAGTTCAACATTCAAAAACTAAACACATTGAAATTAGACATCACTTTATAAGAGATTGTAATGAAAAGAAGTTAGTTCAAGTTGTCAAAATTCATACTGATGACAACTTTGCTGACTTATTAACAAAAGGTTTTGATGTGAGGAGGTTTCAGTACTTGGTAACAGGTATTGGAATGCTTAATCCTTGAAAGATTCAATGTCTAAGTGTTTTTGTGATAAAAAGGATTTTGTACTGCTAGTTGTGCTAGTTGTGTCTGATGAAAACTGCTATGTATAGTTTGTACTGTTTGTTAAATTTTGGTAGTGCTTATATAAATATGTTAGTCAATTTTGATAACTGTCAAAAAGGAAATACTTTGTATTGTGTTTTCTTTGGTTTTGGACTAACAATTGCAGGTTGAATAAGCAAATTACTTGGAGTTTGTGAATTAAGTTAGTTATGCTTTGAAAAGTATGGTGCTTTGGAATTTAAAGTGTGTGATCTTAGCACACAACAAATGGTAATTGGTTCACCATGTCTAACCCACATCAAGAACCAACTAGTCCAGAGCAAACGGTTTCTGGTAAAGACTTCTCAAATCCGTTTATGGTTGATAGTTTACCAAAAACTATATGGTTATCAACTCACCATATCTCACAGCGAAGAGTTGGCTAGTCCAAAGCAAACGCTATTGGTAAAGACACATCAAATCCGTTGATAGCTGATAGTTTGCTAAAAACTATAAGTGGGCAAAAATGTTTTCAAGTCCACATTGAGCTTATGCTCTATGATTCACCTCTCTCAGAAGGTAACACATCTGGAAGTGATGAGAGCAGATTTGAAACTAAATGAATTGATGGAAACTTGTACAAATTGTCATATTGGAAGCTGAGATCAAGAATCATAAGTTCAAATTCAAGTGATGGTGAAAATTCTTCCAAACAGGGGAGGATAATTGTTCATATTGTTGGATAAAGATCTTGGTGTTAACTTGATTCAAGATGATTATGTGACTCAGGGGAGGATAAACAGAGGAAAAAGAAAAGTATTCATTTTCAGAAAATATTCTTTGTGAAGATCTTACTTCATCAGTATCAATTCAAAATCAAAGAATGATGAAGATTAAATGCTGGAGTGCTTGCTGTTATGGTTTCTTCAAAGTTTAAATGTGAAGAAATTTCTGAAGTAATTAAAGATTGAAGATAAGTGTTTGAAAGAATTCCCCCATCATCTATGTTAGAGTTTAATTCGAGAAACTTATGAATTGCAGAGAAATCATAAGTTTAGGGGAGGATTGTTGGGAATTAAACCAACAGTTAGTACTGCTAGGTCAAAGTTACAACTGCTGAAGATTAACACTAACAGTTAGTACTGCTAGTACAGATGGTTAGTACTGATTATGAGATGAAGACAGAAACGTGTGAAGATAAATATAGAATAGATATTGTGTATATCTTATTAATATAGTTTGATACGAATATTAGTTTACTTGTAAAGGACTTCTTGGGTTATAAAAGAAGATCCTTGGTTAGGCCGGGTTTCAAGATAAGAACATATCGAATCAGTTGTGAAAGTTATACGAAAGCTTCAAGGTTGTAAAACCCTAGTGATAATTGGAGATCACTCGTATTAATAATATTGAAGCTTGTTTCATTGTTTACTCATTGTTCTTTCACTGTTACATTCATACATCACATAAACAATATCTTCTAAGTATTAGCTAGTAAATTCCGCGTGCTAGTAAATATATAATCAAAGTATCTCTAACACAAGGCGTGTGTTTAGATCCGGTCATGACCCGTGCATGGGGGTTGGTTTATCGAGGAAATTATGTGTTACTAAAAATATATGTTCATGTAATAGTCGTTTTATAATTGTTATAAAACTTCAAGTAGATTTTCTAAAATCCCGTTTTATGTGTTTACAATTTTGATAAACGATATAAGTAAGTTAAATGTTTACTAGTTTAGTTTTGACGGGAGTTTATAAGTTGCAATTTTATCAAAAGTTTATAATATGTATATAGTGTTTGTGTCGTAAAATATGTTTTCACAACTTGTTGTGATTTTATGAGAGATTTGTAATTACGTGAAAAGAAATATGCCGGAATTGAGTTGTGAAGCAAATTGAATACGAGGCTATGTCGGTACATATTATTACATTGTTACGATATTAAGTTTTTATTTGGTCGTTTACATATACAATATATATATATATATATATATATATATATATATATATATATATATATATATATATATATATATATATATATATATATATATATATATATATATATATATTATATATATATGTTCGGCTAATTAATATATACGCACCCTCTCCTCCCTTGTTGGGCTGTGGCCCAATTAAATGCAGGGGGAATTATGGCGGGCTGGACTGGAGTATTAACCACCAACGCACCCACAATGGGCCTGGTGGGCTGTGACTAGCAAACAACACCTATATCTGATGGACTGGACTGAATCGAGTGGGCCTGGGATTTTCGAATTATACATGAACTCACACACACAAGCCCACTGAGGACTTGTGCATGTTCTTGGAAAAATATGGGAGTAAAATCATTTGACACCAGAACAAGTTTTAGCACAACAGTTCTTGTCGAGCTCGAGTGACGAGCTCGACGCCACTTTATGACGTGACATCGAGGACTCATGTGAGGTGATTGACGGGTTCGACACCATGGTTTCACCACATAATACAAATACTTTAACCCGAGACTTGATCTAAGACTTTGACCTCATGTCGACTCGAGAACAACTCAACACCCTCTTTGGGTTGTGAGTTCAGGCCTGTACAAAACAACACACCCCTTTGGGGTCCTGGTGGGATCGAATTCAAAACAGCCCTATATGGGTTGTTCTTGAGCCAAATGTGACTCGAGTAGCTCACACAACGCAACCAAGGGAGGACTCTTACCTCGGCTGCTAGGTGGGGGAGTTTTGGGATCGTTTTGTTAAGCTAAATGAGACTCCAACAGTGGCACCACACCCTATATGGGTGGCTGCCTTGTGGGGATTAAACCAAACCAAGAATAAACCATAAACACCCTTGTGGGTGTGGTTTAGCTCGACCAAAACAACCATAGAACACTTAAACCAAATTCAAGTTCTACATAATACTAACTCGAGAGAGTTTCGACACAAGCTTATATAACAACAACAAATCCATGTTCTAACCCAATTCCAGGTTCTACCACAAAATCTCTAAACCAAGATCCCTAAGGATTTCTAACCGTAACAAAACACTTCAACTGAAGCAACAGAACCCGAGCAAACAAATTAATATAACACTTCCAATTAACAGCCAATACTCAGGGTTTTGTTAAATTTTTACAAGCCACAACAATAACAACAACAACATAACATAACATTTTGATAGGTTTTCAATTCGACAACTAAAACCACAAACACACCGCGAGTTCAAAATAACAACGAATCAATATCATATTCGAATAACAATGAATTAAATGAAAGTGTTTATAATGAAAAGAGGTTTATACCCTTACAACAATGACGGATACAAGAAGGCGAATCAAAAACTTATAACCCGAACACAAATCGAACAGACCCAAATCTAAATCAAGCAATCCAATCCGAACCCCAGTCAATCCACTCCTCCAAATGAATTTAGTACCTTCGAACCCTTGAATCTTGATAAGACTTTGAGTGAGTGAGTTAGATTGTGTGGATCGACTGGTATTCGAATGGCCATTAAAAGGATGATTCTTTGGAAAGCTTTTGGCAAACTTTCAAATCTTAGAACTGAAAAACTTCGATTGAAGCCCAAATCACTCTCCATCCGCGTCATCTTATCCCTCTCCTGCCGTTGACTCTTTGGGGAATAGGTATGTGAGTGTGACGGCCATTTTTGGGAGAGGAGAAAGTGCATAAGGCCATGGAAGATGGTGGTAATGGTTCGATTTGCTTCTGGGGAGATGGGGTTGAATGCCAAGGAGAGGAAGACGATAAATATGTGGGGGAGTGTATGAGTGGAGGGCGGCAGTATAGAGAAAAAGAGATAAGAAAATATTATAGGGTTTTGTTTTTATTATAATTAAGTGTAGTGTGTGTACCCCGTGTCCCGCTGAGCTGGGGTGAAATCGTGTTTCCCCGGTATTGATATGATTTTATAAATCTCATGAAGTAAATAATTCATGAGGTTAAACTGTTACTAATGTGGTGTCGGTACGCGTGTGGTATCGTTTTTCAGAAAAAGTGAGATAACCTCTCACTTTCATTGTGTTATAGTCTGTAATTGTAAGAAAGTGGAAAATTCACTGTTTCTGGTGAGATCAAATAGTTTTGGTGAGTTACTGTGTGTTACAGTGTGCGGGTTTGCTTCCCGTAATAGTTATGTAAGCACATAAATGCTTAGTTTAACAGTTAAGTTATAATAAATTGACATTTATTATTATAATATTAGTGGGAAAATTACCGTTTGTCACAGAAATGTGTCCTCCATTCCAACATCCTAACCAAATGCAACAAATGCATGGGATGTTTAACACTAACAACTTTGGACCCATGAGATATTGGGGACCAAATGTTTGAGCTTCTGTCTTGCTAGATAGATATGGTTGTGAATCGACTTGGATTCCGACGAATGGAGTATGATTAGTGATTGCACTAATCTCAAGACGAAAAAACAAGTCTTGTCTCATCTTACTTAGCTTTCAACAAAGGTAGTCATGTCTCCTAGTTTAAAAGGCAACACCTCAGGCTAACGTACGCTTTCTTAAAACCCCCTTGCTAGTAGATATATTGAGCATGTAGTGTTCTTAGAATCTAACTTAGTAAGCACTAACATAATGGACGTGAAAAGTGCATCCCCAAATGGTTTTGTCAACAAGGAAGTATATGTAGTACAACCTCCAGGATTTGTTGATCCATAAAAACCATGTCATGCTTATAAACTCAAGAAAGCACTTTATGATCTTAAACAAGCCTTCTAAGCTTGGTACGAAATATTAAAGGCTTTCTTACATAAACATGAATATACCATGAAAATGGTTGACAACGCGCTTTTCACCAAGAAACGAAATTCACACCCAATCATTGCTCAAATATTTGTCGACGACAATTATATCAGACTCAACTTTTCCAGAAATGTGCAATGATCGCTCAAAGCTCATGTGTGACAAGTTTGAGATGAGCATGATGAGTAAATCAAGTTTCTTCCTTAGCCCTCATATAATATTATTTGAAGATAGTATCCTCTTAAATCTAAGTGTATACATATATATATATATATATATATATATATATATATATATATATATATATATATATATATATATATATATATATATATATATATATATATAATAGATTTAACTTAGAACAATCTTAATCAATATAAACGCCCATGTCCGCGGAGATGAATCTCACAAGAGACGATGAAGGTGAGTACGCGGATAGTACTAGGTTAGGGGCATGATAGGTAATTTACTTTACCTAACGGCAAGTAGGCCCGATATCATGTCTAATGTCTGCCCTTGTGCTCGCTTGTAAGAACGATCCCAAAACTTCTTACCTTAAAGCGGTTAAGTGTATCTTCCGATGCATTAATGGCACTATACACTTGAGATTGTACTATCTCAAGGGGATTGGTGTAGAAACTATTGTCTATACCAACTCTGATAATGCGGGAGATAATGTGGATCGAAAAAGTAAGAGTGATGTTTGCACCTTCATAGGTTGTTGTCAAACTTCTTGGTTCTCCAAGAAACAAACGACTCTTGCTATCTCCACGACCGAAGCCGAATACGTAAGTGCCGGAAAGGCATGAAAACAAGCACTATGGATGAAACAAGCTCTAATCGACTGCAACATCCATCTCAACGACGTTCCTATAAAGTGCGACAACCGAGGTGCAAATTGACTTGACCAAGAACCCCGTGGAATGCTCATGTACGAAGCACATCGAAGTACTTCATCTCCCCCGTCGCGATAATGCCCAAAGAGGAAACATTTCTATCGAAAAGTTTCTCTCAAAGGACAACATCATCGATATCCCAATCAAACCTCTCAAACGAGAATCCTCTAACTATCTTCGTCTAGGTCTAGGAATGATGGAACACATTCTGTGAATTTCACAATTCCCATATGTTCAAATACATCCTTTAAATCCCTCTTATGACTACTTAAATATTTCACTGGAAATATTGAAGTCATCTCTTATATCTCGTCTCATGACTTTCTAAATATTTCACTGGAAATATTGAAGTCATTTCTTACGTCTCGCCTCATGACTTTTTAAGTTATCCTCCACATCCCTCTTATGACTACTTAAATATTTCACTGGAAATATTGAAGTCATCCTTACGTCTCATCTCATGACTTGTTAAATATTTAATTGAAAATATTAAGTCATCCTTTACATCTCATCTCATGACTTTTAAATATTTCACTGGAAATATTAAGTCATCCTTCACATCCCTCGTATGACTACTTGAATATTTCACTGGAAATATTGAAGTCATCTCTTCAGTCTCGTCTCACGACTTTCAAAATATTTCACTAGAAATATTAAAGTCATCTCTCGTATCCCTCTAATGACTACTTATGTATTTCCTCGGAAATACTAAAGTCATTTCTTGTCATCCCTCCTAGTCGTTTCCGTTAAAAGAGTTTATTAAGTATATACTCTCTCCACGTGTCAAAAAGTCTTACTAATTAAGTAAGATTAATTTGTCAAAAATCAAAATGGAACAAAAATGAGTCTTAGAAATGCACGGCACCACTAAACATTAGTGGTACCGTGCGTCTGATAGACACGTTTTTCTTCCTCTTTCCCTCTGTACACTCATTCAAAACATTATACCCAATTCCCTTTTGCTGTAAAAACCGAATACCACACCCAAATCCTACTACACTCTTGTCAATCAAGATCGAGGCATTGCACTTAAAGAATATCAATCACCACAACATCAATTGTAAGTAAATTAACCTTAATTTCTTTCTAATTTGAGTCTAGGGTTTGTTCTTATGCATAAAATCGAATTGGGGCTTTTCAGTTTTGGTTGAATTTTTATGCAATTAGGACTAGGATTAGACAATGTATAACATACATGATTCCCTAATCATAGGGTTTGCATAAACTCACTTATATCATATATATTAGTCTGAATTTTACTATTTATATCGGATTAAGATAAAATATTTTTAGTGGAATCATGTCTAGGATACTTGAAATTGGATTAGGAGTCATCAACATTCAAGCTTTTCAACTTTAAGAATTTTGGCGCCGAATTGTCGCCTTTGCCAAACACCCCAATTCCATTGCTTTCGAAAAATTTCACACTACTAGGATCATGAAATATTTTTCGTGCATTGTTGATACAAACTAAAAACGTTTTAGCATGCATACATGATCTCACAAATATTGATCGAATTACATAACTAATATGTATTCTTCGACATATTTGTTTGAGCAAAAGTGATGTTAGGAGCGTTTGGGTAATCTCATTATTTTTGTTTTAGAGCCGAGATTACCGCACCTCCACATTGTTTGCATATAGGTACACACACACTAGAAATGTGATCATCAAAATACAATATGTTAACATATACATACTTATATTTTTGTAGGTAACAATGCCTTGTGCCGATTACCAAGACACCAAATCTTACATCCCCTCTCTAATCGATGATCCAAACATTCTCGATGAGCAAAAAGCTTATCTTCTTAAAGTCCAACATCGATACATACACGAAGGTCGTGTAGTCGATGCTTATTTCGCTCCTCTAAATGGCATAAATGTATGCTTTCCCACTATCCAATTTGATTGTTTATATAAAATAAATGATCAAATTTGTCCTCGTTTCATCCTCGAATTCTATAGTCGTGTTCGTACCTTCAATGATCCTGAGGGTAATGTCTTCCTCGATTTTTGGATTCAAAACGAACATATCATTTTGTCCATCACCGAACTCGGTGACATTCTAGGTGTCCCTTCCTATGGTCAATGTGCCTACACAGAAGACCATTCCTTAGAGTCACTTCACTATCACCTTGAAAGTGAAGGTCCATATTGTACCAAAATTCCTGACCTTCAAAGCATAAAGCAACATGTCCAAATCCCTCGAGTTGCCAACACGTACCAAAAACGTGATGGTTCCATTGTCCACCTCGACCCAAATCGAATCTATCTCAAAGAGATTCTTCCCGGTCTCAAAAATTGGGAACTCCTTCGGCGTGAAAACGTCTTGTGTCTTGCGGGCAACCGGGATCATGTTCCGGTAAGTCTAGCCCACATGCTCTATTGCCTTAGTAACGAGGAGCCATAGAACCTCGCGTACTATATGGCAAAAAGAATGGCAAACATTTATAGTCGGTCTGATAAGCTTATGCCATACGGCATGTTGCTTACTCGTCTCTTCCGTTGGGTTATGGCTAATTACCCACATCTCAATAATGGCGACTACTTCCTTGTTGATCCCATTATGAAACCTCTTGGTGGACCACAATGTCGCACAAAGCAACGTAGTGACAAAGGGTCTAAACGTGGTGGTAAATCCACCTCCGATGCTACTTTCTCTTCTTCCTCCTTCGGTCATGGATCATCATCTCAACCTATGGATTAGGATAATGATGAAGTGAATGAAGAAGGAACTTCTCGTGCTCGTACTCCTTCACCTGACACTTTCTTTCGAAATCTTGACACGTCATCCTTCACACCAACAACCGACCTTCCTTACAACAACACCAATTTAAATGCAGTGATGAGAAGGCAAATGACGATGTATAATCGGCGTCCATGCATGAGCAAACCATCGGGGGGTTCAAGTCAATTGGAAAGGCACTCAAGGGGATCGGGAACAAGATCAAGAAGTTAGGGAAATCAAGAGATTAAACAATGCTAACTTAATTAGTATTACTAACTCAAGTAGTATTAAACTATTACTCATGAGGTCTTGGCTACGGCCTTTTAACATTAACAAGTTTGAATTAACTTAGTATTTCTAACTTGGCATGGGTTACTTTGGATAGTTAATGAAGCTTAATGCTTGATTATATTTATGAGCTTTATTTAGTTCATATCTCTTATTTTACATTTTTTCTTGCATGCACTAGATGATCATATTACTTGATATGTTGCATGCTTAATAGTAGCCTAAAGTTAGATAATCACATGTTCTTGTTTGTTGCTAGTTGTGGCTAGTGTTATGAAAACTATGTGATTATTCTTTAGTGAATTGAGGCAATAGGATTTGCTGTAAATAGTACCCCTAGGATTACCCATTTAGGCAGCCTAAATCTTACAGAACTGGTAAAAATGTCAACTGCAGGCCACGGCTCCACTAAATAGGGCACGACACCACTAAATTTGGTGGTACCGTGGGTGATTTAGTGGTACCGTCCCCTGGGAAGACGTTTTTAACTATTTTCTTCCACTTTTTGACTTTCTTTTCCTTAGAATCTACAAACATGTGCTGATTCCAATACTCCCAATTCCCTAAACTCATCATCCTACCTATCCTTGCATGCTTTTGATTTGGATATTTAAGCTCTTATCATGCATTCATCCTCCACACCATCACACACTCATCATAAACTCACTATGTCTTCTACCATGGCTACCACCTCTCACAAAGCAAAAAAACCAAGGCTCAACATTAAACCACCAAATGAAATACTTCTCATTGATCTTACACTAGACGATGATGAAGAAATTCATACACCAATACACTTAACAAATTCAACCTCATCAATTTCTACACCTTTGGCTCCATCAAAAGCCACTTCAACTAGGCCAACCTCATCATCCTCTTCCACAATTAGGACTACCACACCCTTACCTCCACCTAGTCCTCCTCAACCATTAGCACTAACCTTCACCCTATCACCAAAAACTCCTTTTGAGCTTGGGTCCAACACATCATCATCTTCCGCCTCTTCATCACCACAACCACTAATGGGTCACCCCATTTACTACCCTCTAGAGCCACATAGCCTAAGTTGTGCATGTTGTCATCACAACCGAAACCTCATCTTCAACCTTAGGGATGAATTGAACTTTATGTTCTCCTTCCTTGAACACCTCCTAACACCACCACAAGGGCCCATCATACCACCTACTCCACCAACCAATAGCCCAAACAACTAAAAATTTTCATGTTTAGTTTCCAAAATAAAAACTTAGGATCCCTTTTGTCATAGAAGCAAATCTTAGGGCCTTATGTCGCTAAAGATTTCTATGTGCTTCTTGTAATTTGTTTTTATTTTTATGTTGTAGTCATACATCATGTATGACATTTCTTTTTATGAATATATGGGCTACTTATGTGGTTGTTTTATTTTATGGTGTTTGGCTTCTTAGCCATTTTCTTAGTTTATGGTTGGATATTTGTCTTGATTGCTACATGTTAGATATTGTATGTGTGTCATCTAAATCTGTTTTGTAGCAAGAACCATTGCTCGATTCCTTGGTGTCCTCCAAATGAGGGGGAGTATACATCAAGGGGGAGCCTTAGCAACCTTTCTGCTTCAACAAAAAGGGGGAGAAATGGGATATAAATTCATGCTAAAAACTTGTTAAAATTAAATTTTAACTTAAAATGAGTTTATGTTTTGTCATCATCAAAAAGGGGGAGATTGTTGATGCAAATAATGTTCTAAAAACGTTATTTATATCTTTCGATAACTTCACGTTTTGATTATAACAAAATGTGAAAACACTTGACGTTAAAAATAACGTAAACACGTTTTTAGTCGAAAGATCTCATTTCTACGTACATCACTCTAGGTATGAACAAACAAATTTACAACTTGAGAAATGATCAAAGAAGTGAATTTGTGTTTCAAACTTCACATTTTTAATGTGTCAAAACATTTTTCCAAAAGTACACTTTACAAGTTATTTTTTAATTATAAAGAAATGTTTTATTGGAAAAATAAGTTTAAATATCATAACAGCTATTCCCCCCCCCCCCACCCCCACAAAAAAAAAATAAGCTCCAAACTTCCCCAAATAAACTTTCACCACTAAAAACAAAAAATGGAGCGTTCTTGTCTGGCACGGTACCACGGTACCATTAAATTTAGTGGTACCGTGTGACATTTAGTGGTGCCGTGTCCCTATAACGGTCAGATTTCTTCTGCCTATAAATACTAGCCCTCTTCACAGTTTTTGGGCATCCTTTTTCACACACAACTTTCTGAGTTTAAAACTCTCACCACATCTTTTCTTCTTGATCATTTAGTTTAGTTTTCTTTTGTTTAAAGAGTGATCCAATCATCCAACCAAGAGATCACCTTCATTCCTCTACTAGTGCAAGAGAAGAACACAAGGTATCAAAGAAGATACAAAGTGTTGTAGTTATAGTTAGTGCACTTGTAACACTTGTTACATACTTGTTGTATTCTAGCATACATCAAGTTCATTTTCTTTTGAGTAGTTTGTGAGAGTAGATCATTGTAATCTTGTCGAGATCTTGGAGATCTCTTATTGCTTGTGAGCTTGTGAGTTGATCAAGTTGATCAAGGGTAGATCGAGTAGATCGAGTCAAGTGATAGTAGATCATTGTAATCTTGTTGAGATCTTGGAGATCTCTTGTAGAGTGTGAGCTTGTGAGTTGATCAAGTAGATCAAGGGTAGATCGGGTAGATCGAGTCAAGTGAGAGTAGATTATTGTGATCTTGTTGAGATCTTGGAGATCTCTTGTAGCTTGTGGGCTTGTGTGTTGATCAAGTGGATCAAGGGTAGATTTGGTAGATCGAGTCAAGTGTTTTGATTGTGTGAAGTAGTAAGGATCGTGTGGATCGTGGTAGATTGGTACTAGCTAAGATTAGTACTCGACATTTAGCTTAGTGTTGGAAATAAGGATAAGCAACGTTGTACGGTTTTCTCCGCCTGAAGGGAGCTTTTTTGACATAGTGCTTAGAACTCTCGAGTGTGGTACTCGGGGAGTGGAGTAGGGCAAAGAAGAGCTTCGTGATTGAACCACTATGAATCTCTTTGTCCCGGTTTGATCTTTCCATCTCTTTTCCTTATATTTATTGTTTATATTAGTTAGTGTTCATATTGGTGTTGATTGATTTCACAAAAGAATCGAATCAAGGTTTTTCACAAGTAAAGTTTTTAAAACGAATTAAAAACGTAAAACTATTCAACCCCCCTTCTAGTTTTTCACAGTTTAGTTCATAATTATTATGGCGTTAAGTTGAATCAGGTTAAAAGAACTATAAATTCATTTTTCGAGGAATAATTTTATTGCTATAATTTATACGTTAATTTCGGCCCCCCTTAACTTCAAATCCTGGCTCCGCCCCTGGTCGCAAGGCATGTTTGGATTCTTTTGGGGAACATAAGGTTCATTGCAAAGAGCTCATGGGCTTCAAGTACAGACATGATATGGTTAGGGACGTCCTTTTTGACGTATGTAGGCGTGCCGGGATCTCTGTCAAGAAAGAAGCACCTGTGAACTTTTTTGACTGACCCGTTGGATGGAAGATCCACACTCGAACCGGCATACTTTTTGGTTTTTGGATGGGTTAGTAGGGAAACATGCGTGTGTGGATCTAACCGGGGTTTCTCCTCTCGTGGGGTTAAGTAGCCGGGATTTTACAGTGGGACAGACTGCTTTGAAAGCTGCCTTGTACAAAGTGGCAAAACACGAGAAAACGTATATTGAAAATCAACATGTTTTTATTCCTTTTGCGTTTGATACTTTTGTTTTTCTTAAACCTGAGGCAGTGGAGCTTCTCAATAGACTGCAACGTGTTATGTATAGTAATGCTATGACACCTCCACAAATGTTCTTTTTAAGAGAATTAGTTTTGCAATCCAAAAAAAACTAGCTGCGCAACTTGTTGCTCATTTGCATTCCACCTCTATGTAAATCCAATTCATGAAATAAACATGCCTTTATATATTGGGGAAAAAAAGAAAAAAAAAGTAAACCATTATTTTTTCAAATGCAACAAACTGTCTTATATAAGGCCGGATGGCAAGGGATATACATTCTCACCTTACACCTCATTGCTACCTCAGCTTTCTCTCTCCTCTCACTTCCCCTCACTACCACTCACTTTTTTGTGGACAAGGTCACTCATGGTCACCTTAACTCCCATTTTTTTAATACTTACGAAATATAAAAACGCGAACGTACGAAATTAGAACAATACATAAACTTCAAATATTAAAAATAGTACATAAACTAGGAATATTAAAACAATACATAAACTATGAATATTAAAAACGCAAACATACGAAAGTAAAACATTACATAAACTTCGAAGTTAAAACTAAAAGTTGAAACCCCACTTCGCTTTCATCACCGCCCTAACCTCGTCTATAGCTCTGCGTGCTTCTCCAGTCAAGTATTCATATGGCCGCATATAGAACATTAAGTCTTTTTTCCTTACTTTATATTCATGCACTTCCACCTCCTTCTTTTTTATCGCCATAAATTCATCCTGTTCTTTCCTCTTCAATTCATTGCCACGTTCGTTCTGCTGTGCCAACTCCGATATCACCATCTTAGCCAATGACTCGTCATTCATAGTTGCCGACGATCCCGACTTACTCACACCTTTTTTCTTCAAAGCTTTCGCTTTGTCCCTGCCCGTTGGTCGTGGAATTTCTTGCACCTCATTTTCCTCGTCATCTCCAGCGGCATCATTCAGGTTAATACTAGCATCTCCACTCTCTGGGTTGAATGAACTAGACCCAGATGACTTGTATCTCTTGGACCTTTCTTTTGCTTCCTTTGCTAAAAAAATTGGAACTTCAGTCTCATTCCATTTGTGACATTTTTTTAACTGCTCCCAACAATGTTTGAGTGTGAACTTTACTCCGTATTCAGCTTCATAGTTTACAGTTGCCGTATTGTAGTAATCTTCATCTCCGGCTCCACTCATAGGATTCATACGATTGACGTTATTGTACACTCCACAAAACCGAGCCACATTCGGGTGCACCGTCTTCCATTTCCCACAAACCATATCGTAACTTTGGCGATCCGATTTTGTTTTGCTCTCTATGTACGCATGTACCTCAGCCCAAAACCCATCTCCCTCCTCGTGTTACCTTTGGCACTATCTTCGGATACATGAATCCAACCTTTGCATAACGCAATTTCTTCCTCTTGGGTCCATGAAATGATCCGGGTTGGCTCCTCGGTTTGAGCCGGGTCTTTTCGGCTTCATTGTAACCGGTGACGGTGACGGGGCTGTAACTTCGACGAGAGATTCTTCACGTGTGATGTTTTGATAAAAAGAGTCCTCAAATTGAGGTTCGTACAAATCTTCATTTGGAAATGCAGAAACGGGAGACATGGGTTAGTGCGTATGATGTTGTGATGACGAACCACCAATTTGGGTTTGTGACATATCAAATGGGTACGCGTTATGTTGTGACGAGAATTGGCTAAACGCGTTTTGTTGGTGGTGTTGTGCGAATTGGTTAAAAGCTTGTTGTTGTGGGTATGAATTACGGTATGGTTGGTTTGGGTAAGGTTGGTTAAAATAGAATGATTATGGTCGTAAGTTGATTTGTTGGTTTGACGGGGGAGTATTTCCTAGATTAAATGTTCCTTCGGGTGTCGGGGGATTGCTTCGGGCATTTCTTCGTTGGGGACGTTTGGGGTGCATTTAGTTGGAGAGAAAAGATATCTTGTTTTCTATCTCTAGTTTTGTAAACATTTGGAAGGGAAATTTATCTCCAAGAAACACTTGAAAATATAGAAAATGCGTTTAGTTGATGTTTGTATTTTCTATTTTGAAGAAGGGGAGGGAGGGTTGTGGGTTACAAAGGAAAACAACTAAAATTTGTTTTGTAATTTTCCTTGTTAAGATAGGAAATAGGGGATTTTGTGTTTTGCAAAACATTTTATTGGAAAACGCTTATTTGAACGCGATCTCTGTTTTCCTTGTTTTTCACAAAATATTTTGTGGAAAATAAGGGTGTTCTCCCCCAAATAAACGCACCCTTGGTGTTTTGGGGAGTGTTTTCTTGAGACATTTTTTTTTTATAAAAAGATGAAGTAAAAATAGTTGAGAGTGTAAGAGTATAATAGTTGAGATTGTGTTTAAAAAAAGATGACTTGGTGGGTATTTATAGGAAAAAAATGGGGTAGCGTGGAATTTTATTATTTATTTATTGATTTATTTCATTGATTTATTTTTTATTTTATAAAACTAACGGTAACAAACAAGAAATAGGGCCCGGGTCTTTTTCAAATTTGCAAGGTGAGCCGTTTACTTTATTTCACCTCGGGAACACTAACTCGTGCGTGAGAGGGGAAGCAGGACAAGGCACTCGCGCGTGACTAATCGGCTAAGGTGATCGAGTCACCATACTTGCCATCCAGCCTAATATGTACCTCATTAAGTTGTACATGTAGACTACAAGAATCTGCAAAAGTGAATCAGTATCTCATAAATCATTTAATAAAACATATTATCAATATTTTCTATCGACACAAACATGAACAAATCGAAAGTTGATTTGAATATAAGTGGATTTCGTTATGCGTTAATTTGTGAGGTGGACTTGGATGATGAGTTTCGACTGATTGGGAGTCTTTTTATGTTTGCCGCGAATGGTAACGTTATAGGCTGGAAATCGTTGAGAGACGACTAGACCTTCTATGTCGTTTTCATTTAGCGTGCTTTAGCACCCATGGTTAATTTAGTTATTTTAGTTATCTTAAAAGTCTGTAAGTGCTTGTTCTGGTGGGAACCACAATGAGGAAACACTTACTTTTAATAGAGTGACACCTAGTCATTGCAACTTTCTACACAAAAGTTTCATAATCGATAAACCTTGCAAAGTAAAATGAATTGCCACATGTGTTGTACCATCTTAAATTACTTTTCATTATTTTTATACATATTAAATAAAGAAAAGACAATGTGACCATAATGTGAAGAATTTGTAGTAGATATTAATTTATGTTGTTCTAGATTGATATGATGATTCATGGGGATTGTTCAGGTTTCTAACTCTGAATCAGTGTAACCAGATATATGTTTGAGCTAATATATATTCTTCACATTTTCACAAAAATAAAATAAAACAAAATAAAAATACAAGCATGTATGTGAAGTTGGTAGTGGGTGAATATGTCGTTCTTTATTTAATTAGTTTAATTATTAGCTTGGTCTCACATCACTAGTTTATAGTGTGGATCTGCAGAGACGAACATCAATTTAACACGAACATCAATTTAACGTGTTGTTGCGTGACATTTTTACAATGCATTGTCCGTATGACATGTCAACCACTTTTTCCATAATGCGTGTGCCATGTATCCACATTGCGGATGGCCTTAGTTGAAGAATGACGGGCATATCCCTAATTGGGATCTCGACTTCCTCCTGACTTTAATCGGTCGAAACCATTCAAGGGTTTCACCTTGAAGTATAGTTAGTCGGTTTTGGTAAGGTGCTCGGTTATTGGGCATTGTTCTTCACCATGACTTCTGGGTTTGATTTGATCATGGGATGGTAGAGCTTGAATCTACGTGCGACTTTTTTTTTATTGGAGCCAACAAGTCTCATAGTCTGAATAATAACACTTTGACGTATGTTCAGTGTTTGGATTATGTTAGACGGCCTGGATGCATAATGATAGGAGTATGGATTATATTAGACGGCATTAGCCGCAATTCTTAAAGTTATTTTATCAAAATTAAAAAAGAAATGATATAAATGACTAATTCATCTGCTTAAACTCGTGTCTATTGCATTAGTTCATACATGTGATGTACACTTTCTCTTTTTATCATATTCATCCATGGATTTTTCACGGGCTATAATCATATTGTTGAGCATACAGATTTACCACTTTCTCTTTATTACTTGTTGTAGACAATAACTTTACTCGTAATAATTTAAATAATGCTTTCTTTTAAAAGAAATGCAATACTAATTTAATTAAGAGCAATATAATAATCTCGATTAAACTACATCTAATTTTAACAGTAGACAACTATTTTGAGACAACTCGGAAAAGAAGGACAGGTAAACTCGTATATCTATACTATATAT
The DNA here is from genome assembly GCA_021014915.2 of Artemisia tridentata subsp. tridentata. Taxonomy (NCBI): domain Eukaryota; kingdom Viridiplantae; phylum Streptophyta; class Magnoliopsida; order Asterales; family Asteraceae; genus Artemisia; species Artemisia tridentata. The sequence continues at coordinate 322,668,785 of CP139507.1, read as the reverse complement.
AAAATGAAAATGGTCAAATGTGAAATGTTGAAAGTTGAAAATGGTCAAAGGTGAGATAAATATGTGAAATGTGGAATGGGGTTTGAAATTGCGGGAAAAATGTGGTAAATTTGGTAATACATTCGTAGCAATTAAAGACATGACTTATATATAGCCTGTACTTTGTCTTCCACTATTTCTGAATCCAAACTCATATATAAGCAATAAATTATATATAAAGTCAATTTGTAAATCATAAAATCATGGGTTAAGAAAAATAAAAAAATTTACTTTCTTCATATAGCTTCTTATGTATCTGTATGATGAAAAAATATTTATAAATTTAGTTTATCGAAATAAAAAATATTAATAAATAAAAAATATTACTATATTCCTTAGATAATAGTTGATCATTTTACTTTTGGTTTACGAAAATATCAACGGGCTATGCACATGTTATATAAAAGAGGCGTATGCATATTGGAAGTTTAAAAAATAACTAGAGGAGTACCCATGCATATGAACGACATTTCCTAGCGGCAAACAGCTATAGTTACACAAAACACTTAACAAAAATATCACTATAACTATCTTGCACTATAAATACCGTTGCTATGTCCGGGTACTCGTCAGGTTTTTATAGAATAAAAAAATTTAAAATAAAAATATTAGATATTTATGGAAAAAAAGGACACACATGACATCAAATGTTAAGGCAAAAAATAGTGATACGTGTAGTTTCTGGAGCACCTAAAATTAAAATTAAACAAATAAGTCCATAAAAAATCAAAATCAAAACCAAAGCAGCAGAAGTAGATGGCATCATTGTCCCTAACATCATCGGTTTGTAACATTCTTTATTTATATAAATTACATTCAATTCAATTGATATCAAGAAGTGATATGAAAATAATAATTTGTGTTTGCAGTGGAAACCGGTGACTAGTACTAATAATGTAGTTGGTAGAAAGCAGATAAGAAGAAGAACATCCTTATTTATCAAATGCTCTGCTACTACTAATACTAATACTAACTGTCAAGCTACACCATTTCTTCCAAGTCCTATTGATGAGCGTATTCTTAACAAAGCCATCAAGGTAATAATCATTGTTATTTCGATTCTAGGATTGTAAACGGATGAGGTTTTAGGTTACCCGGGAGGGCGAGTTTTTTTGACTTAGATGTACGCGGCCTAACTTGGGTATTCAATTGTTTCTGACCCTTTTCCTGGCTAACCCCAAATGTGTACCTAGTGACGTTATCGGTATAATAACCCAAGGCCTTTGGTTTAGTCGTACGTGTGTTGCCCAGCCCACCAACCTAGAGGTTGTGGGTTTGCTGGAGGCATTTGTGAGATATATTGTGAGATATGTGGTATAGGGTGAGGAAAAAATTGCCGTTCGAAAAAAAAAAAAAAAAAAAAAAACGTTATTGGTATAGTAAGGTGTTTGTTTGAATTTGTAGAATATATAAGTTATATAAAATGGATTGCCAAAACAAATATTTTAAATCCATATTTCGGACTCCAAGTGTCTACTCTAGGAGTGCATATTGACCTCCTCACAAGAGGTCTAAGGTTCAATACACACTAGGTACGCATTTGGGGATGGTCAGGGAAAGGGTCGGAAACGGTCATGTGGATGCCTCGGTTAGGTCGTTTACATGTGAGTCAAAGACTTGCTCCCCCAGGGTAACCTCAAGAAGGAAGAGCTCATCCGTTTAGTTCTCTTTTATATGCTTGTCAATATACCTCGCTTCAGCGGGATTGGGTAGTGTTATGCTGTTGTACTCTAGGAGTGTATATTAGAGCGAATTATATCTGACAAAACAGACAGGTTGAGTAAGGAAAATTATGGTATATTGGTCTAATGTCGCTGTTCGATATCATCCACCTTAAAGTATAGGGACCAATCTTTGATGGAGATTTATCATTTGACAAGCTTGCATTGACCATTTTCACGGACTTGGATTTTTTTTTTTTTTTTGTTTGTTTTTTTTTTTTTTTTTTTTTTTTTTGTAATGCAGCAGTAGAAAGAGAGAGGGTAGGGTAAGGGGCCACCAACACCATTTTCAATCACTATTTATGCCTCGTTTTTATTGCTCTCCTCTCTTGATACCCTTTTTCTGTTATTACTATATGCATAGATGAATGACAGGAACTATCGTGTAATTATAGCTACTTAACCTGATGAGGGTTAGTTAGCGAAGGCTGGGTTGCTTAATTGTGGTAGTGATCCTGCTAACGCTTACTTGAACCATATAGTTAACAGCGTTAAGCCTGTATGTGCATGTTTGATAATTCTGTGCCATATAATCCTTGTACAATGTCGACACCTGTGTAATCCCTTAAATTATGATAGTAGTTATAGTTTATCTTACAAAAGATTAAACTTTTATTTTCTCAAAATTGATTTTCTTAGCAGTTCATAAGATAAGGTCAAGTTTGTTGAATAGAACAGTTTAATCATAAAATATAGAAATAGCGCAAGTTCTAAAGTGTTTGAAGACGGATTTCAGTTTGGAGTTTGTAGTTTGCAATATATAATGGGAGCGTAAATACAGGCTGCACCATATGTGCATCCAACACGCTGCACCTATAGGCCAAATTATGTATCTCATTGCAAAAAATCTTCACGTTTTTGCTATAAACTTTATTCAGAGTGGTTATTATCTTTTAGAATAATAATAACATTCCAAATATATTACAATGAGATGTTATGGTTTTTTCCTTTTCACATGACGTTAGTGGTAATGGGGGATTCCTTTGTTATTTTTTATTTTTATTTTTAATGTTTAGCTAATATCGAAAAGTTGAGATTAATATGGCAGTTGTATTCTTGAATAGTTGAATTATCATATCAGAAAATGATGCAAAGAGTTCAGTTTCTGAATTCCATTATAGTGGCGGTGATTTTTCAAGTGCCTATTCCCAATATTGAGTACCAGTCTGTAAATGCATGTTTGATGCAGCGAGTTGCCTGCGCATTTGTGTGGAGTGCAGCCATTATATACCCATATCCGAATCCAATATAATAGAGATAATAATTGAAGTGTATACAGGATGGTATAGATATCAATGCTATTTACAGTTTACATTTGGAATATGCTACATGGCCATAAGACATGGCTTGTAATGAACTTACCTCCTTGGTTTTGTTAAAGGTGGCCTGATGGGTACTTTCAGGGCCTTTACTTGACTTCCTGTAATGAAGTGTGTTCGAAACGCATGCACCTCCTCGTTTTCTTGAAAGTATTAATCATTATTGTCATAATATAGTTTTTATATTGGTATCTAACTATGTAAGACTGTTAATTTTATGAGTTGAACAAACTACAGATAGTGTTTATGGGTCGGCCTAGACGACATAGCCTTTTTTATATGTATTTAAAAGAGGAGGTGATCTGTAAGACCACTTATTTCACTTGTTACACCACTTGTTCTATATTATTTAGCGGTGTATTAAGTAAATTTGATGGTGTAAAAACTACCTTCCATTTTAAAGTTACTTTTTCTGACCCAAACTAGTTTGACCTATTATCAACACGTCCATTGTGTCACCGGTTGAAAATGCCAAATCCATGTCATGATTCTTAATAGGTATCTATCCCATTAATCAATATCTCTAAGATTTTATTATTATTATTTTTTTTTGTTTTTGTTGGTAACCATGGTTTCCGACCTTTTGGCCTACTAATCCACGGAGTTTGAACCCACCACCACACATACTCAAACCAAGTAAACCCCTCCCTTTTCAGGAGGTTGGCGTGGCCACTTTAGGGTTGTTTGCACCTAGCAGGAATTGAACTTGAGACCTCACACATTTTAGTGTGATAGTCACAAGTCTTTTTGCCACTAGGCCACCCCGAGTGGTTAATATCGCTAAGACTTCTGCGAAGAAGAATTGACTTTATATTACATCACTTATAGCTAGAAAGAAACCTGTTCTAGTTTATGATATGAGAAGGATTATGATCATAATAAGGCCAAATAGGCCGACTGGTGTAAACTTAATTATAGCACTACGACAGCTTCTAAAACTAGAACATTTTTATGACCAATAGTCCAAGTTGTACCAGCACACTTGTGCAACTGAGATGACTGAATTCATATTGGCTCTACTCTTGTTGCTTGAGCTAAGTGCATGAATTTGGAACATTGAGTTAATCCATACTGAGTCATATTCTAAACTTAGTTCAGTATCAGCCGGTAGTCCTTTTATTAAAGTTCTCTAATTTTGCATTTCTTATGATTTTATTAAATACAGGAGCCTGTTGCTTTCATGGGAGGAATGTTTGCGGGGCTTCTGAGGCTGGATTTGAATGAAGATCCACTCAAGGAATGGGTTACTAGGACTGTGGAAGCATCTGGTTTTACTGATGAGGAACTTGACCCCCAGAATAGCACATCAGAAGAAGTTCCGCAGCAGATAGATATCGAATGAATCCAAGTTGCTGTGGTCAGTGGTTTATATTTATCACTTCACATACACCCATTTAAATATGCCGATTTCTAATCATGTTACATACATAATACCAGTATTCTTATAAAGAGCATGTTTAGCCCCAAATTCATATATCTGGGCCAAATCAGGTTAATATTATAGTTTTAAGGATTTGTTTGTGCAACGTATAATGTTAGACAGGTCAAATGGGTTAAACTAACGGGTCATTATGGATTGCCAATCAGGCACTTTGTTTTCTTATTAAGGCATGCGTGTATCCATTTCTACTAATCAAGAACAACGCAAGTCGATAGGTACTAAAACTGACATGATGCATGAAATCCAAAAAAGATACGAACTCAACTCACTTCAAACGAAAGTTTTAGAATATTGTCTATATGCTAATTTTTTTAATTTGTAACAAGAGCGACGAACATTGAATATTTCATCGTCTAAGCTTTTGTGGTCACTGTGTAACTACTTGTCATTCGATATTTCATTCAACTATTTTTAATTGTCATCTATGCATGCTTGAACAATTGATGCACCGAGGAAAGAATTTGACATTCATCAAAGTACAGATTACCAAGAAGTACACTCGAGTCCTAATAACATAACCTTTATGAAGACACTGGATTTTGTGATGAAATCAAATTTTGATGATGAAAATTGAAGGCTCGAATAGTATGGGCCTATGGGGAAGTGAAAGTAATCAATCTTGGAAGTAATGGATCTGTAACACGAGTATCTTTCTTGAAACATCTACAACGTACTCATACCAAATTATATTTTTACCTTCAGTAAACTTGGTACTAGTTCAAATAATAGCTGGAAACTTTTCGTTTCTGTCTATATAACGCACACAAGCCATGCTACTCGTTAGACAGTATCTATTACATCTTCTTCAATGAAAAGCACAACCGAACAACAAATGTAGCAACTAGAACCGCAATAGATGTGCGTAAGAAACTACTCCCTAAAAAGTTGGAAGAAAATGTTATACTGAAAAATAACAAAAATATACGAATAAAAGTAGTATAATTTTAGGGAGAGTTACATATATCCCCAATGAAACTTCAATAATTACATATTTTCTCAAACATAAGTTTTCAATGCATGGTTTACAATGCTATTAAAGCAAGATTCGGTACTATGTGTTTGGCTAGCCATCGGCACGAACAAACATCTGCCATAGTGTATTTGCTTCTGTATTGAACAATTGTACAATGATGAAATACGTTAGGGTCGCGATTAATCCACATTTCAAACTTAAATTACCTTGAACAATGTCAAGAATTCAAATAAATAATTATCTCAAGCACCAAAACAGACATAACAAACACTATCATTTAATTTGCAAAACATATAACCGAACGCCAAGTACATGATACTGATTATTTTGATACATGATGAGCATCAAAATACATGTCTAATTATTATGGTGGGGGTATTATCTTATTTTACATTTGCATGTTCCCGAGCAAACAATTATTCATCAAAAACCAAATTTCCTCTATTAACCAAAACAGACTTGAGTTTATACGAGTTGAGCAGATCCTACATTTGCAACAGTTTCCGTCAGCAAAGCATGCAGTTTCTTTGTCTCCCCCTCAACATTTTCCCTATCAAACAAGGCAGAAACGACGGCTACCCCTTCAAGGTTCACCACACCTAATTCCATAACAGACTTCGCGTTTGAAAGATTAATGCCACCAATCGCCACCACGGGTAGCTTTGATGCCAAACAAACCTCTTTCAAACCATCCAAACCAATGGTTCGGTTGTTCGCTTTTGTGTTAGTTGGGAACACACCTCCTGATCCTATGTAATCAGCACCATCTTCCCATGCTTGCAGAGCATGCTCTGGTGTCTTGCATGATACGCCAATGATTTTTGTGGGCCCCAGAAGAGATCGGACTGTTTTCACTGGCATGTCAGATTGACCAACGTGGACCCCGTCAGCATCACATGCCATTGCTATATCGATCCGGTCGTTTATTAGCAAGGGGACGCTATGGGCCCGACATATTTCAAGACATGCTTTTGCTGCTTCTAGGAACTCTCCGGTTTCTGCATCTTTTTCCCTGAAACAAACAGGGGAAACTAGTTGTTAGGATCCCGATCCTGATCTCAGGATCTTACGATTTTACGATTCTACAAAGCAAAAACGATCTGGATCGTACGTAGGATCTTAACAACCTTAAGATCTTATAGGATCCCGATCTTAACTATAGGATCTTAAGATCTACTCTGATCCGATTTTACTTTTCTCAAACCGCAAACTAAAAAACTACAAATTTATGGTTTATGTTTTTATATAATTTAAAAAACAACATGTAATTCTTCTTAAACATTCCGTATTCATAATTTAGGACAACATTTCCGTAAAGTATTCATATAATTTCGTGTTTATAATATATAATAATTTGTAGATTTGAATAATATTACAAAGATCATTAAAAAATGACATTATAGTAGGATACTAGGATCTTAGGATCCCGATCCGATCTTACGATCACGATCTTAAAAAGACGAAAACGATCTTAGGTAGGATCCCGATCTTGAAACAAACAGGAAGGGAAACAGTCTGTTAGGGATAACACTTTTAGCCCATTTATGTGAAAAATAACTGTTAAATTATTTGAAATGCTAACGGGTAAATGGTTACAAAAGAAAAAATGTTTATAGGCCACAACATTGTTTTATTAGGAATTTGTTTTGGATCATTGTAATATCTCTGAAGGCTATTGGCCTATTGTTAACAACTAGCTTTATAGAATTATAGTAAACATATTAATATTAAGACACAACTTCTTAACACTTCTAACTTTTTCTCTAATGTAAAACCAATTGAGCGAGTCAAACATATGTGTGAGAAAAGGAGATGATTTAATAAAGATAGCTAATTATCTCAGAGAATATACTTTTGAAAAATTTTAAGTTGCAAAGTTAGTTGTCAGCAAAACCCATTAGTTATATATAAAGCTCAAAATAAAACGGGTCCTAAAGAACTTGCCTGTTTTGACTGGTCCTAAAAGTTTACACGTCTTGAACTGCTACATAACCTAACCAGCATATTCATTTCTGTAGCACAAATGCGTGAAAGGTAGAAGCGCTAACTTAAGGAAAAAGGATGAACCTTATCTGCACAATAGTGGCACCACCTTCAATGGCAGCTTTAACAGCATCTGTAATTGAACGGCCCCATCTTTTATTCATTCCAGAATCTGTTACAGCATATAAGAAGAGATCACTTGGTTCAAATGGTTGCAGCATGCTTGAATTGATGAAATTCCTCTTCAACTTGAATAGATGATCAAAAGGACCTTGAGGTCCGTTTCCAATATTAAGGCTTTTGCTATACTCCAATGCAGCCTCAACATATTGTTTTGCCACCTTATTAATGCAATTGATAAGCAATATAATTTCAGTAAAAGATTCACAAAGTTGTTTGCTCATAAAGAAATACCAGTATTTCGTATAATAAGTATAACTTGATCCTTGAGCTTAACAGTTATCGACAAAATGACCACAACAGGCCAATCACATATGGGAAACTAAGATCCCAAAGGCAATGAAAATAGTAGTAATACCTTAACAGCTGATAACATTGAAGAACCCTTTGCCAACTCAGCTGCTATGCATGATGCCATGGTGCAGCCAGTTCCATGAGTATTTCTAGTTTTTATTCGTGATGAACGTAACTCATAAAAATCTGTACCTGCATTACCGGAATAATAAAGCAAATAAGCAGATAGCACAAAGTTATATAAAAAGGATAGATAAAGATAGAAAAATATGGTACAAAAGAATACTTAAACTTGAGACTTTGAGAAGATTCTATATATGGCATTAATACATACCATTGAAGAAAATATCTACAGCGTCAGAGGAGGAAGGGAGGTCACCTCCTTTCACAAGCACATTTCTGAAACAATTTTTGTAAGTTAGCCGCTACTAGAATAAATTTGAACACCCACAAACAGTAATTATCAAATTATTCTTTTTTCGGAGTATTATTGCATCTTTTACAAAATAAGCAAATCCAAACACTGCTTCTAAAAGTACTCATTTTTAAGCTGCTTATATTTTTAAGTAGAAGCAGAATAAGCAACCCCAAACACCCTCTATGGTGATTATGTCTTTCATTTCATTTGTATATGTATTTTAAAGATGTGAACTAAAACGCATGTTTAAAAACATTACCGTGGTCCCATATCATGTAGAGATTTTGCCGCAGTACGCATGTCAGAGACTGTTTCCAGTTGCAAGCCACCGAGTAAAGCAGAAGCCTCTTTTAGATTGGGTGTCAAAATGTCAGCCATAGGAAGAAGAATATGTCTGCAATAAAAAAGAATATTATTCAAACCAGGCACGCCATAAAAAATACGGATGCATCTAAAGAGCTGATAAAATTGAAAAACAAAGAGAGCACGTTCATGTTAATTTAAATAGCAAAAATAATGTGAAATAACTGCATAAGGAACAAGAAGAGCCCACACTTCCCTGAGGTTTTTATGATTCACTATAAGATTGAAATAGACAAAAAGGTATATTAAATTCCTAATAGGAGTTTAATGGATCACTACACCTGAACAACTTGCATAGTTGCATCAAACTTAAGACAACAAGAGCAAACAAGGAAGCAAACAATCAATATTGTTCACATCTACCTCAACTTATCAGATGCCCCGTAACTGAAATTTACATATCTGAAATGTTATGTGGAATGCAAAGATCAAATCACTGCTCAGTATTGGTGACATGCTCAGGAATCTTACACAACAAACACCTCAGCCAGCCAGGATCCTTCGAAAATAAAAGGGATCTGCGATTTATTCTAGATCGTCTGCCTGACTTCTGCTGTCCTGCCAAATAATTTGAAGCAAATGCAACCTATTTTAACGCAATAGCGTATGTTGAGAGTGACCCATCAACCCAGAAGCTGTGGATCAAGACCTACTATGGACAAAAGGTGTATTAAAGGTGTGGAGTAGGGTGTGTGTGTGTTTCTTTACCGTTCAAACTATACATCTATTAATGGGTAGTTAGATGTTGGTCTAGTTCACCTAGCATGGACTATATATGGGTCAGATGTGAATGTGATGTTATCCATCTGCTTCCAACTACTAAAAGGGCAACTCAAGCTAAAAGAACATCCCAATACTTAAAATTATACAAACATTTTTGTTGGGTATCTTTAAGTTTTGGACCCAGTAATTATCTGTCTAATTATGCTAATTGGACACTCGTCAAAGGAGTTGCTTCTTGTTGGTGTTAATAGAAGATTTCAATAGGAAGACTTTTACCATATGTTCTGCCTCGTCTCTCGGGTCAACTACATGACCACTCCATTTAACATGTAGGCTATAATTTGTAAAATAAGAAACCTAGTAAGACGATTCAATGGGACAGGTTTGCATTACTGATACAAAATCCATTCATTGCAACTCTGTATCTTCCTATTATGCTGATCCTATATGTGAAATATGGTCTTAGACTAGTACTCCAGGGGTTACTATTATAAGTAGTTTAATTTTGTTATCATTCTTAACCTGATCTTAGAACCTGTCACAAGCTCCATAAACGATTTTGATCTTGCAACCTATCGAGTATACCTTCAGATTTGCAGACTCCTCGACAGAAGTATAAACTACAGTATATGTTTTCACCCAAAAATTACTTCTTTAAACAAATGAAGTTAAAAATATATTAAGCCTTGAGTACAAGTAAGGTGTAAGTTTCGCAGCTGGATGTACCAACATGAAAAACATGAAGGTATAGACAATCAATATTGACAGAAACGGATATAATATAACAGGAGATATCTTACCGAAACGTATCAAGTATTGAAGGACCAGCAAGCACATCTCCACTAGTAGACACCATAACAGGATCAACCACTAAAGCTGCTACCTTTAAAAGTTAGACTAAGTCAATTCAGAAGCGACCATTATCCTAATTCTAAATCAATGTGTCATTACCTTGAACTGGAAATTGCTTTAAACTATCATGAAGGATCTTGACCATTGCAATTGAAGGTAACATGCCCGTTTTAACCTACGTACATATACGTATTAAGTTGGTGATCAATATCTACAAACAAAACCACCGTATGCAAGATTTCAGAATTTCAAAAAACTTACAACATCAACCCGCATATCTGCCAGTACAGACTTCAACTGGGCTGCAACAGACTCCTCAGAGAGAACACTCACATCCTAAATAAAAGCAAAACTTAATGTTGATGTGAAACAAAGAAAAAAACTAAAAGTTAAATAAACCTCTTAGTGGGTGTTTGGCTAAGCTTATTTGAGGAGCTTAATAGCTTATTGTGTTTTAAAAAACGCTTTTAAGCTACTTGAAGGTGTTTGGGTAACTCATTTCAAAGAGCTTATATCTTTTTTGTAGGTAAAACAAGCGAAGGGTAAAAACCTTCCTACGGGGCTTTTTGAGAATGCATAAACTATTAAGCTAAAGCTTATCCAGACACCCCCTTAATGTTCCTACAGAACTATACAAAAAGAAATATGTTATTAAACCTGAACCCCAAGGGTATTTTGTGCAGTAACAGCAGTGATCACGGTGGAGCAGTAGACTCCACGTGCAGCACAAGCTTTAAGATCAGCTTGAATTCCTGCACCAGCTCCTGAATCAGAGCCAGCAACGGTGAGAACATGTGGGATTTTTTTAACAGCTGAGCCATTTGTGACCGTTAAAGTCTTTTCCTCCGGCATTGCCTTGACACTTAAACAGCTAAACTGATCAAACCCTTGTCTACCACCTTGTTTTGAACTAAATAATGTACATATCTGAGGGTAAACAATCACAAACGATAGAAAGTTAAAAGAATATGGTTCTTTAGCTAACCAGCTAAGGCAAACAGAATATATTTCAAAACTGGTAGATGATCGACAGAACTAGTCGGTAGGTCAAGTTGTTAATAACTCAAGTTTCGTTTGGAAAAATTTGCATTTTTTTTCCAGGATTCATTTCTAATAATTAGAGTTTTGGCACGGGGCTCGTATCAATCAAGGTTTTCTTCTAAATTTCTATAAATAAAAACTGGATTACAATCATGTACTGTATTGAATAGCAAGTGCTATAGGCCACAAAAGATCAACACATCTCAAAACGCTATCGTAAAGCTTGTAAGTATATTTTTGTAAAAAAGCATCCCGTATTTTCCTAAATGCACCCGGTCGAAAAGAAATTGTGTTCCAAGTGCTCGCTTAGGGGTGTTTATTTAAGCTTATGCGTGGGCTTACGAGCTTATTTGATTTCTGCTTATATTACATAAGCCTCAATTTTCTGGCTTATTTCGACACGCATGGGGTTATATAAGTTTATTATGATATAATAAGCTTATATAAGCCCAAAAGTCACAAAATAAGCCAAAATTTGAGGCTTATGTAGAGGTGTCAATTTGTGCCTAAAATGAAAAAAATGGGCTAATTTTGGCTACTTTGTAAAAGATTTGGGCACATTTAGCCTCATCCTTTTTTTGAAATGGGCACATTTAGCCCATTGAAAAGTTAAACGAGCACAACGGGCACATATTTTCTCTCAATTAGAAAACATTATAATCGTTTTTGAAGAAAAACTCATATATATAATATTTAATTTTTTAAATATAAATGGGGTATTATGTTTAAGGAATTTATTTCGTCATTTTCGGTTTTCTATAAAGCGATTTGTATAACATGTGCCCGTTTAGCCCGTGCCCATTCTAGCCCGTGCCCGTTCTAGCCCGTGCCCGTGTCCGCCCGGCGTGCCCGTTTTGCCACCTCTGGGCTTATGTAATACAAGCCTAAACCAAATGAGCTCATAAGCCCAGATATAAGCTTAAACAAACACCCCCTTATAAAAACCAAGCTAGTGTCTGGATGTAAAATTTCAAATTGTTCAATCCAACTCTAAAAGATAACATAATCAAATACTCAAAAAAATCACCATAACTAACTACTTTTTATTAAAATAAATAATAATAATAAATAAATAATAAAATAAAATTGTATCAAAATCCACTTATTCTAATATGTTTCTAACAAAAAAAAAAACATGATAACAAGTTTTTGCAAAGAACAATTGGCAATAATTAGTGTACTATAAAACCACATCCAAACACCTCCTAATATAATTTTTAGAAATTAAAAGCAAAGAGAGTGTGTGTACCTTGGGATGAAAATTGGACGTGAAGCTGATGTTTGAAATTATTAAATCCATATATTCTTTATTTATTTATTTATTTTTTAAAAGAGTAAAGTATGAGATACTACCATTTATTACTGTATTAATTGGATTCGAATATTTGCTCAAATTTTTTTTTTGGATTCGAATAGAAAACACTCGTTGAAGTCAATAGGCACTGACGTCTAACAAGTGGTCACTGCAACGTGGCGACCAGTAATTTGTCACTCTCCGAAATTTTGGATACAACTCTGCTGCTTTTCTTTTTTAGACCATCCGTAACGGGCGTTGTTGCTCCCATTTTTGCCCCGAACAGCGCCAACAGCGCCTAATTCCCCAAAACGGGGGGCGCTGTTGATCAAAAATGCGCATCCCTTGGTTGTTCTGACAACGCCTTGGTCCATGGTTTGTTAGAGGAAATAGCCGTTGCAAACGGCTATAAAATTAACCCTTCATTTTTTTTTTCTTCATATATACAACACAAATATATAATTTTTACACCAAAAACACTCTCAAACACAATTCATTCTCATCAAATTTTATACAATCTTTCACCTTTTTATACAATTAGTTCTCCTTCGACGTCTTCCCTTATTCTTGAATCTAGTTCGGATGACGATTACTCCGACCGAGAACTAGAAGCGATGTCTCTTGCTGCTGGGGCTGTAGCTATGTACGTCGCTCAAAACCCACCAAAACCGATCCAAAGAAGAACGAAAGTTTATCGAGACCGTTTCGAGGCCAACGAAAGGTTGATGAAAGATTATTTCCACCCAACGGAGCCAACGTACGATGACAAAGCATTTAGGCACCGTTTTAGAATGAGCAAACGGTTATTTTTGAGTATCGCAAATGATTTGGAGGCGCATTTCGATTACTTTAAACAAAAACCCGACGGATTGGGTAACCCGGGGTTCACGTCGATACAAAAGTGCACAGCTGCTATGCGGGTGATCGGTTACGGTGTCTCCACCGACCTCAACGACGATTATTTAAAGATGGCCGAGAAAACGTGTCGGGACACAGTTGAGAAATTTACAATAGGTAAAAAAAATCTCTTTATCTATTTATTGTTTTTCTTATATATTTATATATTTCTATATCTATTGTCACAAAATATTTTAGGAATAAAAGCCTTGTACGAGAAGCGGTATTTAAGAAAACCGACGAAAAATGATTTGATGCGAATATACGATGTGCACCAAGAGGTTCATGGCATACCCGGTATGATGGGTAGTATAGATTGCATGCATTGGGCATGGTCTAACTGTCCAACCGCTTGGCGAGGTCAATACCACGGGGGTAGCCACAAAGGTCCAACGCTAGTTCTTCAAGCCGTTTGCTCATACGATCTATGGGTATGGAGTGCTTACTTTGGTATCCCCGGCTCTCTTAACGATATCAACATTTTAGAGCAATCACCCGTCCTCGAAGACATCATCTCAGGTACCGCGCCGTCTCTCGGTTTTTATGCTAATGACAACTTCCATCCAGGTGGCTACTATTTGGGTGACGGTATATACCCGGAATACTCGTTCATCATGAAAACGATGTCACAGCCGATCGATCCTAAAAAAGATAACTAGAGAAAATTACAAGAATCGGCAAGAAAAGACATAGAAAGATGTTTCGGTGTTCTCAAAAAACGTTTCGCGTTTGTGGCGAATCCTTGTCGTTTATGGACGAAGGATAAGATTAAGGATGTTATGCGTGCGTGCCTCATTCTACACAACATGATATTAGAGGACGAAGGACGGGCCATTTGTCAAGATTATAACTCGGGCGAAGAAAACGAACCACTGCAAGAATTAACCCCCGAAGAAGCCTTACAACACTCGGCGTACATACGAAGCCACGTGAGTCACCACGCACTATTGGCGGATTTGATCGAGGAAGCGTTAGTTAACCGTCGAATGTTGTCCGATTCCGAGGAGGAGGAGGAGGAGGAGAACGACGACGATTATGATGACGTTAACGATATATATTAGTAGGTTTTGTTTTTTTAATTGTAATTTTATTTTTATTTGTAATGGTTTTATTTTAAATTATGTGTGACGTTTATATATATATATATATATATATATATATATATTATATATATATATATATATATATATATATATATATATATATATAGATGTTGGTTCTTGAAAAAAGCTCACTTTAATAGAAAAGTGAGAAAAGTGTACAAATTACACCCTCCCATTCCCCTTCTCTTTTTTTTCCAACTCAAAGGGCCTATATGTTACTTTCTTTATTTTTTAGGATAAATTATGTAAATTCACCTCCCTTCCCTTTAATTTTTTATCTGTTTCTTTATTTTTTATCTTTTAAGCATTCGAGCATAGGGGCTGTTTGTTTTTTCAATGGCCATTTTTATAAATTCAACATAATGCCTAATTTTTCCTACTTTGTTTGTTTTTGTTTCTGAGACCATCGTTGTATGACCAAACACAAAAGATACATGGAGTTTCAATCAATAAGAAGGCTAAAACAAAAATGGAGTTACAACTAAGCTTAATTGTTGAAAAACTAACAAAAGTTCAAGATTTCTAAACTACGATACATAAGTTTCACTCATAAATAACTAAACGGGCTTTTGCGCCATCGAGCTCCCATTTAATCCTTTCACAAGTCGACAGTTACTTCATCAAGCAAAAGAACCTGAACAAAAAAGATTTCATCATTCCAAGGCCAAGTTTGATTCCTACAATTCACTTTAAAAAAAGGAAACACTTGATTTTGGGTCGTACTTCCGAATTGGCAGCTTGCTTCCTCTAGAAATATGTTGAGTAGTCAGCAAGGGAAACTTAACTGGATTTAAAATAAGGGCTGGAACAGATGGATCTTCATCTAGTGATTTAAAGTACACCTCCACTCTATTCGTGGGTTCGAGTCCAGATGTCTTCCTTAGCTTCTGTACCCTATTTACAACCTACAAATAGAAGTTTAATATCAGGTTAAACCATTGTTTAGATAGATGTTTAATATCAGATCTCCAACTGAAAACATATTTAGCTGATATTTAAGAACCTGGAACAACTGAGTCTGTTCTGTACTGTCTTACAAAAATTGGAACTCTTTTGTTTCTAGCTACTAATTAAACCTCTCTGATTTTCATTTAAAATGGGTGATCAAGATGCCCATCGGCAACATAAAAACAATCATTTGAATCCTTAAGAAAGGGTGGCAATTTGTCGACAAACACAAAGTGGGTTTAGATTAAGATATAGTTATATACCTTGTCGACTAAAGTCTGTTTTGACCTGTTGTATTTAACCCGTCTGGCCAATTATAACAATGCAGCCAACCCAATGATATGTGGGCACGATATAGATGTACCTAAACAACATAAACCCATAACAAATTAAACAAGATAAAAACCATCATACGGTCTAAGTATAGATTATTTGGTCTAAGTATAGATTATTTTTCGATGCACAATGTCATTTATAAACTCAGAGTAGTAAGCTACAAAAACTGAAAAACTAAATCAATCAGGAACGTTAAATTAATGCCTGAGATTAATTTGCATAAGTTTGTACTTCCAATCAAGACTATCATTCATACTCTTTGGTAAGACTACTATATCCGTGTGACTAAATCTATCTAGACAATACCAGGAGACCTTAACATGATACTACTGATTATATATTCAATTCAACTATTAGATTTGTTTAAAGAAAAAGAGCATACCACAAACTTGTCATCGGTGAAAAGATCATTTGCCATAACAGCTCTCGTGGATGCACTAATCATATTCGTAGATGCACTTAAGTAAACACATACTTAAGCTCAAGCCTTAGCGAGTGAGCACAGGTTACTCAATACCATCAATGAGAAGACACTTATTTGTTCCCTACTGCCATTAGACTAGACTTTTACTTGAGATTTTATAAATGCCTCTTCCCCTAGATAATGGACACACATGTCCTTCTCACAAACTCCATTCCGTATAACTACACTCACTTATGGGAATGTAACTCCAAAGAATCCAATTTGGAAATTTGGTGTGGCTTAAAAGTACATTGGACTTGGACCAAAGAATCCAGCCACAAACCTAAATCAAATTAAAATTAACGGATCCTAACCGAAAAGAAAGAAAAAGTTCTCAATGGGACTAACTTAAAATTTTGATTTTGATCTGGGTTATTTGAATAAGCTTTATTGAAAGTAAAAAGATATAACTTGTAAGTTGAGCTTTAGAATTAATATGCGTATTCGAGTTTTGGACTGAACCACACAAGTAACCTGGTTCATCAGTTTTACAATGAACCAAACAGGTCAGGTGGATCATTTATTTGGCCCGGATTATGAACCCCCAACATATTGCAGTTGGTGAATAAAGGCATTTTCTGTTCTGGACCTGGTTATTGCCAACCGAAGTAGAAAGTAAACTAGAAAAATGACTAGTTATTTTGGTGGGTATTCGTTCAAAGTTCTTGTGCATATATGTAGAATTTTTGAATTCAAGTAATAAAGCAATTAGATCTACTCGGAACCGCCAAGAAAACATCTTTAAAGAATCAAAATTTCAACAAAGAAGGTTTACTAGTCAAAATTGATCATGATAAACTTAAACTTGCTTTACTAATTGAACAAGATTTCTGACTACAAACCTTGGTCTAAAGGGTTGCAAACAAAAGTGCATCATTTGTTCCTCCAAACCCGAAAGCATTTGATAACACTGCTTTGATTTGCATCTCCTTTGAAGCAACCAAAGGCATGAACGCTTTTTCAAAAATGGGATCAGGGTTACTCAGATTGAGCGACAAGGGAGCGATTCCCTGTACCAATAAAGCACACAAACCTCGTAATTATACAAGAGCTAACCAAGTTTAGTCCAATTTGTATTTTAGATAACCAACTTTTTTTATACAAGAAAAGAATAATCAACAAAGTTTCAAACAGATTGATTTGAGTCTATCTACTATAAAAATAAAAAAAGTTCAAGGTAATCCTATACTGTTAACCCATCGAACTACCACACTGAAGCCGATGTTGAGGTAGTTAAAACCATTTAGAAGTTTATTGGTTTTTCATAGTTTAAAAATAAACATGGTTACCCAAAACAGAGAAGTTGACCAAAGTTGGCTACTTTTTTTCTGCAGTTAACTACAAACAAAAGTCGGCAAACATGACATAGTTTCAAGATTTTGTACTTACATTACGTATGGCAAGAACTGTGAATATTGCCTCAACAGCTCCAGCGGCCCCAAGAAGATGCCCGATAGCACCCTAAATGGTTAACAAGAGTTTCAATATAAACGTTAGAACATGAAAAACGATAAATCAAAAATCGATTTTCTGATCTAATTACATTATCTTTCCTTGAAGTATGAAAAAAAGGACTTCTTGTTTGAAGGATCTTAACGACTTTACCTTTGTGGATGAAAAAGCCAAGGCACCAGATGTAGCATGATCAGAAAACAGAGTTTTAATTGCAAGAGCCTCCACCATGTCACCTGATGACCAAACAATATCAACTTTACATGCTAATACTGATTATAACCTTGTGATACAAATGGATGCACTAAAGTACCTCAAACGGATGCACTAAAGTGCCTCAAATGGATGCACTAAAGTGCCTCAAACGGATGCACTAGAGTACTTCAAACGGATGCACTAAAGTACTTCAGGTTGAGTCGACCACAATCATCTTTTTCTTCTTATTCTTGAACTTTTTGAGTATTTAAAGTGTTGAATAACAAACAATAACTGTGGCCAATACTGATAGATATGAGCTATTATATAAACTATGAACTTTGGCCATTTGACTCACTAAATAAAAAACAATAACTGTGGCCAATACTATGATAAATGTCCCCGAAAACATACAAATGAAATACTAGCATTGAAACAAGTAACTCTGTATAGAGCATGTGCTGTGGAAATACAATGACCCACAATGATTATCAAACATGACAGTTTATTCAATCAGCTATTTCAACATTATCATTTAAGTTTTCAACAATTTTCTTTATTCGAACGTGTATAAATTTAGTAAAAAGATGGGGTAGATAAGTACTTCTAATTTTCTCCTAAAATGATCAATTTTGTTGAAACTGGTATGAAACTGACTATACATAACTGATTATTTAATTCACAGTTTATAAGTGGTGAGGGTTAGAAATATAATGATCATCAGGTACCTTTAAGTGAACACCATTTCCCATAACAAGTTTAGAAGTAAACTCTCTATCTGTTGAACTAGCTGCAACAGTGATGAGCCAAGGAGCAAGATTTGTAGCAGACCCTTTCATCATTTCTACAGAAGCATGTGTAGAAATCACATTAATTCCCAATATAGCATAATAAAATAGATACTTTTTCACAAGCGAGATAAAGCAGTTATGTTTCCTAATCGCAATATGAACCAATGGCAACTGAGCAAAACATTGCATCATTTTGAAAGCTATCGTTCCACACTTGACAGATGCACTAATCTTTTTAACAGATGCACTAATATATATTAACAGATGCACTAATATACATTAATAGATGCACTAATATATATTAACAGATGCACTAATATATATTAATAGATGCACTAATATATTAACAGATGCACTAATATATTAACAGATGCATAAATCTGTAGTGAAGT
This sequence comes from Artemisia tridentata subsp. tridentata, assembly GCA_021014915.2. Taxonomy (NCBI): domain Eukaryota; kingdom Viridiplantae; phylum Streptophyta; class Magnoliopsida; order Asterales; family Asteraceae; genus Artemisia; species Artemisia tridentata. The sequence continues at coordinate 322,649,567 of CP139507.1, read as the reverse complement.
TTAAAGCCTTACCGTCAGTTCATAAAAGAAGAAATTACTTAACAAAAGATACCATATAGACTTCGAGTTTATTTTTAAGATTGAAATACTGAAGCACGTTTTTCAGTTCAGAATTGTTTTATTAAAAGCATCATGGTTGTTTAATGGGTCTAGTTTTCTGTTTCAGATACTATCTCTATGAGTATACAGTCAGGATCAAGCAAAAATGTAATACTACAAGTTAACCAATGGCTCAAAAAGGAATTCACATAAGGGTTGGGGAGGAAAACACTAATTGACTATTAAAAGAATTTCGCCGATATTGACTCTTGTAACATATTTTTTAAATCTGACCCGTCCGAAACGGCCCGATAGATGATATTTTCATGACTCGAACTATAAACCATTTTAATGAAAAACGACATTTCAAACAACTTTTTAGTTTTAGCTGAGACCCGAATCTCGACATAAAATGACGAAAATACATTTTTCGTTTCTGCAGTAAGCTAAAGATTCAACGAGAGCTGATTGGAACTTTTGTGGTTTTCCAAAATTTCAAATGGCCGCCAAACGTTCGTTTTTAAGAGTTACGGGACGTGCAACCTACCGTTTCGAAGCTAGGGGCGACCTCTATCATATTCTCAAGCCTAAAATCAGATTTAAAAATTTTGACTCATCCAAACTCGACACGCAAACTTTCTGCAGTAAAAGTGACACTTAGAAACTCCGCCCAACGCTATGTTAGAAACTCCGTCCACTAACTGTTGGTTTGTTATTGTCGTGGTGCTCCTAGATCAGGGTTAAGATAATCAAACAAGGTACCGGATATTCACTTGAAGTCGTGGTATCACTTTCGAATAGAAACTATTCGACCATATGCCTGGGTTGCACGAATATCTCTATGGGATAAAACCAAGTGAAGTTCTTATTCTAGGCACAGATCAAGAACCGATCGAATTTTGTGTTTAGGGTTTTATGTCGTGTTTTTCATGCCATGTGAAGATCTCTATTTATAATAGAGTTTACTCAAAACCCTAGCCCATGGAATTATGTATAATTAACGGCCCATTAATTATCCATAATAGTTTCCATTAATGTAGGAGTCGGTGGTTATACAATCAGCAGAGTTATTGCCCATCAGCAGAGTCAATAACACTATCAGCAGAATTGATACACTATCAGCAGAGTTGTTCTGCATCAGTAGCAATAAAGCTATCAGCAGAAACAGATAATGCTATCAGCAGGAATGACAATGCTATCAGCAGGAACAGATAATGCTAACAGCAGAATCAACTGCATCAGCAGCATTGTCATTTATACTTAGTAGTACCTTTATTAAGCTAGCAGTACCTTGTTCTACTTCAGCAGTACCTTGAACAAGCAGTACTTTATCATAACCACTATTGAGTCAAGGGATTCAGTGACCAAATGGGTGTACACTCCGTACCTCCAAACCCATTAACAGGTATGAATTTATCCTTCAAGTGCACTAAATTTTCCAACAATCCTCCCCAAATTTAGTTCACTTCCTTGCATGAAAAATAAACACAAAACAAAATATATGCATAAATGAAAATATCTTGAAGATTGAATTCTCATCTTAGTACCTTACAAGTTCAAATATTCGAGAATCAGGGTGTTCTAAGAATTGAACCCTTCAACCCATTTGAATACCTGAATATAAAATACACATACATTTTCAAACACTAAAATACTCCTGACACTATACAAGCCATGTGTCCATATCCATTCATAAATGTTGTAAAAGCTAAAAGTCCTAAAGCTTCCTGAAGCGGCAAAACTTCAACATTTACATAGGTGGTTCATCTTTTAATCATGCCCCTGCAAAGCACTTTTTCAAAGAAAATTAACCATTAAGAAGTGATGACTTCATCCTCCTTTCCAGCAGGTTCTGAGCACAACCTTGGGATGTAAATAAAACAGTGCTCCAGTCCACCAAATGATCAGCTTTCCACATTGAACTCAACTCCAAAGTTTCCTCAGGAGGGAGTTGGGTGTCTTAGCATTCAGTGACTAAGTAGGACTTAAACCCATCCCTTTAGCAGACTTAAAAACCAAGTCTCTAGCCAAACCCTTCGTCAAGTGATCAGCTAAGTTATGTTGAGATCTTACAAACTCTATAGATACCACCCCATTCATGATAAGCTCACGAATCATGCTATGCCTGACACCTAAGTGTCTAGACTTCCCATTGTACATCTGGCTATAAGCCTTTGCCAATGTAGCAGCACTATCACAACGGATAGAAATATGTGCTATAGGTTTAGGCCACAATGGAATCTCAAGAAGCAAGTTTCTCAACCATTCAGCTTCTTTACCAGCAGCAGCTAAGGCCACAAATTCAGATTCCATGGTTGAACTGGTAATGCAAGTTTGCTTCTTGGATGCCCAAGAAATTGCACCTCCACCAAGTAGGAATACCCAGCCACTAGTAGACGAATTATCCTTAGTGTTACTGATCCAACTTGCATCAGTGTACCCTTCTAATACAGAAGGATAACCAGTATATGAGAGACTATAAGCCATAGTTTTCTTCAAATACTTCAGTACCCTCTGAATTGCTTGCCAATGATGAGCACTAGGATTACTAGTATACCTGCTCAGTTTTCCCACAGCAAATGCAATATCAGGTCTTGTACAAGTCATGGCATACATCAAGCAGCCAATTACCCTAGAATACTCAAGTTGAGATACAGCCTTACCAGTATTAGGCAAGAGCTTCTCACTTGTATCCATAGGAGTACTCACTGGAGTACAATCAAAGTAATTAAATTTCCTCAACACCTTCTCAATGTAATGAGACTGAGAAATGGAAATCTTGTTACCTTCATGTTTAATCCTTATACCAAGGATAACATCAGCCTCCCCCATATCCTTCATGGAGAACCTTGATGACAAAAATTCCTTTGTTAGGTCCACTTGATTTTGGTCAGTGCCAAAGATCAACATGTCATCAACATATAGACAAATGATGACTCCTTTACCAGATTCATCAAATTTGCTATATACACATTTGTCAGACTGGTTAAGTGAATAACCACTAGACAAAACCACTTCATCAAACTTTTGATGCCATTGCTTAGGTGCCTGTTTCAGTCCATATAATGACTTAATCAGTTTGCACACCTTGTTTTCATTGCCAGGCATGATGAAGCCCTGAGGTTGGTTCATGTAAACCTCCTCATCCAATTCACCATTCAAGAATGCTGTCTTCACATCCATCTGATGAATCACCAGATTGTGAATTGATGCCAAGGCAATCAGCAATCTTATGGTACTGATACGAGCCACTGGGGCATAAGTATCAAAGTAGTAATTCCTTCCTTTTGTTTAAAGCCTTGAATGACTAACCTTGCCTTGAACTTTTCAATAGTTCCATCTACCTTCATTTTCTTCTTGAAAATCCATTTGCAGCCTAAAGGCTTGCAACCAGGTGGTAGATCAGCCAACACCCAAGTGTTGTTGCCCATGATGGAGTCCATGTCATCATTTATTGCTTCTTTCCAGAAAGCAACATCTTGGGACTTCATTGCTTCATCAAATGTTTTGGGATCATCCTCAACATTAAAGCAATAGGAGTGTTGGTCAGAGACCTCATCCCTTGTTCCTTCAATCAAGTACAATTGAAATTCAGGTCCAAATGATTTTGGAGTCCTTACCCTTGTGCTCCTTCTGAGCTCAGGTTCAGGTTGTTGTTCCACAACCTCATCAGGGACCTCATCCGAGGTTTCTGATACACCAACATCATTGGTTCCATTAGGAATCCTCTGACTTGGTCTAGGGACTGATGAGAATCTATTCTCATCAAATATTGCATCCCTTGATTCTATTATTGAGTTAATTGAGACAGACTCATTAGGTTCAATAACATAAAACCTATAAGCCTTGGAATGCTCAGCATATCCAACAAAGATGCATTCAATGCCTCTTTCACCCAAAGTTTTTAGCTTTGGATCAGGGAGTCTCACAACAGCCCTACAACCCCAAATCTTGAGGTAATTCAAGTTGGGTTTCCTTTTAGTCCAGAGTTCATAAGGGGTAGTCTTGTTCCTTTTGTTAGGAACCCTATTTAGCAAATAGCAAGCTGTTAGCATAGCTTCACCCCAGAACCCTTGACTCAGCCCTGAATAGGACAACATGGAATTAACCATCTCCTTCAGCACTCGGTTTTTCCTTTCAGAAATTCCATTTTGCTGAGGAGTATAAGGGGCAGTCGTTTCATGGATTATACCAACAGACTGAAAATACTGAGTATCCATGTACTCACCTCCCCTATCAGTCCTTAACCTTTTGATTAGTGACTCTTGTTGCAATTCAACTTCAGACTTAAATACTTTAAATTTATCTAATGCTTCATCCTTAGTATGTAAAAGATAAACATAACAATACCTAGAAGCATCATCAATAAAAGTAACAAAGTATTTCTTATTCCCCAAAGAGGGAGTAGCATGCAAATCACATAAATCACTATGTATCAATTCCAATATCACAGATTCACGTTTCACATCTTTAAATGGTTTCTTAGTTATCTTGTTCATCATGCAAGTTTTACACTTTTCAGTGTCCATGTCAAACGCTGGGATTAACCCATCCTTAGACATATCTTGCATACGTTTAAAGTGTACATGGCCAAGTCTAGCATGCCAAAGGGTTGAATCATATTGTTTAGATGACAACATACAAACAGAATCAATCACATCATGAACAATATTAAGTCTAAACATGTGATTACATAAATAACCAAATCCAATAAATACACCATTTTTAGACAAAACAAACTTATCAGATTCAATAACTTGTTTGTAACCACAATTATTTAAAATACCACTAGAAACCAAGTTTTTCCTAATATCAGGAACATGTAAAACATTCAACAAAGTAATAATCTTTCCAGAACTAAACTTCAACTCAACACTTCCTCTTCCATGCACCAGGGCTGTTGACTCATTTCCCATATGAAGAATAGAACCATCATTCATTGAATCTTAGGTCTTGAACCATCTTCTATCTTTACACACATGGACTGTTGCTCCAGAGTCAACCCACCAAGCCATATCATCATCCTGCACAAAGAACAATTCAGATATATATGTAACATAATAAATATAAAAGGACTTATTAAATATATTCTGACCTTTCAGGGAATTGGAGTTACCATTCCCAGATCCACTTGTGCCTGATCCATTGGTCTTATTGCCAATTTTACCACCTTTGTAATCCTTCCTGAAGTGTCCAGTTTTACCACACTTCCAACAAGTAGCCTTAGACTTCTTGTTAGGATCAGGTTTGGTATTATCCTGATGCTTACGCTTGCCCTTGTTGTCATTGTTCCTGGAGGAGTTGTTATGCTCCACCATATTGACAACTGATGGACCAGCAGCAGTGCTGCTCTTTGGCTTGTCACTTTCATGCACCTTGAGTGATTCCTCAATGCGCAAATGACTGCCCAACTCAGTAAGAGTTAACTCCTCCTTCTTATGCTTAAGCATGTGCTTGAAATCTTTCCAAGAAGGAGGTAGCTTATCGATGATACAAGAGACTTGAATAGCCTCATCCATGTTCATCTTGTGTTGAGTAAAACGACCAAGTATACTAAGAAGTTCATTGTATTGGTCCATGACCGGTCTAGAATTGACCATTTTGTAATTGTTAAAATTACTTACAAGAAACTTCTTACTTGATGCATCCTCAGCCATATATTTGGCTTCCAGAGAATCCCATAGTTCTTGTGAAGATTCCACATTCTGATAAATATCAAATAGAGTATCAGACATACCATTGAGGATTAAACCTCTGCAGACATAGTCATCGTTCTCCCACTTGCTTCTGGCCCTCATCTGTTCCATGGTAGCATTGTCTCCATGATCCTCAGGAATCGGAGTGGTAAGAACATACGCCACATTCATGCTAGTCAACAAGAACTTCATCTTCTTCTGCCATCGTCTGAAATCCACACCTTCAAACTTTTCCAACTTGGAAAAGTTAGCAGCTATTTGTCTCATAGCAGCAGCCATTGATTATCACTAAATAGTTTCTATTGATTGTTGGTTTGTTATTGTCGTGGTGCTCCCAGATCAGGGTTAAGATAATCAAACAAGGTACCGGATATTCACTTGAAGTCGTGGTATCACTTTCCAATAGAAACTATTCGACCCTATGCCTGGGTTGCACGAATATCTCTATGGGATAAAACCAAGTGAAGTTCTTATTCTAGGCACAGATCAAGAACCGATCGTATTTAGTGTTTAGGGTTTTATGTCGTGTTTTTCATGCCATGTGAAGATCTCTATTTATAATAGAGTTTACTCAAAACCCTAGCCCATGGAATTATGTATAATTAACGGCCCATTAATTATCCATAATAGTTTCCATTAATGTAGGAGTCGGTGGTTATACAATCAGCAGAGTTATTGCCCATCAGCAGAGTCAATAACACTATCAGCAGAATTGATACACTATCAGCAGAGTTGTTCTGCATCAGTAGCAATAAAGCTATCAGCAGAAACAGATAATGCTATCAGCAGGAATGACAATGCTATCAGCAGGAACAGATAATGCTAACAGCAGAATCAACTGCATCAGCAGCATTGTCATTTATACTTAGTAGTACCTTTATTAAGCTAGCAGTACCTTGTTCTACTTCAGCAGTACCTTGAACAAGCAGTACTTTGAACAAGTAGTACTTTGAACAAGCAGTACTTTATCATAACCACTATTGAGTCAAGGGATTCAGTGACCAAATGGGTGTACACTCCGTACCTCCAAACCCATTAACAGGTATGAATTTATCCTTCAAGTGCACTAAATTTTCCAACACTAACATCTCCAAACAACAATCTAACCTCAAAAACTCAGTGGTGAAGCCAACTCGGTAACCAATTACTGGAGGTGAATCCCACTCCTAAAACTACACTAGAACAAACAAAAATGAAATAAGCAAGTGAACTAAATTTTGCACACAACTACTCAGGTAGGAATCAACAATTCTTGATTTAATTACATAGCAATATAGCATGACTAGATGGTACACTCTACTGAATCAAGGGCGTGCAAATGGATGCACTAATAACAGATGCATTAAACTTATAACAGATGCATTAAACTTATAACAGATGCACTAATATGTACAAATGTTGTAACAAGTCGCGTGAAGCCCTAATCATACTAACATATGCGCTAACGCTTATTTTAGATGCGCTAATCAAACAAATACATTCCCTAACTTACAATATGATTCTCTAATCATACTAACGATGCAATAACATGAATCGTGGTGTACTTATTTCAGACAAACAATTGTTGTAACATATTATTAAGAGAGATGCACTAAATTGTAACTTTATACATACACATGCCTTAATATGTCATTTCATTCAACAATAAAACAATTATTTTGTAATTTACACAAAGATGCACTAAAATAACATAAAAAATAAAAAACCTGTAAACACTTACTGTTGTTTTATTTCTGATGATCGGATTTGGTTCAATTACGATTCCTAAACTTCAATTGTCATTTTTCGGAAGATCGAAATCAAATTAGTGCATCCACGATTTTTTAATCTGGTTTTTATTTGATATTGGAAGCTTTTTAGGGTTTCTTGATCGGAGTATGTGTTTTCGATCGGATTATGTGTGTTTTTTGATCGGATTATGTGTTTTTTTAGCCGATGGTGGTGTGACGGTGACGGCGGCGGCGGCGACGGTGGTGGTGGTGGTGGTGGTGATGGTGAGTGTGTTTGAATCGGTGTGTGTTTGTTGAATACAGACTGTGTGGTTGTATCAATATTAAAAATGTCGGTTCCTTCTCTTTTTTTTTTTGTTTTTTTTTTTTTTTTCATTTTCTACCCTGAACTTTCAACTGTATTCGTAATCTACCCTATAACTTTTTTTCTCACTTTTCTAGCGAATTGTACTTTTCTCTAGAACCTTACCCATATATATATATATATATATATATATATATATATATATATATATATATAATATATATATATATAATATATATATAGGGTAAAGTTAAAATAAAAAGACAAATATCCGTACACACGTAAAAAGATTATATATATTATATATATATATATATATATATATATATATATATATATATATATATATATATATATAGGGTAAAGTTAAAATAAAAAGACAAATATCCGTACACTACGTAAAAAGATTTTTTTTTCCAAAAAAGTTCACGAAAAAATCCATAAAAATTCCACAAGATCGGAATGTTGGTGCATGAAACTTTTGTGAAAGAAGTTTTTCTAATTTTGAGTTTTTATACGTTTTTTTTAATGCACAAAAATCGAATTTTGATGCGCAAAAAATTTTTGATGCACAAAATTTTTAACTTGTTTTAGTTAGATGCGCAATGTTATTTTGATTAAAAAAGTCAAAAGAACTTGGGTGCAAAAACGAATTTTTGATGCACAAAAAAATGATTTAATGCACAAACGTATTTTTTCATAATTTTTTTTCGGAAAAAATATCAACTTTTAGAAAAACTTGCTTCACAACTTTTTCATGCACCAACATACCTGATCTTGTGGATTTTTTTTGGAATTTTTCGAGAAAATTTTTGAAAAAAAAAATCTTTTTACGTAATGTACGGATATTTATCTTTTTATTTGATCTTTATCCTCTCTCTCTCTCTCTCTATATATATATATATATATATATAATATTAGTAATGTATTGTAGGGTTTATATTTAATAAAATTGTCTTTTTATTTATATTATTTAGTATTATTAATTAGTTTTTAGTGATTAAAAAAAATAAAAAAATAATACAAAAGGAGTGCCACGTATCAAACATCAAAACCCCACTCTCCACTACACCACTTTTTCAACAAAGCCCCATAATACCCCACGTGCCACGTGTCAAACAACCCCCCACCCTCCACCCATTACCACTACACATGGTCTTAAAGATACTGGCAAGTACCAGAGCAATGCGACGGCGGGTACACTGTGACTAAATTTTGTGGCGAGCAAATGTATCTTTGGGCGAATGAATGTCTTTCGATTAGGTGAACGAATCCAAGGAACACACAGATATGTAACAGCGAACGGATGTCTTTCGATTATACATTATTCATGATGATAACTTTATCGACGGTGTTGCGTGTCTGTGATGATAACCTTATCGACGTTTCACATATATATCTTTTTTCTAAAGCAAAACATCTAAATTAATAATAGAGTAAATTGATAGCATATTCATTTTTCAATTTCTATCATTAATATACATGAATGTTACAAATTAATAGGCGTTAAATATTTAATTTTTTAGCAAATTATTAAAATGGTGATAATTTTAATGGGTTACTTTTATTTATAAATATAATGCAAGCTATTCGTTTAAAACATCATCAACAAAATATTGAACAAACAAAAAGTATACTAAATAAAAACGTCATCACTTGATATTTCAAAATTAATTACTTTGTCATTACGAAGCTTAAATGTAACTATTAACCAATAACAATACCAAAATCAACATTAACTAACAAAAATGGCTAGGCCCATTAGCAATTCATATTTTCGTTTAGTATTTGTTAGGGTAAATTGCAAAAATGGTCAATACAGTAGCCCAAATGCGCAAGAATGACGCCGAGATGAATTTTGATGCAAAAACGACATTAATGTTTTTTTTGCAAAACGGCCACAGAGAAGCACTGTTCACTAACTCTTGTTATTTTTCTCGTTAAGTGGCACGCGAAATAACTAATATACCCTCTTCTTCACTTTTAGGGAGGTAATTTGCTATTTACCCATTTATTTTTTTTTATTGAAAGCCACCACATCACTATTTTTTTTTTATTTTTATTTTTTTAATTGAAAGCCACCACATCACAAACACAACCACCACCACCACCACCCTCTACCGCCACACAACCACTACCATCAAATCTCTTTGCAAATTATTAGTATATCCGAATTTTAATATTGTGAAGCACATTAAATACCATCCGATTGCTAACCTAAGAATACACCTAACTCATTAGTTGGAGTATTTGTTATTGTTTCTATAAAGTTTTTACAGTTTGATTTACATAGACATGACATGTGAAGTATTTTGGCATATATCTATGCTTTATCTGATATGTTTTCTCTCAATGAAGACTTTTTTGTTTATAAAAATCAAACAGTGTTTATTGCAATTCTGACTTCGTTATGTTTCTGAATAAGTAAGATTATATTGTGTGGAATTTGTTAAATTAATTACAGTTATCAGATCGGTGATTGAGCCAATGTATTTCGGTCATTTTAGGCATCAAATTTGGAATTATTGTCAAATACTCAACTAGTACTCTGTTATTGCGTTTCGTACATGTTTTTGATTATCAACTCTTTAAGGTCATTTATAGGTAATAAAATACAAACTTTGTGAGGATTAAATGTAGGGAACACCAGACGTTGATCATACAAACTATCTGATGACCAAGAAGATGACCAGACGTTGATCATACAAACTATCTGATGACCAAGATGTCATTATAGTAGAGAAAGTTGGTTACAAATATGTAAAAAACACCATATGCAAATATGTACAGTCAACATTCTTTTGCTCGTACGACAACGGTCCTTTCCTATGTATATCCTGTTTCAGCTTACATTTGAACAAGGGCGGAGCTACATGAGGACCGGGAAGGGTCCCGGCCCCCTCAGGTCTAAGCCCGTTAGTGTATTTATTTGCGATTTCATGTGCATTTCTAGTGATGATGGTGATTCTGTAAGCACTCAAGGTTGCCTGTTATTTGAGTATCTTGAGCGAAATCAGCCTTGGTGCAGAGAACCTTTGACTGATAAGGCAAGTCTCTACTCCTGTCACTTTATGCTGGTGTACGCAGCGTAGCAACTACAAAGGAGCTTCAAATGCTTATTTTCTATCAATAATTTGTTTTAACTCCTTGCTCCAACAGATACTTGATCTTGCCCGCTGCTTCCCTAAATTAAAAAACCCTAAGAAGTTATGACCTGCGACCATCTAGTTGGCTATTAGTGGCTTGGTAAGATATAGAATCTGGTCCTGGTGTTTGCTCATTGTCAAATATACACATGCTTTTGATGGGACTTTGTGGTGCTCGTATTAGGTACCCGATTTGGGTCAAAATGTAATAAGTCACCATGGGGATCTGTAATGGTTCAAAATGGGGAAATTCTGGAAATGGGTCAAACAAATTTGGGTAAAAATAGGGAAATTCTGTAATGGGTCAAATGGATTTGGGTCTAACCTCGTTTAGTGCATCCATTTGCATGTTTAGAGCATCTATTTGGACATATCTTTCTTAGTTTGCTAGGTCACAACTAGTCGTGTGATTTAATTAGATTGCGAGACTTAAGATTCTAAATTGTTAATGTGGGTTCAGTAGGCTAAATCTAAGGTAAGTCTCAAGCATCTACGTATCTTTTGATACTAAAGCATACATTACAACTGCCTTTATTAGTTTATTGTATAGCTGCTGATATCCGATTGCATGTATTACATTACTTATCATCTCATGCTTATTTTAACTGTAGTAATTCCAGAAGACCTTGAACAAATTCAAACATTTCTAAGATGGGAGAAGAAGGGGAAACACATTATATACACTCTTATCCTCAAAACCACTCAACCTCACAACCTGTTATCTTCACACCAATTTCAAAACCTGAGATGCAGCAATATAATCCTTTTATGTGTTCTTGTGGAACAGGAAATATAAAACTAAGAAAATCACATAAAAAAGATACATTTGGATGGGAATATTATGCATGTCCTCTTTCGAAGGTGAACAATCATACATTTCTTATTTATGTAAATATACAAACAATCATAATATTTCCTTATTTATGTAACAACCAAGAGAAAATGATCATGGATGTGGATATTTTATGTGGAAGAGTGAATTTGATGACCGATTACGAGTAATCTCTTCTGCTTCAACATCTCAAGGTTCTGGATCTGCACCAACAGAGTGCTCAAACTGTAATGCCAAAGATCTTAGGATAAACATCCTGGAATCACAAAAACAGGTGCTAGAGACAAGAGTAAGGATGCTGGAGGCAAGACTTGAAATGGCAAGGAATCCCGACGAACACGACCACGCATGTCAGTCGGGTGCAATACTCCGTGAGCTGTTAGGTGACATGGACAATCTTCATATATAATGTTATTGTTGTTGTTGTTGTTGTTTTTGTTGCTGTTGCTGTTGTTGTTGTTGTTGTTGCTGCTGTTGTTGTTGCTGTTGCTGTTTTTGTTGTTGTTGTTGTTGTTGTTGTTGTTGTTGTTGTTGTTGTTGTTGTTGTTGTTGTTGTTGTTGTTGTTGTTGTTGTTGTTTGTGTTATTGTTGTTGTTTAATAAAAGGGAAGGTTGGTTGATGTTGTTGGTGAGTGTTTAGATGAAGAGTTGGATTCATGGATTCGATGTATAAGAGTTTCCGAGTTCTTGGTTTTCTTTTGACCTAGATCTGCATTAGTTAATGAAGATGTCTTTCTAATGTGTTCTAATGTGATATTGTACGTACGTTATTAACTATGTTTAGTTATGCATATATACGTTATCAACCTGTATTTGAAGACGGTTTAGATCTGAATATTGATGAAATGGATGTTGATCGGACTGGTGGCAAATCAACTTGGCCGAGATGATATGGTTGTACACGAGATGTTAAACGAATGAATCAGAAAGATGGAATAGATGTGTACAACTTGGTTTCACTAACTCATAAACATTAGTTTACCAGCAAAGTGAAGCCAACTATAATAACACCGCATACCATTGCGCTCCCCAACTAGAAAAAATTTGACTGTCTAAAGGTAGTGTGATAATCTCAAGCATGGAGCATTGCAGCGTTATATACTTTCCAAACATTAATGATAGATTATAAAAATGTGAATTTGCACTTGTGTTGTTTTTGGTATACTTGTGTTGGTGAATTTTAAAGACTCATCCCTATAAATGAAAGTTATTTATAGAGATGTTGTTGGGGGCATTGATTGTTGTATCTTCTTTCTCAATCAAGGAGGACCTTTTACCGCAACGAGACAAAGGAGGACCTTTTACCGCAACGAGACAAAGGCTCGATATCTTCACAGCGGATGAGCAAGAGATTATTAACGAAATTAATCCCATCATTCAGTCTATTACATTGTTGAGCAAGGGATTTTAACAGCTTAAAAATTCAACGCATCCTTGGCTCGGTCAAGCGTGTTTTTTGTCGTTTAGTACAAAATACCGACGACAAAATGGAATTCAACAATGTAATAGATCGAATGATGGGATTAATTTCGTTAATAATCTCTTGCTCATCCACTGTGAAGATATCGAGCCTTTGTCTCGTTGTGGTAAAAGGTCCTCCTAGTCTACATCTAGCAAAAACATCAGTAAGGGTTTGGTAAACGTATCCAAGAAGAGTCTTCTTTTAGTTTCAACCATAACATACATCTAGAACACATAAAAGGATTATATCGCTCCATTCTTTATGCATATATGTAATTTTCACAACAACAACAACATATATATGCATAACTAAACATAGTTGATAACGTACGTACAATATCACATTAGAACACATTAGAAAGACATCTTCATTAACTAATGTTTTGAGAGTGGTAAGATTCAGTTTTTTCTTCAACTTTTTTACTCCAATCTAAACCCTGTGGTTTATCAGATTCCACAACACCCCATTTACCAGATGTTTCGTCATTAATGGGTACATCTACTTGAAGTTTTCCACCTAGACACTCATTATCAGCTTCCTCTTCAGATACTCCTCTAACCAAGTTAAGGAAGTTGTACACATCTATTCCATCTTTCTGATTCATTCGTTTAACATATCGTGTACAACCATATCATCTCGGCCAAGTTGATTTGCCACCAGTCCGATCAACATCCATTTCATCAATATTCAGATCTAAACCGTCTTCAAATACAGGTTTAGAACCGGATTCGAGCTCAGGAGATCCCGCTTCCATGTAATTATCCTCTAGTTGTACACATTTACCGGGACACTTAAAAATTTTGACTAGTTTTTTTATTTAATTTTAATTATATATTAAATAAAAGTATTTAAATTAAATATTTTTTTAATTTAATAAAAGTATTTAATTTTAATTATATATTAAATAAAAGTATTTAAATTAAATATTTTTTTAATTTAATAATAGTATTTAATTTTAAATTAAAGTATTTAATTTTAAATATAAAGTATTTAATTTTAATTATATATTAAATAAAAGTATTTAAATTATTATTATTTTATTTTATAAAAGTATTTAATTTTAAATTAAAGTATTTAATTTTAAATTAAAGTATTTAATTTTAAATATAAAGTAGTTAATTTTAATTATATATTAAATAAAAGTATTTAAATTAAATATTTTTTTTAATTTTATAAAAGTATTTAATTTTAAATTAAAGCATTTAATTTAAAATTATATATTAAATAAAAGTATTTATAAGAAATAATTTTTTTAGTATATGTAATTCATACCGACGACGTGTCGTCGGTATTTATGTGTTAAAAACCTCCCAAAATTTTCATTTGTCCCGCCAAATCACAAAATGACAAAGTTACTTTATTCGTCCTGACGACATGTCGTCGGGACAATTAAAACCTAAACAAAAAGCAGGTCAACACTTAGACACATATATCGATCTATACTCAATTATTCTCTCTCGCCGGCGACACCACCACAGCAAACCACCACTACTAGCATCTCCACACCACCACCACTAGCATCTCCACACCACCATTACACCACCATTAGCATCTACTCTTCTTCTTCCCCACTTCTTCTTCTTCCACACCACAGCAAACCACCACCACTAGCATCTCCTCTCCACACCACCACCACAGCAAACCACCACCACTAGCATCTCCTCTTCTTCTTCCCCACTGCGGTATTTTTATTTTTACTGTTTTTGTTTTTATTTTTTTTTAATTTATGTAATTTAAGTGTTAATTAATGTAGTAGTTTAAGTGTTAATTAATTTTGCTATTTTTGTTTTATGTTTTTTTTAACAGGCGAGAGCTAGAGTGAGCCAAGAGCGAGAGTCGAGAGCTGAAACAGCCGAGACATAGGTAATGTGGTCCCTTTTAATTTTTTTTAAACTTTTGGTATCCCGACGACATGTCGCCGTCAATAGTTTTAGCTCGTGTATTAAGCAACCGGTATAAATGTGCTCTCTTTTTATATAGCCCAAGCCCGAGACCGCAGCCCGAGACTGCAGCCCTAGACAGCAGCCCGAGACCACAGCCTGAGACCACAGCCCAAAACCGCAGCCCGAGAGACCACAGTCGAGACAGTATGTTAATTACTTGTTTTAATACACGAGTATCGAAAATTCTGAATGTGTATGAGTTTGTTAAATGTTTATCGAACATGTGAAATAAGTTTATATTAGTATTTGCTATGTTCACTAGTAGTTGACGACTGTGTTACTTACTCTAGAAATGCAATTTGTCGTAAAATCGGTTGTTTGTCATAAAAGCGGTTGTTAGGTATATATCGAGTATGCAATATTCTTTATAGGTTAATTTTTAAACTAACCTATGAAATTGTTAGCGATACAGTGAGTATCGGTAATATTTAACCTAACCTGTGAAATTGATTGTATTAATTTGTTATGCTCACTAGTGACTGATGAGTGATGGCTGGTGATTTCTCGTATAAGCAGTTAGGTGAATATTGAATGTGTGTATAGCAGGTTAATTTGTTACTTAGTTTTACCACATGTATACATTAAGTATCAAAAATTATGAACGTGTGAAGCTGATTAATTACAACGAGTTTATATCAAGTATCAAATATTCTGATTGTGTTATTATTTATGTATGTTAACTTGTGAAATTGATTGTGTTACATGTTATGTTCATTTAAAATTAGTGATGACGTATAGTCTATACCCGGGTCACGAACCCGGTTAGTAAACAATACTAACAATTAAGCCCACCACGTATGGGCCGCAACTGGACTATCAGTTGCGCGGTTTGGGTCGACAAGGCCCAACCCCAAAGCTATTTCCGGAGAATATATGGAATATCTTCTAAATAAAGAAGATATATACCAAATCTCCGATATCGGCGTACATGCCGAAGAGTAGGGAACACGAAACCTATTAGGGTTTCGTGCATATATAAAGGGCATTCCAGCCCTCGGTAAACGGGACGATCTTCAATAAACCCTAAACCATAAACTAAACCCTACGTTCGATTACTTACTCTCACGCCGGAGGATAATCGGGGGAGACAATCCCTCGATAAGCCTAACGGTGTTTGTTATTTTTCTTAGTGCGCAGGTCACATCAAGCATTAAGATTCGAATTGGTACGAGAATAGAAGCCCTATCAAGGAACGCCCAACTTTTGTATCAACAAGTGGCGCCATCCGTGGGACCCTACACTAAGAATTTTACCGAAAACTAGAATGACGAAACACGGGAGTCACAAGAGTCCGCATGGGAAGAAGGCGCAGGATGACCCACTAGGGAAGAAGCACCAAACAGATGCGCCCCCTAAGCAGACCCCTGGAACAACCAGTGTGCCTAAAAGCTTAGGAGTGTATTCAGATCAGGTCTTCCCTGCAGTGGAATCGCTTACCAAAACTACCCCCGCTATTACGACAAGTACTAGCGCGGTAGACCTCGAGCGCACTCCTTTCACCATGCCAGAGGTGAACTTCAATGAGCCTCCCAATGCGCCTATCCGAAACAAGGATCCTGCCTTGGAAACGGACTCCATCGCGCTTGAAGGAGTCACTTCCGAATTAGCGCCAAGCGACTTTGTATCCCAAAACTACGAAGCCTTGACCGCGCTCATGCGAGAGGAGGCAAAGAAGAGGTCAAGCCAAAGCCTGCACGGCAGACTCAACTTTGACCCTAATCCTGACGCATCCCCACCGCGCTACCGAAAGGAAGGACGCGAGAGGGATAGCCGTAAACAACCAGTGTTCGCCAGGATTGGAAGGAAGGTTGTGGATGATGAAGCAGCCGATCTTCAACATCTGGAGGAACCTGAAGAAAGCGAGCGGCGCGCCAATGTCCACGCTAGGCTTGGCAAGCGAAAAATCCAAGATAGGCTTGGGCGACGATGCTCCCCAAGTGAAAGCCCCTCAAGCTCTGACTCTGATGATAGTCGGCGCAAGCGCCACAGAGGAGCAAGCTCAGACTCTGATGATAGTAGACGCAAGCGTCACAAAAGAGTCCGCTCATCTTCAAGAGATTCCTCGGACAGCGAGACTGGACACTGGAAATCAAGAGGGAAATACCGCGACCAGGATGATGAAGACATGTCTCTCCCCTGGCGTCGCCAAAAGGTTGATGCGTTTACTAGGCGCATCAGTGACTTTTCTGAAAATAAGAAAAGGCGCATGCCTGCTAATGTCAAAACATATGATGGGACAGGTGATCCGGATGATCACCTAAAAATTTTCGAATCAGCAGCTACTATCGAAAATTGGCCACAGCCTGTGTGGTGCCATATGTTCAACTCCACATTAGTAGGAAACGCGCGCAACTGGTTTAGTAAGCTTCCACGTAGAAGCAATTGGTGGGTTTGAAGAGTTGCGCAGAGCGTTTCGCTTAAATTTCACCCAAAGAAAGAAGTGCGCAAAAAACCCTGTCGAACTCGCTAGGGTTAAACAGCGACAAGGTGAATCCACAAGCGCTTTCATGGAACGCTTCAAGGACGAGTGCATGAAAGTCAAGGCGTGTCCAGAGATACTCAAAATATCGGGTTTTATGAATGCAATAAATAACCCAGATCTGATAAAAAAGCTAAATGATAAGGTTCCCTTAACCTTCGATGAGCTCATGAAGCGCACGAGGTCTTTTGTCCAAGGAGAAGAAGCCGCCGCGGATAGCAGAAAAAGCTATTCGAACCATAGGTCGCAAGAAGAGTCAAGGAGACAATCCAATGACCAGAGCGGCAATCGTAATAGGAGTTACCGTAATCAAGGCGGCGGAAGGGGAAACGACAAGTATACCCCATTAACAAAAACTCCAAAGGAGATATTCGCAACAGAAGGAGCAAACTTCCCGAAACCACCACCAATCCGCACCCCAGAGGATAAGCGTATAGGGAATGGTTATTGCGAATACCATGGACAGAAGGGCCACACAACTAACGAGTGCGTCCAACTGCGCCAATTGATTGAAAAGTTGGTGAAGGAAGGAAAGATGGACCACCTCGTAAAAAACATCAGAGAAGGGAAAGATAAACAAAAACCAGTGGCCAAGAAAGAGGCGCCAAGAGAAAAGGCAGATATCATCTACATGATACAGCCATGGCCGCGCGTGACAAGACAAAAAGTTAGCCAGCGTTTCTCTAAGGGAAACGAAATCTCTTTCCCCTCCCTGACCGCGAACAACGCAGTGGTGGATCCACTTACCATTGAAATACATACGGGGGGTCACGACATCCGTCGCATGTATATAGATGGGGGTGCATCCGCTAATATTATATATGAACACTGCTTCAAGAAACTGCGACCTGAGATACAGAGTCAGTTGATCCCAGCCACAGCACCGCTCACTGGCTTCACAGGAGAGAAGATATGGCCCACGGGGCAATTGCGTCTATTTGTAGAAGTTGGTGACAAACCACACTCTACGGTTACCTGGATGGATTTCATGATAATCAGATCCCCCTCTCCGTACAATGGTATCATCGGGAGACCTGGAATATCATCTATTCGCGCCGTGCCATCCACAGCGCACGGGATGCTTAAGTTCCCAGTGGAAGGAGGCATTGTCACCCTTTACAATACCACCACACCACCCAAGGAATGTAACGCTGTGACAAGTGACGTAAGTATCGTTCCAGAACAACGCGCAATCAAAGTCCCAAACCTAACGGTCGCCATTCACCCTGAATATCCGGATCAACAGGTATCTATTGGTGGGTCCCTGTCTGACAAAGGCAGGTCAGCTATATGCGCACTCTTGCAAAATAATTTGGATATTTTTGCATGGGAGCCTAAGCATATGACAGGAGTGCCACGCTCCATCACGGAACATAAGCTACAAATCCGACAAGGATACCCTCCAATACGACAGAAAAAGCGCGGACAAGCTCCAGACCGCGCAAAAGCCATCCTGGAAGAAGTACATAAGCTAGTAGACGCAGGCATCATGCGTGAAGTCTACTACCATGATTGGCTCTCTAACCCAGTGATGGTAAAGAAGAGCGATGGCAGTTGGAGGATGTGCGTAGACTTTACAGATCTCAATAAAGCATGTCCACAGGACTGCTACCCGCTCCCGGAAATAGACTGGAAAATTGAGTCTCTATGTGGATATCCCTTCAAATGCTTCCTGGACGCATACAAGGGATACCACCAAATTCAAATGGCGGAAGAAGACGAAGAAAAGACGGCCTTCCACACAAGTCAAGGAGTCTACTGCTATACAAAAATGCCTTTCGGCCTAAAGAACGCAGGAGCAACATACCAAAGATTGGTAGACACTGCGTTCGAAAAGCAAGTGGGACGCAATTTGGAAGTATACGTCGATGATCTCGTCATCAAAAGCCATACAGAGGAAGAACTGGTGCGCGACATGGAGGAAACGTTCAAAACACTTAGGAGAATCAACATGAAATTGAACCCCAAGAAGTGTACGTTTGGCGCGACGGAAGGCATGTTTCTCGGGTATTTGATTGAACCCGATGGGATCAAGCCTTGCCCAGAGAAAACTCAAGCAGTCATTGACCTCCCCTCACCGCGCACACTGAAAGAAGTTCAGTCACTAAACGGCAAGCTAGCCGGACTGAACCGATTCTTATCCAAATCAGCAGACAAGTCACTTCCCCTATTCAAGACACTCAAGAAGTGCACCAAAAAGGGAGACTTCAGGTGGACTGCGGAAGCGGAAGAAGCTTTCCAACAGCTCAAGCAACACATAGCAGCGCTCCCAAAGCTTGTTGCACCCCGACCAGGGGAAGAGCTGATCATGTACCTGTCTGCGACCCAAGGAGCAGTCAGCGCAGTCCTATTGACAGACAGGGACTCCATCCAAACACCCATTTATTTTGTTAGTAAGGCGCTCAAAAAGACAGAGATCAACTACACGGCAATGGAAAAGTTGGTCCTAGCTTTAGTATTTGCAGCGAAAAGACTGCGCAGGTACTTCCAGGCGCACCCAATCGCTGTCATCACAGACCAACCCATCAAACAAGTTATCTCGAAACCCGACGCATCGGGGCGCTTACAAAAATGGAGTGTGCTACTGGGAGAGCACAATATATCATACAGACCGCGCACTGCAATTAAAGGGCAGATATTGGCCGACTTCATCATCGAGAAGCCGGACACAGACACTCCACTTGCGACAAGCAAGGAGGAACTTCAAGAACCATGGACTCTATTTACTGATGGATCCTCATGCGTAGATGGATCAGGAGGTGGCCTTATTCTCACCAACCCAGAAGGAGTCGAATTCACCTACGCACTGCGTTTTGAATTCACAGCCACGAACAACGAGGCAGAATACGAAGCACTCCTAGCGGGGTTACGTATCGCAGCTCAAA
The DNA here is from genome assembly GCA_021014915.2 of Artemisia tridentata subsp. tridentata. Classification (NCBI taxonomy): domain Eukaryota; kingdom Viridiplantae; phylum Streptophyta; class Magnoliopsida; order Asterales; family Asteraceae; genus Artemisia; species Artemisia tridentata. Next base: position 322,629,052 of record CP139507.1, on the reverse strand, counting down.
TGGGTGTACGTAATCTAGAGGTAAACGTCGATTCACGACTAGTGGCTAACCACGGTTCAGGCGAATATGTAGCAAAGGAGGAACACATGATCCAATACCTCGAAAAGACCAAATCTCTGATCCAGAACTTCGACAGATTCGTCATCAAGCAGGTTCCAAGGAGTGAAAACAGAAAAGCAGATGCGCTGAGCAAAATTGCATCCACCAGTTTTGCGCATCTATCAAAACAAGTTTTGGTGGAAACCTTGAAAAACAAGTCAATAACAGAGATGGAAATATCCACGGTGATAGAAGAGGAACATCCTACGTGGATGACGCCAATCATTGACTTCATCAGCAAGGGCATACTCCCCCAAGAACAAAAGGAAGCTCGGAGAATCCGGCGCACAGCGCAGCGATTCGAACTCCGAGATGATGTCTTATATAGACGCTCATTCCTACAACCATGGCTTAGGTGTGTTGGACCTCTCCAGGCAGACTATGTACTTCGAGAGATCCACGCAGGCTCATGCAGCATGCACTCAGGACCACGATCCATAGTAGCGCGCGCCCTCAGGTCTGGATACTATTGGCCAACTATGCACCGCGACGCACGCGACCTGGTACGAAAGTGCAATGATTGCCAAGTTCACAGACCCATTCCGCGCCGACCACAGCATGAGCTAACACCTATTACATCGCCATGGCCATTCTACAAATGGGGTATCGACATCGCTGGACCTTTCCCCATTGCCGCAGGAGGATTGAAATTCCTCATTGTGGCAATAGATTACTTCACCAAGTGGATCGAAGCAAAGGCAGTAGCGATTATAACAGGTAACCAGGTGAAACGATTCGTGTGGGACAACATAGTATGTCGCTTTGGATTACCTGGAGAAATTATCTCTGATAACGGAAAACAATTCCGCGATAACCCGTTCAAAGACTGGTGCGAACAGCTGAACATCACGCAACACTTTGCATCAGTAACTCATCCACAAACCAATGGTCTGGTCGAGCGCGCAAACAGAAGTCTTGGTGAAGGAATCAAAGCGCGCCTGGATAGACACAAAGGTAGATGGGTTGAAGAACTATCACATGTTCTTTGGGCGCACCGAACAACCATCAAGGTCAGCAACGGGGACACCCCCTTCTCTTTGGTCTATGGGACAGAAGCTGTCATACCAGCTGAAATTGGAATGCCAACCATCCGTACTGCGGAAGTTAATGCGGCAACCAATGATGATGAGCGGCGCATAGACTTAGATCTATTGGAAGAGCGACGTGAACGCGCAGCAATACGTGAAGAGAAAGCCAAGTCGAAAATGAAAAAATACTATGATACCAAAGTGCGCAGCACTTCATTCAGACCAGGCGACTTCGTATACCGCGAAAACGACTCAAGCCGCGCAGAAGACACTGGAAAGCTAGGACCAAAGTGGGAAGGACCTTACGAGGTCATAGAAGCACTTGGCAATGGAGCGTACAAGCTACGCGACAAGGACGGAAATGAGCTACCGCGAACATGGAACGTCCGCAACCTCAAACGGTGCTATCTTTGAAGAAGGCTACGGCCCAACATGGACACTCTTGCGCTTTAGAAAGTGCCCTCAATAAAGATCCATGTAATTTTATTTTTATGAATTATCTAGATAAACATTTTTTGTTAAACTTGCAAGTATTAATAAAACGTTATGGTTTCTAGCTAACTCCATAACACATTTAACTTTATTGTTTGCGTTTCTTATTATGTTTCAATATCGTTATTATCTTGCCTACATGGCGTGCATGCACACACTAAGACCCACGATGGCAGAAAGGATGAGTAAACCTAATAAACTACTCGTTGAGTAAGAGGGTTGCAAACCCATCAACACCGGATCACGAATCCTTGTTAAACACCTTGCGCTCAAGACGTTGGCGCAAGTTCCTCGCTCATCCCACGACGGATGCGCGATAGAGCACACTGTGCGCGTTTAACAAATAAGGAAATCAAGACTCTTGATTCCTTAAAGTAAAAAATACGATAAGTAAATTTACACAAATACATAGACGACTATGATTAAGTTGGACAAATTCAACACACGACTACGGTCCTTAAGGAAACTCATACACGATTATGATCCTTATTTTCTAAATACGCTTAAACACTTACACATATCTTCACACAAGGATATATAAGTCGTACAAAGAACTACGAGTTCAAAAGGCATAAGCATTTAGAAATTATAAAAACACCAAGTACAAAAGCAACTTTTTATTTATAGAATACGTTTCTACAAAAAGGCTTATACAAAAAGGCTAAATGCTATAGGCACGCCTTAGCTGGCTAGAGCCCCCATCAAGAGCCGCTTCCTTTGCATCCTCGAGTCGCTTCAGCAACTCAGCATCATCAAGGGAAACAGTGGCCACGCAGACAGGCACACCATCGGATCTAGGCTGATGCGCAGCGCCTATGCCGCACAGAATGGCCTTTCCTTTCTCGCCTTTCTTCCGTGCGACCCTGGAAACATGCGCATTTAGCGACCTTTGCAAAGAAATTTCTTTCTCAAGACGGAAAGGATTTAGAATGTCACGAGGCTGAGCAAAGATGGGTACCTTCAACTGCGCCACATCAGGCTTCAAGTAGAAGTCCACCTGCTGCTCTGCATCATCCTGCAGATGCCTAGGAAGAGTGAGCCCCGCCATAATCACACTGATCGGCTGGTCCTGATCACGCTCCAAGAGAGCGATGTGCGGAAGCTCAAGCTTCTTTAGCTCCTCCATGGCAGCAACAAGCTCAGCATGGGCATCCGCCTTATACCCAGGCACCTCAGCAAGCGGCACAGTCAGCAACTTGGCTTCCGCAAGCTTGTCTGCGGCCGAGGTCTCACCGTGCGCAATGGCGCAATTGACAACCTTCCCAAAGGATCCGGTGACCTCAGGATGCTCCAGCGTACACATGGCGGCCAGGCGAAGACCATGGCTGATCAACCACCTACGATATAACACAAGTGTTAATAAGAAAAAGGGTCTCAAATATATACAAGTTATAAGGAAAATACAATGGTCATATACCTGCGCTCGGCCACAGCTTGAACCAAATGAGGATAAAGCTCCTCATCATACTCGATGCTAAGCTTACGAAGCTTCTCCTCCTGCATCTTCAGCGCAAGCTCCACTTTGCTGCGGAACTCCTCAATGTTGGCAAAGTGCTTGCTCCTATTTTGTTGCAAGTACTTCAGCGCCCATAAAGAATTCCGTCTCTGAAGATCCGCAGCAGCGCGCTCCTTCCCCAGCTCAGCCATCACCATGACCTTCTCCTCACCCATCTTTTGCGCAGACGCCTCTGCGCGCTCCAGTTTAGCCTTGGAGCTCAGCTGCTCAGCTTTAGAGCTTGCTAATTCAGACTGCACAGACGCTAATTGCGCCCGCAGTCTGGAAACTTCATCAGACTGGTACACCCTGGCTTGCGAAACCAGCTCAGACTGGCGCACAGCTATGGAGGCCAGCTCCTCCATCGCGGAGTCAAAAGGACTTAACTCCACTGCAGTGTCCTTCGACGCAGACGCCTCAAGGGGACTCTCCTTGGGTGGCGCACTCTCATCAGCAACACCAGCAGGCTGTTTACTGTATGAAACATCAAGACGCAAGATCAGTGTACGGAAAACAGACAAGCATATACAAATTCCTAAGGGGTTAATAAAAACTACTTACGGGGGGGGAGGAGTCGAGGACACGTTTTTCTCCTTCTCAGCCTCAGTTGAGGACACGTCCTTCTCCTTCTCAGTTTCAGTCGTGGACGCACCTCCACCAGACTTCTCAGCTTCCACACTGAAGACACGGAGCAACACGGTTAGAGTAAAATACAACTTGACAAAAGTTTATAGCTAACAATTCAGATACTTACTCCATCTGCACCTCAGTAAAAGATGGGCCTTCCCCAGCCTCAGTCCGCGGCCTCTTGGAAGGCCCTTCACCATAACCACCAGACGCTCTCTTCCGCGTCAGCTGGGAGACCTCCTCCATATCATTATCAGAATCCTCTAAATGGATCAAGGGGGGAGGAGGCTGCGCAGCCTCAGGACTTGGCTGTACAGGAGGAGCCACCTCCTGAATTGGCTCAGCTGCTATCACACCAGGGGAGCCTTCGGGATCTGGGATAACCAAATCCACGACACGCCCTGCCGTCGCCTGCAGAATAGTCTGCTCACCATCCCCCAGAGGACGCACCCCCACCGCCACAGCACGCGGATTTTCCAGCCTCACAACAGCAAACAGATCCATATCTGCGCATCAAGTAAACAAAGGAAAGCAAGTTACATAAAGTATGAAAAAAGAAGAAGCGCTTACACTAAATAACGACAGTAAGGCGACAGAAGGAGCACCCACCCGTGCCATCCGCATTCAAGAATGTGGGGACCTCCGTCTCATGCTCAAAGAAATTGCGACTGATGCCCATATGCACCAGGAACGCCTCCGGATATGGCTTGATGGGAATACGGTTCTCATCAATGATCGCCGCATGATCCGCGTTATACCACGTCTCAGGGGGGCGCTCATCCTTGGGCAGATCGGCACGGGTGTAAAACGGAAAATGGTCAGGGAAGACGGCTTCATCAACCCAAAAGAATTTTTCCCTCCAATCCTAGAGCTTATCTACCTTCTGCACGTAACATTGCAACTTTCCAACGCGCTTCGAGAAGGTAACCCACCCATTTGACCACGTTGCGTGATAAAACGCGCGAAATAAGTGGAGGGTTGGGTGAATCGCCAACAAGCGACAGTTCACCTCAAAGTTAGCAATCTTCCCAGCACCAATACAATGCAACTGGGAGATGTGGAGATTGTAGTAATTGAGAATGTCACTCAGTAACACGGAGATGGGGACGCGCTGATTCGCCCACTCGAAAAAGCGCGTATATAACCCCACCTTCCCAGCAGGGAAATCCGCGATGGTGTCATTGGGACCGGGTACCTCTGGGCGCAGGCCCATAGGGATAAAGTAATCCGAGGTGAACTGAATCAGTTCATCCTCGGTTATGTCAGAATGAAAATCATGAAGTTGCGCTACCATATTGTGACTCAGATTATGTGCGCACGCGCAATTACCTTTGAATTATCTTTTTCTTGGAAGAAGATTTGAAGATGTGAAAATGGTGGAAGTGTGATTTTTTAACTGTGGAAGTCACAGTGAATAAGCGGCGGTAGTTTATATACCTTTCCTATCCACCACAGGTGATCGCCACGTGTACCCCACTAGCTCCAATCGTGTGGCTAGGATAAATGACGGGACATGGCAAGTGGGCAACCTCTCCGTTTCCCAAGGTACCCAAATTGCACTTTTTTGGACTAGATACATTACACGTGCGTTTTGGGCGGTAATTTTTTGAAAGCTTCCCGCGTACGCGTGGGGATATTTTCGATACAACTCTAGTCTAGCGTCCGCAGGTTTTACCCTGCGCACACTAGACTGGGGGGACATGATGACGTATAGTCTATACCCGGGTCACGAACCCGGTTAGTAAACAATACTAACAATTAAGCCCACCACGTATGGGCCGCAACTGGACTATCAGTTGCGCGGTTTGGGTCGACAAGGCCCAACCCCAAAGCTATTTCCGGAGAATATATGGAATATCTTCTAAATAAAGAAGATATATACCAAATCTCCGATATCGGCGTACATGCCGAAGAGTAGGGAACACGAAACCTATTAGGGTTTCGTGCATATATAAAGGGCATTCCAGCCCTCGGTAAACGGGACGATCTTCAATAAACCCTAAACCATAAACTAAACCCTACGTTCGATTACTTACTCTCACGCCGGAGGATAATCGGGGGAGACAATCCCTCGATAAGCCTAACGGTGTTTGTTATTTTTCTTAGTGCGCAGGTCACATCAAGCATTAAGATTCGAATTGGTACGAGAATAGAAGCCCTATCAAGGAACGCCCAACTTTTGTATCAACAATTAGTATATTGTTCGGTTACTTGTCGTAAAAGTGATTGTTAAGTATATATCGAGCATCGAAAATCTGTACAAGTAACTGATGACTGTGTTAGTTACTGTAAAAGATTGTTTTGTTATTTCTCGTAAAAGCAGTTGTTAGGTATATATAGATTATAGAGTATCAAAAATTATGTATGTGTGGCATGAAATTATCTAACCTAACATGTGAAATTGACACTATTACATGTTGAGTTTGTGATTATATTCTATTAATTGTATATGTGATTGTTAGTCGATTTGTGAATGTGATTTTAGAATGTTAGTCAATTTGTGTATTATTGTTAGACTTTTGTGAATGTTTTAGGATTTTAGTGATTAATTTCGGAAAGTCCCCGTCCGAAGTTAATCATCCTATAGAAAACCCGTCTGGAATTAATTTATTAGAAATTAATTTCGGAAAGTCCCCTGTTTGGGACTGCTTTTTGAATGTTTTGTCTCATTTAGGATATGGATGCGTATATCTGATTTACTATTTGAGATGATGTCGACAATATTTCTCCTTTACTCCTACGAATATGTCTTTAATGCACATATTTGGGGAGTTGAGGGGAAATGCTGCCGAAATTTTCTCAAATAGTAAATCAGTTATACGCATTCATATATGAGACGAATCATTCAAAGAGTGGGTTAGGATTGCCTTCAATAGTTGCACTAGGTGAACAAAACAACTTGTAATCATTAATTAAGTGCATATAATAACTGATTGCATCATAAAAATGCAGTTATGATAATTGATAAGAGTTGGACCCTTTTAGAGAGTCGTTGTTCAAAACAATTTCTTGATGGTCTTGCCGCATTCCTCGATCATTGCAAGCCGTTATTGAATAGTTACGGAAACATAAAATGTCCATGTCGTCTTTGTCGTAATGTTGGATGGGTATCTCTCGAAGTTCTTAAAAACCACATAGGCCAAAATGGGTGGGACCCAACTTATACACAATGGTGCGATCACGGTGAACCAGATCCTCCGCCGTTAATACATAACACAACACAACGTGAGATGAGTGACATGGGTGCGTGCCTTAATGATATTCTTGATATTCCTCCGAATAATGAACAAAATGATATTCTTGATATTCCTCCGAATAATGAGCCGACTCATGGAAATATTGGCGAGACAAGTAATGGGCCGACTCAAGAAACGACACCTGCTCTACTTAACGAGTTTGAAGAGTTACTTGCAAGTTCCAACCAGGCTCTGTACCGGGGTTGTGACTTTATGACAACATTGGATTTTATGGCAAAGTTTACGCATCTCAAGGTCAGCGGTAAATGGAGTGATACTTCATTTAACAAAACGCTAAAATTTCTTCAGGAGGTATTTCCGCCCAGGTTAGGTTACAATCTCCCACCCTCATACTATGCTATAAAGAAGACATTTAAAAAGATCGGGTTAGGGTACGAGTCGATACATGCTTGTGAAAATGATTGCTTTCTATATCGGGGGGATGATGCCAAAGATTTGGAGTATTGTCCGGTCTGTAAAACGAGTAGATGGAAAGACAAGAACACAACGGGGAAGAAAGTTCCTAACAAGGTGTTGCGTTACTTTCCTATCATTCCTAGACTACAACGTTTGTACAAGTCTATTCACAGTGCAAAACATATGACTTGGCATGCTACTGAAAAGTCTACGGAAAACGGTAAGATGCAACACCCGGTTGATGGTAAAGCATGGCAGAAGTTTGACAATAAATATTCGGATTTTGCTAAAAAAAACCAAGAAACGTTCGATTAGGGTTGGCTGCTGATGATTTCAATCCGTTCGGAAACCTTAGTCAGACTTACAGCATGTGGTCGGTCATATTAACAACATACAACTTGCCTCCGTGGTTATGCATGAAAGAGACTTCTTTGATGCTGACGTTGTTGATTCCTGGCCCTAAATCACCGGCGAAGGACATTGATGTTTACTTGAAGCCCTTGATTGATGACCTGCAGGAATTATGGAAAAAACCAGGTGTCTTGACTATGGACACTGCTATAGGCACTGAATTCCACATGAGAGCGATACTTTTATGGACCATCAATGATTTTCCTGCTCGAAGTAGTTTGTCTGGTTGGCAAGGGCAAGGTTACTACGCTTGCCCTACATGCAAAGTAGACACTCCGGCTACGCGTGTGATAAGCAAAACAGCTTATGTTGGTCATAGAAGATTCTTAAAAAAAACCATAAATGGAGGAGGGACTATACGACATTCAATGGTGAAACTGATGATAGAGATCCTCCTAGAAAAGATACCAGGGCTGATATTTTGACTCAACTTGCGACATTGCCCACACGTGTGCCGGGGAAACATCCAGATTATGGGGGTGGGAAGATAAAACGTAATCATACAGTCGAACTGAACTGGACTAAACGGTATATTTTCTACGATCTTGAATATTGGTCTTTTCTTTCTCTACCACACAATTTAGATGTCATGCATATTGAAAAAAATGTGTTGGAGAGTATCTTGAACACTTTGTTAATGAATGACAAATCTAAAGACACCGCTAAGGCAATACAAGATTTGCAAGCTTTGGGCATTCGACAGGAGTTGTGGCTCGGAAACAAACAAAATGGGAAGTGCTTGAAGCCTCATGCTAAGTACTCCCTCACACCCGATAAAAGAAAACTGTTCTGTCAATACATCAAAACAGTTAAACTACCAGATGGGTTCGGATCCAAGTTCAAGTCAAAAGTGACCAAATATGATAACAATATAACGGGCATGATGTCTCATGACTGTCATATAATGATGCAACGGTTACTTCCTTATGGACTTCAGCAATACTTGGACGCACAGACTTATACACCATTGATCGAGCTTTGTTTATTCTTTAAGCAAATTTGCGCTCGAACTTTGATGGTGAAAGACATGGTGAAAGCTAAAGACCAGTTGATCAATATTTTGTGCAGTCTCGAGCAAATATATCCTCCTGCTTTTTTTGACATTATGATTCACTTGGTTATGCATTTACCTGAAGAGGCTCCTGAAGGCGGGCCTGTTTCATTCCGGTGGATGTATCCATTTGAAAGATACATGAAGAAGCTAAAAAACTATGTACGAAATAAAGCTAAGCCGGAAGGTTCAATAGCGGAGGGTTATGTTGCAGACGAAGCATTAACTTTCTGTTCTCGTTATTTTCGTGGTGTTGAGACAAAATTTAATCGTGCAGCTGCATCTCAGGACTGTCCTCGCCCAACAAGTGATTTCCAGGTGTTCCGATCACTATGTACTAAGTCTGGTAAAGAGACATTGATTCGATTAGGTCTCCAAGAAATGAAGAGAGTGATATGGTATGTACTTCACAACAGTCCTGAGATCGACACGTACATGAACGCGTTCGAGAGGTATGCGTTTTTATTTTGACATTTCTTTTTCCCAATTTATTTTTACAATTTATTCTAATATCATGAACATTTTCAGGGAATTTCCTAATAGCGACATGCAACAAGAATTTTCGAGATGGTTTGAGACGAAGGTAAACTTATTGTATATATTTCCCTGTATAAATAACGACAATTACTCATCTCTATCTATTCTTATCTTTTTTCATAGATCCGTAAACTTTACATAGCCAATGACCCAAGCTGTACTCCCGACTTAGTCGCTTTGTCTTGTGGACCATCACCGACCCCAATCTCAGTTAACTCTTGCGTAGTCAACGGTGTGAGGTTTATCGCACACAGCCGCGATATAAAACGTACAACTCAGAACAGCAGAATTTGTTCACCTGGTGAGAAGAAGGGAGAAATGTATTATGGTCAGCTAGAAGAAATTCTGGAGTTCGCGTATTCCCAGTTCAGAGTTGTGTTGTTTCGAGTTAAGTGGTTCGACTTATGCAACAAAAGAGGTAGAGTCCAACGTTTTACCACTAGAAACAACATGACACAAATTTTGGCATGTAGCTATGCGTTCGAAGATCAACCTTACATTCTCGCAACACAAGCAAAACAAGTCTTCTACCTTGAAGATCCTGCCAGACGACCACTCCATTGGAAGGTCGTCCAAGAATTAAATCACAACACAACCTGGGATGTCATCGTGGTAGAAGACGATGATGATGTGATACATGACAACAACTCATCCGATCTCTCACCGTCTGCTAATTTGAATGATTTGGAATTTGAAACCTTAAATATCGATGGTGAATCAACGTTAGTTGAGGCACCACCACCACCACCACCAATCATTCCTGTTGATGACGACGATGATTTTATTGATGATGAAGACGACGCGGGCAGCATTGATGAACTCAAATAAGTACATTTTATTACTATCATTTATCCTATTTATTTGACTTGTTTTATTATATTATCTGTGAGAATTGATACGTTAATGTTTACTTTTGTAATTCTCAGGTAAAAACAAGTATTTGGTGAAACTTGGCGATTTTGGACTAATTATGGAGCAAAACAAGCAAGAAGTTAAGAGTCTACTGAAATGTACAAGATCAAGACATTCTGCTCCAGATGCGCCGCATCTTACTTATTACATACGGCGCATCACTATCAAGATTTCACAAGATACGATCCAAGATACAAGAGGACATGCGCCGCATCTATAAATGAAGTTACGCCGCATCTATAAATGGAGTTACGCCGCATCTTCTGGCGGTGTACGAATATTCCTGAATATATTAATCTTGGACCCCACGCGAAGTTAAGTCAATGCGCCGCATCTACTTATTAGATGCGCCGCATCTTACCTCAGACAGAAACTATAAATACCCCAAAGACCAGACGAATTAAGAGACTTTTGTTACGTACGATATTCGAAGGACAGAAGCCCTAGGCCGAATTCAGTCGTGATAGCAGCACAAGACACACCTTGAACAAAGATACGAGAGCTGTAAGAAGGTCCTGCATGTATTCAATTCATTAAGTAGTTTTGTTTTATTGTATTAGTACACTTTAATTGATCAGGATTGATGGGCTTGTGTTATGTTATCATTCACTTCAACTCCCCTTAAAATTGCTTTCCCATTAATTAAAGTTTATATGTTGATGTCTTTGGTGACTTTTATTAGTGCATTGATAACCTCTGTGTCTAGCTGAGCATTGCTTGGGTCGCCATGCCCCTTCCTCGCCTATTTATTAGATCGCCTATGCATTCTATCGTCTGTAGAAAAGTAGGAAGAAAGATAAATGGGATAGTCATAAGTAATCATTAAGGGTTTACTCGCCGATAAGATTAGAACCAACGAGAAAGGATTTAATCTCGGTGCGTTGCATAGAACTATACACTTCATATAAAACTAGCAATAAAACAAGTGACAAGCTACTTAACTATCAGGACAGGTCTTCTTATTGTCTCGAGTATTTATCTGTGTACGTGTGTGCTATTCGCTGATTCGTGCCTATTAGTTAGTTTATTATTTAATTGCAACCAAACCGTGCCAGTCTCTCAGGCTGAACCCCCTTGCGTTAAATTAGGTTGTATAGCTAACTTAGATATTAAAATACTGATTAGAATAACTAGATAATACGTTCCACTCTTAGTGATCGACACTCTACTTACCATTATATACATACTGACCGGGTACACTGCTCGTTAAAGTGTGTGTGTTATTGATAAGTCGGCTAAATATAAATTTAAAACTTGAATACTGCTAAAACAACAACGACATACCGTGGGTATAAATTAGAGCACTCGCACGCACGCATCAACGATCCTTATGATTTAGCAGCTTCTGATAATGAAGTCGCAAACAATTCTGATGATGAAGTTGAAGTTGCGGCTAATGTTGTTTATGATAGTGATTATGATTTAGCAGATTGATCTTAAATTGTAACTTGTAAAAAGACACTTATTTTAATGAAACTGTTATGGATTGTTTAAATGTGTATGTATTTGAATGTGTATGTATTTGAATGTGTGCATGCTTATGTTAATTTGTTCCCGAATTTCTATATGTTATTCAACTTGTACTTTTACAGATGGCAGCAGCAGTCGCGCGCGGTCATGGTGGTGACGGTGCCGGTGACCCACCTTCCCCTCCCCGTCAGATTGAGAGCGGTTGCCGTGGTGGTAAGAATTTCTAGATTATTTTCAAAGAAACTTAAACTTGATCATTTGAATTTGGTTACATGTTACATTATGAATTTTTCACTCACTTCAATTGTAGGATCACAGCGACCCCGAAGAGGAGGTGGGGCGGGGCGGGGCGGGGGGGGGGGGAGGCAGGGGTGGAGGTCGGGATGGCGGCAGGCCGCGGCGAAGCCAAGCCACGAAGAACGTGGCCCTCAAGAAAGCCGTGGAACTTAGCGGCCCGCAGTCGATTGAGTTCGAGACTAATGATCAGGGGACGTACGTTCATGTGGGCAAGCACTCCGGGTGGTTCAGTAACTACGTCGGCGAGCTGATTAGGCAGCTGCCGTTGCACTATGCCTCCTGGCACGATATAGAACCGGAAAAGAAGGCGCACATCCTTCCACAGCTCGGGGTCAGTTATTTCATTTTCTTTTTATATTGTTATGTTATCGTGTTTATTTATTTAAATGTGCATATTTATTTAAATTTGTTTATTTATTTATATATCTATATTTAAATATTTTAATGTGTACATTTATTTAAATTTGTTTAAATGTGTATATTTATTTATTTATTTATTTATTTATATCTTTATATTAATTTTAACTATATTTGATTGCAGCGTATGTTTAATTTGGAGCGCCATATGCGCGAATCGCACTGGCATAACATTCTGACCGGCATCAATGCGTATCTGGCTAGGCAATACGCGGATAACAAATATGACCTGAAGCGCGATTTCTTTACCAGGGAGGGTGGGGCTGCGAATGTGGATGCGATACGAAGAAACCCTCCTCCGAACATGGAGCAGTCTGTGTGGGAGGAGCATGTGAAGCTCTACATGTCGGAGAAGACCGTGAAACGAGCTGCTGTGAACAAAGAGAACCGAAAGAAGAACAAGGTTTAGAGCCGCCACGGTTCCAGATCATTGGCCGCTTCTCGACACGAATATGTAAGACACATTTTATTTTTATAAGATTATTTAATTTTAATTATATATTAATTAAAAGTATTTACACTAAATAAAATATATATGGTGTTTGATTTGTCATTTTAATTTGTTTCATCCTATATGCATGTGTATATACAGTTTGAGAACAACGAGGACAACCAGTACCCGTCCCTCATCCAGAGCTTTTTTGACACGCATTGCAAGGATGGTGTATGGTTGCAGGATGAGGCTCGGGTTCAATATGTAAGTATCGGTGTTTTTTTTGTTTTTTTTTCCCTTCAAACACGCACTTTAATGATTTATTGAAACATAATCTAGTAATTAACCCGACTAATATATTCATTTTCTCATTTTTTTTTCAACTACATAGGAAGAGATGGTCAGGCTAAGGGATCTCGGATCGGATACGCCTACAGGGGTGGCATACACAGAAGAGGAGATACTTGCCCGGGTAATAAAGGGCAAGCACATATAGCCGGCAGGGGCAGGGTGGTACCCGACTTGAGCAGGCTACCGTTACCATACACCCCGACTCCACCTCCAGGTATGTACAGTGCGATAATACTAATAGATTACTCATGACTCATCTTATGTATTGAAATGGCCGTTTTTAAATTTTGATTATTTCGTTTTTAGGTGTGTACACTAGGCCCCAAATCGACGAGAAGCTTGCTGAAGCTCAAAAGAAGATTGATGAAGCTGAGAAGAAGAGTGTTGCAACTGAGAAGAAGAGTAATGCAGCTGCAGCAGAAGCTAAGCAAGTTAAGGCGCAGCTCGATTTGTTGATGAGTTTTGTCCGGAGCAACCTGCAATGGCACGAGTTTATTAGCCAGATACCTTCTCAATCTGTTGTAGGCTCAGGCAGCGGGTGTGGCGCGGGAGGGAGTAGAGCAGGCGGGAGCAGGAGTGGCTCAGGCGGGAGCGGGAGTGGCTCAGGCTGCGAGAGTGGCTCAGACAGCGAGAGTGGTGATGATGAGGATCGTCGTAGCGATGATATGGATGACAACGAGAGGCGCTAGAGGTATATGTGTTATTTGTGTTGTTTTTATCTTTGAAACTATATTTTGGCGACCCGAATCTTATTATTGTATAGTTTAACCTTTTGGCGACTTGAACATTGCGGATATTGCAACATTTGTAGATATGGCCGCTAGGTCTAGCGATTATAACACCCGTTTTGTAAAGTTTATAATGTATTTTGAGGGTGTTATAAAGTTTATAGCCGTTTTGTAAAGTTTATAAGTGTTTCGTGGTTATATATAACCGTTTTAGCCGTTATAAAGTTTATAGCTGTTTTGTAAAGTTTATAAGTGTTTAGTGGTTTTGGATGTGTTGGTATTGAGCTGGGAAATTGCAGGTTTGGATAGATTTTTTCGGAAAAATTTTTCGGAAAAAATATAGAACATTGCAGCTGTGCAGGCTGCTGTGCATCTGCACTATAACTAAATGTCCACGACATGTCGTCGGCATTTAATATCAAAATCAATCCATAGTTTTATAGTACCGACGTCATGTCGTCAGTATTATTTACACTTTCATTAACTTTTATAAATAATACCGACGTCATGACGTCGGTATTATATACAATTTCGTTGACTCTTATAAATAATACTGGTATGTGCTTATTCACATACCTTTATTTGACCAAAACCGGACCCAAAAAGACCAAAAACCCGGCCAAAATGCCCAATATATTGTGTTTTTGTGTTTTTATATGTGCAAGCACGGATATCGAGGAAAAGGACAAAAATCAAGCAAAGACCGGGAAACCGAGCACGAGATATGGAAGTTTTATTTTTAGCCGATGCCGGGATGCAAAAAAGTCAAAATCCGCCTTAGAGTTCCACCAAATGTCAGAAATCACCCTTAGATCATCTTTTGTAAAATGGCAGCTAAGGTCCCTTGATTTTTAGCAATTTACATAATTGGTCCCTAGTGTTTAAAATCCCTTAAACCTTAAAACAATTAAACCCGGATCCACACTTTACCATAAACCCAATCCACTCCTTAAACCAACACAACCCAACCCATCTTACACTCTAACCCAGCCCATTCACTTTTTCCCTAACCCGATCCACACCCAAAACCCGGTCAACCCAACTCATATAACACACACTCAGTCAAAAGAAATAAAAATAAAACACACACTCTCTATCACTAAAACAAAAACGCGCCCAAAATTCACCCCCAATCCCAGAGTTACTATTCACCCAAAACCCTAATGTTACCGTATGAATATTTACCACAATTAAGGGTATTTAGGACAATGATTGGCCCTTCTAGAAGACCCTGACGAGAAGAATGACACATGGCAGCTGCTGATTGGTCCGAACACGCATCAATTTTGATCCAAAGGCCAGAGATGAAGGATTGTTGATCAAGGGAAGATCTAAGGGTGGATTTGAGCTCAAGCACGCACGGATTGCCAACGTGGACTCCCAGAAGGTTCCCCTGAAGCTTATAAATAGAGGACCTCCTCATTAGCTAAGATCGGTCCAATTTTTATGTTTTAAAAAATTGTTGCCAATTTTATTGTCATTTTACTGCTTTCATAGTGTAATCCTTTAATTTCAGTTGTAATTTTCATTTTCAGTTGTAATTTTTCCAAGTTATTAATGAAATACTAGTTTCCGTTTCTTACAAATTCGAATCTCTTTAAATTTTCAGTTTGATCTTAGCTTATTTGTGTTATCAGTAGTTTATATAAACCATTACTAGCTTATTTCCATTTTTCATTTCATATTTTGTTCACCTTATTGCAAAAAAATCCAAAAACATTGAAAAAAGACAAAAAAAAAAAAAAAATCTGAAAATAATCCAAAACTCCAGCTTCAATAAGCTGTTTTTCATTTAGTTTTAGCTTATGTAAGCTTACTAGCTTATTATAAGTGAATATTAGATTAAATTCTGTCATAAAATCAAAAATCCAAAAAAGTCAACGATGGTCAGCTGTTGAAGGAAGGTAATAAATTCTGGTAGATCAAGCTTATTTGGGAAGAGTTTGGCCTATCTAAAGATAGGCTTGGTTGAAGTTTAACCTCTGTTCAGCTGAGGTGGTTTTGTAAGTACAATCTCATTTTCTTATTCATTATCTGCATATGCTATCTAAGCTTGTTTCATGCTTGTTTCTTAGTTGTTAATTTGAATAAGTAGTTATAGATTAGTAATAGTTTATAGTTTATTTCAGTTGTTGTTAGTTAATATAGTGCATCAGTTAGTAATTTGTTAATATATTAGTTCATCAGTTGGATAAGTGAGCTATATAGGGACTGTTTTCAAGGTTTTGAATCTATCACTGTTCATTGGTAATTTCTGAGATTTAATTGAGCCTTGTTGAGATTTAGGTTGCTGTTAAGGATTAGATGATAATGAAGTTGTAGCTCATATGCGATTTTGGATCAATAGTGCAAGAATTTGAGTCATTGGCTGCCATAATAAGCTATATTTAAGCTAGTATAGATCTGTGATAATCAGTGGTGTTCTTGTGGATAGATTAATGTTTTCAAGTGGTATTCAAGTGTGGGATTAGGTTTCATAAGTTTTGCGCCAAAAATATTGAACTGCTGTCACAGAACAAGTGCAGGTCTGCACTGATTTCTGCACTGCTGATCTAGGCAGATTTGTGGCTTATTCTCTTAAGCTATAGGTCTGATTTTTGGATTTTCTAGTAGTCCACTAAGTAGGCTTTTAGTGCATAATTTGGTTTCAGCAGTAGTAGCTTATTAAGTGACTCAAATCAGGCCTGCAATAAGCCCATAAGACCTGTTGCAGACCTGATTCAGATTTGGTGTCTAAATATGCCTGTTCTAAGCTTCAATTAGAGCATCAATTAGTAGTTTGTGATAGGGATTTTGTGATTTTCTGACACTCAGTAGTATAGGTTAGCTTTTGCCCCCATTAGGTTCAACTTTACAGCTTATTTAGACTGCTAATTGAGGCCTGCTAGTTGACTGATTAGCAATTGTTTTCTGTCTTTTATAGCTTTCTGAATTTGAGCTTAATCTGCTTATTAGTGCTTGTAATTTGCTTATTTTTGCTTCTCTGAGTTTAGTGTAGTTGCTAGTACTTATTTTCTAGCTTTTAGAACTTTTAGGTTAGAAGTGCTTATAAATAAGCACTTATTAGCAGTGCTTATTAGGACAACTGCTTATTTAGGATCGAACACTTTCTGAATTTATTTTTCATAGATTAAAAATTTAATTTTAAAATTACTCAAAAATTTTCAGATTTTTCCTAGCTGTTTTACTATTTTTAAATCATTTAAATTGATTTAATTAGTTTTTAATTCATAAAAAAATTATTAAAAAGTCAAAAAAATATTTTTCTTTTTCCAAAAATTTTCTTTTATCAGTTTTTATATAGGAAAATTATTTTTATATTTTTAGGTTTTGAATTTTAGAAGTTCACTTTTATTTACGTTTTATAATTCGTCGCGTAACGTTTTAAAATTCAAATTTTTCGTTTTTAGGATTACATACTTAGCTTAATTGTTTCTTTAGCTTAATTAGTTGTTTACTTTTATTATTTTATTGTTCGTAGTGTAAAATCACAAATCACCACTCTTTTTCACACACATTCACCACACGTATTCGACACCGGAACAAAGACTCGATATTCGACCTTCGTTGGGACACGACCCGGGGAAAACGCATACGTTGCCTTTTCCTTTGGAAAAATATACTATAAAAATACATAATCAAAAAATGGCGCCGCTGCCGGGGAAGGCTTGAAAAGAGTTGCAGTTTCACCTTAAGAATCGTGTTTTGAAGACCCTTCCTCGGAAGTTTTCGTTTTCATAAAAATAAAAATACAAAAAGAAAATAATTAAAAAACACTTTTCCTAAAGTGTTTTCACCATTAATAATAAATCCTCGCTCTCGAGATGGCGTTGTAAACCATTCCGAAATAACAACAAAAGAGATCGTGAAGTTAAACGTTTCTTGGATTATTTCTTTGCTACAACCTATACACGGGGTTTAAGGAGGTCTTGACATTAAATTGCAGACCGAAGAGAGATCCATTCTTCTCTCCCGCCACGCTGCGCGTAGTTTTGAAAGAAACGAGTACGGTTGATTAACGATCACCAAAAAGATAATAAATCTAATTTTTTATTAAATATAAAAATCCAAAAATTATTTTCTTTTCAAATTTGGTTTTCCTTTTTGATTTTGTGTTTGTTTTAGGTGTATGCACACCCGATCTTCTACTTCTCGACCTCTTCTTTCACCACTATCAAATCTCGAGAGGATCATTCGTCATAATCACCGTGTTTTATTTCCAACCGAGAAAATAAACGACGATCAACATCCGCCGATGGGTGATGATAATCACAACCACGGGCAAGCTCCCGATCTCCACACTATGCAAGAGCTACTCCAGTGTCCCACCGTGGGATACGGAGATGCTATTGTCATACCCCCGATTCGAAACACAAATTTTAAACTCGAGACCGGTTTAATTCAACTTGTCACGGGAAATCAATTTCATGGTTTTGATCGGGAGGATCCTCACAATCACATCCGATGGTTCAATAAATTGACCTCAACACACTACCATAAGGATGTCCCTCACGAAACAATCAAATTGATGTTATTCCCATTTTCGATCGAGGGGGCGGCCCGAATTTGGCTCGAGAAAGAACCTCCTCAATCAATCCAAACTTGGGAAGATCTCGTCCATAAATTCGTGAACTACTTATTTCCACCATCTAAAATGACCAATGCTAGAAATGAAATCACAAATTTCCAGCAACGATTTGATGAGAATTTCGGTGAGGCATGGGAACGATTTAAAGATCTCCTACGGAAATGCCCACATCACGGATTCTCAGAATTGCATCAAATCGATACATTCTACAATGCCTTAACTCAATCAGACCAGGATTTACTCAATGCAGCCGTCGGTGGCAATATCATGAGTCGAATGCCGAGAGAAATTTTTTCAATTATTGAGAACAAATCTAAGGTACCTACCTCAAGGAACAAACCGGTTGTTTCTAAGGTGAGTACCCAAGCTTCTAGCAGTGATGCTAAGATCGACAAGCTTGCAGATATGTTCCAAGCTTTCATTCTCTCAGAACAAAAGAAACAATCTTCTCCACCCGCTCAAGTGAAAGCGGTGCAAGAAAATTGTGTTATTTGTGGTGGTCCCCATCCTTATTATGATTGTCAAGCTACCAACAGCCAAGTTTGCAATGCTACCGTAGCATCTGCAAACTACAATCAGAATCAAGGATTCCGTCCTCAAGGTGAAGTTAACTACCGAGTTAGCAACCAAATGGGACCACCCGGTTTTACACCCGTTCAAAACAACCAAAACCGTTTTCCTCAAACCAATCAAAGCTTCAACCAAAATCGTGGAAACAATTATCAAACTCAACCGCAACAAGTCTATCAACCTCCTCCCCAAGTTCCATTTCCTCCCGACTTTGTGAGTTACATGAAAGCAACCGATGCTAGCATACGAACTATGCAAGGTCAAATCAACAATATGAGAGCTGACTTTCGGAAGGAAATTGATACGACGATATCTCGACAAACAAACGACCTTAAGCAAATGATGAGTGGATTTTTTCAAATGAATCAACCCTCAACCTCGGGTACTTCTTCTCTTCCTAGCAACACAATTGCTAACCCGAGGGGCGATGCTAAGGCAATCACGACTAGGAGCGGTGTTTCATATGATGGACCCACGGCTCCGGCTACTTCTTCTTCTCTACCTCCCAAGGTAGTCGTCCGTGAGACCGAGGTGACCAAGGATATGGAACCTCCTACTAACAACGGAGGAACCAAAGACGTCCAACCTCGGGTCATCCATCCATATGAACCGAAAAATGTTGAACCAAAAGAAAAAGCTCCCGTTAAGACCACACTTCCTTACCCTTCAAGAATGAATGATCAAAAGCTCCGCGATAAAGCTTCGAGTAAAATGGAAAAATTCTTTCAAATATTCCAAGAATTACATTTCGACATAAGCTTCGCGGATGCTTTGCTCTTGATGCCTAAATTCACTTCCACACTCAAAAGTTTGTTGAGCAATAAAGAAAAATTATTTGAAATGACAAAAACTCCAGTAAACGAAAACTGCTCTGCGTCAATTCTCAAAAAGCTTCCGGAAAAAGCTTGGAGATCCCGGAAAATTTCTCATCCCATGTGAATTTTCGGGAATGGTCGAATGTCACGCCTTGGCCAATCTTGGTGCTAGCATCAACCTAATGCCGTTATCCATCTGGAAGAAATTATCTCTACCCGATCTCACCCCCAGTTGCATGACCCTCGAGCTGGCGGATCGGTCCATAACCCTTCCTAAGGGTGTAGCCGAGGATGTCTTTGTAAAGGTGGGGCAGTTCCATTTTCCAGCAGATTTTGTGGTCGTTGATTTTGACGCCGACCCCCGGGTTCCTCTTATTCTCAGAAGATCATTCTTGAGGACCGGGCGTGCTTTGATCGATGTATATGGTGAAGAAATTACTTTGCGGGTCGATAAGGAAAAAGTCACGTTCAATATTAATCCGAACTCGAAACCTCAAACCGACAAATGCAATGTCGCTACGGTTGATCAAAAGTCCGATCCCGTAATTGCTCCTAAAAGAGTTGATCCAAACCTCTCAAGATTCACGGTCAAGAGTATGTCAGAAAAACGTGCTGAGCTCAAGGCTATGAAAATCAATCCTGGATCGAGCAAATGGTTTGAGTGTTGTGCTGCAAATGCTAAGAGTGTTCTTGACGACGATGATGAAGATGAATTGGAGACTACAACGGAAGCGGTGGAAATTGCTAGCTCTAAGAGCACACCACTTGTCCCACCTCCAGAACAAATTTATCACATCGAGATTCTTAATTCCGACTCTTCCCATCTTTCTCCTACGATGGAAGAAAATGTTATCTCTAGGGAAGAGGTCGAGGTGTTCTTTGTTAAAACTCCAATTTCTCCGGAAATTGTTGAGACTGACAGTGATCCGGGGGAAGATGATTCAGTAAAAATAATTGATGAACCGTTCCTTTCCCTTCCCCCGGAAGAAGTTAAAGAAGATATTCTTGAAGAAAAGCCGTTTGATCCTTTGGAGCTCGAGCTCAAGGATGCTTGTACCGATTACGAGAGTTTTACGTTTGACACGGCTAGTGGCAATCCCACTTTTGATCTCAATCTTTCTATCCCATCTTTTGAATCCTTCTTCTTCGATATTGATCATTCGGAGGAGACGAGTAGTGGCAGTACCACTTCTCATGCTCATATCTCTCCTCCCGAATATGAATCATTTCATTTTGATATAAATGATCTTTATCCTGACAAGTTCTCCGATGAACTTTCTTTCTTTATATCTCCTCCGGAATATGATAAATTCCATTTTGATCTGGAGGAATATTCTAGTCTGGGGGGAGGTGTACCTTCTCGTGAAGATTTAATCCCGACCCTCCCGCCCGAGACTTTTGACAAAATTTCTGCTGATGATGAAGAGCTTTTCATGATAATCATCGCAATCTTTATGCTCTTCATCACATATACTGTGGCTTCTCCATCCTCCTTCACTCCTTCGGGAGTGAGGATATCATCTTTGACCCCGGTATTACCACTTCTGGTTATTCTTTCTAAAAAATACCGCGGGTATCTCATCGGAGTGGAACTTTCGTATGTTTCAGTGTTTATCCAAACATCTTGAACGAAAGTCCGATGGAGATTATCTTTTCCACATGCTCCCCCAAGGACAAATAAATTCGGGGTCGAGTCAAGCTCATGTGACTCGGTTACCAAAAACAAGCGCTTCGTGGGAGGCACCCCATGCTTATCATTCTATCTTCTTATCTTATTTCTAATAAAACATGAAGAGATCTCCTCTCCCATACCTTGCGTTTCGTGTTTTCTGTGATGTGTTCAGGAATGCCCGATGATGAAGACTCTCGTGCTCGTAGTTTCCTTCACGCTACTCGAGTTTCATCATTCGTTGCTCCATCCGATATCCTAAAATCTTATCGTTTTACATCTATCTTTTGGCATAATTAATAAACGGCCTTAGATTTTTGTAGGAGAACCCTTACCTTTAAGACATTGAGGACAATGTCTCGTTTTAGTCTGGGGGGGTAATCTTTCGATTTGATTTTGCCTTTGCATTTTTGCCGTTTTCTCATGCAATCCCGTTTTTTCCTCCAAAAATTGAAAAAAATCCAAAAAAAAAAAATGAGAAAAATTTTAAAATTTTTTGCAAAAATATAATAAATTTTGACATTTTTGTTGACTTTCCGCTGGTGAGAGTAGGAATAAAATTCTGACTTGACCGGGCGTGTTGAGCCCTAGCTTGTCTCCTTAACCGTTTATAATCTATAAGCTCGTGCTAGTCTTTTACACAAGGAGCTAGAAAACGCGAATTCTTTTTAAGAGTTTGCAAAGTTCCCGTATTTGACTTTATATATGCATGGCTTGATTATTTGGCTAAGCATTCGCGGATCTTATTACTTAAGATTTTAAATTTGTGAAGAACGAGAAATGATAGAGTTGTTCATAAGTTAGATTGCTAAACGTGGAGTAGTGGATCTCTTTAGAGCTCATCAAAGTTACTTGTGGCTTTTTGTTCCCATAAGTCTTGTTTCACCTTAAAAATAGAATTCTAGGAATAATTAAAGCTATTTTAGTTTTGGCGATAATTAGTTTCTATTTCTTCCTTAGAGAATTCTTGCTTATGAAAGTTGGGTACACATCAAGGTACTGCCAGTGTTACGGTGTAATAGACTATTCCATCTTGTCGGCTCGCAACCGATGTTGGGATTGTTATAAAAGCCGTAGGACTTGGGGTTTGGCAAATAATTAATTAATGAATAACGAATAATAATAATAATCCAAAGCTATAAAAAGTTTTCTACATCTTGCCGGTTCGCAGCCGATGTTGTAGACTTCTAATAAAGGCAGAGGAAAAATTCCAAGGTCATAATAGACTATCACATCTTGCCGGTTCGCAGCCGATGTTGTGATTGTTATAAAGGGCCAAGGATCAATACGTTAATGAGCTTAATAATGTTTAAAAATGCTAAACTTCGACTCCGGGGGTGTCCTAATAAAGGCTTCCGTCTCTGGACTCGTAGATGAGTTGTTTCGGTCGCAAATAAAAGGGATATCCTCAAAATCGTGTTCAGAGACCTTGATGTGGACCTCATTTTTGTAGGCAACGGTTTTTGAGGGAAGGTTTGGAAACTACTTAGCGTCTAAACTAAGGTATCTTTATCGGCTTAAAAAATTACGAAACGAGAATTTGAAGAAATTCATTTCTCACCAAAAATAAAATAAATAGAGGAAAATAGGAATTTGGGAACAAAAAATCCACAATTAGCTTTTATGAGTAGTGTCGGCAATCTAACTTGTAAATAACAATGATTTCGTTTTTAAGCTTAGTTTGGGGACTCGTGAAAAATCAGGAACGACGAATTTTATCCGTATGGTCACTTCTTCATGAGTCGTGTTTCCTACTCGAAGATCCTAAAAGTTATCGTGAGATAATGATTGTCAACAAAGCCGTCACTTGAATAATGAGAAAAAATACAAAAAATAGAATAAAATGGAAAATCGGGAAGTTTTTAGAACTTAAGATTTCTTGATCTCTTTTGAAAATTTTGCTACTTCTCAAAGTTAGTAAAAAGAGATTGGAAATTTTCGGTTTCAAAAACGTGTTTTTATGACATTGCATGAGGACATTGCATTAGTTTAGTCTGGGGGAATTTGGTATGTGCTTATTCACATACCTTTATTTGACCAAAACCGGACCCAAAAAGACCAAAAACCCGGCCAAAATGCCCAATATATTGTGTTTTTGTGTTTTTATATGTGCAGGCACGGATATCGAGGAAAAGGACAAAAATCAAGCAAAGACCGGGAAACCGAGCACGAGATATGGAAGTTTTATTTTTAGCCGATGCCGGGATGCAAAAAAGTCAAAATCCGCCTTAGAGTTCCACCAAATGTCAGAAATCACCCTTAGATCATCTTTTGTAAAATGGCAGCTAAGGTCCCTTGATTTTTAGCAATTTACATAATTGGTCCCTAGTGTTTAAAATCCCTTAAACCTTAAAACAATTAAACCCGGATCCACACTTTACCATAAATCCAATCCACTCCTTAAACCAACACAACCCAACCCATCTTACACTCTAACCCAGCCCATTCATTTTTCCCTAACCCGATCCACACCCAAAACCCGGTCAACCCAACTCATATAACACACACTCAGTCAAAAGAAATAAAAATAAAACACACACTCTCTATCACTAAAACAAAAACGCGCCCAAAATTCACCCCCAATCCCAGAGTTACTATTCACCCAAAACCCTAATGTTACCGTACGAATATTTACCACAATTAAGGGTATTTAGGACAATGATTGGCCCTTCTAGAAGACCCTACGAGAAGAATGACACATGGCAGCTGCTGATTGGTCCAAACACGCATCAATTTTGATCCAAAGGCCAGAGATGAAGGATTGTTGATCAAGGGAAGATCTAAGGGTGGATTTGAGCTCAAGCACGCACGGATTGCCAACGTGGACTCCCAGAAGGTTCCCCTGAAGCTTATAAATAGAGGACCTCCTCATTAGCTAAGATCGGTCCAATTTTTATGTTTTAAAAAATTGTTGCCAATTTTATTGTCATTTTACTGCTTTCATAGTGTAATCCTTCTTTAATTTCATGTTGTAATTTTTCCAAGTTATTAATGAAATACTAGTTTCCGTTTCTTACAAATTCGAATCTCTTTAAATTTTCAGTTTGATCTTAGCTTATTTGTGTTATCAGTAGTTTATATAAACCATTACTAGCTTATTTCCATTTTTCATTTCATATTTTGTTCACCTTATTGCAAAAAAATCCAAAAACATTGAAAAAAGTCAAAAAAAAAAAAATCCGAAAATAATCCAAAACTCCAGCTTCAATAAGCTGTTTTTCATTTAGTTTTAGCTTATGTAAGCTTACTAGCTTATTATAAGTGAATATTAGATTAAATTCTGTCATAAAATCAAAAATCCAAAAAAGTCAACGATGGTCAGCTGTTGAAGGAAGGTAATAAATTCTGGTAGATCAAGCTTATTTGGGAAGAGTTTGGCCTATCTAAAGATAGGCTTGGTTGAAGTTTAACCTCTGTTCAGCTGAGGTGGTTTTGTAAGTACAATCTCATTTTCTTATTCATTATCTGCATATGCTATCTCAGCCTGTTTCATGCTTGTTTCTTAGTTGTTAATTTGAATAAGTAGTTATAGATTAGTAATAGTTTATAGTTTATTTCAGTTGTTGTTAGTTAATATAGTGCATCAGTTGGTAATTTGTTAATATATTAGTTCATCAGTTGGATAAGTGAGCTATATAGGGACTGTTTTCAAGGTTTTGAATCTATCACTGTTCATTGGTAATTTCTGAGATTTAATTTAGCCTTGTTGAGATTTAGGTTGCTGTTAAGGATTAGATGATAATGAAGTTGTAGCTCATATGCGATTTTGGATCAATAGTGCAAGAATTTTGAGTCATTGGCTGCCATAATAAGCTATATTTAAGCTAGTATAGATCTGTGATAATCAGTGGTGTTCTTGTGGATAGATTAGTGTTTTCAAGTGGTATTCAAGTGTGGGATTAGGTTTCATAAGTTTTGCACCAAAAATATTGAACTGCTGTCACAGAACAAGTGCGGTCTGCACTGATTTCTGCACTGCTGATCTAGGCAGATTTGTGGCTTATTCTCTTAAGCTATAGGTCTGATTTTTGGATTTTCTAGTAGTCCACTAAGTAGGCTTTTAGTGCATAATCTGGTTTCAGCAGTATTAGCTTATTAAGTGACTCAAATCAGGCCTGCAATAAGCCCATAAGACCTGTTGCAGACTTGATTCAGATTTGGTGTCTAAATATGCCTGTTCTAAGCTTCAATTAGAGCATCAATTAGTAGTTTGTGATAGGGCTTTTGTGATTTTCTGACACTCAGTAGTATAGGTTAGCTTTTGCCCCCATTATGTTCAACTTTACAGCTTATTTAGACTGCTAATTGAGGCCCGCTAGTTGACTGATTAGCAATTGTTTTCTGTCTTTTATAGCTTTCTAAATTTGAGCTTAATTTGCTTATTAGTGCTTGTAATTTGCTTATTTTTGCTTCTCTGAGTTTAGTGTAGTTGCTAGTACTTATTTTCTAGCTTTTAGAACTTTTAGGTTAGAAGTGCTTATAAATAAGCACTTATTAGCAGTGCTTATTAGGACAACTGCTTATTTAGGTTCGAACACTTTTTGAATTTATTTTTCGTAGATTAAAAATTTAATTTTAAAATTACTCAAAAATTTTCAAATTTTTCCTAGCTGTTTTACTATTTTTAAATCATTTAAATTGATTTAATTAGTTTTTAATTCATAAAAAAATTATTAAAAAGTCAAAAAAATATTTTTCTTTTTCCAAAAATTTTCTTTTATCTGTTTTTATATAGGAAAATTATTTTTATATTTTTAGGTTTTGAATTTTAGAAGTTCACTTTTATTTACGTTTTATAATTCGTCGCGTAACGTTTTAAAATTCAAATTTTTCGTTTTTAGGATTACATACTTAGCTTAATTGTTTCTTTAGCTTAATTAGTTGTTTACTTTTATTATTTTATTGTTCGTAGTGTAAAATCACAAATCACCACTCTTTTTCACACACATTCACCACACGTATTCGACACCGGAACAAAGACTCGATATTCGACCTTCGTTGGGACACGACCCGGGGAAAACGCATACGTTGCCTTTTCCTTTGGAAAAATATACTATAAAAATACATAATCAAAAAATGGCGCCGCTGCCGGGGAAGGCTTGAAAAGAGTTGGAGTTTCGCCTTAAGAATCGTGTTTTGAAGACCCTTCCTCGGAAGTTTTCGTTTTCATAAAAATAAAAATACAAAAAGAAAATAATTAAAAAACACTTTTCCTAAAGTGTTTTCACCATTAATAATAAATCCTCGCTCTCGAGAGGGCGTTGTAAACCATTCCGAAATAACAACAAAAGAGATCGTGAAGTTAAACGTTTCTTGGATTATTTCTTTGCTACAACCTATACACGGGGTTTAAGGAGGTCTTGACATTAAATTGCAGACCGAAGAGAGATCCATTCTTCTCTCCCGCCACGCTGCGCGTAGTTTTGAAAGAAACGAGTACGGTTGATTAACGATCACCAAAAAGATAATAAATCTAATTTTTTATTAAATATAAAAATCCAAAAATATTTTCTTTTCAAATTTGGTTTTCCTTTTTGATTTTGTGTTTGTTTTTGGTGTATGCACACCCGATCTTCTACTTCTCAACCTCTTCTTTCACCACTATCAAATCCCGAGAGGATCATTCGTCATAATCACCGTGTTTTATTTCCAACCGAGGAAATAAACGACGATCAACATCCGCCGATGGGTGATGATAATCACAACCACGGGCAAGCTCCCGATCTCCGCACTATGCAAGAGCTACTCCAGTGTCCCACCGTGGGATACGGAGATGCTATTGTCATACCCCCGATTCGAAACACAAATTTTAAACTCGAGACCGGTTTAATTCAACTTGTCACGGGAAATCAATTTCATGGTTTTGATCGGGAGGATCCTCACAATCACATCCGATGGTTCAATAAATTGACCTCAACACACTACCATAAGGATGTCCCTCACGAAACAATCAAATTGATGTTATTCCCATTTTCGATCGAGGGGGCGGCCCGAATTTGGCTCGAGAAAGAACCTCCTCAATCAATCCAAACTTGGGAAGATCTCGTCCATAAATTCGTGAACTACTTCTTTCCACCATCTAAAATGACCAATGCTAGAAATGAAATCACAAATTTCCAGCAACGATTTGATGAGAATTTCGGTGAGGCATGGGAACGATTTAAATATCTCCTACGGAAATGCCCACATCACAGATTCTCAGAATTGCATCAAATCGATACATTCTACAATGCCTTAACTCAATCAGACCAGGATTCACTCAATGCAGCCGCCGGTGGCAATATCATGAGTCGAATGCCGAGAGAAATTTTTTCAATTATTGAGAACAAATCTAAGGTACCTACCTCAAGGAACAAACTGGTTGTTTCTAAGGTGAGTACCCAAGCTTCTAGCAGTGATGCTAAGATCGACAAGCTTGCAGATATGTTCCAAGCTTTCATTCTCTCGGAACAAAAGAAACAATCTTCTCCACCCGCTCAAGTGAAAGCGGTGCAAGAAAATTGTGTTATTTGTGGTGGTCCCCATCCGTATTATGATTGTCAAGCTACCGACAGCCAAGTTTGCAATGCTACCGTAGCATCTGCAAACTACAATCAGAATCAAGGATTCCGTCCTCAAGGTGAAGTTAACTACCGAGTTAGCAACCAAATGGGACCACCCGGTTTTACACCCGTTCAAAACAACCAAAACCGTTTTCCTCAAACCAATCAAAGCTTCAACCAAAATCGTGGAAACAATTATCAAGCTCAACCGCAACAAGTCTATCAACCCCCTCCTCCCCAAGTTTCACTTCCTCCCGACTTTGTGAGTTATATGAAAGCAACCGATGCTAGCATACGAACTATGCAAGGTCAAATCAACAATATGAGAGCTGACTTTCGGAAGGAGATTGATACGACAATATCTCGACAAACAAACGACCTTAAGCAAATGATGAGTGGATTTTTTCAAATGAATCAACCCTCAACCTCGGGTACTTCTTCTCTTCCTAGCAACACAATTGCTAACCCGAGGGGCGATGCTAAGGCAATCACGACTAGGAGCGGTGTTTCATATGATGGACCCACGGCTCCGGCTACTTCTTCTTCTCTACCTCCCAAGGTAGTCGTCCATGAGACCGAGGTGACCAAGGATATGGAACCTCCTACTAACAACGGAGGAACCAAAGACGTCCAACCTCGGGTCATCCATCCATATGAACCAAAAAATGTTGAACCAAAAGAAAAAGCTCCCGTTAAGACCACACTTCCTTACCCTTCAAGAATGAATGATCAAAAGCTCCGCGATAAAGCTTCGAGTCAAATGGAAAAATTCTTTCAAATATTCCAAGAATTACATTTCGACATAAGCTTCGCGGATGCTTTGCTCTTGATGCCTAAATTCACTTCCACACTCAAAAGTTTGTTGAGCAATAAAGAAAAATTATTTGAAATGACAAAAACTCTAGTAAACGAAAACTGCTCTGCGACAATTCTCAAAAAGCTTCCGGAAAAGCTTGGAGATCCCGGAAAATTTCTCATCCCATGTGAATTTCCGGGAATGGTTGAATGTCACACCTTGGCCGATCTTGGTGCGAGCATCAACCTAATGCCGTTATCCATCTGGAAGAAATTATCTCTACCCGATCTCACCCCCACTTGCATGACCCTCGAGCTGGCGGATCGGTCCATAACCCTTCCTAAGGGTGTAGCCGAGGATGTCTTTGTAAAGGTGGGGCAGTTCCATTTTCTAGCAGATTTTGTGGTAGTTGATTTTGACGCCAACCCCTAGGTTCCTCTTATTCTCGGAAGATCATTCTTGAGGACCGGGCGTGCTTTGATCGATGTATATGGTGAAGAAATTACTTTGCGGGTCGATAAGGAAAAAGTCACGTTCAATATTAATTCGAACTCGAAACCTCAAACCGACAAATGCAATGTCGCTACGGTTGATCAAAAGTCCGATCCCGTAATTGCTCCTAAAAGAGTTGATCCAAACCTCTCAAGATTCACGGTCAAGAGTATGTCAGAAAAACGTGCTGAGCTCAAGGCTATGAAAATCAATCCTGGATCGAGCAAATGGTTTGAGTGTTGTGCTGCAAATGCTAAGAGTGTTCTTGACGACGATGATGAAGATGAATTGGAGACTACAACGGAAGCGGTGGAAATTGCTAGCTCTAAGAGCACACCACTTGTCCCACCTCCAGAACAAATTTATCACATCGAGATTCTTAATTCCGACTCTTCCCATCTTTCTCCTACGATGGAAGAAAATGTTATCTCTAGGGAAGAGGTCGAGGTGTTCTTTGTTAAAACTCCAATTTCTCCGGAAATTGTTGAGACTGACAGTGATCCGGGGGAAGATGATTCAGTAAAAATAATTGATGAACCGTTCCTTTCCCTTCCCCCGGAAGAAGTTAAAGAAGATATCCTTGAAGAAAAGCCGTTTGATCCTTTGGAGCTCGAGCTCAAGGATGCTTGTACCGATTATGAGAGTTTTACGTTTGACACGGCTAGTGGCAATCCCACTTTTGATCTCAATCTTTCTATCCCATCTTTTGAATCCTTCTTCTTCGATATTGATCATTCGGAGGAGACGAGTAGTGGCAGTACCACTTCTCATGCTCATATCTCTCCTCCCGAATATGAATCATTTCATTTTGATATAAATGATCTTTATCCCGACAAGTTCTCCGATGAACTTTCTTTCTTTATATCTCCTCCGGAATATGATAAATTCCATTTTGATCTGGAGGAATGTTCTAGTCTGGGGGGAGGTGTACCTTCTCATGAAGATTTAATCCCGACCCTCCCGCCCGAGACTTTTGACAAAATTTCTGCTGATGATGAAGAGCTTTTCATGATAATCATCGCAATCTTTATGCTCTTCATCACATATACTGTGGCTTCTCCCATCCTTCACTCCTTCGGGAGTGAGGATATCATCTTTGACCCCGGTATTACCACTTCTGGTTATTCTTTCTAAAAAATACCGCGGGTATCTCATCGGAGTGGAACTTTCGTATGTTTCAGTGTTTATCCAAACATCTTGAACGAAAGTCCGATGGAGATTATCTTTTCCACATGCTCCCCCAAGGACAAATAAATTCGGGGTCGAGTCAAGCTCATGTGACTCGGTTACCAAAAACAAGCGCTTCGTGGGAGGCACCCCATGCTTATCATTCTATCTTCTTATCTTATTTCTAATAAAACATGAAGAGATCTCCTCTCCCATACCTTGTGTTTCGTGTTTTCTGTGATGTGTTCAGGAATGCCCGATGATGAAGACTCTCGTGCTCGTAGTTTCCTTCACGCTACTCGAGTTTCATCATTCGTTGCTCCATCCGATATCCTAAAATCTTATCGTTTTACATCTATCTTTTGGCATAATTAATAAACGGCCTTAGATTTTTGTAGGAGAACCCTTACCTTTAAGACATTGAGGACAATGTCTCGTTTTAGTCTGGGGGGGTAATCTTTCGATTTGATTTTGCCTTGCATTTTTGCCGTTTTCTCATGCAATCCCGTTTTTTCCTCCAAAAATTGAAAAAAATCCAAAAAAAAAAAAAGAGAAAAATTTTAAAATTTTTTGCAAAAATATAATAAATTTTGACATTTTTGTTGACTTTCCGCTGGTGAGAGTAGGAATAAAATTCTGACTTGACCGGGCGTGTTGAGCCCTAGCTTGTCTCCTTAACCGTTTATAATCTATAAGCTCGTGCTAGTCTTTTACACAAGGAGCTAGAAAACGCGAATTCTTTTTAAGAGTTTGCAAAGTTCCCGTATTTGACTTTATATATGCATGGCTTGATTATTTGGCTAAGCATTCGCGGATCTTATTACTTAAGATTTTAAATTTGCGAAGAACGAGAAATGATAGAGTTGTTCATAAGTTAGATTGCTAAACGTGGAGTAGTTGGATCTCTTTAGAGCTCATCAAAGTTACTTGTGGCTTTTTGTTCCCATAAGCTTGTTTCACCTTAAAAATAGAAATCTAGGAATAATTAAAGCTATTTTAGTTTTGGCGATAATTAGTTTCTATTTCTTCCTTAGAGAATTCTTGCTTATGAAAGTTGGGTACACATCAAGGTACTGCCAGTGTTACGGTGTAATAGACTATTCCATCTTGCCGGCTCGCAACCGATGTTGGGATTGTTATAAAAGCCGTAGGACTTGGGGTTTGGCAAATAATTAATTAATGAATAACGAATAATAATAATAATAATCCAAAGCTATAAAAAGTTTTCTACATCTTGCCGGTTCGCAGCCGATGTTGTAGACTTCTAATAAAGGCAGAGGAAAAAATTCCAAGGTCATAATAGACTATCACATCTTGCCGGTTCGCAGCCGATGTTGTGATTGTTATAAAGGGCCAAGGATCAATACGTTAATGAGCTTAATAATGTTTAAAAATGCTAAACTTCGACTCCGGGGGTGTCCTAATAAAGGCTTCCGTCTCTGGACTCGTAGATGAGTTGTTTCGGTCGCAAATAAAAGGGATATCCTCAAAATCGTGTTAAATCAGAGACCTTGATGTGGACCTCATTTTTGTAGGCAACGGTTTTCGAGGGAAGGTTTGGAAACTACTTAGCGTCTAAACTAAGGTATCTTTATCGGCTTAAAAAATTATCGAAACGAGAATTTGAAGAAATTCATTTCTCACCAAAAATAAAATAAATAGAGGAAAATAGGAATTTGGGAACAAAAAATCCACAATTAGCTTTTATGAGTAGTGTCGGCAATCTAACTTGTAAATAACAATGATTTCGTTTTTAAGCTTAGTTTGGGGACTCGTGAAAAATCAGGAACGACGAATTTTATCCGTATGGTCACTTCTTCATGAGTCGTGTTTCCTACTCGAAGATCCTAAAAGTTATCGTGAGATAATGATTGTCAACAAAGCCGTCACTTGAATAATGAGAAAAATACAAAAAATAGAATAAAATGGAAAATCGGGAAGTTTTTAGAACTTAAGATTTCTTGATCTCTTTTGAAAATTTTGCTACTTCTCAAAGTTAGTAAAAAGAGATTGGAAATTTTCGGTTTCAAAAACGTGTTTTTATGACATTGCATGAGGACATTGCAATAGTTTAGTCTGGGGGAATTTGGTATGTGCTTATTCACATACCTTTATTTGACCAAAACCGACCCAAAAAGACCAAAAACCCGGCCAAAATGCCCAATATATTGTGTTTTTGTGTTTTTATATGTGCAGGCACGGATATCGAGGAAAAGGACAAAAATCAAGCAAAGACCGGGAAACCGAGCACGAGATATGGAAGTTTTATTTTTAGCCGATGCCGGGATGCAAAAAAGTCAAAATCCGCCTTAGAGTTCCACCAAATGTCAGAAATCACCCTTAGATCATCTTTGTAAAATGGCAGCTAGTCCCTTGATTTTTAGCAATTTACATAATTGGTCCCTAGTGTTTAAAATCCCTTAAACCTTAAAACAATTAAACCCGGATCCACACTTTACCATAAACCCAATCCACTCCTTAAACCAACACAACCCAACCCATCTTACACTCTAACCCAGCCCATTCACTTTTTCCCTAACCCGATCCACACCCAAAACCCGGTCAACCCAACTCATATAACACACACTCAGTCAAAAGAAATAAAAATAAAACACACACTCTCTATCACTAAAACAAAAACGCGCCCAAAATTCACCCCCAATCCCAGAGTTACTATTCACCCAAAACCCTAATGTTACCGTACGAATATTTACCACAATTAAAGGTATTTAGGACAATGATTGGCCCTTCTAGAAGACCCTGACGAGAAGAATGACACATGGCAGCTGCTGATTGGTCCGAACACGCATCAATTTTGATCCAAAGGCCAGAGATGAAGGATTGTTGATCAAGGGAAGATCTAAGGGTGGATTTGAGCTCAAGCACGCACGGATTGCCAACGTGGACTCCCAGAAGGTTCCCCTGAAGCTTATAAATAGAGGACCTCCTCATTAGCTAAGATCGGTCCAATTTTTATGTTTTAAAAAATTGTTGCCAATTTTATTGTCATTTTACTGCTTTCATAGTGTAATCCTTTAATTTCAGTTGTAATTTTCATTTTCAGTTGTAATTTTTCCAAGTTATTAATGAAATACTAGTTTCCGTTTCTTACAAATTCGAATCTCTTTAAATTTTCAGTTTGATCTTAGCTTATTTGTGTTATCAGTAGTTTATATAAACCATTACTAGCTTATTTCCATTTTTCATTTCATATTTTGTTCACCTTATTGCAAAAAAAATCCAAAAACATTGAAAAAAGACAAAAAAAAAAAAAATCCGAAAATAATCCAAAACTCCAGCTTCAATAAGCTGTTTTTCATTTAGTTTTAGCTTATGTAAGCTTACTAGCTTATTATAAGTGAATATTAGATTAAATTCTGTCATAAAATCAAAAATCCAAAAAAGTCAACGATGGTCAGCTGTTGAAGGAAGGTAATAAATTCTGGTAGATCAAGCTTATTTGGGAAGAGTTTGGCCTATCTAAAGATAGGCTTGGTTGAAGTTTAACCTCTGTTCAGCTGAGGTGGTTTTGTAAGTACAATCTCATTTTCTTATTCATTATCTGCATATGCTATCTCAGCCTGT
This sequence comes from Artemisia tridentata subsp. tridentata, assembly GCA_021014915.2. Taxonomy (NCBI): domain Eukaryota; kingdom Viridiplantae; phylum Streptophyta; class Magnoliopsida; order Asterales; family Asteraceae; genus Artemisia; species Artemisia tridentata. The sequence continues at coordinate 322,594,827 of CP139507.1, read as the reverse complement.
TTCATGCTTGTTTCTTAGTTGTTAATTTGAATAAGTAGTTATAGATTAGTAATAGTTTATAGTTTATTTCAGTTGTTGTTAGTTAATATAGTGCATCAGTTGGTAATTTGTTAATATATTAGTTCATCAGTTGGATAAGTGAGCTATATAGGGACTGTTTTCAAGGTTTTGAATCTATCACTGTTCATTGGTAATTTCTGAGATTTAATTGAGCCTTGTTGAGATTTAGGTTGCTGTTAAGGATTAGATGATAATGAAGTTGTAGCTCATATGCGATTTTGGATCAATAGTGCAAGAATTTTGAGTCATTGGCTGCCATAATAAGCTATATTTAAGCTAGTATAGATCTGTGATAATCAGTGGTGTTCTTGTGGATAGATTAGTGTTTTCAAGTGGTATTCAAGTGTGGGATTAGGTTTCATAAGTTTTGCGCCGAAAATATTGAACTGCTGTCACAGAACAAGTGCAGGTCTGCACTGATTTCTGCACTGCTGATCTAGGCAGATTTGTGGCTTATTCTCTTAAGCTATAGGTCTGATTTTTGGATTTTCTAGTAGTCCACTAAGTAGGCTTTTAGTGCATAATCTGGTTTCAGCAGTAGTAGCTTATTAAGTGACTCAAATCAGGCCTGCAATAAGCCCATAAGACCTGTTGCAGACCTGATTCAGATTTGGTGTCTAAATATGCCTGTTCTAAGCTTCAATTAGAGCATCAATTAGTAGTTTGTGATAGGGCTTTTGTGATTTTCTGACACTCAGTAGTATAGGTTAGCTTTTGCCCCCATTAGGTTCAACTTTACAGCTTATTTAGACTGCTAATTGAGGCCTGCTAGTTGACTGATTAGCAATTGTTTTCTGTCTTTTATAGCTTTCTGAATTTGAGCTTAATCTGCTTATTAGTGCTTGTAATTTGCTTATTTTTGCTTCTCTGAGTTTAGTGTAGTTGCTAGTACTTATTTTCTAGCTTTTAGAACTTTTAGGTTAAAAGTGCTTATAAATAAGCACTTATTAGCAGTGCTTATTAGGACAACTGCTTATTTAGGTTCGAACACTTTCTGAATTTATTTTTCATAGATTAAAAATTTAATTTTAAAATTACTCAAAAATTTTCAGATTTTTCCTAGCTGTTTTACTATTTTTAAATCATTTAAATTGATTTAATTAGTTTTTAATTCATAAAAAAATTATTAAAAAGTCAAAAAAATATTTTTCTTTTTCCAAAAATTTTCTTTTATCTGTTTTTATATAGGAAAATTATTTTTATATTTTTAGGTTTTGAATTTTAGAAGTTCACTTTTATTTACGTTTTATAATTCGTCGCGTAACGTTTTAAAATTCAAATTTTTCGTTTTTAGGATTACATACTTAGCTTAATTGTTTCTTTAGCTTAATTAGTTGTTTACTTTTATTATTTTATTGTTCGTAGTGTAAAATCACAAATCACCACTCTTTTTCACACACATTCACCACACGTATTCGACACCGGAACAAAGACTCGATATTCGACCTTCGTTGGGACACGACCCGGGGAAAACGCATACGTTGCCTTTTCCTTTGGAAAAATATACTATAAAAATACATAATCAAATACCGACGTCATGACGTCGGTATTATATACAATTTCGTAGACTTTTATAAATAATACCGACGTCATGACGTCGGTATTATTAAAATCCAGTTGACTATTATAAATTAATACTGACGTCATGTCGTCGGTATTAATTTATAAATTAATTAAGCTTACTAATCCAATCGTTAATTATTAGTATGGTCCCGACGACGTGTCGTCGGGACAATCTTGTCGAACTACAAAAAACTTTGACGGAAAAAACGTGTGAGCCCCACATTGTCGTCGAGGTTTTTTGTCGGGAAGTTAAATCCCTAACGGAGCATTGTCGATAAAAGGCTGTCGACGTCATATCGTCAGCACTGTGCCGACGACATGACGTCGACACGATTGCAAAAATGTCGTCGGGGAACGTAACGAAAGTACTAGTGTCTACCGAGCCCTCTAAAAAAGAAGCAAAAGGGTATTATTAGCAACTTTGTCTTTTAGCTAAACATATGTATTTTGAATGCCTTTTTCGTAGTAGTGAAATGTCATTTTCCTTGAATTTATATGTCCACTAAGACTTAATTATATCATCAAAATAAGAAGCATTTCATAGCATGCAGCATATATATATGCTTATCATTAAAAACATAAAATTACTTGCTAAACATATTGGAAACACCTCATATGTCACCATCAAATTCATAATCTAGTGATTAACAGCCTCAATCACATCGGTAGATAAGAAGCTATATATAAAATCATCTACAACCGAGCCTTTGATCAATGTATTTTTCCTAAGAAGCCCTTCTTTTTTAAATCCAGCCTTCTCTAACACTCTTTGAGATCCTATATTTTCGACATCAGTAAAAGCTTGCAACCTTACTATTTCAGGGAAGTCCTTCAACACCATCTTAACTGCCATCTTCAAAGCTCGTGTCGCGATCCCTTGACCCCAGTACTTCCTAGCTACGCAGTACCCTATGCTGGCCTTATGTCCTTCGTGACCACAAGTTGACACGAACCCAATTGAGCAGTTATTTACGCATATTGACATGTGCCATGGGAGGGGCATGCATACATGCTTGATGTAAGTTAAAGCTTCATCTATTGTGGTCATTGTTTCCATAAATAGGAACTTTGTGACTTGATTATCGCCAGTGTATTCGAGGATATCGGCTGCATCGGAGAGTTTAAACGGACGGAGAATGAATGTGGTGGATGAAGATGAAGGATCCATGATGGAAGTTGTGAGGGTTCTTAAAGTGTATATATTCGGTTCTTACTTTTATTTGATATCTTTGACTAGCTGTACTTTTGATACTTTTTCCAAAAATACGTAGTAATTTGTCATTTAGCCATCTTTTTGGCTGGACTAGATCTAGTGTACAACCATAAATTTGTCCAAGAATAGAGGTAACTTCTCATTTTTACAACTCTGAAACACATCATAAATTTGTCCAAGAATGGAGGTAGAATGAGGATATTCTGTTGCTTTCAAGTCATTAGGAATTACAACATCTCATGTACAACCATATCATCTCGGCTCATTCGTTTAACATCTCGTGTACAACCATATCATATCGACTCATTCGTTAAACATCTCATGTACAACCATATCATCTCGGCTCATTCGTTAAACATCTCGTGTACAACCTTATCATCTCGGCTCATTCGTTAAACATCTCATGTACAACCATATCATCTCGGCTCATTACGTTAAACATCTCATGTACAACCATATCATCTCGGCTCATTCGTTTAACATCCTGTGTACAACCATATCATGCATGCGCGAACCAATACACACAAAGGTAATGGAACGGAAATAAATGCAATAACTAAACACACTTGCCTTGTACAGGTAACTTCTCATTTTTACAACTCTGAAACACATCATAAATTTGTCCAAGAATGGAGGTAGAATGATATACTGGTTTTCGATCCATATAATGAGGATATTCTGTTGCTTTCAAGTCATTAGGAATTACAACATCTCATGTACAACCATATCATCTCGGCTCATTCGTTTAACAACTCGTGTACAACCGTATATTCTCGGCTCATTCGTTAAACATCTCGTGTACAACCATATCATCTCGGCTCATTCGTTAAACATCTCGTGTACAACCATATCATCTCGGCTCATTCGTTAAACATCTCGTGCACAACCATATCATCTCGGCTCATTCGTTAAACATCTCGTGTACAACCATATCATCTCGGCTCATTCGTTAAACATCTCATGTACAACCATATCATCTCGGCTCATTCGTTTAACATCTCGTGTACAACCATATCATGCATGCGCGAACCAATACACACAAAGGTAATGGAACGGAAATAAATGCAATAACTAAACACACTTGCCTTGTACAGGTAACTTCTCATTTTTACAACTCTGAAACACATTATAAATTTGTCCAAGAATGGAGGTAGAATGATATACTGGTTTTCGATCGATATAATGAGGATATTCTGTTGCTTTCAAGTCATTAGGAATTACAACATCTCATGTACAACCATATCATCTCGGCTCATTCGTTAAACATCTCGTGTACAACCGTATCATATCGACTCATTCGTTAAACATCTCAAGTACAACCGTATCATCTCGGCTCATTTGTTAAACATCTCGTGTACAACCATATCATCTCGGATCATTCGTTAAACATCTCGTGTACAACCATATCATCTCGGATCATTCGTTAAACATCTCGTGTACAACCATATCATCTCAGCTCATTCGTTAAACATCTCGTGTACAACTGTATCATATCGACTCATTCGTTAAACATCTCAAGTACAACCATATCATGCATGCACGAACCAATACACACAAAGGTAATGGAACGGAAATAAATGCAATAACTAAACACACTTGCCTTGTACAGGTAACTTCTCATTTTTACAACTCTGAAACACATCATAAATTTGTCCAAGAATGGAGGTAGAATGATATACTGGTTTTCGATCCATATAATGAGGATATTCTGTTGCTTTCAAGTCATTAGGAATTACAACATCTCATGTACAACCATATCATCTCGGCTCATTCGTTAAACATCTCGTGTACAACCGTATCATCTCGGCTCATTCGTTAAACATCTCGTGTACAACCGTATCATATCGGCTCATTCGTTAAACATCTCGTGTACAACCGTATCATCTCGGCTCATTCGTTAAGTATAAATGATTTAATTTTTTTAGGTAAAAGTGATGTAAATAACTTTAAAAAGTTTTAAATTAATTAAATATGATTTAGAAAAATTTTAGTTAAATTTAAAAGAATTAATATTGATTTAGAAAAATTTAAGTTAAAAAAGAGTTTTTTTTTGTTTATTTATTTTTTTTTTTTATTTTTTTTTTTTTTTTTTTTTTTTACTAAAACTCTTTCCACGGGGACATGTCCCCGCAGAAAGATTTCACCAAAAAAATTGATTTTCCCTCGTAGCATTTACTTTATCCCGCCAAAGGTTTTGGCGAATGATTACAACTTTTAGCGGGGACTAGTGTCACAACCCGTAATTTTAGGTCATTTTCCGAACCTCGACAATTCACTATTCATCAGTTACTATTCATCATTTACTATTCACTGATCACTATTCATCATTTCACTATTCATCATTTTTGTAGTCCGTTTGTGATTCCGAGAAGCGTTACTATTCACATGACACTATTCATTCCCGGAGGGAAAACACTATTCTTGTCCATCATTCATTTCATCGTAAACGTGGTTTACGGGTATTCGTAATCGCGTAACCGGTTGGGTTTAACTGCGAAATTCATGCATCATTAGTAGGGACACTTCATACGGACTAGGAATAGTCTACATATCATCATAATGACACCTTCATACTATTCCACTCGTAGGTTTATTAAATTAACATTTTTATTACATTTGACGTTTTATGTATAATTAAATCTAATTAAAACGTTAACGCACGAGCAATAAATGTGACTAATACGTCCGATAATCCCCACAATGGTCCCGATATATTTTTACACTCATTTTAACATCACAAAGTTTATAAAATTCAATTACCCGGTATTTTGAGAATTTATTTAATTTATATCGTACGTTTTATATAATTACGACGGTTTTCGTAAAAACTAAACAATAATTGTCCAAACACTCAATATTTGTACCCAACATTATTTTTATAATTTTTATGACTTTATTAAGTCCCGGTTAACTCCGTTAAATTTTATTTCTAGCAAACACGGTACCCGGTTACACCTAAAACTAATTAAAACTACATAATTATACATAAATCCTCACACATAACACAACACAAAGGGGGCCCCCCCCCTCTTCTCTTCTCACGTCAGCCCCAAGCCCCCCTAGAGCCCCCAAAATGGTGCAAGACTTCCTATCTCAATTAATGCCTACATTTTGTTTAATATATATTAGTATTAACCTCATTTTTCACATCAAACTTCACACATACACTTCAAGTATAAGAAAAAGTTCTCTCTTCCTTTCTTCTTCCCCTTTGAGCTCGGCCAAGAACATCACCACAAGCAAGAAGCATCAATTTTTGAAGATCCATACATAAACAAGCTCCATTAGTACTCCTTTCTAAGGTTTTGAAATAAAAACCCAAGGTTTTATAGGTTTTCATCTCCATAAACTCACAAATCTTTCAAGTAAGTTTGACAAACTCATTTTCATAATTTTACCAAGTTTATATCATGTTCATATCATTTTTATGCAAGATCTATAGGCATATGTTAGCCTTTACCACTCTATTTATACTTTTACCACTTTTAAGCCCTAGATGTGTTATCTATTTAGATCCTTGGTAGATTAGCTTGGATGATGATGTTTAGGGACCCATGACACCCTAAGAAGGTGTATGGTAGGATTGAGAATTGTTTGGTTGTATTTTGGATGGTTTTGGACTAGATACAAACTAAGAAAACACATTTTTGAAACAATAATAATGCTACTGTCCCTATTTTGAAAACGTGGCCAACTCAGTAGGTTGTGAGTAATTTTGGACCAAATATTTAGAAAATACATTCCGAGACGAAACTATGGCCGAAAACGGGGATAAAAACGAGCTTATAACTAAGGAGATATGATTTTTCAAAGTTTAAACGACGAAAACTAATTTTCTGAAAATAGCGTGCTGTTGGACGATTTTCGACGGACAAACTGAGGCGTTTAACACGACCTAGATGAACCGAGCTACTGAAAATGTGTTAGTATATGTTAATACGAAGCCACGGATATAAAGAACGTCGAAAACAAGCTAATAACGAACAAGATACACGCGTTTAAACTTCGATAAATGCAACTAATTTTTGACAGCTTTTAATGGGAATATATTTACGTACTAAAAACTATATTTTTCAAGTAACAACCATGGAGAGCCGTATTTCTTACCGTTGGAACACGTACGATCAAAGATTTATTAACGCGACTATTATATGACATACCAAGGTTTTCAAAACGCCGAGACTAACACAAACATTTTATACACGTTATTACACGACTAGTTTTGACGTAACAAGTTGAACACATTTTTACCAAATTTTGGAAAACATTACATATCGACAATAACTATTATTTTCAAAGTACGAGTGGTATAGGTTACATATGCATGAACATCCACTACATCATCTAAGTAGAACATATTCATTCATGTTAGGTTGCGGCTAGTGTTCGCGCCTTGTTGTCCCGTTCACCTCACATAATCATCGCATTGTTGTATCATTATATCAGGTGAGTTTCATAGCCCCACTTTTACTCATTTTAACTGCTTTATAAACTCTTTGGGGGAGATACATGCTTAAATTGTTTGCTATTACTCAAGACGATTTTACTCATATGCTATGCTATACTTTTATACACTTAAACATGATGTGTAGCTTTATTACGATATATGACTTAATGTGGAAAACTATTCTATATGCTATATTCTTTCACCACTGTTTAACTCCTGGATGGAGCCGACGGAGAGGTATTGATAGTACTATCGGGTTGACACCCCCACCCTTTGCCTACGATTCATGGCCTTGGGTGAATATAATCCAGCTATGAAGCATGCTTGCTTATTCTTGTCGTGAGGTTCAGTAGGCTATACTTTACATTAAGCGTGCATATATCGTATACACATGTGACTTGATCATATTATACATTAGCAGTGGGTTGTGAACACACAGGTTGCAAGTCTTGAATGGGCAAGGCTTGGAACTGAGTGGATTTACAATGCCTTTGCTGGAAAAATCTTCATTTTAAATGCAATTCATTTTACACTAAACTCTATGAACTCACCAACCTTTGTGTTGAAACTTTTAAGCATGTTTATCTCAGGTTAGTAAGGCGATAGCAGGTGCTTGGAGCAGAGAGTCTTAGGGCATGCTTTTGGAGACTTTCGCTTTTATCATTTACCATTCGATGCACTTTAAAAACTTATGTGTTATTCTACTTTGGGATCTTTTGTTTTGTAAACTATGACTTTTATCTATTCGAATGGTAACTTTTCAAAACGTCTCATTTAGAGGTCGTTTTCTATAACTCGTACTTTGTGCCCTGAAGTAGCATCCCCATGACACTATCGTTCCGCTGCGATATTTTGGGGGTGTTACAGAATGGTATCAGAGAATTGGTTATAGAGAACTAGGTTGCTTTTAGAGCCTAGACTATAACTACATACATTTAGACTCTCCTCCCTATCGCCTTGCATACACGTACGCTTGCTAATAACTTTTTGTCTAGACCTACGCTATTAGATATTTTATGGTACCGATGGGGAAGTCCCAAACTCTAGTCGAGTCATCAGAAATATAGAGCTCGGTAATAACTGATTATTTAACTTGATCTTGTGACAGTTCTTGTTTGATGAGACATGAGACCGAGTTAAATAAAGGTTATTACTTAGCTACAGAGATTTGATGATTTGCCCGAGGATGGGAGTTCTCTCGAGGACACTCTTGAGAAACCATTAGAAATTAGACTTCCCAGTGACCTCAGAACCTAAGGGAGAATCCTTTGTACTGAACGTGACATACCCTAGATACCTATTTAAGCAGCGTCTATCACTGAGATATGTGTGCCTGGTGACATGTACACCTGTGAAAGGAAACATTTATAATTGTGGTGGCCAACATAATTATAAATGCTTCACGACCCACGTGGACATGTGACTATGCTCATGTAGATCGGTGTTGGCACAACTTAGGAAACAACTGGCGGCATAGTATTACGTATGAGGATGTTAAGTATAGACTTTGGATAATCAACGGTTTCCCTCATCTCTGACGTTCACTAAATGTCCTTCCTCGCAGAAAAGTCATGGCACCAAGGAGAGTGACTCGTAGCTCTGGCCGAGGAGGCGCAACCCCAAGAGGTGGAAGGACTAGTGGGCGTGGAGGTAGAGGAGGTGGTCGCGGCATTGAAAACAATGATAACAACGACGGTGGACATCCTGATTTGAAGCCATCATCGCTCGACAACTTCAAAACTTTCTTCCCACTATTGTCACTCGAGTTGGCGATCATATGAGTAACTTGGGAAACCACGAAAGCGGAATTAACCACACCAATGGTATAGGTCAGAATGGTAATGGCAGCAACAGCAACGGAACCGGATGCACGTATAAGGAATTTATGGCATGCAAACCAATAGAGTTCGATGGTATAGGAGGCGCTTTGGCGTATACTCGATGGGTAGAGAAGATGGAGTCGGTGATCGACATCAGTAATTGTGCCACCAATCAAAGGGTGAAGTATTCTGCATGCTTGCTATCAGGAAAGGCATTGACATGGTGGAATACACAGATTCAAGCTAGGGGTAGAGAGGCAGCTGTAGGTATGACATGGGACGATTTTAAGGCATTACTGAAGGAAGAATACTGCCCGGACAACGAGATGCAGAAGCTGGAGGATGAACTTTATCATCACTCTATGGTAGGGGCTGGTCATGCAGACTACACGGATCGATTTCATGAGTTAGCCAAACTAGTTCCTCACTTGGTTACCCCCGAATCCAAGAGAATCGAGAGGTACATATATGGCCTTGTTCCAGAAATTCGCGGGATGGTGAAAACAACTGAGCCTACTACAATTCAAAGTGCAATATTGAGAGCAGGGACTCTGACAGATGAAATGGTTAGAAATGAAAGCTTGAGGAACAGTGATAAAAGGAAGGGAACAAGCGAGTCGCACAAGCAAGTGGGCACGATAGCTGACAACAAGAAGGCAAGAACCTTTGCGGCAACTAGTCCTGGTCAGAGAGGGTATGAAGGCCCACATCCTAAGTGTGCAAAATGTAGTTATCATCATCAGAAGTCTGTGCCTTGCCGTGTGTGTACAAAATGCAACCAGTTGGGCCATTTTGCGAGTCAGTGTGGGACACTAGTGAATGTGGGCAATATGAAGAACAACCAGAGGACATGCTATGAGTGTAACAGCCCAGATCACTTCCGGAATACCTGTCCCAAGTTGAAAAGAAATCTTAACCAAGGAGGCAATCGTCCAAACTTAGCATTAGCAATTGAAGGGCCACAAGATGAGGCCATTGAGATTCCACCCGCACGTGGCAGAGCTTACTTCTTAGGAAATCCTGTCACCCAACACGTCCACGATAGCATGACGGGTACATTCTCTTGAACAACTATCTTATTTTCGTAGCATTTAAGTCTTAGTATAGGACTTATACACAACATCAACTAATCTGAGACCTAGCATCGTCAACCTTAGTTATATTGGTAGTAGTGATTTGATGGGTGTAAGCAATTCCAAAATCGAGCCAATCTTTTAAAAGACCTTTCAAAGGATGTTGAATTCATACAGATTGATTTTTAGCTTGATTCTAGTGACAGTTCTTGTCTGATGAGTTGCGAAAGTCAAGCTAAAGGTCAAGTCATCACTCAAACCGATTTAGCCTAATCGCATGACAGTTCTTGTCTGATGAGTTGTGGGATTAAGTAAAAATCGGTTACCTAAAGGATTAACCAAAGGAGGTCTTTTGAGGGCTATGCTCGAGTTTGGGAAAGTTTGCATTGTCGAATCAGACTATTAGGCACGTATGTGGAACGAACGAGCTGAACTTCGGGACGAAGTTCCTTTTAGGGTGGGAGACTGTCACAACCCGTAATTTTAGGTCATTTTCCGAACCTCGACAATTCACTATTCATCATTTACTATTCATCATTTACTATTCACTGATCACTATTCATCATTTCACTATTCATCATTTTTGTAGTCCGTTTGTGATTCCGAGAAGCGTTACTATTCACATGACACTATTCATTCCCGGAGGGAAAACACTATTCATGTCCATCATTCATTTCATCGTAAACGTGGTTTACGGGTATTCGTAATCGCGTAACCGGTTGGGTTTAACTGCGAAATTCATGCATCATTAGTAGGGACACTTCATACGGACTAGGAATAGTCTACATATCATCATAATGACACCTTCATATTATTCCACTCGTAGGTTTATTAAATTAACATTTTTATTACATTTGACGTTTTATGTATAATTAAATCTAATTAAAACGTTAACGCACGAGCAATAAATGTGACTAATACGTCCGATAATCCCCACAATGGTCCCGATATATTTTTACACTCATTTTAACATCACAAAGTTTATAAAATTCAATTACCCGGTATTTTGAGAATTTATTTAATTTATATCGTACGTTTTATATAATTACGACGGTTTTCGTAAAAACTAAACAATAATTGTCCAAACACTCAATATTTGTACCCAACATATTTTTATAATTTTTATGACTTTATTAAGTCCCGGTTAACTCCGTTAAATTTTATTTCTAGCAAACACGGTACCCGGTTACACCTAAAACTAATTAAAACTACATAATTATACATAAATCCTCACACATAACACAACACAAAGGGGGCCCCCCCCTCTTCTCTTCTCACGTCAGCCCCAAGCCCCCCTAGAGCCCCCAAAATGGTGCAAGACTTCCTATCTCAATTAATGCCTACATTTTGTTTAATATATATTAGTATTAACCTCATTTTTCACATCAAACTTCACACATACACTTCAAGTATAAGAAAAAGTTCTCTCTTCCTTTCTTCTTCCCCTTTGAGCTCGGCCAAGAACATCACCACAAGCAAGAAGCATCAATTTTTGAAGATCCATACATAAACAAGCTCCATTAGTACTCCTTTCTAAGGTTTTGAAATAAAAACCCAAGGTTTTATAGGTTTTCATCTCCATAAACTCACAAATCTTTCAAGTAAGTTTGACAAACTCATTTTCATAATTTTACCAAGTTTATATCATGTTCATATCATTTTTATGCAAGATCTATAGGCATATGTTAGCCTTTACCACTCTATTTATACTTTTACCACTTTTAAGCCCTAGATGTGTTATCTATTTAGATCCTTGGTAGATTAGCTTGGATGATGATGTTTAGGGACCCATGACACCCTAAGAAGGTGTATGGTAGGATTGAGAATTGTTTGGTTGTATTTTGGATGGTTTTGGACTAGATACAAACTAAGAAAACACATTTTTGAAACAATAATAATGCTACTGTCCCTATTTTGAAAACGTGGCCAACTCAGTAGGTTGTGAGTAATTTTGGACCAAATATTTAGAAAATACATTCCGAGACGAAACTATGGCCGAAAACGGGGATAAAAACGAGCTTATAACTAAGGAGATATGATTTTTCAAAGTTTAAACGACGAAAACTAATTTTCTGAAAATAGCGTGCTGTTGGACGATTTTCGACGGACAAACTGAGGCGTTTAACACGACCTAGATGAACCGAGCTACTGAAAATGTGTTAGTATATGTTAATACGAAGCCACGGATATAAAGAACGTCGAAAACAAGCTAATAACGAACAAGATACACGCGTTTAAACTTCGATAAATGCAACTAATTTTTGACAGCTTTTAATGGGAATATATTTACGTACTAAAAACTATATTTTTCAAGTAACAACCATGGAGAGCCGTATTTCTTACCGTTGGAACACGTACGATCAAAGATTTATTAACGCGACTATTATATGACATACCAAGGTTTTCAAAACGCCGAGACTAACACAAACATTTTATACACGTTATTACACGACTAGTTTTGACGTAACAAGTTGAACACATTTTTACCAAATTTTGGAAAACATTACATATCGACAATAACTATTATTTTCAAAGTACGAGTGGTATAGGTTACATATGCATGAACATCCACTACATCATCTAAGTAGAACATATTCATTCATGTTAGGTTGCGGCTAGTGTTCGCGCCTTGTTGTCCCGTTCACCTCACATAATCATCGCATTGTTGTATCATTATATCAGGTGAGTTTCATAGCCCCACTTTTACTCATTTTAACTGCTTTATAAACTCTTTGGGGGAGATACATGCTTAAATTGTTTGCTATTACTCAAGACGATTTTACTCATATGCTATGCTATACTTTTATACACTTAAACATGATGTGTAGCTTTATTACGATATATGACTTAATGTGGAAAACTATTCTATATGCTATATTCTTTCACCACTGTTTAACTCCTGGATGGAGCCGACGGAGAGGTATTGATAGTACTATCGGGTTGACACCCCCACCCTTTGCCTACGATTCATGGCCTTGGGTGAATATAATCCAGCTATGAAGCATGCTTGCTTATTCTTGTCGTGAGGTTCAGTAGGCTATACTTTACATTAAGCGTGCATATATCGTATACACATGTGACTTGATCATACTATACATTAGCAGTGGGTTGTGAACACACAGGTTGCAAGTCTTGAATGGGCAAGGCTTGGAACTGAGTGGATTTACAATGCCTTTGCTGGAAAAATCTTCATTTTAAATGCAATTCATTTTACACTAAACTCTATGAACTCACCAACCTTTGTGTTGACACTTTTAAGCATGTTTATCTCAGGTTAGTAAGGCGATAGCAGGTGCTTGGAGCAGAGAGTCTTAGGGCATGCTTTTGGAGACTTTCGCTTTTATCATTTACCATTCGATGCACTTTAAAAACTTATGTGTTATTCTACTTTGGGATCTTTTGTTTTGTAAACTATGACTTTTATCTATTCGAATGGTAACTTTTCAAAACGTCTCATTTAGAGGTCGTTTTCTATAACTCGTACTTTGTGCCCTGAAGTAGCATCCCCATGACACTATCGTTCCGCTGCGATATTTTGGGGGTGTTACAACTAGTCCCCGCCAAAAAGTATGGCTAAATGACAAATTTACATTCGGCGGGGACATGTCCCCGCAGAAAGTAATGGCTATAACCTAACCTCCATATTATCAGATCTAAGTTAACACTTAGTAAAAAAAAAAAAAAAAAACCCCATAGCGATACTGCTGCTGCTGCTTCTCATCTGCTACCATCGTCTCCATCACTCGCATCTCCACCACCACCACAACACCACCATCTCCACCACCACCACAGAACCATCATCTCCACCACAGAACCATCATCTCCACACTCGCACCACTGTGCACGATGCCCTCTCCTCATTTAATTCTTTCTTTTTCTCATCACCTCATTTAATTCTTTCTTTTTCTCATCTCCTTTCTTCCTTGCTCCCTCTCGTTTACAAACCCAGGTGAGTGTGGGTGTTAATTTTTGTTAATTATTGATTTTTATTATTTTTTTAAATTTATTTATTTTTTGTTATTTGTTAATTTTTGCAATATGTTAACTGATTTTTGTTTATAAATGTGTTATCTGATTTTTGTTATTTTTTTTTTAATTTTTGTGTTAATTTTTTTTACAGTCTGTTGTCGAGACCAAGCCGAGAATCGAAGCCAAGAGCACAACGTGCCTGCTGTCGAGACCACAACCGAGGTTTTCTTTATTTTTATTTTTTTTTATTTTTTTTTGTTTATGTGTTACCGGGGACATGTCGCCGCCAAAAGTTTATAGTGATTAATTTGTGTTTATGTATTATTTTAGCTAGGCTATAGGGGCTGTTTGGCTTAATTAGTTTATCAGTTAGTATAAAATGATGCAACGTACATGCTGTCGAGACTAGGGCTGTTTGGATTAGTTTATCAGTTAGTATAAACTGATGCAACAAAACAGCACATATCAGTTAGTATAACTAGGCAATAGGGGTAAAACTAGGGCTGTTTTTGGTTGTTTGTGTATGGCTGTGTTAGGCATGCTACGGTTAGAAGCTGTGTTAGTCCTTAATGAAGCAGCTGCCAGACTAATACTCCCTAAAGTCAAGAACTCTGATTGATTCAAAGTCTATGTGAAATCGACATCAAAACAACTCAAAGCTAGTTTACCAATGAGTCAGTTACATGCTAACCTTAATCTAATAATATACACTAGTAAAAACACTAGTAAACAATAATCCACCAACAACTTTTAAAAATGGTAGTAGTTGCTTGAGTGATTCATAAGCAATGCTGACTTAAAACACTAGTAAAAAATATCCACCATTTATAAGAAATTTAGCAAAAGACTTATCTCTAAGTAATTCTCGATGAAATCCCGACATTTGGTTGTAAATTTACTCATATTAGCTCTAATAAGAGAATGTTCAAGCAACCTAGAGGAACTTTATGGCACCTGTGACGATTCATTCAGTTGCGGAAATATTTCTGGTCCCTTGATTAGCTTTGAAGAAATTTGCAGAATTAGTCCTTGAAATTTCTAAGCTACAACCTTGGTCCCTAAACTAAACAATTTATCAAATCCTAGTCCTAAACAAACTATCCGGATCCACCCACAATTACCCATCCCAATTAATATTAAAACCCACAACCCACCACATTTAACCCACCAGCCCAAAATCACACATAGCCCATATCCCTTAGTTAAACGAACGGGGTCAAACCCCCAATTTCAGTCAAACCCTTAATTAAACAACTGTTTATCTTCTCCAATTAAACCCTAATCACCCAATCCGTCCCTCTCACCCTCCACTACCAGCCAAGACTATCACATGGATGTGTCTCTGGTCCCCTCCTTGCCACCTTGGCAATCCCTAGTACCAACAAGATCATCAACGGCCAAGAATAGAAGTTGTGGGGAGCAAGTCAATCCAAGGGTCCAAGATTGTCAAAAGAAGAACAAAGTGGAATCCCCTCACACAAGAAGCACAAGAGCAGCAGAGGAAACCCTAGTATTTTAGTATAAATAGGAGTAGTGTAGCAGTTGTTTTTCTTAGGATTTAATTTAGCTAAAAATTTAAGGTATTTTGTATTTCTTTCATTTCCAGTATTGTAATCTTACTTCAGTTTTAATATATATTTCAGTTTTTAATTTTTGATCTTCAAAAAACCCAAAAAAAATAGTGTAGCTTATTTAACTGCTTATTGCTTATTTCTGCTTATTTACTTGTCTTTAGTTCTCTTTTCTGCTTATTAGTGCCCACTATTGATTTTTATCAGTTATTATAGCTTAAGTTTGAGGTTTTACTTAAAAAAATTTAAAAAGCCAAAAAAAAAATAGTCATATTAGTGAACTGCTTATTTAGTGCTTATATAATCTTTGGAAGTTGCTTATTAGATGATGTAGGAGTTATATTATCAGTAGTTATAGAGATTCATAGCTTATTTCAGAGATTTGTAGTGTAAAATTGCAAAAATAGTTTTTAAAAAGGGTGTTTGGCATTAGAACCATCTGAGGTTAAAAGCTGGCTTCTACTGTTCATGTACCAAATGACTAAGTTTGATTGGGCTTATTAGAGAATAGATAAGTTGTTAGTGTAAGGTTTTAAGCTGCTTTGAGGTTATTTGAGTTCTTTGGTTGACTAGCGCAAATATAGGAAACATTACTGCCCTCATAAGCTCAGCATAAGCTGAGTTTATTTAGGCAAGTTTTTTTTTTCGCATTTTTGTATTCTAGTCAAGGGTTAAAGTGATAGTATAAGTTTTGGCATAATTTCATTTAGGTTTGAAAGAGTTGTGGACCAATTCCCATTTCTGCTGTATCAGTTTGTATGTGCAGACATGCACTTTAAGTCTGCTTATTCTAGCTTCTTTTGACCTTTGCATCTGCTTAATCACTAGTGTCATTTTATTGAATTTTAGATTTCATAGAGATAGAAGTATCAGCTTTTTAGTTGTGAGCTTGATCTGCAGATAAGAGCTTATTCACTGGCTTATTTTTAGTCTGCAAATCAGCCCTCTAGGCCTGTGCAGTCTGCAGTCAGTTTTTGTGTTCTATGAGCACCTGTTCTATAGCTTAATTAGGATAGTAATAGTGGACAAAATTTGGGCATAATTGGAATACTAGTAGTCTGTCATATGAACTTTAAGTTTCTGCTGCTGGATTTCCATAATTAGTTTCTTCTAATTAAGCTGCAAATTGGCCTTTTGATCACTGCTACTGTCATAAGTTTGCAACTGCTCAGCAGATTATAAGCTTATTTCTTTGGCTTATTTGACCTTTCTGAGTTGAATTAAGCTTGAAATAGTCCCTAGCATCATCCCTGAGCTTTTGAGAATTTTTGGTTAGCTTTTGCTTATTTTTAGCTTATTTGCAAATTGCTTATTTGGCTGTTTAGCTTATTTAAGCTGAATTCAGCCCTGATTTTATTTTTCCTAGTTAGATAATTCAATTTTAAAATTACTCAAAATTTTCCAGATTTTTCCCACTTGTTTTAATATTTTAAATCATTTAAATAGTTTAAATTAGTTTAAATTCATAAAAATAAAATAAAAGTAAAAAATTATTTTTTTTCTAAAATTTTCTTTTAATATTTATAATTTAGGAAAATCATTTTCATAATTTAGGGCTTATAATTTAGGATTTCACTTTTTAATTACGTTTTTACAAATCGTAACGTACGCTTTAGATTTAAATTTTCGTTTTAGAGATCATATGCTTAGATTACTTATACACGTAGTTTGATAATTTGTTTCATTTAGTTATTTCACATCGTAGTGTAAAACACCAATATCACTCTTATTTCACATCCGTAGTGTAAACACCAAATATCACTCTTATTTCACATTCACAACACTTATCACGATCCCGAATTCACATATTCCATTCAATCTTCAATCGGGACAACGAATCTTGGGTTTTGCATATTTCCTTTGCAATCCTCCTTGAACTTATATATTGAGAAACCCAATTTTTTGGCGCCAGCTGCCGGGGACGGTTGACGAGAATTCGTGATTTTGTTTTTCGATTCGTGTTTTGAAGACCCTTCCCTCGGAAGTTATTTGTTTTTATAAAAAGAAAAATACAAAAAGAAAATAAATAAAACACTTTTCCTAAAGTGGTTTCAAAAATACAAATAATATAACCTCACTCTCTTGAAAGTGTTGTAAACCATTCCGAATTAACAACAAAACAATCGTGAAATCATTTGATTTTCGGATTATCTTACGATTACAACCTATACAAGTGGTTTTAGGATGGTTTGACATTAAATTGACAAACCGAAAGAGGCGGGTTTTTAATTAGCTTTCGAGCGGACCTTTGCTTCTCCGCCACTCTGCGAGTAGTCTTAAGAGAAACGAATATCGATTGAGGGATCGATACCAAAAATATTGTGATTAATTTTCCTTAAATATAAAAATCCAAAAATATTTTTCATTTTCAAATTTGGTTTTCTTTTTAAACCTTTGTTTGTTTTTGGTGTATGCACACCCGTTCTTCTTCTTCTCAACCTCTTCTTTCACCGCTCTCAAATCCCGAGAGAATTATCCGTCACAATCACCGTGTTGATTTCCCAAATTCTGAGGAAGTAAACGACAACAATCAACATCCGCCGATGGATGATGAAAATCCTAACCCAATGCCAGCTCCCGATCTCCGAACGATGGAGGAGTTGTGCCAACCCACAATGCACGGACGTGGTGGCCCGATTGCCCCCGTCAATATACAAGCCGCAGATTTTGGACTTAAGCATCATATGATCCAACAAGTCCAAAATTCTTGCCAATTTCACGGTTTGCCGGGTGACGATGCAAACAAGCATCTTGACAAATTTATCTCCGTCACCCAAAGTATGAAACACAATGGGGTCACCGATGACGCCCTTCGTCTATATCTCTTTCCATATTCCTTGACGCATCATGCCACCGCATGGTTTGATCGTCTTCCCAAGAACTCCATTCATACTTTTGAAGAGATGGTTTCAAAGTTCTTGGCGAAATATTTCCCACCATCGATGGTGACGAAATTGAGGAATGAGATTAGCAATTTCCGTCAGCTTCCCGACGAATCTTTATTCGAAGCATGGGAACGCTATAAGCTTTCGATCGATCGGTGTCCAAATCATAACATGTTATTAGTTACCATAATAGATACGTTCTATAATGGTCTAACATTGAGACACCGTGATACGATTAATGCTGCAGCCGGTGGTACGTTCATGAAACGTCGACCCGAAGAGTGCTATGATCTCATTGAAAATATGACCGCCCACCATAATTTTTGGGATTCCTCTGTCGAGAGGAATGAGTCAACAAGATCAAGCACTAATTCTTCTACTCCCGAGATAGCCGCTCTTTCTAAACAAATGAGTGATTTATCAACCACTGTCTTGAGAATCCATCAGAATATGAATCAGAACAACAACAATCAAGTCAATGTTGTAAACCAATGTTGTGAAACATGCGGTGGTCCTCATCCGTATTTCGAGTGCCCAGCCTCCGGTGGCTACACTCAAGAGAATGTTTATGCTGCTACGGGAAATTTCAACACGGGAGGTAACGGTTACCAACCGCAAGGAGACCGTAATCTTCTCAGCTACCGTTCTAACAACTATCTCGGACCACCCAGTTTTACCCAAAATCAAAATCAAAATGTGCCAAGTAGAAATAATCAAAATCAAAATCGGGTGAATCATGGTAACCAAAACCAAGGAACTTACAATCAAGGTCAAAATCATGGTTACCAGAATCAAGGAAATTTTAATCAAGGAAAATTTCAAAATCAGGGAAATTTTCAAAACAACAACCAGGGTTTTAATCAAAACAACCGAGGGCAAAACCTTAATCAAAATCAAGGCTTTAATCAAAACCAATCGCCCTCGGATGAGTTGTTGAAACAACTAGTTCTTCAAAGTCAAAATCAACAAAAATTTAACAAAACCCAGGAAGAAACAACTAGGATGTTGGTTAATTAGATTTCAGAAATCAAGAAGGCTTTAAATGATCGACCCTCGGGCTCTGGAACTCTTCCAAGCAACACGATCGCTAACCCGAGGGGCGATGTTAAGGGCGATCACTATAAGGAGTGGTGTATCATATGATGGACCCACGGCTCCGACTACTGATTCTTCTCTACCTCCTAAAGTAGTCATCCGTGAGACCATGGTGAAAAAGGACACGGAACTTCCTACTGACAACGGAAGGACCGAAGACGTCCAACCTCCGGTTGTCCAACCGTCAAAACCAAAGGTTGTTTTTGAGCCCGAAGAAGCTCCTATAAAAGCAAAACTTCCGTATCCTTCAAGAATGAATGATCAAAAGCTCCGCGATAAAGCTTCAAATCAAATGGAAAAATTCTTTCAGATCCTCCAAGATTTGCATTTTGATATAAGCTTTGCGGATGCTTTACTTCTGATGCCTAAGTTTGCTTCCACACTCAAGGGTTTATTGACCAACAAAGAAAAAATATTTGAATTGGCAAAAAACTCTGTTGGGAATAAAATGTTCAAGTCAAAGAGCCTGCCAAAAATGTTAAAGAGCCTGCTAGTTGATTTGAAGAAGTATGAAGATGTACTAACAGTACCTTCTGGGTAGAAGGTACTGCTAGTTGATGAAGAGCCTGCCAAGCTTATGTCAAGTCGATTAGATATTTTGTAATAGATATTTAGTTGAATTATTAGTCTTTGTACATTGTTATACGTTATGTAGAAGTAGTTTAGTCTTCTGTGGTGTACAGAAGAATATTGCAGAGTTGTACATTGGTAGTTGTATTTAATTGTAGGCGCTAGAATAGTCAAAGTATAGTATTATATTCAACCACTTGATCAACTTGTAATAAGGTGTCCTTATCTTATAAAAGGATACCTTAGTCACACTTCATGCATGCATCTCTTCAACTATTAACCAAAACCAGAAAAAACTCTCAAGTAACTTAGTTACTAAATTCACAAATCCTTTTACAATCTTAGATTCAAGATTACTTTGTAATCCCGGTGATATTTAGATCATCCGTATTATTTCATCAATAATATTGAATCGTTTTGTGTTAACCAAAGTTGTGTTCTTTGTTCATTGCATCCTCACGTTTACTTAAACTCACCAACTTGTGTTCTTTTAAGTGTGTTGTAGTAGATTCCGCATGCTAAACACATTCAATACATAAATATCTCAACAAACAAAACCTTTCCACAAGTGGTATCAGAGCTAGGCTTGATATTTACTAATTTAAAAGAACAATGGATGTTGAACATATTCAAACAAATGTTGCAGCTAAACTTCCATTACTTAAGCAAAATGAGTTTGAAATGTGGCGACTAAGGGTAGAACAATACTTTCAAGTGCAGGACTATGCACTTTGGGAGATCATTGAACAAGGCAACTCATTTAAACCCTCAATCACCACTACAACAGTAAATGATGCTCTTGTAACACAAATACAAGACCAACCATCAAATGCAGATGAAAAAATTCAGAAGAGAAATGATCTAAAAGCAAGGAGTATGTTACTGATGACTATTCCAAATGATCAGCTTTTGATTCTTAACAAATACAAAGATGCCAAAACCCTTTTTGAAGCTATTGTGGCTAGATTTGGTGGTAACAATGCTACCAAGAAAACACAGAAAACACTTCTCAAACAACAATTTGAGAACTTCACAGCCACAACCAATGAGTCTTTGGACAGTATGTTCAATAGACTTCAGAAGCTTTCAAGTCAGTTAGCCATCCATGAAGTGATGATAACTCAAGAAGATCTAAACTCTAAATTTCTTAGGAGTTTACCTTCAAAATGGTCCATGCATGTTATTGTCTGGAAGAACAAGCCAGATATTGATTAGATGAGTCTTAATGATCTCTACAACAATTTTAAAATAGTAGAGCATGAAGTAAAGAAGACTACTGGGTCAAGCTCAGGAAATATGGCATTTGTTTCATCACCAAGCATCTCAAAGGTTGATAATGAAGAAAAAGGTGGCAGAGAAGAAGGTACTGCCAACACAACCTTTGGTACTGCTAGTACTTCTAGTAGTACCAAAACCATTTTAGATGAAACAATTGGGTGTGCTTTTCTTACATCTCAACACAATGGGTCCATATTAACATTTGAAGATCTTCAAGAGATTCATCCTGATGATCTTGAAGAGATGGACATAAAGTGGCAACTTTCACTTTTAAGCATTAGAGCCAAGAAGTTGTTGATGAGGACTGGCAAGAAGATAATGATAAATGGAAATGAGCCTGCTGGCTATGATAAGTCAAAGGTGGAGTGTTACAACTGCCACATGAAGGGTCACTACTCTAGAGAGTGTAGAAGACCTAAGAAGCAGGATGACAAGGGTAGAGGGTTTGACAACAGGAATAAAGGAAGCTTTGAGAAGAAAGGAAGGTTTGAAAGCAAGAGTAAGGTTGTTGAAGTTGCTGAGCCAAAAGCAATGGTTGCTATTGATGGCATGGGTTTTGATTGGAGTTTCATGGGTGAAGATGAGTCAACTTCTGATGAATTGGCTTTAATGGCATTCTCCACTCCTGAGGTACAAACTATCAAATGTTCCAATAATTGTGAATTTCTTAAGGAATTAGAATTTATAAGAAAATCTTTTGATGAACAAACATTAGAACTCAGAAAAACCCATCAAACATTATTTGATCATAAGTGTGGAATGGCCAAACTAGAAAAACAAATCATTCACTATAGAGAAAATGAACTCACCTTTTCTGATGCAAAAACTGCTCTTAATAGACAAATATTTTTGAAAGATTCAGAAATAGAAATGTTAAGGACTGAGTGTACTAAAGTGACTTTGGCTAGAGATAATATTCAACTGACTGTTACTAAATTGGAAATTGCTTCTGACTGCACAAGAAGCATAGTTGAAAATCAGTTGAATAAAAGAATAAAATCAAGGATAGGATACAATGAATGTCCACCTCCTTATAGAGGAATTCCTTGTCCCCAAGGTAGTGATCTTGCAGCATCAGGTTTACATGAAATCATTAGCAAACCATTAGCTAAACCTGTAGAGATAAGTGAACCTTCTGAGAGTGCTAAGAATGTCTCACTCTCCAAGGTGCTCACTAATAAGAGACCAGATGTCATAATTATTGAAGATTGGGTATCTGATGATGATGAAGATGAGACTATTCCTATCAAAGGAATCAAAGTAGGACCAACCAGTCCTAAAAGAGTAGAAGTTAAGGCTAAGGCTAAAACTGTTTTGAAAACAGTTGAAAGTTGTGAAAAATGTAATAACAAACCTAGAGGAAGTCAAAGAAATTGGAACAACCTTAAGTCACAACAACTAGGTGATGACTTTGTTATGTTCAATAAAGCTTGTTATTATTGTGGTAGCTTTAATCATCTTCATGCTTATTGTAATAAATGGGTTTCTGGGAGTAAATCAAAGTCTAAAACAAATGTTACTCACCCCAGAAAAAGTTTTGTTAAGTCTAACACCACAAATGTTAAACATACTGTTAGACAAAATAAGCCTGTTATTGCAAAATCAACTGATAAGGGTACAAGAAACACTTTCAAATGTGTACCAAAAGTTGTGAATAGTCCTATTCAAAAGAAATATGTGGTCAAAACACAAATTTGGAAACCAAAAACCAAAGGTCCTGCTAGACCAAAAGGTCCTGCTAGACCAAATGGTACTGCCAAAATTGGTATTGCCAAAATTGGTACTGATAGACCAAAGACCACACAATGGATTAAAAGGGAAAGTGCTGTTAAGTCCTCAGCATGTTGGATTTGGAAACCAATCCAATCAAAAGGTGCATCAACAATCCTGAAAAGGTTTGACTTCATTGATGCAAGAGGCAAACCCAAGTCTGTCATGGCTTGGGTACCCCAAGGAAACTAATATGTTTATTCATGTGCAGGAACATTCATCTGATATTGAAGATCAAGGATATGTAGATAGTGGATGTTCAAGGCACATGACAGGCAACATGTCATTCCTCTCAGACTTCAAAACATTTGATGGAGGATATGTTACCTTTGGGGGAGGAATAAAAGGAAAGATCACTGGTAAAGGTACTATCAAAACCAGTAAACTAGATTTTGAAAATGTGTATTTTGTGAAAGAACTTCAGTTTAATCTTCTTAGTGTCTCACAAATGTGTGACAAAAAGAACAATGTTCTATTTACTGACAATGAATGTATGGTTCTTTCTTCTGATTTTAAGATGCCTGATGAGAGTCAGATCCTTCTTAAAATTCCAAAAAGGAACAATATGTACAGTGTCAATTTAAAGAACATTGATCCTAAAGGAGAGTCTAACTTGTTTGGTAGAAAAAGCCTCATTGGATGAATCTATGCTTTGGCATAGAAGGCTTGGTCATCTAAACTTTAAAACAATCAATACTATTGCAAAATATGATTTAGTAAGAGGTTTACCCAAAAAGATTTTCCAAAACGACCATTCCTGTGTTGAGTGTCTAAAAGGCAAACAACATAGAGCTTCTTGTAAGCCCAAGACCCAAAACTCTATTTCTCAGGTTTTACATATGCTTCATATGGATCTCTTTGGTCCTACTAATGTGTGCAGCTTGAATGGAAAAAGATATTGTCTGGTTGTTACTGATGACTATAGCAGATTTTCATGGGTTTTCTTTTTAAGATCTAAACATGAAACTAGTGAGATTCTTAAATCTTATATCACTGAGGTAGAAAACCAATCGGACAAGAAGGTCAAAGTCATCAGATGTGATAATGGGACAGAGTTCAAGAATAGGGTTATGGATGACTTTTGCATGGAAAAAGGCATAAAAAGGGAATTTAGTGTAGCTAGAACCCCAAAGCAAAATGGAGTAGCAGAAAGAAAGAATAGAACACTTATAGAGGATGCTAGAACTATGTTAGTAGACTCTAAGTTGCCTATTTCATTTTGGGCTGAAGCAGTAGGTACTGCTTGTTATGTACAAAACAGGGTTCTTGTGACAAAGCCACATAGAAAGACACCTTACGAACTTTTCTTTGGTAGAACACCATCTTTAAGTTTTATGAGACCTTTTGGTTGTCATGTCACTATTCTCAATACCAAAGATCATTTAGGCAAATTTGATGGAAAAGCAGATGTTGGCTATTTGATAGGGTATTCCTTGCAGAGTAAGGCCTATAGAGTGTTTAACACTTGCACTAGGCTAGTGGAAGAGAATCTTCACATAGAGTTTCAAGAGAAACTAACTAATGTGAAAGGAATTGGACCAGATTGGATGTTTGATATTGATAGGCTTTCAGAATCTATGAATTATGTGCCTGTTACAGGTACAAATACTAATGATGATGCAGGTTTTGAAGATAATGTTGAAACTCCTAAAGATCAAGATTACATCTGGATGCCAATTTGGAAAAGTATAGATCTATCTTCAAGTCAAGAAGGACCTTCTAACACAACAAATAAAGGCAATGAAGATGATCAAGGAACTCAGAATCAAGAGAATCAAGAAAGTGGTGCTAATGACAATGGTACTGCTAGTTCACCAGATGGTCCTGCTAGTTCAAGTATTGATACTGCTGAGCCATTGAATGTTCAAATAGATGATTCTTTACCAGAAGAAAGGGGGATTGGCAATCTTCCATCTACTTATGAAGTTCCTAAAACACCCAACACTAGAATTCTCAAAGATCACACAACTGATGATGTGATTGGAAGCATAAATTCTGGTGTTAGAACAAGATCTCAAGTTGGTTTATCTCAAGTCTTGTCTTCAGATGAAGAAGGGTTTATCTCCTCTATTTATGAAGAAAAGAATAATGATACTTCCAATATATGCCTGTTTTCATGTTTTCTATCTCAGGCTGAACCCAAAAACATAAACAAAGCTTTAGATGATGCAAGTTGGGTGGAAGCAATGCAAGAAGAGCTTCTCCAATTCAAGATTCAGAAGGTTTGGATATTGGTTGATTTACCCAAAGGTCATAGGGCAATTGGAACAAAATGGGTGTTCAGAAACAAGAAAGATGAAAGGGGTATAGTGATCAGAAACAAAGCTAGATTGGTAGCACAAGGATATACTCAAGAAGAAGGGGTAGATTATGAAGAAGTGTTTGCTCCAGTTGCAAGACTTGAAGCAATTAGGCTTTTCTTGGCCTATGCTTCATTCATAGGCTTCACTGTCTATCAAATGTAGGAAATAACCTTCTTGATTGTGTGGATCTATTCGGGTGGTCTTGGATCTTGAAAGATCAAGAATCCCATGGTGAGTTAGTGAGATGTTAGAGAGAGAGGGAACCCTTGAGAGAAACTTGAATATTAGATTAATGTGTGAAATGTGACAAGAGTTCCACCCTTCCCTTGTGTGGGAAGGGTTATATATATAGTCCTAATATTTGTGCCCCTAGTGGGCTGTGGAGTGAGCTGACAGTGGGGAAAGCCCCGACCCACTCCACGAATATAAATACGACTAAGCTAATACTAATATTACTAATAATACTAAACAAATATATATAAGCCTACGAGCTATATAAATGCTAATTAGATGCTTGGGGTGACCGAACCTTCATATGAATATTTATATTCCTAACAATCTCCCCCTAAGGGAGGTCACCCCGGAAATAATAACTTGAATTCTAGCATTTTGTCTTCTGAAGATGTCTTCATAGCTCGTAGTCTTTGATTCTTCATTGTCTTGAAACATCATGCATTCAGCAGTGATCTTGTGATGACCTTTCTTTGTCTTGGATGATCTTTGAGTATTCTTCGACTTTATCATCCAACATTTGTTTCCAAGTCATCTTTCAGGAGTATGTTTCCATGTGATGTGTTATTCTTTGAGCCGACATGCTCACACTGTTTGGTGTCATGATCTTTAGCATCAGAGTTAGCAGAAGCCGTGTTGAAGGTCTTTTGGTTGATCATGACTTTGTTGAAGAACAATGATGATGTAGTGTGAACATGTGGTAGAGGATTGGCATCTTTACTGCAACCAGCTACAACTGCAACCAGCTACAGCATCAATCAGCTACAACTGCAAACAGCTGCAACAGCAATCAGCTTCAATCGCCAGAAGTTCCTGCATACGACAGTTAGCAATAAAACGTCCGGTACTTACAGGTTCGGACTTCGAGATTGTTAACAACATAGTGTGAAAACTCTCTCTAATCCTTACCAAGACCGTTCCTAATCAAAAACCCACAGAGGGCTTTTTAAGATCGAACCGTAGCACATCAACGATTAGGTGAGTCGCTGGAGATCACTCCACGACTGTAGACCGTTTGAAACCGCCGCGACCACTAAGCGTAATCCATAAAGAATTACCGAAGTGACCTGCTTTCAGGGCTGCTTGATGTTGACCCTGGCAGGAATTTCCATTCAATCATTGAGAATTACATTAGTAGATTCTCTCATAAATGTTCTGGCAGATTGCTAAGATCTGCGTAGGACTCATAAGTTTACAACTGGTGTCCTTAATGTTGAACACCCAGTGTAGAGATAATTCGTGTTCCTATGAGATCTTATTATGCATCTCGTGGCTCTAGACTCAATTGTGCGTTTTGATTTGGTGATCGGAGGCTGGAGAGGACTGCCACCCTTTCAATATCATCTAACTCGGAGTGAGAGAGACGATAGGAATGTATTGAACTCCGTGACAATTGAAACAAGAGTCCTTTGAGGGACCATGAGTGGCTAAGGAGGGTTGTGCAGCGTATCACTGGGTCCATGATACTTTGTCTTCAATGCCAGCAATCAACTAAGTGATTCTGACAGCATATGTATTGACCCGGTTTCTGCCTAAGTTGTAAGGAGGGCTATTTCTTTTCACCCTTTCTCTTTACAATTCTTTTTCATTCTTCAACCCCTTCAGTGCTTACCGAGACTTCCTTACTAGTACCTTGTTGGGTTTGTTCCAGTACTAGCTCCATCTCAGTCGGCACTTTTCCCTTATCCACTTTTCTCCTTTTTAATCATACCTAAGGACTTCTACACTAACTAGTGGATTGTCCCTGGGTAGATCCCTCCGGCTCTGGCGGGATCGTGGGAACTTGAGCCTAACCTAACCATCCTTATAACTCCATGCATTAATTAAAATGGTCTGTCTTTGGTGTACTTCCACGATTGCCATAAACCAAATCTTTGAAAAATCTCTCAAAGTGTTCATGATTCTGAAACACATTTTTGCAAACACTTGAGAGTTTTATATTTTTCAAATGCTCCCCCTCAACATGTGCTCGGTTGTTTGTTTTATAAATTTGCACATGTTAGGTAGAGCTCGCACTTTTTGAATTGATCAACTTTCAGTGAGCATGACCGATTCGAGACACGCTTACATCACTGGTTAGACCAGCTTGAAATTATTACCCGTCCTGGTCAAGTCCATAGAAAGTTTCTCGAAACGGTACACTCTACTCAGACACATCCTTTTCGAGACACGCTTACATCACTAGTTAGACTAGCTTGAAATTATTACCCGGCCAGGATATGTCCTTTCGATTCATGACAGTATATGTTTCGTCAATTCATTTGTTAAGTCTGAGTCACGATCTCATGTTATGCCAAATCCTTTTTGTTTCCACAAAACATTTGCTCCCCCTCAATGTGTGCATCGATATATAAAGTAGTTTAGCACACATGGGAGAGCTTACTTTTATGTCCAAAACATTTTGCTCCCCTCAATATGTGCCTTGGTATACAAAAGAGTTTAGCACATATGGGAGAGCTTACACTTAAATCCAAAACATCACATTTTCATCAGGTTTCATATTTAAATCACATTCTCTCCCCCGATCAAAAATTTCAAACCTTTTGAGATTTGTGATCCCAATTGATTTAAATACTTTAGAAAATGTGGGAGAAAATGTGTCCGATTTAATGTAGTCTGATGATGAAACATACTATGCTCCCCCTTAAACTAAGAGGGAGATTCACTGCTTATTTTGCACAAATTGATTATTAATGACACAAATGATATTGACCTTTTTTGCACAAATGATGTGATCACTCGCTTTTCTAGTGAGTCAATGGTCAACATCAATAATCCATCCACCAACAAATCTTCTCAAGTATTGTCGATCCCCTCTTGGCGAGATCCGAGTAAGTACTTCTTTGTTGAAATGATGGTGGTGGAGGTGAAGGTGTTGTTGTTGTTGTTGTTGCCGATGTTGTTGTCGTGGTGAATTCCGAGCCAATCAATAGAGTTTGAACGTCTGATCAAATGGTTAGAATGGGAACTGGTACATTCATTTTGGCTATGGAATCTGCATAAGAATATCAACACAGATATACATACATACAGATACACTATTCCTAGATAGCTACCCTTCAGCAGCTTGCCACATTATAATACCAAGTTCATCTTATGATCAAACCCCAATCAGGAACTACGTCAAACCACTATCTAGCATGAAGAGCAAATAGCAATCATGAGCATGGCAATTCACACGAATTTCAATATTCAATTCAGGATCTTAGGAACATGATTCTAACATAATAGCAATCTACCTAAGCGAATCCTGAGTACATATGCACAATATCAACAACCATTAAGCAGCAGAGACAAACAACATTTGAAACTCATTCATTTAGATCATACAAATGCCAGTGGAGAATTCAAAAACATCAAACACAACTGGTTTTCTAACTTCTTTTAGGTTTTGAGTCTTAAAGCATTTTGGGGATTATACGAGGATACCAAAGTAACACAAATGAACCTTCTAGATACATAAAGCTAGGAAACTATAAGCAAATTGCACATAATGTCCTAAACTTTCTAGCAACTAACACACTTGGTCATTTGATATATTTAAGCAAGATCCTCTTCAACTAATTCCCCATTAACTACAAAACCTTTTCTAACAAGTATGTTTCAACCAATAAATCCGTTTGATGATATAAAATTTGAATTCACTCTCCCCCTCAATCAATGACCCGTATTCTAGTTGAACCTCAACTAAAATCACGCTTAACCCCACAACTCATCAAACAAGAACTGTCATGAGGTTGTGTAGTCGTTGATTGAGTGACAAATTTTATGCATAATCCAAGTATAGACAAATTTCATACAACACATATTCACCAAGTGTCTCACAAATAATTTTCAGAAGAATCATAGAATGAAAACTATTTGTTATACTAAGAAGATTTCTCTTCTTTTACAAGAAATGATGCACTGAAACGTACATCAAATCAGGAAACATGGATATGAAGTAATCCATGCCCAGGTGAACATCACCCAGTTGGAGGAACAGCCGTCTTTATGGCGACGTGCTTTCCCCAATATGAAGCGCGGGTTGCTATCTAAAGTAATAGCAAGCCATTTTTAGACATGTTTTAATCCTCCATTTTAACTTCTGCTCGAGCTTCATTTAAAGACCCGTGCCATTATTGAATGACATTTCTAAGTCCGTAAATGTTATCGATAAACAGAAGACATGCCTAGGTGAAACTATTTTTGGTCTTTTCTAATTTTTCAATTTTTATGGTTTTTCTGGTTTTACGTTTCTCTATATACAATTGCAGGATTTCTATATATCTATTTACAAGATGGTATAATGTATGAATAAGTATATATGTACAAGGATACGAACCAGAAACCATTACTCCTCAGCATTCTGAATCTCCACCGCATTCATCACTTGACTTGCTGAAGAGCAATGTGAGCACTTTACAATCAGGGAATGATTCTGGCTTTTCACTCTCCCCTAATTAGTGCTCTCCCCCAATCTGACAACCATTCTGATGAACACCCAAAATAGGAAGAAGAAGAGGCCTTTGGATGAACACCCATAATAAGAAGAAGTCTTTTGATAACCAAATGCATGCCGTCTTTAATCTTCTAACACTCCCGTCCTTGATTGACGCCGTCAAAAACCTTATGCATCTTTTCGGTAGTTTAAGTTGAGCCACAACTGAAATCTAGCTTAACCTCACAACTCATCAAACAAGAACTGTCATGAGGTTAGGTTAACATCAAGTTGGACTTAACCTAAAACTACGGAACAACTTGAACCTAACTTAACTCCACAACTCATCAAACAAGAACTGTCATGGGATTAAGTTAAATATCAAGTTGTAAGAAAAGAGCTCAACATTCTTGAATGTAGAGAAGACTGAAGACTCGACCTTCTTCAAGATTGCCCAATGTGGAGGAACAGAATACCAATCAACTTTATCTCACCAAATGCCTTCCAGTAACCTTACATATATCCCATCAGCCCGCAGCATACACATGAGAAGATAACTCCCAACAGAGAATGTAGAGTAGACTGACGACTCGACCTCTTCAGTCTTTAGTATAACACCAAAGTAACAAGTTGAACCACTGATCATCTATAGAATGTATCCATATTTGGATATTAAGCCCTGATCACGTGAACCTGTTGTGCGTCCTTGATGTACACATTCTCTCTCCCCTGATGGTTACGATTAATCAGCACATAACGTAGCAGTGAAACGTAAATACCAAGGTAACAAGTTGAACCACTGATCAACTCTGCGGTTCTCAACACCGGAATATATGATTAAGCCCGATCACGTGAACCTGTTGTGCGTCCTTGGTGTACACATTTCTCTCCCCCATGATGGTTACGATTAATCGGAATCATCATCATGATGTGTACATGCAGCCTAATGAAGTGTACATGAAGCATTGACTAGAAACCCTTTGTTACTGATTGTACCAGCCCGTGAGATGATGTAGATTAGCATTCCATGACCATGTTCTTCAACACCTTGATAGACGGAAGAAGTAGTGTTGGAGAAACATGGTTTGCACGACTCCTGAACTGACGTATTCAGGAGTCGTATGACCATTTATCAATCATCAACCAACATGTAGATTAATATTCACCCTTTCCCCCCCTCAAAAATTGCATATGCCTGGCAACTGCAACTTTTTGATGATTGAACTTGTGAATATGAATACCATCAACGATAAGTGGCTCCGCTTGACGGTTCTTGAATACTGACATGTTGTTTATTCACTCTTTCCCCCCCTCAAAAATTGCATATTCCTGTCAATTGCAATTTTTGGTTGAATACGTGAATCAAGGAATATACTCCAATGTGCGCCGATCCACTTGTAGACTGAATAAGCACGGAAAGAGCATGAATCTTGTTGATGAGAATGGCCGTTAATAAGAAGACTCCTCTTCTTTTGAAGATAAAGTGCACTCAAGCGTACACTTTTCTTTTCTTTGAAGAATGAGGCCTGAACTGATGTATTCAGACGTCATTATTTTGAAGAGCGAGGCCTGCACTGACTTGTACAGACGTCATCTGATGAAGAACGAGGCCTGCACTGATGTGTACAGACGTCATCTTATGAAGAACGAGGCCTGCACTGATGTGTACAGACGTCATTATCTCTCTCTTTACTTCTTCTCTCTTCTAACTCGTTACCAACCCCATTATCATTCTGTCGGCTTGATGTCGTGACCACTGATGGAGAAAACCCAATATGATGAACTTGATACTGAAGTAAAATAACCCGAACTTGTGACTTAAACTTGTACTAATGCGTGACAAAGAGCGGTGTAGAGACTTCGTGCAACATCGAATCCCTAAGTACTCTATACTCTTCAACCAACCAACCATCAAGTATAAGACGTACATCACCTCTTGGATATCCACAACTGCGTGTGACACTGAGCACTACAACGTGACTCCTTAAAGTGATAGTTATTTTGTAATAGGGAGAAAGAAAAAATAACTAGATATCCAAGTCCTTGTCATTGTATTGAAAGCTCGAACAAGGATCTCGAAGAATCTTCATCCAACCTCCCCGATATCTTCAGATGCTAAGTACACGCACCCATGAAATTTCACTTCAGCCTCAAATAAATAATAATGAA
The DNA here is from genome assembly GCA_021014915.2 of Artemisia tridentata subsp. tridentata. Lineage (NCBI taxonomy): Eukaryota > Viridiplantae > Streptophyta > Magnoliopsida > Asterales > Asteraceae > Artemisia > Artemisia tridentata. The sequence continues at coordinate 322,562,390 of CP139507.1, read as the reverse complement.
TTAACGCCGTAGACACGTCTTGTGGTTAATGTCCAAATCTAGCCCTTTATTATGCTTAACTGAACTTTGATAATGGTTTTAACCCGATCATGGTTAAGAGCGCATAGACCATCATCACGGGATTTTACAAATCTATGATTTAAACCGAGAAATAAGTTCTTTCTCGGGAATTTACAAAACCAAGAAGAAACCGTGAGACAGTAACAGATTGAATGTGGCGTGACTGATTTGGTTTTAGGTGAACATCAGTTTGGGAAAAGAATATCTTGTGAAGATTACAGATCACATCACAACTTTTAAAACCTTTGGCCAACTAACCAACCTTGTACATAGATTAGCGACCACACTATGAAGAAAAACCCGATATACCAATACTAAAAACTGAAGAAGAAGTCCCCAAATTTGTTACTTAAGCTTGCACTAATGTTGGAAGAACGGTGTAGAGAATTAATGCTCCAAGCAAATCTCTAAGAGCTCAATACCCAACCAAAGTATGAGACATTAACACCTCTTGCGATTATCGACATCGTCATTGACGTGTGACACTGAGTACTCCCATGACTCTTAAGTGATAGTTACCCCGACTACTGGTAACTAGATAACCCAAGTCTTCAACTTAAATTTTGAGCACGAGCAAGTTATCCTTGAATGTCATGCATCCAACCAACCCCGACTTCAAGATAAAATAAGTAGTCGCCTTCGTGAAATTCAACTTCAATTACAAATAAAGAATACCAGATTAACTTCGTGATCATCTTGTGCTGTTGACTAGCCAAAAAGAGAAGGGACATGCACAGATTCTTAGGAGTGCCCATGACTCATAGTCAGTCCTATCAAACAAAGCTGTCTGACCCAGCTACTTGGATGTGAGACAGTTGTCGTACTGTGTACAGGATTTTACAGTTCTTGAGATTTGTCTGAGAAATAAATTCAAGAACTAACTGCACAACAGTAAGTATCAAACTGCTGTAGACAGAACCGATACGATCTAACCTGCTGTAACCGGAACCGCTAAAATTCACATCGCTGGAGAAGGAACTTCTAGGAAACTTGCGATAATTCTCCCCCTCAAAAAGGACATGAAATGACCTTTTTGCCAAAGCTGAGAATCCGTGATGATTGAGAATTTGTCAGGCACAAAACATGGAAAGAAACCAATGAAACTACTGCAACGAAGATGGTGATAAAGACTCTCTTGTAGTAACCCCTTGCTTTCCTCATCATCAATGGTTTAGTAAATTAACAATTCATTGAAGCCCGTAATATTCCAAAACCGCTTGATGAAATGCATATGACGTTAAAGTGAGTAAAAGGTTAAAACACGTCTCCACACAAAGCACCTCTTGTCTTTAAGCATGACTACCTCTTGAGAAGATCTCGAACAACAATTCTATTAAGAGCTTGAGAAACAACAACCACTTGATGAAGCTTGATAAAGAACAAGTCCGCGACTTAAACTTGCACTAAATTATGAATTAGAACCTATATTGAGCACAACAACGTAACTCCTTTAAATATAGGTAGTGATATATACCCAACCTTCCATCCTTAATTGTATATATCCACTTCGTGAACATCCAAGTCTAATCACCTTAACTTGCAAATTGTGATTTAGAACCTATATTGAGCACAACAACGTAACTCCTTTAAATATAGGTAGTGATATATACCCAACCTTCCATCCTTTATTGTATATATCCACTTCTTGAACATCCAGGTCTAATCACCTTAAATACGCTTGAGCAAGGGTCAACAAACATCATGCATCCATCCACCCCGAGATGCTTGTGACACTAAGTACACCAACCCGTGAATTAACAAACCAACCAAGTTACCATAATTTCCCAATTCCTGCTGATCTTGAAGCACAAACTTATCCCGAAAAATTAGTCACACCCCGTAAATTTCATTATGTCTAAATCCTAGTCCAGCCAATTTGTCCAAAATTAATTTCACGGGATTTTACAGCTCTTGAGATTTAAACCGAGAAATCGAATCTTTCGCGGGATTTTCTAAAATCTACAGGAGAAACCGTGAAATCAACCTGAATACCCAAGAGTGAGGTGCAATACCAATCTTCGAAATTCAAGTCACAGAAGTCAAATCACAACTTGATCAAATCGCAACAAGTCGAGTCACAGATTGTCAAATTGCAACAAGTCAGATTGCAATCAACCAAGTCACAATAAGTCAAATCGCAAGTGTCAACTCGCAACGTCATATCGTAACTGGTTAAATCGCAATCCGTCAAGTCGCAACACGTCAAAGCGCAACTTGACAAATAGCAATTAAACAAATTGTAATTCAACAGCTATAACTCAAATTGCAAAAATCAAATTGCAGGTTCACTCAAGTCATAGGCACTAATAGAACTATGCTGACAAATCCCCACCTCTGTAATCTCGATGACATTCATAAACCCAAATACTGGCGGTGACGTGAGTGTCCTTAAGAACTTTCGTAGATCCAAATACACCACTCACTTTTCATAAAATGAATAACATATGTAATTCCATTTATTAGCATGTTTGATATAACCTTTTGGATCTATCACATTTTGCACGCCAAAACCATGTGATACATTATCAGCCCATTTAAAATCAATTAAGTTCAAAAGTCATCGCATTTAAAATAGCAAAACCATGGTATAGTTAAGTGTAAGCCCATTATCACATTTTGCACGCCAAAACTCATCGCAGCCCATTCAACCACTCATGCGACCCAATCCATTTCTCTCCAAACCCTAATAATCTGGTATTTAGCTCCCATTTTTAACATAACTCAAACCCTAATCCAATAATAATCCGCCCCTCTCATCCTTTTATTGCAATAGCAGTCAACCACACCTAAACCCTAATCAAACATATACATTCTCCAGCGCCTCCTTTCATCTCCTTCTCTCCAAACGCAACTCATATCTCCATCATCATCTCTTTGTTAAGCAACCACACATACACGAGCGTAAAACCCAAACCCAAGTTGTTACATTATCGGTTTCTTATCCTTGAGTCCGAAGCACTAAATGTCTTCAAGATCTCTTAATGGAGGTTTCAGGTAGGTTCTCTTGATGTGTTAATTGCTTGAACGAAACAAAGAAAGAACATGGCAAAATTGTTATGAATCTTTCTTTATTTTTTCGGATATAAAGAGGTGTTTAATGTTAATGTTTTCGATTCAAACTGAATAAAAGAAACGGTATAACATTCTTGTTATATCACGTTCTTTATATTTCGGATATTGAGAAATGAAAGTTATAAACACTTTCCTTTGATCGATGATGGTTATGTTTCTATTCGAGTGTTTAAGATCAGTAAAGGTCTTTTGACTACTTATGTAACACACGAAAAACAAGAAACAAGCTGAGATCCTCCTTGTTTACGTATTATAGTGTAGACTTAGATGAGATATGCGGAGTGGCGTGAGGGTTTAATGGTTGTGTTTAGATGTGGGGGCTGATGTGGGTCATTGGATATGGTTAATGATGGATCTGTGATGAGTTATATTTTCGTGTTTAGATCTTGAAGGTCTGTGGACAGTTGTAAACATTCACCAAGACAATAATTTCTGAGATCATTTCATTAAACTTGTTGTAATCGATTGTTATAGCCGTTTCTGGTCTTATCGATCTTCTTTATGTTCTTTCAATTCTTGTTTGGCTCCTCGAAGTTTGACTGATGATGTACATGAACTGAAGTCAACGAGTATATGTTGTTGGTTTGTGGTTGCTGGTCATTTTCATTTTCATATTTCTTATTCTTTTTCTTAATCTATGATTCGGTTTGTTATTTGATAACTCGTTAACCGATTGAACGTTTAACCGAGTGATAGACAAATCGCGTCCACCTCATATACACAAACCGAGTTCGTGGATAAGCAGACAAACCGAGTCTGTGGTTGAACAGACAAACCGAGTTCATGGTTTAGCAGACAAACCGAGTACACTTTATGTACACAAGCCGAGTCTTAGACAAACCGCGTTCACAACAGATAGACAAACCGAGTTCATAAGTATAGACAAACAGCATCTACAAACACCCACAAACCGCATGCTTGCAAGAAACACACAAACCGAGTTCATGACAAACAGACAAACCGAGTACGTGACTGTATGGACAAACCGAGTCCAGGGTTAAACAGACAAACCGAGTCTGTGAGCCAATAGACAAACCGCGTCTTTGACTAGTCAAACCTGTCACTTTCGTACTTTCCTTAAAATCCGGATCTGTGTATTTCTTTATCATGACAAACCGCTACTAAGAACATTATCATTATACAAACAAAATGTAACCAAGAACTCAAAACCCGTAATGTGAATCACACCACAAACACGACCAATAACAAGATATGTTAGTAACTGAATAGGTATATACCACAGATCCAACACAGTTAAAGTCCAAGCTCAAGGAGAGAAGACCAGAAATGACCAAGGGCAGATTTACACCATCACGTAGAACAAACAAGCTTTAGTTAAACAATATTCGAATAACAAACAAACAGACTTGTGTATTCGAATAAAAAGAAAAGAAGCAAAAGCATACTTGTGGATAGAACATAAACAAAATAAAGCACAAGTAAGTCCACGAATCAGTGAATGTAAATTGGACCCACAAGAAATAGAACCCACCAATCAAAGATATTCGAGCAACTAGAACAAGAAAAATTTTACAGCAAGAAAATCACTACATATAAGGCCACGAATTCAGTCACACAATCAAACCGAATCAAACCATTGACCACAGATCTGACCAAGATGAAACCATGGCTCTTGATACCAATTGTAGGAAATACCCATCTTGATTGTGTGGATCTATTCGGGTGGTCTTGGATCTTGAAAGATCAAGAAACCCATGGTGAGTTAGTGAGATGTTAGAGAGAGAGGGAACTATTGTGAGAAATCTGGAAATTAGATTAATGTGTGAAATGTGACAAGAGTTCCACCCTTCCCTTGTGTGGGAAGGGTTATATATATAGTCCTAATATTTGTGCCCCTAGTGGGCTGTGGAGTGAGCTGACAGTGGGGAAAGCCCCGACCCACTCCACGAATATAAATACGACTAAGCTAATACTAATATTACTAATAATACTAAACAAATATATATAAGCCTACGAGCTATATAAATGCTAATTAGATGCTCGGGGTGACCGAACCTTCATATGAATATTTATATTCCTAACAGCTTCACTGTCTATCAAATGGATGTTAAGAGTGCATTTTTATATGGTGAAATTGAAGAACCAATATATGTATCTCAACCTCCAGGCTTCATTGATGCAGAGTATCCAGACAAGGTTTATAAAGTTACCAAGGCTTTGTATGGCCTACACCAAGCTCCTAGGGCATGGTATGAAACATTGGCTTATTTTCTACTAGAAAGTGGATTCCAAAGAGGCAGGATTGATCCAACTTTGTTCATCAAAAGAACAAAGAAAGACATCTTGCTAGTGCAGATTTATGTTGATGACATAATCTTTGGATCAACAAACCAAGACTTGTGTGTAGAATTTGAAAAACTTATGCATAGTAAGTTTGAAATGAGTTCCATGGGGGAACTTACTTTCTTTTTGGGTCTACAAGTGAAACAATCCAAAGAAGGCATATTTATCAGCCAAGATAAGTATGTAGCAGAGATCCTAAGGAAATTTAAGTTTGCTGATTCTAAGGTTGCAAGTACACCAATGGATCCAGATAAAGGGCTACTCAAGGATGCTGAAGGAGAAGATATGGATTTGCACAATTATAGATCAATGATTGGGTCTTTGATGTATCTTACATCATCAAGACCAGATATCATGTTCTCAGTATGTGTGTGTGCAAGATTTCAAATACATCCCAAAATCTCTCATCTCACAGCAGTCAAAAGAATCTTTAGATATCTTAAGGGTCAACCTAGGTTGGGTCTTTGGTATCCAAGGGAATCATCTTTTGAATTGGTGGCTTATTCGGATAGTGACTATGCTGGTGCAACTCTAGACAGAAAATCCACAACTGGTGGATGTCAATTTTTTGGTTGCAGACTAATCTCTTGGCAATGCAAGAAACAAACAATGGTGGCCAACTCTACAACTGAAGCAGAATATGTTGCTGGTGCAAGTTGTTGTGGGCAAGTTCTTTGGATCCAAAATCAAATGCTTGACTATGGGTACAATTTTCTTAACACCATTATTTATATTGACAATAGCAGTACAATATGTATCATTAAAAACCCAGTTTAACACTAAAAAACAAAACATATTGAAATCAGACACCATTTCATAAGGGATTGTAATGAGAAAAGGTTAATTCAAGTTGTTAAAATTGATTCTGAAAAGAATTATGCAGACCTTCTCACCAAAGCTTTTGATTTAGGTAGATTCAAATATCTTGTAGGAGGTATTGGAATGATAAATCTTTGAAAAACATGTGTTTTTGTTCATAAATTAACTGGTATTGACTTTTAAACATGGTACTGCTAGTTAGTCAAAAGGTCCTGTTAGTTCATAATTGGTCCTGCTGATATATAATTGCTATATTTTGTTCATATAAATGCCTAAATGTTTAAAATTCTATAGATCAAGTGCTCTGCACTTTGTTCTTTTGGTTTGCAACTAACACATTTCAGGTTGATAACAAAACAAGAGTTCTTCCAAACAAAAAGGAGCAACAAAAGTTATATTCATTTCAGGAGAGATAACAATCTCAGGGGAGGACTTAATAGCCCAGAATGGAAGAATAACCAATTTATGAAAGGAAAGACAAGAGCATACAAGATGATGTAAAATTAAAAAAAAAAAAAAAAAGGAGAGTTAGATTACATATCTAGAAAGGATGAAGCATTTCTCAAGGAGAAAGTTCTATCTAGATCAAACTAAGAAAAGTTTCAACTCAAAGGCATGCTATTAGATGATTTCACTTGTTGAACCAATCATCCAAGATACACAGCATCATTGCCTTTTTAATTTCCTCCATCCAAGGAAATTGCACCATCTTTGGGCCATCATGGCTTTTGGTATTCAACTCACCAAGTTTTTACAAACTTAAGAGTTGGCTAGTCCTTAAGCAAACGGCTTTTGGTAAAGACAAATCAAATCCGTTGATGGTTGATAGTTTACCAAAAACTATATGGTTGTTAACTAACCATACTTAATTGTAAATAGTTAGCTAGTCCTTAAGCAAACGGCTTTTGGTAAAGACAACTCAAATCCGTTGATAGCTGGTAGTTTGCTAAAAACTATAAGGGATTTTTATAAAACTTTCAAAGGTACTGGTAGTACAAAATTGGTACTGCTAGAGTAAAATGGTACTGCTAGATAGCCGTTGAGCCTGTCAGAAAAAGTTTTAGCCGTTGAGCCTGGTAGTTAAAATTAGCCGTTGGGGTAGTTATGTAAATTACTGATGATTATATTATATTATATTACACATATAAAAGATCTTTTTAACCGCCTTTACATTTACTTATTATAATCTTTCTTATTGTCGGTTAAAAGTAATTCTCACATATCTTCTTTCATCAGTCATTATCATAATTCACATACACCTTTCATCTTCTACCAGTACTACCAACAAATCCCACCAACACATTCAAAATTTTCATTATGGACTCCACAGTTGTTCTAAACTTTGTCCAACGTCACAATCAATTAGCATTTTTGGAGAAGTCAGAGGATAATGCCTCATTTCATCAAGTAGTGGACTTTTTAAATAACTCCTATATCAGGTTTGCTTTACTAGTCAATCCCACTATTTATGAAACTCAAATTTTACAATTTTGGCAATCTGCTAAAATTAAAACTTCTGAAAATTTGGAACAAAGAATTAAGGCCAAAGTGGATGGTAAACATTTGACTCTTACTGAGTCATCCATAAGAAGACATCTTCATTTGGATGATTCTGATGGTATTAGTCAATTGCCAGATACTGAGATTTTTGAAAATTTGCAAAGAATGGGGTATCATGCTGAGTCTAACAAACTCACTTTTCTGAAAAAGCATCTTACTCCACAATGGAGATTTTTGATTCACACAATCCTTCACTGTTTGAGCCAGAAGAAAACCTCTTGGGAGCAATTTAGTGGAAACATGGCTTCTGCTCTCATCTGCTTAGCTACAAACATAAAATACAATTTTTCAAAACATATTTTTGAAGGATTGCTTAAAAATGTGAAAAGTGAAACAAAGTTTTTGATGTATCCAAGATTTATTGGTTGCATCATTGGAAAATTAAAACATTTGTTACTTCCCACAGACTCAATTTATGAAACACCAAAACTTTCTCACAAAGTATTTTCAAATATGAGAATTGGTTTTAGAGGGGAAGATATACCACTATTTGATGAAATGTTACCACAACATCAAGAAGAACCAACACCATCAGCTGAAACACCATCATCTAGTTCTTCACATGGTTACATTTCACCAACACATCAAACATCACCAATACCATCTCCAGTACCATCAGCAACACCACCAACATCATCACATCATGTATCACAAACCCAATCACCTCAGACAATGCAAGAACTAAAGGAGAAGGTGAAGTTCTTAGAAGATGCTCTTAAAAGTCAAAGCAAGAAGTTTTCTGAGATCAACATCAAATTAGTCAAGAGGGTAAAGAAATTGGAGGGTGAAGTGAAGAAACTAAAGGGTAAAAAGTCTGCAAAGGTTGTTTTATCTAGTTCTTCAAAGTCAGATGCTGATAGGATAGGTCACTCTTCCAAAAAGGGGAGGATGGATAGTTCTGAAGATGAAGAGGAGGCTCAATTTGAATTCCATGAAGGAACTCAAGTTTATGATGATGAGCCTGCTGGTGCAGGGCAAGAGCCTGCTAAGCCAGAAGAAGAGCCTGCTAGGATAGAGAGGCTATTGGCTATGGGGTACAAAGGGTCTGCTGAGAAAGTGTACAAGAGAAAGAGGGATTTAGAGCCTCAAGGGAATTTGTTTGTTCAGGGGAGGATTTTTGCTGCTGATGAGCAATCTTCTGCTCCATCACAAGCACCAACTCCAAAGGATAAGGGCAAAAGCATTATGATTGAAGATGAGCCAAAGTCCAAGAAGTTGAAAAGAACTCAGCAAATTCAGATGGCTTTAGGAGAAGAAGAGGCCAAAAGGGTTCATGAAGAAGAGCTAAAAGCACTTGAAGCTTCAAGAATGCTTGCAGTAATGAAAGAGCAGAAAGATGCTGAAGATGCTGCTCAGACTCTTCTTGATACTTAAATTGCTCAAGAAACCTTTGATGCTCAGATGCTATGGATTATTAATAATGATCCAATTGTGAGAGGTCAAGCAGCAATTATAGTAAATGACAAGAATCTCAATTCTGATGAGAAAACAGAAGCACTTGAATCTTTCATCAACAAGAAGTATAAAGAAGCAGCTTTGGCTGACATTTTTGAAAAGATGAAGGAAAGTCAGAAAAGAGGTTTTAAGGTAGGTCAATCTCAGAAAGATCAGGTGATTTTTATGAAGAGATTTCTGAAAGGTCAAGCAAATTGGACTGATTATCAACTAAAGAAGAAATCTGCTGATGAAATCTTCTTCCTGTATCTTCAAGCCTACAAAAGTCTTTACTACAAAGTTCCATCTGATGTACACCCCTCAATGAAGAAGAAGGATGCTCAGAAGAAAGAAGTAGCAAAATTGGACACAGAGCAAGTAAGTAAAATGTTGATTACTTTGCCTACTATTATACATGCTGATCCAATTAGCTGTAGACGACCTATTATTGATTGGGAGATCAACCATGATAGATTAGGAAAATCATGGAAAATAACAAGGGTTGGAGGACAGTTTGCTATCTTTAAGAATTTTGAAAATTTAGTTAGAGCATGTGACAGAGCAGACTTGGAAGAATTGTGGAATCTAGTGCAGATTAGGCTAGACACAACTTCTAGTTCAGATGCTAAGGAACAGGAACTATGGGTAGAATTCAATAGGATGTTTGATCCTGAACCCAAAGATGTTCATTGGAAATTTCCCTATTATGATCCTTCAACAACTTGGGAATTTCTAAGCCATAGCAATATTCACCATCTTTACACACAGAGTGGGATAGAACTCTTTATGTTGGCTGAGAAAGAGTATCCACTAAGTTATGAAGTGCTTAAAACTATGATCTCCAAGAGATTAAGATGTGACAAAGATGAAGAGAATTCAGAAATTGTTCAGAGTTTGCTGAGGAGCATATCTGAGCAATATGAAAGAAAAAGGAAGAACAGAGAGTGAAGGTTTTTGGAAGAGTTCCCTCAAATCCTCAAGGTATGTATTTTATTCATTAGAAACTTGTGTATTTTAATGGAAATAACAAGTTTAGGGGAGGATTGTTGGGAATAAAATGTTCAAGTCAAAGAGCCTGCCAAAGATGTTAAAGAGCCTGCTAGTTGATTTGAAGAAGTATGAAGATGTACTAACAGTACCTTCTGGGTAGAAGGTACTGCTAGTTGATGAAGAGCCTGCCAAGCTTATGTCAAGTCGATTAGATATTTTGTAATAGATATTTAGTTGAATTATTAGTCTTTGTACATTATTATACGTTATGTAGAAGTAGTTTAGTCTTTGTGGTGTACAGAAGAATATTGCAGAGTTGTACATTGGTAGTTGTATTTAATTGTAGGCGCTAGAATAGTCAAAGTATAGTATTATATTCAACCACTTGATCAACTTGTAATAAGGTGTCCTTATCTTATAAAAGGATACCTTAGTCACACTTCATGCATGCATCTCTTCAACCATTAACCAAAACCAGAACAAACTCTCAAGTAACTTAGTTACTCAATTCACAAATCCTTTTACAATCTTAGATTCAAGATTACTTTGTAATCCTGGTGATATTTAGATCATCCGTATTATTTCATCAATAATATTGAATTGTTTTGTGTTAACCAAAGTTGTGTTCTTTGTTCATTGCATCCTCACGTTTACTTAAACTCACCACCTTGTGTTCTTTTAAGTGTGTTGTAGTAGATTCCGCATGCTAAACACATTCAATACATAAATATCTCAACAAACAAAACCTTTCCATAAACTCCTCTTAATGAAAACTGCTCAGCGGCAATTCTTAAAAAGCTTCCGGAAAAGCTTGGAGATCCCGGAAAATTTCTCATTCCTTGTGAATTTCCAGGGATGGTTGAATGCTGCGCCTTGGCCGATCTCGGTGCAAGCATCAACCTAATGCCGTTGTCAGTCTGGAAAAAACTTTCTCTTCCCGATCTCACCCCCACTTGCATGACCCTCGAGCTTGCGGATCGTTCCATAACCCTTCCTAAAGGTGTAGCCGAGGATGTCTTTGTCAAGGTGGGGAAGTTCCATTTTCCCGCCGATTTTGTGGTGGTTGATTTTGATGCTGACCCCGGGTTCCTCTAATTCTCGGAAGATCATTTTTGAGGACCGGGCAGGCTTTGATTGATGTGTATGGAGAAGAAATAACCTTAAGAGTTGATAATGAGAAAGTAACGTTTAACATAAATCAAAACTCTAAACCTCTAACCGACAAATGCAATGTTGCTACGGTTAATCAAAAATCTGATCCCGTAATTACTTCCAAAAGAAGTGATTCGATTCTTTCCAGATTTGCGGTTAAGAGTCTTTCTGAAAAATGTGCTGAGCTTAAGGCTATGAAAATTACACCCGGTTCAAGCAAATGGTTTGCGAGTTGTTCCGCGGATGTAAAGAGTATTCTTGATGATGATGAACCAGATTCGGAGGTCACAACGGAAGTGGAGGAAATTGCTAGCTCTAAGAGCACACCACTTGTCCCACCTCCAGAATCGATTTATCGAATTGAGATTTCTGAACCAAACGTTTCTGACTCTTCCCATCCTTCTCCTCCGATTGAGGGAAGTATTATCTCGAGGGAAGAGATCGAGGTGTTCTTTGATGATGCTCCAATTTCACCGGAAATTGTTGAGCCCGATGGTGATCCGGGGGAAGATGTCTCGTTATTAAAAATGAAAGTTGATGAACCATTTTCCTTTCCCCCGGAAGATGTTAAGGAAAAGCCGTTAGATCCTTTGGAGCTCGAGCTCAAGGATGCTTTTCCCGAATATGAGAGTTTCATATTTGATGCTGAGAGTAGTGGCAATCCCACTTCTCATTCCGATTTCTTACTCCCGGCTTTTGAAGCCTTCCACTTTGGTATTGATCATTTGGAGGAGACGAGTAATGGCAGTCCCACTTCTCATGCTTATATCTCTCCTCCGAGTATGATTCATTTCATTTTGATATGAATGATCTTTATCACGAGAAGTTCTCCGATGAACTTTCTCACTTTATATCTCCTCCGGAATACGATCATTTCTACTTTGATCTTGAGGAAGATACTAGTCTGGGGGGGAGGTGTACTTTCTCATGAGTATTTCATCCCGACCCTCCCGCCCAAGACTTTTGTTACAATTCCAAGCTTAAATGACAAATCTTCTTTTGATGATGAAGAGCTTTTCATGATAATCATCAAAATCTTTATGCTCTTCATCACATATGCTGTGGCTTCTCCTATCCTTCACTCCGTCGGGAGTGAGGATACCATCTTTGACCCCGGTATTACCATTTCTGGTTCTTCTTTCTTAATACCGTGGGTGTCTCATCGGAGTGGAACTTTCGTATGCTTCAGTGTTTATCCAAATATCTTGAACGAAAGTCCGATGGAGATTTGTTTTTCCACATGCTCCCCCATGAACAATTGAATTCGGGGCGAGTCTAAGCTTTCCGACTCGATAAAAAACAAGCGCTTCGTGGGAGGCACCCCATGCTTATCCTTCTATCTTCCTTTCTATTTTCTAATAAGTGAAGTAAGGAGGGCTTCCTCTTCCATTTCTTGTGTTTCGTGGTTGTTTATGTCCAGGATTTGCCCGAATTATGAAGACTCTCGTGCTCGTGGTTTGCTTCTCTCCACTCGAGTTTCATCATTCGTTGCTTATCCGATATCCTTAATCTTATCGTTTTACGTTTATCTTTGGCATAATTAATAAACGGCCTTAGATTTTTGTAGGAGAACCCTTACCTTTAAGACATTGAGGACAATGTCTCGTTTTAGTCTGGGGGGGGGGGGGGTAATCTTTCGATTTGATTTTTGCCTTGCAATTTTTGCCGTTTACTCACGCAACCCCGTTTTTTCCTCAAATATGGAAAAAAAAATTTAAAAAAAAATAGAGAAAAATTTAAAAATTTTTGTGCAAAAATATAATAAGTTTTGACATTTTTGTTGACTTTCCGCTGGTGAGAGTAGGAATAAAATTCTGACTTGATCGGGCGTGTTGAGCCCTAGCTTGTCCCCTTAACCGTTTATAATCTATAAGCTCGTGCTAGTCTTTTACACAAGGAGCTATAAAATGCGAATTCTTTTCAAGAGTTTGCAAGTTCCCGTATCGACTTTATATATGCATGGCTTGATTATAAGGCTAAGCATTCGCTGATCTAATTATTTAAGATTTTAAATTTTCGAAGAACGAGAAATGATAGAGTTTATTTAGAAGTTAGATGCTAAGCGTGGAGTAGTTGGTTCTCTTTAGAGCTCATCAAAGTTACTTGTGGCCTTTTGCTCCCACAAAATTGTTTCACCATATATAACTGTAAGAATAATTAAAGATGTTAGGTTTTGCCGATAATTAGTTCTTGGTCTTCTTAAAAGAATCCTTGCTTTAAAAATTGGGTACACATCAAAGTTACTTAATAAATACGTTTAATAATAATAAGTTAAGTGCTCTAAGCTAGGGATTCGAGATCGGGCCTTGGATCCTTATTTCCGGAAGGCGTTTAGGTGTTGGCTGATTGCGTGGTTTTGTAACCTTACAACAGGTTTTACCTCTCGAGGGATCTCAAGAGGCTTACAACCCCACCAGGCAGTGTACCTGACCGATGTAGTATAGTGTAGTGGTAAGTACGGGGGATTGATCGTTCTCCACAGGGAATAATGTTCGTTAGGTATGAAAGGCTACTCTAATTAGGTCTAAGGGTTGAGGAAGATTCTTTTTATGTTTTTATAATTTTATGAAAGCAAGTAAAATCTCGGGTTTGAAGGAGTGGGCGGAATTAGTTGCTAGTCAACTAACCCAAATGACTACGAATGCAAATAAAATAAAATAACAAAAATGAAAAGTGGTGAGAAACTTATGTGTAGAGAAATGTGTTTACTTAGATTTCCTTACTCCCTAACTATCTTTTACCGGTTAATTAGTGTGTATTAGTTGCGTGGATGACGGGTGTATTCCTTAATACCATTCGTGGGGTGGCGTACTTACTTCCCCAACTCTACAAGCTCCTACTTCACTCCTATGTCGAGCCGGCTAGGAAGCTCCTAACATGGGATCACTAGAATTCGCTTGTGCATTAAATACAACCATAAAAACCTTTAGTACGCGTTTGGTTCATGTTTCTTAAGACGTTCAAGCAAGTTACCGAATAGGAAGTTAGCCAGTTTTCTTAAGCCTAACATAGATAAACAATCATCCAATACAACTAACAACACACTAACAACCAATAATCAATAGCTAAGTTTCATTAGATCTAAGCAAACACAAGATAAAATTAGCCTAACATGTTAAACAAAAGACAAGCATAAGATAGAATCAAACAACACATAGACATATTGAATGATTAATTGATAACTTATCTTTCAATGAAACATGGAAGATCTCAAGGCAAAAAGCCCTGAAAAAGTAGCTAAAATCGTCTTAGGGTTTTATCCCAAAATTCCACACACTAAGCTCTCCCTTAATGACAAAAAATTAGAAAACTATATATAGATTTTTGGATCTGACGGCGTCACCTTATGCATTGTGACGCCGTCACCTCGCCGCTTTTAGGGTTCCCGGGTGACCTTCTTGACGCCGTCCCTCTTTAGCTCTTCAAAAATCCATTCTGGCCTATCAAGGCTTGACGCCGTCTAAACTTGAACGTGACGCCGTCCCCTTATGATTTAAGCCGTGACGCCCTTGATTTAGTTAAAGCGTGACGCCGTCAGAATTCTCATGCTAACTCACTGGCCCGTCATGAGTAAATTTCACATCCCACTTTTCTTGCCAAGGCATGACGCCGTCAAGAGATGATTCTGACGCCGTCAAAGGTAAAAATCAGCCGATTTTGAGACTTTGTCGTATTCTTCACTTTAATGCTCCAAAAACGTCCAAAATGCCTCCTTTTCCAGATTTCTCCTCAAAAGTACCTAAAATGACAAAAGGAACGATTTAGGGCAATATTTGATCAAATAAATACGATTTCGGGCTTAAATGACCCCTTAAAAGCGGTACACTTTTCGCCTCATCAAATACCCTTACACTTGAGATTTGCTTGTCCTCAAGCAAATGCGCTTTTATTCTAATCAAAATACAAGTTAGGGGTCATTTAATGCTAACATAAAAGTAATTACAACAAATATTCGTTCCACTTTAATCATAATAAGCACGGAGATTACAAACTAGCACCTCACAAGTAGTGTTTAGATACTCACATCTCTCAAGTGTCATCAAAATAAATCTCATAAATGAAAACGGATAATATCTCTCACTACCTGTCATAGCAAATAGATTACCATAGGCTTGGGAAAGGATCGAAAACCTCCTCCACTAGGCGTAAGCACCTAAGATAAACTATCAAAGAGGGCTTTTAAATGGGTTATAATGTTAGGTGTAGGGAAAAGGAAAACACGGTTTTGTTGGATACGGGATATTTTACTGGTGGCTAGTTAAAAATCTTGGTCAATTACATGTACTATACAATGTTGCTAAGCCAAGACTAGACTCGATCTTAAGCTAGAAACGAAATACAAAAATAACAAAAATATAAAACAAACATAAAATGAAACGGGATGGTAGTCCGTATGTTTTTTCTATTTTTCATTTTTTTCATTTTTTTGTGTTTTTCATGATTTTTTTTTTTTTTTTTTTTTTTTTTTTTTTTTTTTTTTTTTTGCATACACTTTTACCCTACCATCCAAAATAATACATCATAGGGGCGTTGCATTCCCCTTACACTTGAATTTTTACATAACTTTACAAATACTAATCTAATGACTCGAATTAAGATAATTGAAAAACTTGGAGTACTTTTAAAACATTTAGCACATATGGGGGTAATAAATGATGTTCTTCCCCATTACTCTATTATACTAGTACTTTACCCATGAGTCCCAATCGTCCCAAAACAATATGTACAAGGATATGACTCGACTTAGCAACCATGTAATCAATTAGATAATTAACTTGGGTTTAAACAAATGTTGTAACAATAATGCACTAAAAATGAGTGCATACAAGGTAGGCTAAGGCGATTTGGGTGTACATTTAAGTGGGGTGTAAACAAATTCTTCCTTTAAGTAAAATGCTTAAAGGTCGAAACGAAAAGATAGGCTCTGAGGGGTGTACTAGGGGTATCGTGTACTAAAAATGAGTACAACGCAAAGGGTGTGGGAGAATTACTTGACCAATGTAGCCAATGTAATTATAACAAAAACACAGGTGTAAAACAATGGGTTAATCCTAATGCCTCTTATCATGTAGTAAATCTAACTACACGAATGTAGTCTCACTTGTGGCCTCGGAATGGTCCTAACGCAAGTTCTAGAATCTAAGTGCTACCGGTACACACATCATAGCATAAATGCTTTTCCTACCAATTCTAGGGGCGAACCTCACATATTTGGGGGTGGAAAATTTTTTAGTGGTACGGTTTTTGTGCTAGTCATATAACTCCTATCCGTGAGACGCTCATTAAGATCAAAGTTTCACTCCTATATGTTGTAAAAAATTTTAAATTTGGCACTAAAATTGCCCTAACAGGTATTTATCTCAGTTTTATTA
The DNA here is from genome assembly GCA_021014915.2 of Artemisia tridentata subsp. tridentata. Lineage (NCBI taxonomy): Eukaryota > Viridiplantae > Streptophyta > Magnoliopsida > Asterales > Asteraceae > Artemisia > Artemisia tridentata. The sequence continues at coordinate 322,545,627 of CP139507.1, read as the reverse complement.
CACATCTACTATTAAGCAAACAAAAATCAAGCGCAATTGTATTCTCAAAAATCGTACTTTCACCTCCCCCTTACACTTAAGATGAACATTGTCCCCAATGTTCAAATAACAAGATGTAAAAGCATAAAGTAAAAGAATGAAATCAAATACTCCCCTGATTCGCTCGGTGGATAATGAAATTACACGGTTAGATCTTCTTCCAAAGTAATGTTGAAGCTCCATGACTAATGCATCGCCAAAAGCTTGATCCAACAAACATTTCCTTGTCCAAAATAACCTGTTAAACCTGAGAAAACAAACACAAAAAACCCAAAGCATCAACCTGAACAAAGAAAACTCACAACTAGATGTAATTCCAGACTTAGAAATAAAAACAAAACGATTAAAGATATAATGCTTGTAGAATGAATATTTGCAGATTTCCTGGAGTTTATAAAACTAAAGATTTAACAAAAACTTTATGACTCCGGTAGAAAAACAAAACTTTCAAAATTTCCAGAATTTTACACTTGATGCCGTCAGGTGTTAACCTTGACGTCGTCAGAAGTGACCTGCAGAAATTTTATGGTTAGTTTCCGGAAAATTTCTGGAAAAACTTATGCCTCACTTCCTGGAAATCCTGCAAAATATTCATTATGACTCGATACAAGCATTTGACTCTAACAATTACTAGTATGCATGCTCATTTAATATTGTTGTGATTCATGTTCAATCTTGTTCTTGTAAACAAATTTGGATTCCCTTACACTTATCTTTTGCAAAATACCTTTATATGTAGTTAAGACGAAGTTAAAAACAAAATAAAGCATTTTCACAATTTACTTTGAAACATGAGCACAAACAATAACAATTAAACTTGCATACGGAAACAAATAAAATCAAACAAACAAACAAACAAACAAATAAAGCTTGGGTTGCCTCCCAAGAAGCGCTTGTTTTTGTTCGAGTCACGAGCCTGACTCTACCCTTATTTAACGGAAATAGGGGAGGTTTTCCCTACACTTAGGATTAAGTGCGGGTGAAAGTAGCGATACACACCCTTAGGGTGGAAATATGCCACGTGAGGTGAAGGGGGTGAGTGAATGGCTTCCTTCATCCTAAAACTACCCGGATAATATTGGTTGATGGGTGGGTCGGTTCCTCTTTTGTCTCCTAGAAATATATCTAAGGATGGAAAGGTGTGTAAAGATTTAGGTTCCGGCTCATCAACACTAGGAAATTCCCTAGAACTAAGGGTAAGGTTATCAATACAAGTATTCAAACCTATATCCTCTAGTGGTGCTTGTTCCAAGGGTTCTACCTCCATCGGAATTCCTAAAGTTTCTTCTACATCTTCCGGGTAAGTCACGGGCGGTGTATGTGCCTCAAATGATGGTTGAGTATTTTGTGGGCTTAGGTTATTGACCTCATCATTCCACGTGTCAAGATCACCTATATCCTCATCATGTGTTTTGGTAGAACCTATCCTAAGCATTCTCCTAAGTATCTCACGTGCTTCTCTAGGCATCTCAACTTCAATGTCCGAATCATAAGGATCTTCCTCAATAATCTTATGTTCAATTTGCCTAAAGGATTCATCATGTGTTCCTTGAGATTCAAAGTCATTGGTCATAAAACCTAGGTCTTTTTGATCAATGTGATCATGCTCGGCTAAATCCTCCTCAATTGTTTTCTTAGGTAGTGATAACAGCAAACCTAGTGCTTCATCCAACTTATGGTTTGTTGCAACGGCTCTCTCCATAATTCCTTGGCAAACTAGGTCGCATTTCCTATTGGCCTTACTAAAACGAGATCTTAAACATGGAGGTTGTTCATAAGAATCTATCCTAGGTGAAGGCTCATATGATTCATATGTGTCTCTAAATGAGGTATTTTGAACTTCTTGGTGTTCTAGCCACTCAACCATATCTTGCAATCTTAGAAGTCTAAGTGAAAAGTCCATTTGAAGCAAATTACAAACAAAATCACAAAGAAAAGATAGACTACGAGAAAGCTACAAAATAAAAAGAAAAAATCTCACTTGATAGGAATCTTGTGAGTAGACCTAATAAAAATAAAATTTCAACCTAAGAAATAACTACTCCCCGGCAGCGGCGCCAAAAACTTGATTGCGTGGTTTTGTAACCTTACAACAGGTTTTACCTCTCGAGGGATCTCAAGAGGCTTACAACCCCACCAGGCAGTGTACCTGACCGATGTAGTATAGTGTAGTGGTAAGTACGGGGGATTGATCGTTCTCCACAGGGAATAGTGTTCGTTAGGTATGAAAGGCTACTCTAATTAGGTCTAAGGGTTGAGGAAGATTCTTTTTATGTTTTTATAATTTTATGAAAGCAAGTAAAATCTCGGGTTTGAAGGAGTGGGCGGAATTAGTTGCTAGTCAACTAACCCAAATGACTACGAATGCAAATAAAATAAAATAACAAAAATGAAAAGTGGTGAGAAACTTATGTGTAGAGAAATGTGTTTACTTAGATTTCCTTACTCCCTAACTATCTTTTACCGGTTAATTAGTGTGTATTAGTTGCGTGGATGACGGGTGTATTCCTTAATACCATTCGTGGGGTGGCGTACTTACTTCCCCAACTCTACAAGCTCCTACTTCACTCCTATGTCGAGCCGGCTAGGAAGCTCCTAACATGGGATCACTAGAATTCGCTTGTGCATTAAATACAACCATAAAAACCTTTAGTACGCGTTTGGTTCATGTTTCTTAAGACGTTCAAGCAAGTTACCGAATAGGAAGTTAGCCAGTTTTCTTAAGCCTAACATAGATAAACAATCATCCAATACAACTAACAACACACTAACAACCAATAATCAATAGCTAAGTTTCATTAGATCTAAGCAAACACAAGATAAAATTAGCCTAACATGTTAAACAAAAGACAAGCATAAGATAGAATCAAACAACACATAGACATATTGAATGATTAATTGATAACTTATCTTTCAATGAAACATGGAAGATCTCAAGGCAAAAAGCCCTGAAAAAGTAGCTAAAATCGTCTTAGGGTTTTATCCCAAAATTCCACACACTAAGCTCTCCCTTAATGACAAAAAATTAGAAAACTATATATAGATTTTTGGATCTGACGGCGTCACCTTATGCATTGTGACGCCGTCACCTCGCCGCTTTTAGGGTTCCCGGGTGACCTTCTTGACGCCGTCCCTCTTTAGCTCTTCAAAAATCCATTCTGGCCTATCAAGGCTTGACGCCGTCTAAACTTGAACGTGACGCCGTCCCCTTATGATTTAAGCCGTGACGCCCTTGATTTAGTTAAAGCGTGACGCCGTCAGAATTCTCATGCTAACTCACTGGCCCGTCATGAGTAAATTTCACATCCCACTTTTCTTGCCAAGGCATGACGCCGTCAAGAGATGATTCTGACGCCGTCAAAGGTAAAAATCAGCCGATTTTGAGACTTTGTCGTATTCTTCACTTTAATGCTCCAAAAACGTCCAAAATGCCTCCTTTTCCAGATTTCTCCTCAAAAGTACCTAAAATGACAAAAGGAACGATTTAGGGCAATATTTGATCAAATAAATACGATTTCGGGCTTAAATGACCCCTTAAAAGCGGTACACTTTTCGCCTCATCATTGGCTACCCTCTTGCACCGGCCCTTGGACCTCTAGTTCAGGAATGTGTGTGGTCTTGGTCAAACCACCTTGGATCCTCATTTCAGGAATGTCTAGAGTCTTGGAACACTCCGTTGTAACGGCCCTTGGATCCTTTATTCCAGAAGGTGTAAGGTCTTGGAATTAAACCGTGAAGCTCTGTCGTTTAGGGTACGCAAGTGAAAAGTTAGTGATGATGAAAAAAAAAAATAAAAAAAAAAATGATGATGAAAAAAAAAAAAAATATTGGTGATAAATGAAAAAATAGAAAAGTCAAAAATATAAATAAAAACCTTGATGTGGACCTCATTTTCAAAGCAACGGTTCGCGAGAGAAGATTGAAAACTACTTAACGTCTTAATTTAGTATCTTTATCGGCATAAACATATCGAAACGAGAAAATATGAAGAAATTCATTTCTCACCAAAAATAAAATAAATAGAGGAAATTAGGAAAAATGGGAGCAAGAGGTAATTACACAAGTAACTTTCATGGGTAGTGTTGGCATCTAACTTGTAAATAGACAATGATTTCGTTTTTAAGCTTAGTTTGGGGACTCGTGAAAAATCAGGAACGACGAATTTTATCCGTATGGTCACTTCTTTATGAGTCGTGTTTCCTACTCGTTGATCCTAAAAGTTATCGTGAGATAATGATTGTCAACAAAGCCGTCACATGATTATGAGGAAAATACAAAAATAGAATAAAAAGGAAAATCGGGGAGTTTTTAGAACTTAAGATTTCTTAATCTCTTTTGAAAATTTTGCTACTTCTCGAAGTTAGTAAAAAGAGATTAGAAATTTTCGGTTTTAAAAACGTGTTTTTATAACATTGCATGAGGACATTGCAATAGCTTAGTCTGGGGGATTTTGGTATGTGCAGAAACACATACCTTTTATTTACCAAATTAAGACCAAAACGACCAAAAACTAACCAAATTGCCAAAGATATTTGTGTTTTTGTGTTTGTTTATGTGCAGGAACGGATATCGAGAAAAAGGGACAAAAACGATGAAAAATCCGGAAAACCGAGCATGATATGGAAAAGAGTTCAAAAGCCGATGCCGGGAAAGATATTCTTCATTTGGATTTTTATTCGAGCTCAACAATTCCAAAATGGCCCTTGGATTATTTCAGCTTGACAACATTGGTCCCTTGATTAGCTTTGAAGAAATTTGCAGAATTAGTCCTTGAAATTTCTAAGCTACAACCTTGGTCCCTAAACTAAACAATTTATCAAATCCTAGTCCTAAACAAACTATCCGGATCCACCCACAATTACCCATCCCAATTAATATTAAAACCCACAACCCACCACATTTAACCCACCAGCCCAAAATCACACATAGCCCATATCCCTTAGTTAAACAAACGGGGTCAAACCCCCAATTTCAGTCAAACCCTTAATTAAACAACTGTTTATCTTCTCCAATTAAACCCTAATCACCCAATCCGTCCCTCTCACCCTCCACTACCAGCCAAGACTATCACATGGATGTGTCTCTGGTCCCCTCCTTGCCACCTTGGCAATCCCTAGTACCAACAAGATCATCAACGGCCAAAAATAGAAGTTGTGGGGAGCAAGTCAATCCAAGGGTCCAAGATTGTCAAAAGAAGCACAAAGTGGAATCCCCTCACACAAGAAGCACAAGAGCAGCAGAGGAAACCCTAGTATTTTAGTATAAATAGGAGTAGTGTAGCAGTTGTTTTTCTTAGGATTTAATTTAGCTAAAAATTTAAGGTATTTTGTATTTCATTCATTTCCAGTATTGTAATCTTACTTCAGTTTTAATATATTTCAGTTTTTAATTTTTGATCTTCAAAAAACCCAAAAAAAATAGTGTAGCTTATTTAACTGCTTATTGCTTATTTCTGCTTATTTACTTGTCTTTAGTTCTCTTTTCTGCTTATTATTGCCCATTATTGATTTTTATCAGTTATTATAGCTTAAGTTTGAGGTTTTACTTAGAAAAATTGAAAAAGCCAAAAAAAAAAAATAGTCATATTAGTGAACTGCTTATTTAGTGCTTATATAATCTTTGGAAGTTGCTTATTAGATGATGTAGGAGTTATATTATCAGTAGTTATAGAGATTCATAGCTTATTTCAGAGATTTGTAGTGTAAAATTGCAAAAATAGTTTTTAAAAAGGGTGTTTGGCATTAGAACCATCTGAGGTTAAAAGCTGGCTTCTACTGTTCATGTACCAAATGACTAAGTTTGATTGGGCTTATTAGAGAATAGATAAGTTGTTAGTGTAAGGTTTTAAGCTGCTTTGAGGTTATTTGAGTTCTTTGGTTGACTAGTGCAAATATAGGAAACATTACTGCCCTCATAAGCTCAGCATAAGCTGAGTTTATTTAGGCAAGTTTTTTTTCGCATTTTTGTATTCTAGTCACGGGTTAAAGTGATAGTATAAGTTTTGGCATAATTACATTTAGGTTTGAAAGAGTTGTGGACCAATTCCCATTTCTGCTGTATCAGTTTGTATGTGCAGACATGCACTTTAAGTCTGCTTATTCTAGCTTCTTTTACCTTTGCATCTGCTTAATCACTAGTGTTATTTTATTGAATTTTAGATTTCATAGAGATAGAAGTATCAGCTTTTTAGTTGTGAGCTTGATCTGCAGATAAGAGCTTATTCACTGGCTTATTTTTAGTCTGCAAATCAGCCCTCTAGGCCTGTGCAGTTTGCAGTCAGTTTTTGTGTTCTATGAGCACCTGTTCTATAGCTTAATTAGGATAGTAATAGTGGACAAAATTTGGGCATAATTGGAATACTAGTAGTCTGTCATATGAACTTTAAGTTTCTGCTGCTGGATTTCCATAATTAGTTTCTTCTTAGCTTATAATTAAGCTGCAAATTGGCCTTTTGATCACTGCTACTGTCATAAGTTTGCAACTGCTCAGCTAGATTATAAGCTTATTTCTTTGGCTTATTTGTACCTTTCTGAGTTGAATTAATCTTGAAATAGTCCCTAGCATCATCCCTGAGCTTTTGAGAATTTTTGGTCAGCTTTTGCTTATTTTTAGCTTATTTGCAAATTGCTTATTTGGCTGTTTAGCTTATTTAAATGCTGAATTCAGCCCTGATTTTATTTTTCCTAGTTAGATAATCAATTTTAAAATTACTCAAAATTTTCCAGATTTTTCCCACTTGTTTTAATATTTTAAATCATTTAAATAGTTTAAATTAGTTTTAAATTCATAAAAAATAAAATAAAAGTCAAAAAAATATATTTCTTTTTTCTAAAATTTTATTTTAATATTTAGAATTTAGGAAAATCATTTTCATAATTTTAGGGCTTATAATTTAGGATTTCACTTTTTAATTACATTTTTACAAATCGTAACGTACGCTTTAGATTTAAATTTTCGTTTTAGAGATCGTATGCTTAGATTACTTATACACGTAGTTTGATAATTTGTTTTCATTTAGTTATTTCACATCCGTAGTGTAAAACACCAAATATCACTCTTATTTCACATTCACAACACTTATCACGATCCCGAATCACATATTCCATTCAATCTTCAATCGGGACAACGAACCTTGGGTTTTGCATATTTCCTTTGCAATCCTCCTTGAACTAAATTGTTAAATCAATTTTTGGCGCCGCTGCCGGGGAAGGTTGACGAGAATTCCTGATTTTGTTTTTCGATTCGTGTTTTGAAGACCCTTCCCTCGGAAGTTATTTGTTTTTATAAAAAGAAAAATACAAAAAGAAAATAAATAAAACACTTTTCCTAAAGTGTTTTCAAAAATACAAAAATAATATAACCTCACTTTCTTGAAAGTGTTGTAAACCATTCCAATTAACGACAAAACAATCGTGAAATCATTTGATTTTCGGATTATCTTACGATTACAACCTATACAAGTGGTTTAAGGATGGGTTGACATTAAATTGACAAACCGAAAGAGGCGGGTTTTTAATTAGCTTTCGAGCGGACCTTTGCTTCTCCGCCACTCTGCGAGTAGTCTTAAGAGAAACGAATATCGATTGAGGGATCGATACCAAAAATATTGTGATTAATTTTCCTTAAATATAAAAATCCAAAAATATTTTTCATTTTCAAATTTGGTTTTCTTTTTAAACTTTGTTTGTTTTTGGTGTATGCACACCCGTTCTTCTTCTTCTCAACCACTTCTTTCACCGCTCTCAAATCCCGAGAGAATTATCTGTCACAATCACCGTGTTGATTTCCCAAATGTTGAGGAAGTAAACGACAACAATCAAATCCTGCCGATGGATGATGAAAATCCTAACCCAATGCCAGCTCCCGATCTCCGAACGATGGAGGAGTTGTGCCAACCCACAATGCACGGACGTGGTGGCCCGATTGCCCCCGTCAATATACAAGACGCAGATTTTGGACTTAAGCATCATATGATCCAACAAGTCCAAAATTCTTGCCAATTTCACGGTTTGCCGGGTGACTATGCAAACAAGCATCTTGACAAATTTATCTCCGTCACCCAAAGTATGAAACACAATGGGGTCACCGATGACGCCCTTCGTCTATATCTCTTTCCATATTCCTTGACGCATCATACCACCGCATGGTTTGATCGTCTTCCCAAGAACTCCATTCATACTTTTGAAGAGATGGTTTCAAAGTTCTTGGCAATATATTTCCCACCATCGATGGTGACGAAATTAAGGAATGAGATTAGCAATTTCCGTCAGCTTCCCGACGAATCTTTATTCGAAGCATGGGAACGCTATAAGCTTTCGATCGATCGATGTCCAAATCATAACATGTTATTAGTTACCATAATAGATACGTTCTATAATGGTCTAACATTGAGACACCGTGATACGATTAATGCTGCAGCCGGTGGTACGTTCATGAAACGTCGACCCGAAGAGTGCTATGATCTCATTGAAAATATGACCGCCCACCATAATTTTTGGGATTCCTCTGCCGAGAGGAATGAGTCAACAAGATCAAGCACTAATTCTTCTACTCCCGAGATAGCCGCTCTTTCTAAACAAATGAGTGATTTATCAACCACTGTCTTGAGAATCCATCAGAATATGAATCAGAACAACAACAATCAAGTCAATGTTGTAAACCAAAGTTGTGAAACATGCGGTGGTCCTCATCCGTATTTCGAGTGCCCAGCCTCCGGTGGCTACACTCAAGAGAATGTTTATGCTGCTACGGGAAATTTCAACACGGGAGGTAACGGTTACTAACCGCAAGGAGACCGTAATCTTCTCAGCTACCGTTCTAACAACTATCTCGGACCACCCAGTTTCACCCAAAATCAAAATCAAAATGTGCCAAATAGAAATAATCAAAATCAAAATCGGGTGAATCATGGTAACCAAAACCAAGGAACTTACAATCAAGGTCAAAATCATGGTTACCAGAATCAAGGAAATTTTAATCAAGGAAAATTTCAAAATCAGGGAAATTTTCAAAACAACAACCAGGGTTTTAATCAAAACAACCGAGGGCAAAACCTTAATCAAAATCAAGGCTTTAATCAAAACCAATCGCCCTCGGATGAGTTGTTGAAACAACTAGTTCTTCAAAGTCAAAATCAACAAAAATTTAACAAAACCCAGGAAGAAACAACTAGGATGTTGGTTAATCAGATTTCAAAAATCAAGAAGGCTTTAAATGATCGACCCTCGGGCTCTGGAACTCTTCCAAGCAACACGATCGCTAACCCGAGGGGCGATGTTAAGGCGATCACTACAAGGAGTGGTGCATCATATGATGGACCCACGGTTCCGACTACTGATTCTTCTCTACCTCCTAAAGTAGTCGTCCGTGAGACCAAGGTGACAAAGGACACGGAACTTCCTACTAACAACGGAAGGACCGAAGACGTCCAACCTCCGGTTGTCCAGCCGTCAAAACCAAAGGTTGTTTTTGAGCCCGAAGAAGCTCCTATAAAAGCAAAACTTCCGTATCCTTCAAGAATGAATGATCAAAAGCTCCGCGATAAAGCTTCAAATCAAATGGAAAAATTCTTTCAGATCCTCCAAGATTTTGCATTTTGATATAAGCTTTGCGGATGCTTTACTTCTGATGCCTAAGTTTGCTTCCACACTCAAGGGTTTATTGACCAACAAAGAAAAAATATTTGAATTGGCAAAAACTCCTCTTAATGAAAACTGCTCAGCGGCAATTCTTAAAAAGCTTTCGGAAAAGCTTGGAGATCCCGGAAAATTTCTCATTCCTTGTGAATTTCCGAGGATGGTTGAATGCTGCGCCTTGGCCGATCTCGGTGCAAGCATCAACCTAATGCCGTTGTCAGTCTGGAAAAAACTTTCTCTTCCCGATCTCACCCCCACTTGCATGACCCTCGAGCTTGCGGATCGTTCCATAACCCTTCCTAAAGGTGTAGCCGAGGATGTCTTTGTCAAGGTGGGGAAGTTCCATTTTCCCGCCGATTTTGTGGTGGTTGATTTTGATGCTGACCCCCGGGTTCCTCTAATTCTCGGAAGATCATTTTTGAGGACCGGGCAGGCTTTGATTGATGTGTATGGAGAAGAAATAACCTTAAGAGTTGATAATGAGAGAGTAACGTTTAACATAAATTAAAACTCTAAACCTCTAACCGACAAATGCAATGTTGCTACGGTTAATCAAAAATTTGATCCCGTAATTACTTCCAAAAGAAGTGATTCGATTCTTTCCAGATTTGCGGTTAAGAGTCTTTCTGAAAAACGTGCTGAGCTCAAGGCTATGAAAATTACTCCCGGTTCAAGCAAATGGTTTGCGAGTTGTTCCGCGGATGTAAAGAGTATTCTTGATGATGATGAACCAGATTCGGAGGTCACAACGGAAGTGGAGGAAACTTGCTAGCTCTAAGAGCACACCACTTGTCCCACCTCCAGAATCAATTTATCGAATTGAGATTTCTGAACCAAACATTTCCGACTCTTCCCATCCTTCTCCTCCGATTGAGGGAAGTATTATCTCGAGGGAAGAGATCGAGGTGTTCTTTGATGATGCTACAATTTCACCGGAAATTGTTGAGCCCGATGGTGATCCGGGGAAGATGTCTCGTTATTAAAAATGAAAGTTAATGAACCATTTTCCTTTCCCCCGGAAGATGTTAAGGAAAAGCCGTTAGATCCTTTGGAGCTCGAGCTCAAGGATGCTTTTCCTGAATATGAGAGTTTCATATTTGATGCTGAGAGTAGTGGCAATCCCACTTCTCATTCGATTTCTTACTCCCGGCTTTTGAAGCCTTCCACTTTGGTATTGATCATTTGGAGGAGATGAGTAATGGCAGTCCCACTTCTCATGCTTATATCTCTCCTCCCGAGTATGATTCATTTCATTTTGATATGAATGATCTTTATCACGAGAAGTTCTCCGATGAACTTTCTCTCTTTATATCTCCTCCGGAATACGATCATTTCTACTTTGATCTTGAGTAAGATACTAGTCTGGGGGGAGGTGTACTTTCTCATGAGTATTTCATCCCGACCCTCCCGCCCAAGACTTTTGTTACAATTCCAAGCTTAAATGACAAATCTTCTTTTGATGATGAAGAGCTTTTCATGATAATCATCAAAATCTTTATGCTCTTCATCACATATGCTGTGGCTTCTCCTATCCTTCACTCCGTTGGGAGTGAGGATACCATCTTTGACCCCGGTATTACCATTTCTGGTTCTTCTTTCTTAATACCGTGGGTGTCTCATCGAGTGGAACTTTCGTATGCTTCAGTGTTTATCCAAATATCTTGAACGAAAGTCCGATGGAGATTTGTTTTTCCACATGCTCCCCCATGAACAATTGAATTCGGGGCGAGTCTAAGCTTTCGACCCGATAAAAAACAAGCGCTTCGTGGGAGGCACCCCATGCTTATCCTTCTATCTTCCTTTCTATTTTCTAATAAGTGAAGTAAGGAGGGCTTCCTCTTCCATTTCTTGTGTTTCGTGGTTGTTTATGTCCAGGATTTGCCCGAATTATGAAGACTCTCGTGCTCGTGGTTTGCTTCTCTCCACTCGAGCTTTCATCATTCGTTGCTTATCCGATATCCTTAATCTTATCGTTTTACGTTTATCTTTGGCATAATTAATAAACGGCCTTAATTTTTGTAGGAGAACCCTTACCTTTAAGACATTGAGGACAATGTCTCGTTTTAGTCTGGGGGGAGGGGGGTAATCTTTCGATTTGATTTTTGCCTTGTAATTTTTTCCGTTTACTCACGCAACCCCGTTTTTTCCTCAAAAATTGAAAAAAATTTTTTTAAAAAAAATGAGAAAAATTTAAAAATTTTTGTGCAAAAATATAATAAGTTTTGACATTTTTGTTGACTTTCCACTGGTGAGAGTAGGAATAAAATTTGACTTGATCGGGCGTGTTGAGCCCTAGCTTATCCCCTTAACCGTTTATAATCTATAAGCTCGTGCTAGTCTTTTACACAAGGAGCTATAAAATGCGAATTCTTTTCAAGAGTTTGCAAGTTCCCGTATCGACTTTATATATGCATGGCTTGATTATAAGGCTAAGCATTCGCGGATCTTATTATTTAAGATTTTAAATTTGCGAAGAACGAGAAATGATAGAGTTTATTTAGAAGTTAGATGCTAAGCGTGGAGTAGTTGGTTCTCTTAGAACTCATCAAAGTTACTTGTGGCCTTTTGCTCCCACAAAATTGTTTCACCATATATAACTGTAAGAATAATTAAAGATGTTAGGTTTTGCCGATAATTAGTTCTTGGTCTTCTTAAAAGAATCCTTGCTTTAAAAATTGGGTACAAATCAAAGTTACTTAATAAATACGTTTAATAATAATAAGTTAAGTGCTCTAAGCTATGGATTCAAGATCGGGCCTTGGATCCTTATTTCGGAAGGCGTTTAGGTCTTGGCTACCCTCTTGCACCGGCCCTTGGACCTTTAGTTCAGGAATGTGTGTGGTCTTGGTCTAACCACCTTGGATCCTCATTTCAAGAATGTCTAGAGTCTTGGAACACTCCGTTGTAACGGCCCTTGGATCCTTTATTCCAGAAGGTGAAAGGTCTTGGAATTAAACCGCTGAAGCTCTGTCGTTTAGGGTACGCAAGTGAAAAGTTAGTGATGATGAAAAAAAAAATAAAAAAAAATGATGATGAAAAAAAAAAAAAAATATTGGTGATAAATGAAAAAATAGAAAAGTCAAAAATATAAATAAAAACCTTGATGTGGACCTCATTTTCAAAGCAACGATTCTCGAGAGAAGATTGAAAACCACTTAGCGTCTTAATTTAGTATCTTTATCGGCATAAACATATCGAAACGAGAAAATATGAAGAAATTCATTTCTCACTAAAAATAAAATAAATAGAGGAAATTAGAAAAATGGGAGCAAGTGGTAATTACACAAGTAACTTTCATGGGTAGTGTTGGCATCTAACTTGTAAATAGACAATGATTTGTTTTTAAGCTTAATTTGGGGACTCGTGAAAAATCAGGAACGACGAATTTTATCCGTATGGTCACTTCTTTATGAGTCGTGTTTCCTACTCGTTGATCCTAAAAGTTATCGTGAGATAATGATTGTCAACAAAGCCATCACATGATTATGAGGAAAATACAAAAATAGAATAAAAAGGAAAATCGGGGAGTTTTTAGAACTTAAGATTTCTTAATCTCTTTTGAAAATTTTGCTACTTCTCAAAGTTAGTAAAAAGAGATTAGAAATTTTCGGTTTTAAAAACGTGTTTTTATAACATTGCATGAGGACATTGCAATAGCTTAGTCTGGGGGATTTTGGTATGTGCTAAAACACATACCTTTTATTTACCAAATTAAGACCAAAACGACCAAAAACTAACAAAATTGCCAAAGATATTTGTGTTTTTGTGTTTATTTATGTGCAGGAACGGATATCGAGAAAAAAGGGACAAAAACGATGAAAAATCCGGAAAACCGAGCATGATATGGAAAAGAGTTCAAAAGCCGATGCCGGGAAAGATATTCTTCATTTGGATTTTTATTCGAGCTCAACAATTCCAAAATGGCCCTTGGATTATTTCAGCTTGACAAACATTGGTCCCTTGATTAGCTTTGAAGAAATTTGCAGAATTATTCCTTGAAATTTCTAAGCTACAACCTTGGTCCCTAAACTAAAGAATTTATCAAATCCTAGTCCTAAACAAACTATTTGGATCCACCCACAATTACCCATCCCAATTAATATTAAAACCCACAACCCACCACATTTAACCCACCAGCCCAAAATCACACATAGCCCATATCCCTTAGTTAAACAAACGGGGTCAAACCCCAATTTCAGTCAAACCCTTAATTAAACAACTGTTTATCTTCTCCAATTAAACCCTAATCACCCAATCCGTCCCTCTCACCCTCCACTACCAGCCAAGACTATCACATGGATGTGTCTCTGGTCCCCTCCTTGCCACCTTGGCAATCCCAAGTACCAACAAGATCATCAACGGCCAAAAATAGAAGTTGTGGGGAGCAAGTCAATCCAAGGATTTCAAGATTGTCAAAAGAAGCACAAAGTGGAATCCCCTCACACAAGAAGCATAAGAGCAGCAGAGGAAACCCTAGTATTTTAGTATAAATAGGAGTAGTGTAGCAGTTGTTTTTCTTAGGATTTAATTTAGCTAAAAATTTAAGGTATTTTGTATTTCTTTCATTTCCAGTATTGTAATCTTACTTCAGTTCTAATATATTTCAGTTTTTAATTTTTGATCTTCAAAAAACCCAAAAAAATAGTGTAGCTTATTTAACTGCTTATTGCTTATTTCTGCTTATTTACTTGTCTTTAGTTCTCTTTTCTGCTTATTAGTGCCCACTATTGATTTTTATCAGTTATTATAGCTTAAGTTTGAGGTTTTACTTAAAAAAATTTAAAAAGCCAAAAAAAAAAAAGTCATATTAGTGAACTGCTTATTTAGTGCTTATATAATCTTTGGAAGTTGCTTATTAGATGATGTAGGAGTTATATTATCAGTAGTTATAGAGATTCATAGCTTATTTCAGAGATTTGTAGTGTAAAATTGCAAAAATAGTTTTTAAAAAGGGTGTTTGGCATTAGAACCATCTGAGGTTAAAAGCTGGCTTCTACTGTTCATGTACCAAATGACTAAGTTTGATTGGGCTTATTAGAGAATAGATAAGTTATTAGTGTAAGGTTTTAAGCTGCTTTGAGGTTATTTGAGTTCTTTGGTTGACTAGTGCAAATATATGAAACATTACTGCCCTCATAAGCTCAGCATAAGCTGAGTTTATTTAGGCAAGTTTTTTTTCGCATTTTTGTATTCTAGTCAAGGGTTAAAGTGATAGTATAAGTTTTGGCATAATTTCATTTAGGTTTGAAAGAGTTGTGGACCAATTCCCATTTCTGCTGTATCAGTTTGTATGTGCAGACATGCACTTTAAGTCTGCTTATTCTAGCTTCTTTTGACCTTTGCATCTGCTTAATCACTAGTGTTATTTTATTGAATTTTAGATTTCATAGAGATAGAAGTATCAGCTTTTTAGTTGTGAGCTTGATCTGCAGATAAGAGCTTATTCACTGGCTTATTTTTAGTCTGTAAATCAGCCCTCTAGGCCTGTGCAGTCTGCAGTCAGTTTTTGTGTTCTATGAGCACCTGTTCTATAGCTTAATTAGGATAGTAATAGTGGACAAAATTTGGGCATAATTGGAATACTAGTAGTCTGTCATATGAACTTTAAGTTTCTGCTGCTGGATTTCCATAATTAGTTTCTTCTTAGCTTATAATTAAGCTGCAAATTGGCCTTTTGATCACTGCTATTGTCATAAGTTTGCAACTGCTCAGCAGATTATAAGCTTATTTCTTTGGCTTATTTGACCTTTCTGAGTTGAATTAAGCTTGAAATAGTCCCTAGCATCATCCCTGAGCTTTTGAGAATTTTTGGTCAGCTTTTGCTTATTTTTAGCTTATTTGCAAATTGCTTATTTGGCTGTTTAGCTTATTTAAGCTGAATTCAGCCCTGATTTTATTTTTCCTAGTTAGATAATTAAATTTGAAAATTACTCAAAATTTTCCAGATTTTTCCCACTTGTTTTAATATTTTAAATCATTTAAATAGTTTAAATTAGTTTTAAATTCATAAAAAATAAAATAAAAGTCAAAAAAATATATTTCTTTTTTCTAAAATTTTCTTTTAATATTTAGAATTTAGGAAAATCGTTTTCATAATTTTAGGGCTTATAATTTAGGATTTCACTTTTTAATTACATTTTTACAAATCGTAACGTACGCTTTAGATTTAAATTTTCGTTTTAGAGATCGTATGCTTAGATTACTTATACACGTAGTTTGATAATTTTTTTCATTTAGTTATTTCACATCCGTAGTGTAAAACACCAAATATCACTCTTATTTCACATTCACAACACTTATCACGATCCCGAATCACATATTCCATTCAATCTTTAATCGGGACAACGAACCTTGGGTTTTGCATATTTCCTTTGCAATCCTCCTTGAACTATAATTGAGAAACCACTCCCCCACTCCCGACTCCGAGGATACTAGAGACTTCATCGACTTGTACCGACACACCCATACGAGAGGCGACGCTTGGGAGTCTGAGCTGGCCGAGGCCAGATACGTAAGTATAATTTATTTCCAAAAACTCACCAACATTAATGCAATATAATAAATCACGACTTATATATTACCTTTTTTTTATTTATTTTTTTTTATTTTTTTATTTTTTTGTAACTAAACAGAATGAGTTGATAAGGCTGTGGACAGAGAGCACCTCTTCCGGGAGGCGTATGTCTGACGTGGATATTTTGCGCCAGGTGATCGGCGGCAAGCAGCGAGGTCATGTTCCTGGCATAGGTCCAGTGTTACCGGGCAGTGGTCACAAGACGACTCTCAGCTCCTCACGAGCGAGAGGAAGCCTCCTCATCCTCGGTGTAGGAGACCGTGAAGAAGCAAGCCCAGGAGCTGTCCGCGCACAGTAGAACGCTTGATATGTTGCTGGATTGGGCCAGGAGACAACCGGGTTTTACCGAGGAGATAGCGAGTGGCTTGCCGGGGACATCAGGATCCCAAAATGCGTCACAGGGTGAGTCTACACCTACCAAGGAGGGTAGTGGGGGTAGTGGGGGTAATGGGGGTAGTGGAGAGAATGGGGAGAAAGGGGAGTAGTGTATGGCTTCTTTGGGTCCGATGGGTCAGTTTATATTTGTTTTGAGGTATTGGACAAAGTTGTGTAGATTTAGCTGGATTATTATGTGTTTATGTAGTTTATGTGTTAGGATTCCCGCTTAATTGTTCCCCGCTAGCTTATGTATAGTTTTTGGACCATTTTGCGGATAGCTAGCTAGCTTATGTATAGTTTTGTAGAATATCATGTGATCACGGTTTTTGAACCGTTTTTGGCGAATTTGGTTTCATATGATTATGTTTAGCGAATTTGGATAGTTATTGTAAAAACAGGTTCTATGTTTAGCGAAGTTGGCGAATTTGGATTAATATTATTTTTAGCGAATTTGGGTTTGTTGTTGTTGTTGTTTTTGTTGTATGTTTAGCGAATTTGTTGTTGGCGAAGTTGTATGTTTAGGGAATTTGTTGTTGGCGATGTTATTGTAAAAACAGGTTCTGCATAATGGCTGCATTTGGTAGGTTTTTTCTGGAAAAAACCTGGAAATTACCCATTTTGCAGCAATATGCTGCAAAATGGGTCAGAGTCTTTTGGTGGGGACATGTCCTCGTCAAAAGGTTAAAGCAGAAATTGGTGTTTAATATTATTAACGGGGACATGTCCCCGTCGAAAGAAATTAAGCCAACAGTAAAATCGTGTCCCCGCCAAAAGAGTTAATTAATTAATATAATCGCTTGATTAATTAACTTTTTGATTAATTATTATAGTTTTTGGCGGGGACACGTCCCCGCCAAAAAAGTGTTGCCACGCTGGACACTCTTTGACCAGCTAAAAGGTGGTGGGACCCACAATCCCCGCCCAAAGTTGATCTACGTCCCCGCCGAAAGAATCAGCGGCGAGCCTTCGGCGGTGATGTTTCGGCGGGGACATGTCCCCACCGAAAGTGTATTGGCGGGGACATGTCCAAAAGTCCCCTCCGAAAAGGTCGAATGTTGTAGTGTAAAAACTATAACTAAAGGACTTTATATAGATTAA
The DNA here is from genome assembly GCA_021014915.2 of Artemisia tridentata subsp. tridentata. Lineage (NCBI taxonomy): Eukaryota > Viridiplantae > Streptophyta > Magnoliopsida > Asterales > Asteraceae > Artemisia > Artemisia tridentata. The sequence continues at coordinate 322,527,903 of CP139507.1, read as the reverse complement.
AGTTCAATGATATATGTGTAAATGTAAGAGAAGTTCACAGGTAATTTCCGGTCACATTCTTGTGAACTACCGAGTAATTACGCGATGCACTTGTTTTGCTAGGACTAGCGGTTTTGCAATATCTGTTTTAAAATGTTTGGCTACGACTAGGGATGAGCTCGGTACCAATCCCGTACCGAATTAGTTGTACCGTTTTTTTCCCGAGCATGAAAGGGGCGTACCGGTACCGTACCGGACGGGACACCGGTACCAGTACCCGGTATCGAAAAATCGGTACCGTACTATTTTTTTTCCCTTTTTTGTTGAAGAAAAAAAAATCCAGGTTTCTTGCAAGTAAGTTGATATAAATTTATTATGGTGAACACAAAGTACTGATGATCAAGTTGCAAGTTAAAAAAATAAAAATTGCTTTGCTATTACACTTTCTTTTTCCTTCATAAAGTAACAAGACTAAAAGGTACCAAACAAGACAAAAAGATACAAACCAACACACATGATCACGAACCCCACTAACTGACCCATTGCCCTACCATACATTTGAGACCAAATGACCAAGTATTGTAGTACCAATGAAGCCAATGAAATCCACTGTCACAACCAATAAAAGTCAAGAACTTGAATAGAATACCTTGACTTCCCATAAAAACACAGTCATAGAAGCTGTCTTACAGAAACCAAATGCACCAGTCATAGTAGATACTCACAATTACTTGATTAGAGTAACGTTTATGTCCCAGCAAAACCAAATGCAGCAGTCACAGTAGATGCTCACTTTTCTAAATATAGTAAGACCTGATCCATATGCAGCAGACCCATTACACTAAGAACTGATATTGCAACACATGACACTTGCATCAGACCAGGTTAACATACAAAGACAATAAAAAAGGTCTTAAACTCATAAGAACTGATGGGTTTAATTCAAACAACCAGCCCTTTCATATTCCGGTACCGGATTCGGGAATGCCCGTTATGATCCTGCACCTTATTCTGTGGTACCCTTTTTTTCCCACCAATTTCGTAGTACCGGGTATAAAAATCGGTACCGGTACAGGTCGGTACCGGTACGGTTCCGGTACCGTAGCGTTTTTGCGGTGCTGCTGCTCATCCCTAGCTACGACCCAAATTTTTTGACGAGTTTGGTTTAGCATATGCAAACGTGCTGCACAATATGATAGGATTGAGCGACTTGCGTTTGGCCAATCAACAAGTTGGATATATACTGGCAACTTTTTAAAGAGGTGTGTTTTTAAAGGTCATATCATACTATCAATACAAAAAAAAGGACTTTAATTACACCATTTTTAATGACACAAAAAAAAAGTACACTTTAAAAAAAATGTAAGCAAAAGTTTAGTTATGCCCACTCTTTTCAAAAAGTGTAAGCAAAAGTTTCACTTTTACCAACACTTTACATAAAATGTAAGGAAAAGTCTAGTTATGCCTACACTTTTAGAAAAGTGTGAGCAAAAGTCTAATTTATACAGACGAGAATAGCATAATATAATTATAGAAAATGTTGTTAAACATGGAATATGTGATGTTAATTATAGAATGTGTTGTTAAACATGGAATGTTTGATGTTAATTAAGTGTTCATTTTTCAATTTAGGAAAGCTTAAACACAACCCATAGGGTTGTGGTTAGCAAAACCATTTTGTTAATGAAAAAATAGATCGTTCAATTATGTACAAATTAATAAGTACGTTGGTATTTTATAGCTTCTAGTCTTCTACCATAAATAAAATTTATTAAGGTACAATATTGCCCCTACTTGTCGGACCGACCGATCGACCGAAAGAGTAGCTTATAAATACTCCCAAATCGCCCACTTTGAAAGCATCCCAAAACTTTCTAGGGTTTACAAACAATGGCGAATCATCATAATCATCCGTACGGACCATCCCCTCACACCTACACACCTAACCTTTCCATTCAATCAATCTTCGAACAATATATTCCAACCGAACCATCATGCATCTTCGGTTAGACAACCTTCTATCGGCACCGGTTATGCGACACCTGCTAGGTATACGCTGGGCTCTGGACCGCCTCGTGTTGATGCTAATGCGAATGTTAATTCGCCAGTTTATTCTGGTTATAAGCGCCCCTCCTCTAAAGGTTTATTAATTGTATATCAAACTTAATGTGATGCTAATTTTGTTTGCACGATTTTCTAGTTGCATGTACTTTCGGTTGTGAATAGCAGATAGCTGTAGTAAGAGCACTTGAAGTAATCTATATCATATTAGGCGCGTGTTGTCTACTGTCTTATTATATGTTGACTTAAACTGTATTTATTATACAAAAAAGTTGTGTTAGCGTTTACAGTATAAGATTTGAGAATTGAAATAGGTGTAAAATAATTCGTGTGAGCCGGAAATAGGTGTAAAACACTACTACACAAAAGCTTATATAGATCGGTGGAAAACCCACATATAGATCGGTTTTGAACCGCTCTATACAAAAGAGATCTTTATGAGCGAGTCACATATAGATCGGTTGAGAACCGATCTATATGAAGTACATATAGATCTGTTGATACCCAATAACCGATCTATATGAAACCACATATAGATCGGTTGATACCCAATAACCGATCTATTAAGTCCATTTTCAAAAAAAAAATAAATAAATGGATATCCCGTTTGCTTTGTCCATATATCCATATATCCATAAGCTTGTTCACTTCGATGCCAGATTCTTCAGAAATAATGCTCCACAGATCGTCTGTCGTCGCGTTTTTGCATGCATATTTCTTTATGTAAAACATCATCGCCAAGATACTCCTTTAGCATACGAATAAGAGATGATCCTTTCTCGTAACTTATGGCATCAAAAACTTCAATAACCGAGCTAGCATTTTGCACTTCCACCTATAGAACCATGTATTATTGGTATGCTTATATTGATTGTAAAGTAGTACTTTTGAGCATTGACTATCATAGGTCATTTACCTCAACCGGATGCTCGATGGTAATGCTGTCAACTATGAATAGTCTTTTATTTCATAGATGCTCGATAACCAACTGCTTTTAAATTACCAGTGTCACCTAAATAGAGATAACATAATCCTAACCAACCCATTCATAAGTGGGTCAGAATTTGTCACTTTTACTGCATATGGACGAATCAAGTTATGTTTTGGATTCAAGCATATGCATAGTTTGTATGAAAAAGAGAGATAGTGAAAGGACCTCATCTGGAGTCTGATCTACTCGAAGACAACGGCCATCAAACAAGAAAACAATCGAGTTCATCTCAACGGATTGCCTGTCACAGTATGCATTCATCAGCTTCTTAAATCGTGTGCTTCGCTTGATCCTGAAGAACACTTCATTTCCTTCCTGCAAAAACAATTAAATGCCGAGCACCAAACATTCAGATTATCTGGCGTATTATGTTATAAATGGATATCTACTGCAAGGCCAATACAACTAAGAAAGTGAGATTGATTCAATGCACGGTCAGAGTGATTGTATCATCTTTGCATCGTCTCTATGTACCGACAACATCAACATACTACTATATAGAATGACTGTATCAGCTTTGCACACTTTAATGGGGGTGTGAACTAACACGAATAGTCATAGAAAATAAATGCATCTTTGGTCTGAGAACGTGCAAAGTTGGCAATGACTGACAAACCAGCTATCAACAAGAAAGCAAAAATACAATAACCATGGAACACTACCCCGAGCTTACAGATGACACATAAAAAATAAAATGCAGACCCAAGAAGTCCAAGTAGCAGCAACTCCTTAGCAGCATCCGTAACAATAACCATGAACTTTACATAAGATTTGAGAACCTGCGAAGCTTGAGTCCACACCAGATGATATCCATAACCAACTAGCATTACCTGTTGAAAATAACCCATAACCATTAAATCAATATTAAATCAATAACAAACATCAAAACAGACCTGAAATTATTGTCATTGGATGAATTTTTGTGGCTACCAACTTCTCGGCCTCCCTTAAAAGTTCCCCAGCCAAGACTACCACAGAGGTAGTCCCATCACCCACCTCATCGTCTTGCACTTTTGAGATGTCTAATCATAAAATTAAGCAATTTAACATTAGCCTCAATAATGACATGAAAGTTTAAATAGCACTGAGCTTTACTGAGCTAAAAGCAAAAAGGACTATTATAACGATACCAATAAGGACTTTAGTGGGAGGGTTATCAATATGAAGAGACTTTAAGATAGTAGCACCATTGTTCGTCACTATGACACTGTGTCCTCTACCTGTCACTGTGACACTGTGTCCTCTACCTGAAGATAAGAAGACTTACCATTCTAGCGCGTTCACCCTTCCAAACTTCAACCGCTAATGCTTATCATATACAAAATCGGTTCAAAACTTTGTTCATTTCACAACATATCAAACTGTAACTGATTATATGCAAACAACTTTAATTGCCATAAAAAAAGCATTAGCAATCCATCATTGACTTAAACTATGTCCCCAAATGCCACTAAATTTGAATTAGCACTTCAATTAACATGTTCATATCATAAGTTTGCACTAAATCGCAACGAAATAACAAAGTACCGATTGTGAAAAGCTCGGGAAGGAGACCAGAAAGAGCACTGGATATGCAAGTCTCAATCTCCCTAAACTTTTGCATTATTGGACCCATGACCAGCTCTAAATTAATAGGATAATGCTCATCACGTAAATCTAGCATACATCCAGCCAATACCACCGGTATATTAGCCTACACATTCAAAAACCAAACTTACACAATAGTATTTCAAAATCAAACTTATCCAATACACAATAAAACTAAACATATCAAAACCTTCAAACGTCAAAACTACTGCATCAGCAAGCAATATCTCTTCCTGAACCCTAGCGTCTTCCAAACTACATTAACAGAAAATATTGAAATTAAAACAAAACTAAGACTAATTAAAACATCAAACTACTTATCTCATTGTCAATCATACTTTTTTTTTTGTCATGTTTTGGTATATATACCTTCGCTATTAACACAGAATAGAATCTACAACTACATGAAAGATTGAGCGATATTAGAGTATCCGACACAGTACCTGATTTGGATTCCGAATACTATCCGATAATAAGCCTAATATCGGTGACTGGTAGGATGTTGCTTCTTCTTATACCACCATGACAATAACTCAAACTCCTCACTTAACACTATGTCCATGATTATAGTGATTACAGGATCTGAGAATCTGATTTTGGGGAGATTTGGGGAAAGGGTGAAAATTTTGGGGAGATTAATTTGGCTAGGGTTTTCTTTGGTGAGAGAATATTGGGGAAATTTAGGGAAAGGGTGAAGCGGGGAAAGGGTGAAAATTTTGGTGAAGAGGCAAAACCTCCCGCTAAAATTTTGGGAAAATTTTGAATGAATTGTGACTATATAGATCAGTTATTTATTATACCGATCTTTTTAGTTTCTTTTATAGATCGGTTGTTTTGTTAATAGCCGATCTATTAAATTTTGAAACTAATTAGATCGGTTATTAATAAAACAACCGATCTATATATGATATTTCCTCTCTTTTTTCCTTTCATAGATCGGTTTTTAAGGTAACCGATCTATATGAACTGATCTATATGGCCTTTTGTGTAGTAGTGAAAACAATTCGTATTGAGCTTTCTAATGGTTCTGAAACATGTCTCATCTAGCTTTTGAGTGGATGATAATTAGCAATTAAGTATTAGCCTTAACTATTATGAAGGTATATATAAACTATAGCCTTAACTATTATGAAGGTATCTATAAACTACAGCCTTCTTTCAGGTTTTCATATCTGATCCTGTATCTTTTCATGGGTTCTCAAGTTTGCAGTAACTTTTTAAGATTTTCACGAAGTTAGTTACCTCTTCAGTTTGCATGTATACCTTCAAATGCAGCATCAATAACCATATGTATGCATACATCTGGTTATATGCGCATATAAGTGTGATTGATTAGTTATTCTAGATCGTTGTCAAAACAGGTTGAAGTTGCAAAAGCATATGAGAAAGGTGGAGCGGCATGCCTCAGTGTTTTGACCGAATCAAAATGTTTTCAGGTATATATTGTTTGTATTGTTAGAATTTAATAATCATGACTAGTTCATATATTAATCAAGTAATCATCATATACGTGCGGAAGCGTAGGATCTGTTGGAATTTAAATAGCATGACAATCATCTAAATAAATAAACACATCAAAGAACGTTAGCAGAAGTAAGATCTTATATTTAACACGTATAAAGAATTACCGAATATTAAACAGTTACATACCTCAAGATCCTAGCAAGAACAAGGATCGATCTTCTCTTCACTTCACTTGATCAATAAATAGGATTACCGTGAAACCCCTTACCTTTTTGTTTCACAATCCAAGATAAATTACTAAAGTAAGTAATTACCGAACTCTTGTACACACGTACTATAACCAATCAAGTATTGATGCTAGTGAATGAACACGTAAAACCATAACAATTTTGTTTATTGAAAAACTTATGGATCGAAACTATGAGGAAGTGTACGATCGGTTTTAGGAACAAGGAAGAGAAAACACAAACTTTAGGGTTATAGCAATGCATAAGGTAAATAAACAATAACCCTTCAATTTGTATTTATAGTTAAAACCTATCTTGGAGCACAAGTTGGGTCGAATAAGGAAACCATACCCCTAGGGCCGATCGGCTATGCTTATTCCCCAAGGATTCTAGATCCTTCTTGTCCTCTAATTTCACTTACAGTCCTTCCTTTATTCCCTAACGGTCGTTAGTCAATTCCGTTAATTACTTAACGTCCGTTAGTTATTATTTCGTGTCCAAATAATTAATATATACAATAATTATACATATTAATTATTTACTTGATCATTCATACGTAAAGTGTGCAATCACTTAGTCCCGTGTTCGAATCTAGACATACACGATTAATATTTTTCTGTTAACTCTAACAGCTCCCACTTAGAAATCTATTAAAAGTGTAATGACATTGGTTAGCGTCTAGCAACACGCCAATGCCCCTAGTACAACTCGGGTGGTGGTCTCCTGGAAAAACCATTTGATGATAACTCATCATACTTATCCTTTTGTTTCTAATACCATGTTAATAAAGATATGGATCTAAGTCATTCTTTATTAATAATTCTGTTTCTCGTTGTTTATGATTAAATAAGATTACCAAATCTTCTGAATCAATCAGGGGAGACCTTGGGTGTGGCCACACAAACATCTTACTAATCCCACGAGGGCCCCAGCAGTATTAAACTCCAAATAAATTTGAAGGAACAAATTCTATCTTGACTACGAGCATAACTCATGCACTTCGCAACGCTTCCGAAAACAATCCGTATAGCTACCAGTTACGTATAGCGTTAAATTGAATTACAGAAATGCGCTACATGCATGACAGTTATCTGGTATCTCAAGTCTGAGGATAACTATATACACATGATTTACTTAATGACAAGATCCATAAAGTAAACTCATGAAGTCGGGATAAGTCCTATATTCAAACATATTGAATATCATGTGAAATTGGTATGACAACGCATCAATATACTTTCAAGTATATTCTACCAATACTCACATTTGTCTTCATTTAATGATATTCCCATATCATTAACCGAAAACGGACAATTTAGAATATATAAATATATTCACGGATATAAACATGCAAATATATGATATATTATTAAGAAAATGATAAATAAACATAACACTTTATTTTATTTCATTAAAATAATAACTGTTTTACAACATCCCATTATCCAAATACTAATCACAGATATGCATGAAACTATCAGCTAAACGAAGTCCTATGCCTTCAGAAAGTTGTTTAAGCTTTCCACCGGGTAGAGCCTTCGTTAATGGATCTACTAAATTGTCATCTGTGTGAACTTTGAGTAATTCGATCTCGCCTATCTCCACTTGTTCTCTAACATAGTGATACCGGATCGGGAAATGTCTGGTGCCCTTCATGATTCCAGGCTCATTAGCAAATGTAATTGCGGCTGAGTTGTCACAATACATTTTTATAGGTATTTCGATTGAGGCATACTCAACTGAACGATTTCTAATCCAGACTGCTTCCATTGCGGCTTCTGAGGTAGCAATATACTCACTTTCTGTTGCAGACATCGCTATAGTACTCTGCTTCTTGCTCTTCCAATCCACAGCACCTCCATTGACGACAAAGACATAACCCGTCTGAGACTTCGTATCATCTTTATCACACTTCCAGGATGCATCGCAGTAACCTGTAACACACAATTCTGCTTCTGGATTTCCCCCGTACACTAAAAACATTTCTCTCGTAGATCTTAAATACTTGAGAATATGTTTCACAGCAGTCCAGTGGAGTTCACCTGGGTTATGCTGATAACGACTGGTAATGTTTTGAGCAAATGCCACATCGGGCCTTGTACATCGCACCACATACATAATCGATCCCACAGCTGAAGCATAAGGGATTTTATTCATGTGTTCCACCTCTTCAGGTGTTGAAGCACAAGCTTTGCTACTCAAGCCATGTTCTACTTGCATTGGCAAAAATCCCTTCTTGGAATTTTGCATATTGAATCTCTTCAATATCTTGTCAATGTAAGCACTTTAGCTTAAACCAATTAACCGCCTTGATCTATCTCTGTAGATCTTGATTCCTAGAATGTATGCTGCTTCTCCTAGATCCTTCATGGAAAAACACTTTCCAAGATAGGCTTTCACCTCATGCAAACTTGGAATGTTTTTACCCATGATCAATATGTGATCAACATATAGAACTAGGAAAATAACATCACTCCCACTAGCTTTGTGGTATACACATGGCTCACCAAGATTTTGAGTATATCCAAACCTTTTGATTTCCTCATCAAATCTTTTATTCCATTGACGTGATGCTTGCTTCAATCCATAAATGGATCTTTGAAGCTTGCATACACGGTCAGGAAATTCTGGATTCACAAACCCCTCAGGCTGTGCCATATAGATGTCTTCATCTAGGCGACCATTTAAGAAAGCGGTTTTGACATCCATCTGCCAAATCTCATAGTCATAGTGTGCATCTATGGCTATGAGAATCCTAATAGCTCTTATGTCAGCTACAGGAGAAAAGATCTCCTTATAGTCAACACCATATGTTTGGGTGAAGCCTTTAGCCACCAAATGAGCTTTGTAGGTGTGTACATTGCCATCCATGTCCGTTTTTTTCTTGAAGAGCCACTTACTCCCAACAACCTTAGCATTGGGAGGAAGGTCTACTTCAATCCAGACTTCATTGTCTCTCATGGATTGCATTTCCCCATTCATAGCAACCTGCCATTTATCATTTTTAGGACTATTAATGGCAGCTCTATAACTAGTAGGTTCATCAAGATCCCCTAGTATAGTTTCCTCGCACTCTACGTTAAGACATAGACGCTCAGGAGCTTTCACAGTTCTTGCAGATCTGCGAATGGGAACCACTTCAACTTCAGGTGGAGGACCTAGACTTTCAGGTTCCACAGGAAGTGTGCTAGTGTTTTCAGAAGGTGACATATCTTCTTAATCACTTTCAAGATCATAAACTCTCCCACTGAATTCTTGAGATATGAGATTCTCCTCAAGGAATTCTCCATACCTAGCCACAATGACTTTATTCTCTGGTGGAAAGTAAAAGTAGTGACCCCTAGTTTCCTTAGGGTATCCTACGAAGATACACTTAATAGATCTTTGTTGGAGTTTATCTGGTGAGTCACGTTTAACAAATGCCTCACAACCCCAGACCTTTAAGTAAGACAAGTTGGGAGCTTTTCCAGTCCATAATTCATATGAAGTCTTATCAACCTTCTTAGTTGGAACCATATTCAATATGCGAACAACACTTTCAAGGGCATAGTCCCAAAAGGATAAGGGAAGATTTGTCAGATTAAACATAGATCGTACCATATCTAGCAATGTACGATTTCTCCTTTCAGATACACCATTTTGCTGTGGAGTATAAGGAGATGTGAATTGCTGGACAATTCCACACTCAGCTAGATAATCTTTAAACTCTTGGCTTAAATATTCACCACCTCTATCAGATCGAAGAGCCTTAATCTTCTTACCGAGTTGTAATTCTACTTCACTTTTAAAAACCTTGAATGTCTCAAAGACTTCATGTTTATGTTTAAGTAAATAAACACAACCATAACGACTATAGTCATCCGTAAAGGTCAAGAAGTAGGTAGCACCGTGTTTTGACACATGTCTAAGTGGACCGCACACATCAGTGTGTATTAATCCAAGTAGATCTGTAGCCCTTTCCAGTTGATGTGAAAAAGGTTTCCTTGTCATCTTCCCAGATATGCAAGATTCACATTTATCAAATGAATCATCATTGATATTTTGCAAAAGCCCATCATGTTGCAGCTTTTCCATGCGTTTCTTGCCAATATGAGCAAGACGACAGTGCCAAAGATAAGATGAATCCAAGTCTGACTTGATTCTCTTATTGCTAATGCTATACACAGAATTATTTCCATTGGACACATGATTCTCCATGTCAATTTCAAACACACCATTTATTGGAATTGCATTAAAGTAAAAAACATTGTTTAAAGAAACCGAAATTCCATTATCAGTAAATGTGTGAACGAAACCATTATCCTTTAACAAAGAAACTGAAACAACACCTCTAATAATAGATGGTGCATAATGACAATTATTCAAAACTAGTATTAAACCCGAAGGTAAGACTAAATCGAATGTCCCTATGGCTTCAACTGCTGCACGTATGCCATTGCCCACGTACAAGTAGCTTTCTCCATAGCCCAGCTTCTTTGCTCCTCTAAGCCGCTGCAATGTGTTACAAATGTGAGTACCACATCCCGTATCATATACCCAGGCATTATGCTTACGAGGAAAAGAAAATAATTCAATCATAAAAATACCTGAAGTGCTCGCGACATTCACAACCTTCTTATTTTTATTTGCACGACACTCCTCTAGCAGCAATGGACAATTCCTCTTCCAATGTCCAGGAGTGTTGCAGTGGTGACAAGCAGGTAAACCCTTCTTGGGATGATCCTTCTTCTTAGGAGGATTCTGCTTCTTAGGCTCTTGCTGATAGGTCACAACCTGTTTGCCCTTGTCAGCTTTACCTTTCCCTTTCTTGTTCGCGTGTTGCGGTTTGTTGGGCTTAGTAATCATACCACCTTGAATTGCCATTACAGCAGGTGTAGGTGCCTTCTTTGACAATCCTTTCTCAAAGTCAATAAGCATTGCATGTAAATCACTTATTGTCTTCCCCGTGCAATGCATATTGAAGTTGCGAACAAAATCACCAAACAATTCCTCGTTAAGGGATCGATTGATGAGGCCAACTTGTACATCTTGCACGTAACCACATCCGAGTGCATCCAATTGGTCCAAATAACCTTTCATTTCCAATACGTGGGCACTCACGGGTTTACTAGCATCCTGCTTACACTTATACAGAGAATCTAACAAGTCATATAACTCTGCCATATGTGGTTTCTCAAACATACGTTTGAGCTCATTGATCATGTCCATGGGACCATAGTTCTCAAATTTCTTTTGCAATTGAGTGTCCATCCCAGATAACATGAGACAAGCCACATCATTGTGCTTCTCATAATCAATGTTATACTCTTCATGTTCCGTAGTTGTTGCAGTACCAGCAGGAGCTGTAGGAAGAGGCTTACTAAGATATTCAAATCTTTTGGCCATTCGCAGAAAAATCCTCAACGAACGGTACCAATCATTGAAATTCTTTGTCCCAGTCAACTTTTCTCTTTCAATCATCTGTTTGAAAGCAGAACTCATGTTGTTCATGTTAGTGTTGTTGGGTTGGGCCATTTCTATAGAAAAAGTTCAAAAGTTAGTACTTTAGATAATTAATATTTTCAAGAAAATTAAACACCCATGGTAAATTAACATTTAACCATTTAATTTTCACTGAAAACTAGGATCCAAATTGACATAGTTTCATCACATTAGCTGAGGCTGCTAGCAATGAAAGTACTCAATAAGGTACGAGTAGAACTCAATTGCCAATCTCAAATTGCAATTCCTAGAGTGATGGGATTTACATATTTTGCCAACCTCAGTCGCAAATGTAAGCATGTTTTATCCCCATCTTTATGCCTTGACATAGTTTCATTACATCAGCTGAGGCTGCTAGTAATGAAAGTACTCAATTAAGTTAACCAACTTAAGAAACTACAAATTGACATAGTTTCATCACATCAGCTGAGGCTGCTAGCAATGAAAGTACTCAATTTACCCTTTGATTACCATCCTTTGATCATCACATCAGCTGAGGCTGCTAGTAATGAAGGTATGTAATCTCAGGTGTTTCCGTTTTATTGGATGGCATATAACTTAAATTTAAAGGTATTAAATTTTTGATGTGTGTAATCAAAAAATATGTACAAAGATGTCATGCATTCATCTTGTATCATATGTTTCATGTAAAAAAAACTTTTACTCTTTACTAAGCTTAAATCAACAAAGTTTTAATTGATGGCGTTGAGAAACTTACAACTTTGCCTTAAGATGCTTCGTACATGTATAATGGTTGTACTTGGTAAGTCTAATTTGACGCACAGACGAGCGGAGAGAAAGAATGGAGTCTCTTTAAGGCCACAATTTAATGCGAAACCAACCTTATACCCACTTTATAGTTTGTCAACATTAGGTCCGCCTTTCGATCAATATGTACAGTTGCATCAATCAATTAAAAGTTTAAGATTTTAAAGCTTAAAATTTATTGTTGTAAATTATTAAATTGCTAGTCTCGCCTGGGAGCAAATTACCGTGCGAAGCGAACCACTGTCGGCACATAAGACTTGGCAATAAATAATTTACCACAAAAGGTTTCATAGTTATTAGGTTCATTTATTTTTTATACAAAAAATTACCCCCTTTTTGCTTACAATTCAAAGATAATTTAAACAAAAGAGATCAAGTAATTTAACAAAAAATAAACAAACACATAATAACACATATATGATCTTAACAATTAAATCATATAGCCACATGTAAACCTTTTGATAAATCCTATTAATAATCTCTATGTGAATTTTTATGGATATAATTACTAAAGCTCCCATTGGTTTTCGAGCGCATTGTACCCAATGGACCACAGACACCAATTAATTGGCCGCGTTAGTTTTAATAATTATATACCACATTGCACATAACTGATTCATTAATATAATTAATTAGGTCTTCTCTAATTTTAGATTTATCTAAAACATGTAGCACAAAAAACAAACTCTAATCCATGATTCCTTGCATGAAGAATCATGGATTATCCAGGAACGTAACCCTTATTACTCAAATAAACACATAAACACAACATGTCATAATTTAGGGTTACAAAACTAATTATTAGTTAAAAGAGGGTCGAAACCCTAACCCTAAATTCTTATTCGATTTTTATTGAATGTTTAAAACAAACCCTAAAAATCGACATAACATTTATATTCAAATCAAGAATTGATTTTTATTATGCGTTTAGGTAATTACAATTACATGTTAAATTGGCTCGTGATGCCACTGTTGGAATTTAAATAGCATGACAATCATCTAAATAAATAAACACATCAAAGCACGTATAGCGGAAGCAAGATCTTATATTTAACACGTATAAAGAATTACCGAATAATAAATAGTTACATACCTCAAGATCCTAGCAAGAACAAGGATCGGTCTTCTCTTCACTTCACTTGATCAATAAATAGGATTACCGTGAAACCCCTTACCTTTTTGTTTCACAATCCAAGATAAATTACTAAAGTAAGTAATTACCGAACTCTTGTACACACGTACTATAACCAATCAAGTATTGATGCTAGTGAATGAACACGTAAAACCAAAACAATTTTGTTTTATTGAAAAACTTATGGATCGACACTATGAGGAAGTGTACGATCGGTTTTAGGAACAAGGAAGAGAAAACACAAACTTTAGGGTTATAGCAATGCATAAGGTAAATAAACAATAACCCTTCAATTTGTATTTATAGTTAAAACCTATCTTGGAGCACAAGTTGGGTCGAATAAGGAAACCATACCCCTAGGGCCGATCGGCTATGCTTATTTCCCAAGGATTCTAGATCCTTCTTGTCATCCAATTTCACATACAGTCCTTCCTTTATTCCCTAACGGTCGTTAGTCAATTCCGTTAATTACTTAACGTCCGTTAGTTATCATTTCGTGTCCAAATAATTAATATATACAATAATTATACATATTAATTATTTACTTGATCATTCATACGTAAAGTGTGCAATCACTCAGTCCCGTGTTCGAATCTAGACATACACGATTAATATTTTTCCATTAACTCTAACAGGATCTAATTTTAACACATAAGAATTAACCGAATGATGAAGCGAAAAGTGTACCGCTTTTAAGGGGTCATTTAAGCCCTAAATCGTATTTATTTGATCAAATATTGCCCTAAATCGTTCCTTTTGTCATTTTAGGTACTTTTGAGGAGAAATCTGGAAAAGGAGGCATTTTGGACGTTTTTGGAGCATAAAAGTGAAGAAAACGGCAAAGTCTCAAAAATCGGCTAAAAGTTACCTTTGACGGCGTCACAATTTACCCTGGACGGCGTCATGCCTTGGCAAGAAAAGTTGGACGTGAAATTTACTCATGATAAGCCAGTGAAAATAGCATGTGAATTCTGACGGCGTCACGCTTTAACTTGATCAAGGGCGTCACGGCTTAAATCAAAAGGGGACGGCGTCACGTTCAAGGTTGACGGCGTCAAGCCTTGATAAGCCAGAATGGATTTTGGAAGAGCTAAAGAGGGACGGCGTCAAGAAGGTCATCCGGGAACCCTAGAAGCGGCGAGGTGACGGCGTCACACTCCATAACGTGACGCCAGTCAGATCCAAAAATCTATATATAGTTTTCTAATTTTTTGTCATTAGGGGAGAACTTAGTGTGTGGAATTTTGGGAGAAAACCCTAAGACGATTTTAGCTTCTTTTTCAAGGCTTTTTGCCTTGAGATCTTCCATGTTACATTGAAGATAAGTTATCAATTAATCATTCAATATGTCTATGTATTGTTTGATTTTATCTTATTCTTGTCTTTTGATTAACATGTTAGGCTAAATTTATCTTGTGTTTGCTTAGATCTAATGAAACCTAGCTATTGATTATTGGTTATTAGTGTGTTATTAGTTGTATTGGATGATTGTTTATCTATGTTAGGCTTAAGAAAACTGGCTAACTTCCTATTCGGTAACTTGCTTGAACGTCTTAAGAAACATGAACCAAATGCGTACTAAAGGTTTTTATGGTTGTATTTAATGCACAAGCGAATTCTAGTGATCCCATGTTAGGAGCTTCCTAGCCGGCTTCGACATAGGAGTGAAGTAGGAGCTTGTAGAGTTGGGGAAGTACGTACGCCACCCCACAAATGGTATTAAGGAATACACCCGTCATCCACGCGACTAATACACACTAATTAACCGGTAAAAGATAGTTAGGGAGTAAGGAAATCAAGTAAACACATTTCTCTACACATAAGTTTCTCACAACATTTTATTTTCAGTTATTTATTTTATTTGCATTTGTAGTTATTTGGGTTAGTTGACTAGCAACTAATTCCGCCCACTCTTTCAAAACCGAGATTTTACTTGCTTTCATAAAAAAATATAAAAACATAAAAAGAATCTTCCTCAACCCTTAGACCTATTAGAGTAGTCTTTCATACCTAACGAACACTATTCCCTGTGGAGAACGATCAATCCCCCGTACTTACCACTACACTATACTACATCGGTCAGGTACACTGCCTGGTGGGGTTGTAAGCCTCTTGAGATCCCTCGAGAGGTAAAACCTGTTGTAAGGTTACAAAACCACGCATCACCGAATATTAAAGTGAACGTACCTTTTGATTCTAGCAAAACAAGAATCAAACTTCAAATCTTCCTCAATCTTTATCAAGAATGGATTAATGAGTTACCCCTTACCGTTTTGTAACTCAATCTAAGATATTAACTATAATGAGTTAATACCACGATCTTCTACACACGTACTATAACCGAATTAATGTTTATGCTAGTAATTAAACACAAAATAAACCAAACAATTTTGTTTAGGAAAAATTAAAGTCGATCGACCCTATATGGGGTACAGTTCGATTGGCCAAGACAAGAAAGAAGAAGAAAATGATTTAGGGTTATAGCAAGTGCACAAGAGTTAATGAATCAATAACCCTAGGTCTTGTATTTATAGCATGACAATCTTGGAGAACAAGTTGGCATGGGATTGGGTTTCCCAAGCCCATAACCGGTCGACAAAGGGATCCCTATGGATTCCGGAAGCTTCTTGTTCCTCTAATTTCATCTATAGTCATTCTCTTATTCCCTAACGGTCGTTAGTCAATTATCGTTAACTACTTAACGTCCGTTAGTCGTTATTTTGTGTTTTAATAATTAAATATATAACGTTTTATATATTAATTATTATCCATTAATTCTTCATACGTAAAGTATGCAATCCCGTGGTCTCGAGTTCGATTCTAGACATATACATATTAATATTTGTCCACAAAACTAACAGCTCCCACTTGGACATCTATTAATAGTGTAATGACATTGGTTAGCGTCTAGCAACACGCCAATGCCCCTAGTACAACTCGAGGATGATCTCCTGGAAAAAACCATTTCGATGATTCATCATCATACTTATCATTTTGTTACTAATACTACGTTAATAAAGATATGGATCTTAGTCATTCTTTAATTAACTATTATGTTTCTCGTTGTTTATGATTGAGCAAGATTACCAAATCGTCTGAATGTATTTCAGATAGATCTTTGGCGTGGCCACGCAAACATCCTGTCAACCCTACGAGGGGCCCAGCAGTATTAAACTTCAAAACAAATTTGAAGGAACAAATTCTCTCTTGACTACGAGCATAACCCATGAACTTTGCAACACTCCTGAAAATAATCCTTATGGCTACCAGTAACGTATAGCGGTAAATTGCTTTACAGAAGTGCACTACATCCATGACAGTTATCTGGTATCTCAAGTCTGAGGATAACTATATTCATGATTTACTTGATGACAAGATCCATAAATTAAACTCATGAAGTTGGGATAAGTCCTATATTCAATTCATTGAATATCATGTGAAATTGGCATGTCAACGCATCAATATACTTTCAAGTATATTCTACCAATACTCAGATTTGTCTTAATTTAATGATATTCCCATATCATTAAGTGACAACGGACAATTTAGAATAACATAAGTTATTCACGGATTTAAACATGCAAATATAAGATACAATCTATTATTCATGAAAACAAACGTACCAAGTACTTTAATTCATTGTAAATAATAATTGCTTAACATCCTTTATCTAAATACTAAACAGATCAATGCATGATAATTCTAGTTAATGAATTATGCCTCAAATCATCTCAATCATACTTGTTGACAAGACATAAATCAACTAATTTTGATCTATCGGAATTTTGAGAATACTTATTTCAAGAATTCAATTAGTGAAGTTCTTGTATGTGTGCATTCAACTATCTTGATATTGCCACATAATATTTCATAAAATGTGTGACATCCTCAACCACCAATTTATGACAATTAAACTATCAAACCTTTTATAGTTTAAAGTATTCTAATTCTTTAATGTATAATTGTAACACCCCCAAAATTTAACAGTCGTGGAAGCATACGGAACATGGGGGTGCTACTTGTAAATTGGAAATCACAACACTAGGTAAATAAAGAACGGAATACATACTCCGTTTTAAATATATCAAATCAAATATTTAGAGTTTACAAAGATGATTCATGTTCAAAAAAATAGACCCATTAGTTTCAGCGGTCCCCATAAAAACAAGTCTTAGTCATGTCTGCCAATACTTCTGAAAAAGGGCTATGACCCTTGCCGTGCCGAAACCTTGCCAAAATCAATCAAATTAAGTACCTGAGAAAAATATGCTAAAAGTCAGTAAAAAGCTGGTGAGTTCATAGGTTTAAATTAAAGCATGTAAACAATAAGTTTGGACCAATAGTTGTGTACGATCATTACAACACATATAATGTCATACAAAATAGTCTATCGCGCTAGCTCTAAGTTCATGCAACCGAGGCTCGACAGTTTAATGCGCTAATCTATAACACATAAATAAAAGTCAAGGGGCCCTTAGCGAGTGTTTAACCCAATACACTCGTAGTCCGACTTGCTATACGCCCACATTGGCCCATCTGACCAACCGAACGAGGGAGTCACCCCAATAGATCTGTCTTTAGCAATCCCGCTTCCCAAAGGGAACTAACGGCTCATGAAAATGGGCATAACAGTGGGTTCTAGGGCTTAGGCTAACAACGCAATAGTTTTGAGAAAATAAATAGTAATGTGGTCCATAAAACAATTTGCATGTTTCTTACCCCATAGTTGTAAAATAAGTATAAGTAAAGTGGGGTTATAAACTCACCTTAATAGACTGAACAGTGAATGCTGTGAATTTAGAGAGTGTACGGCACCAACACACGACCTAGATTAATAAGTCATGTTTTAGTTCACGGACTAAATTAAGTCTCTACGAAATTTAGTTCAAAAGTTTTAAAGTGTTTATGTTGTTGTTGCTTGTGTGGCAGCAAATGAGTTTAAACATAGTTTTTCAAAGCATTTGTGGGTATTGGCTCTTGGAAGTGCTTAGATGTGTGACAATGAAGATTCGAAGACGATAAGATTTTGATTGAGGAAGTCGAAAGACGATGAAATGAAGGATTATGAACAAGATATATATATATATATATATATAATTATATGTTTTGAGATGTAAGAAAATTATGTGTAAATGAGACTAAACATTTAAATGTTTAGTGACTGAGAATAAACGTATAACGGTTGTACGATAAATGTTTGCTATCGTGTTTTAAATAAAATATAACAAGTTCATTTATTAATAGAAATTTGGGCATGACTCGTGTTCGTAAGTTGGTTTCTTGGTTGATCATGGTTATATGTGTTTAGAAAATATTTGTTTCTAAAAGTTGTTACAAAAACTCAAGTAAAGTTTTGCTATAATTCCGTTTTACGTTTTCTAATTTTGATAACGATATAAATAAGATAGATCATGATGTTCATTAGCTTAAATCCGAAACATTGTTTATAGTAGGTGGTAAAATGGTTAATCCTTACATGAATTTTCTTCTGATATCGATATAAGTAAATGGTCATTTGTATAAAAAGTTCATATTAGGCGACATGTATTTATATAAATGTTCACATTGTTTGTGTCGAAGGTTTAATATTTTTACAAATGTATATGAGTTTATGACGATGTTATGTGACAAATTATAAGTCGAGAGTGAGTTGTAAAATAGATTGGTTTTGAGATCACGATGATACATATTTTGAACAATGGTCACGACTTATAAGTTTTGATTTCTCGATTTTTGACATTTTGATATGCGGCAAAAATATACATATACGCTACAATTTTCTACACGCCTCACCTTTGTTGGGCTGCGGCACAACCAAAGTCAAAGGAGGGGGAAAGATTAGTTGGGATGGACTGGATATTAACCACCAAGGTGCCAACTTGGGCCTGGTGGGCTACGATTGGATGTAAGATTAGCTCGCTAAATGGGCTGGAATTAAAGTGTTAATTGGGCTAAATCTTAAATGGAGTGGGCTGGATTTTCTGTTGCTATACACAATTACACAGACACGCAAGTCTAAATGGGAGTTGGTGTGTTGCCTGGAATACAAAAATCCACACGCTCGACCCAAATAAACTTTTAGCACCAAAAGGCTTAAGTCGTGTTCGAGTACAACTCGACAGTCAGACTGAATGTCCATTCAGATTACTCGAGGTGAGGGACTTGCTTCGACAACATGGTTTCACAAGCTTCGACACACTTAACCAAAGTCTTGATGTAAGACTTTGGTGTTAGAGTTTCTGGGAAAAACAATAACTCAATCCTCCCTTGTGTTTTGACCATGAACTGGACAACCAAAAACACCCTTTTTGGGTTTTATAAAAGGCTTGAACTCGACAACCCCTTTGTGGGTTCGAGTTAGAATTGAGCAAGACTTACACCCCATTGGGGTTCGACTGGAATCAAACCAAGGCTATACTGGACTTGAACCAAAGACAATCGACTAACCTTTCAAAACAATTTTTGACCATAACTAATGTTGCAAGTGGGGGAGTTGCGAGGTTATTTCAATAGGCTGGACGAGGTTTAAACCAAGGCAAGCACACCCGTCATGGTGGCTGCCTGGTGAGGGTTTTATCGAGCCACATCACACCCCTTTTGGGTGGTTTTTCCCTGACCAAGAACCACCACAGCACACCCTATTTGGGTGGCTGTTGGGTGAGGTTTGACTGGACCAATTGTGCGACATACACACCCTTGTGAGGGGTGGTTTTACGTGATTAAAACAGTTCCAAACACACCCTTGTGGGTGTGGTTTTTACTCAATCCTAAGACAACCATAATCCACTCTACCTAGACCATGTTCTTAAGGCTTAAACACGCTAACTCGAGAGGAGTTTGACACCGAATACAAATCAATAACAACCATTTCAGGTTCATTTCAAGACCTTTTGCCTAGGATTTACTAACAACAAACTGAAGTCATTTGACCCAAAAAAAGATCGACAACAACAACGAACAAAGATGGTTTAAACTAGTGAGCCACTTTTAGATTTTCCTTAGTCTTTCAAGCCACAAAAACAGCAACAACAACCATAACAATTCGACACCATGATAAATACAATTACACTCGAGTTAAAAATTTACATAAACCAATTAAATGTAAACCGAATAACAAGGAATGGAAAAAATTAAAGAGTTTGAATGTAGAAGATTCTATACCCTTAGAGTGATTCGACAAGATGACTCGAGAACTTAGACACAGAAGCAATTCGAACAATCCCAATCCAAACCCTAGCTACTCCAATTCGAACCCCAGCCAAATCCACTCCAATCAAATTGTTGCCCTTGGAATCTCTATGAATCTCGATAAGCTTTGAGTGATTGAAGAGAATGGTGTAGATCGAATGGGTTTTGGAATAGCCATTAAAAAGACGCATTTCTGGGATGGATTCATCATCCTTCCGATCCTTGGGAGTGAAATATTTCCGTTTGAAGCTTTGGTTATCCTCTGTCCTCATCACCTCTTTTCGTCCTCACTCGTTGACCTTTGGGGAATGAACATATGAGAGGGACGGTTAGTTTATGGGTTGGAGAGAAAGAATGTAATGCCATTAATGGATAGTGATAGATCGATTTGATTTTTCTGGGTTTGTGGAGTCGCAGACAAAAGGGAAAAGGGGATAAGGAGGGATATGGGGGAACGTGTGAGTGGATGAGAAAGATAAGGGAAAAGAATTATAGCTGGGTTTGTTTTATTAAAAGGGTGGGTAGTGTGTACCCCGTGTTCCGCTGTGCTGAGTTGAAATCGGGTTTTCCCGGTTTTGATATAAATGTGGAAAAATTAAATTTCGGTGACGTTTTTATAAAACTGACATAAAAATAGATTTTGTTGACTCAAAAATAAATCCTGAAATTAATTCGTTGTTGATGTGGTGTCGGTACGCGTGTGGTTTCGTTTTTTAGTAAAAGTGAGATAACCTCTCACTTTTATTACGTTATAATCTGTAAATGTGAGAATGGGGGAAATTCACTGTTCTGGATGTGCTCAAGTCAATGGAACTATTAGAACTATTATAATAGGGAGGGATTAGTATCACTATTAGGATTTATCTATAATAGATTAATACTATTGCATGCTTAATACTTAATCTATCACCTTGCATGAATATCTTATGTGATATTTGGATGATAACTTATTTTGTCCATTATGCTTGCATGCTTATGATTATCTTGGCAAATTACATGATGATCTTTATATGCTAGAAGTAGCTTAATATGGGACATATTAGGCAAATAAATCTTTAGTGATTTGAGGCACTATCATTTCCAGGAACTAGTACCCCTAGAAAACATCCCTCTAGCTGCCCAGAACTAGCCTGCACAGGAAAATTCGTGACTACAGTGTCACGGTACCGTTAAATAGGCCACGTTACCGTGCAGTATTTAGAGGTACCGTGCCCCTGTTTGACGGATTTTCACTGTTCCTCCTAAATCCCTGCAACCCTAACCTCAAACCTGCAAATTTTACAACCTCACATACACCCTAAGATTCCCTTGCTACACCATAGGACACTCCCATCTAAATTTCACCCATCTTGCCTATACAAGGCTTCACCTTTGCAAGCTTATCTTGCACTTCATCTTCAACCTCACATCACACATACACCATGTATTCCACTCAAGGATCCACAACTCACATCTCAAAGAAACCTAGGATAACCATAAGACCACCCACCAAACCTCTCTTTGTGGATCTTATAAAAGATGATGAAGCCATGACACCACCTTCCCAATCCACTCCCAACTCACCATCACTACCTAATGCACCCTCCAAAACATCCACTACTTACACAACATCTTCATCATCTCCATCTCTCAATACCATGCCTTCATCCATGAACTACACCCTATCACCCATCACTCCATTGGATTATGCCATGCCAACCCCATCACCAACAAACTTACCACCACCTCCTTCCCCAATCATGGGTCAACCTATCCAACCTCATCCCTATGATTTACATAGTGCTAATTTCCTATGTTGCCTCCAAAACCGCAACCTCATCTTCTCCTTGAGAGATGAGATTCATTTCATGTTCTCCTATGTGGAGCATTTCTTAACACCACCACCACTCCCAATTATGTCACCATCTCCACCACCTCCTAGCCCACAAAACTAAACATGTTTTTGTTTAGTTTTTCAACAATAAACTTTTAGGACCCCTCTTGGAAATGAAGCTTGCCTCTAGTTATTAAGGATTTATGCTTCTTGTGGTTGTTTTTATGTTTGTCATGTAGTCATACCTATGTATGACATTTATTTTCATTAATGTATGGGCTTTTATGTGGTTGTTTATTTTTGGCTACTTAGCCATTTTTTTTGTGGTTGGATATTTGTCATATGTGCTACATGTTAGAATTTGTATATTTGCTCTCTAACCTTGTTTTGTAGCACGAATCATTGCTCGATTCCTTGGTGTCCTCCAAACGAGGGGGAGTATACATCAAGGGGGAGCCTTAGCAACCTTTTTGCTTCGACAAAAAGGGGAAGAAATGGGAGTAAACTCATTAAAAACTTGTTAAAACTAATTTTAACCTAAAATGAGTTTATGTTTTGTCATCATCAAAAAGGGGGAGATTGTTGATGCAAATAATGTTCTAAAAACGTTATTTCTATCTTTCGATAACTTCACGTTTTGAGGATGACAAAATGTGAAAACACGTTACGTTAAAATTAACGTAAACAAGTTTTTAATCGAAAGTTCCCGTTTTTACGCAAATCACTCTTGAACAAATCTACAACTTGACAAATGATCAAAGAAGTGAATTTGTGTTTTAGACATCACATTTTTATGTGACAAAACATTTCTTTAAAAAATATACTTTACAAATTATTTTTGAATAATTAAGAAATGTTTTAATGGAAAAATAAGTTTAAAATACATAACAGCTATTTCCCCCCCCCAAAATCAGCTCCAAACTTCCCCAAATAAGTTTTCACCAGAAAAGACAAAAAGAGGAGCGTTTTTGTCTGGCTCGGTACCACTAAATTTAGTGGTACCGTATGAACTTTAGTGGTAGCGTGTCCCTGTAACGGCCATATTTTCTCTGCCTATAAATACCAGCCCCGTTCACAGTTCTTGGGCATCATTTTTCACACAAAAATTTCTGAGTTTGATACTCTCTTCACATCTTTTCTTCTTGATCATTTAGTTAGGTTTTCTTTTGTTTAAGAGTGATCCAATCATCCATTCAAGTGATCCTCTTCATTCCTCTTCAAGTGCAAGAGAAGAACTCAAGGTATCCAAGTAGATACAAGAGTTGTAGTTGTAGGTAGAAGCACTTGTAACATTTGTTACACTCTTGATTGTATCATAGCATACATCAAGATCATTTTTCATTTGAGAGTTTGTGAGGAAAGATCATTATGATCTTATAGAGATATTGAATATCTTTTGTAGCCATTGGGCTTGTGTGTTGATCAAGAGTTGATAGAGTAGGTTGAGTCGAGTGAGAGAGTTGATCATTGCGATCTTGTGAGATCTTGGAGATCTCTTGAGTCTTGTGTGTTGAGTGTGTGAAGTAGAAAGGATCAAGTAGATCATGGTAGATTGGTGCTAGCTAAGATTAGCACTCGACATCTAGCTTAGTGTCGGAAATAGGATAAGCGACGTGTACGGTTTTCTCCGCCTAAAAGGAGGTTGTTGACATAGTGCTTGAAACTCTCGAGTGTGGTACTCGGGGAGTGGAGTAGGGCGAAGAAGAGCTTCGTAGCCGAACCACTATAAATCATTTTGTCCCGGTTTGATCTTTCCATCTCTTCTCTTTACTTTCATTACTTATAATTAGTTAGTTTAGTGAGTAGTTCATATTGGTGTTGATTGATTGCACATAAGACTCGAATCAAAGTTTTTCAAAGCAAAGTTTTTAAAAAGATTTAAAAACTGGTAAAACTATTCAACCCCCCTTCTAGTTTTCCACACGAATTATGCCTTTCCATGGCGATACTTTCAACATAACACGATCTCCAACTTGGAACTCAAGTGGTTTTCGTCTCTTGTCAGCATAGCTTTTCTGACGGTCTCGAGCCGCCTACATCCGGGTCTTGATCTGCACAATCTTCTCAGTATTCTCTTGTACTAGTTCGGGACCAGTGAGCTGACTTTCTCCGACTTCAGCCCAACATATTGGTGATCTGCACTTTCTGCCATAGAGTGCCTCATAGGGTGCAGCTTTGATGCTGGTGTGATAACTATTATTATAAGAAAACTCGGCTAACGGTAGATGTTTATCCCAACCGTTTCCAAAGTCTATCACACATGCTCGCAGCATATCTTCTAGGGTTTGGATGGTTCTTTTGCTTTGACCATATGTTTGAGGATGATATGCGGTGCTTATATCGAGATCAGTACCTAAAGCATCTTGTAGTGATCTCCAAATGTTTGACGTGAAACGACTATCTCTGTCGTAGATGATAGAAAGTGGGACTCCATGTCGAGCAACCAAATGCCTTCACGTATAGTCGTGCAAGTTTATCCATGCTATCTTTCTCTCTGATCAGTAGGAAATGGGCGGACTTGGTGAGGCAATCAACGATTACCCAAATGGTGTCATAACCGCTTGATGTCCTTGGCTGTTTGGGGATAAAGTCCATCGTTATACGTTCCCAATTCCACTCGGGAATTTCAGGTTGTACGAGTAAACCTGACGGCCTCTGATGTTCAGCTTTGACCTTTGAACATGTTAGACATTGACTGACATAAGTTGCAATATCAGCCTTCATATTGGGCCACCAATATAGCTTCTTCAGATCAAGATACATCTTGTCGGCTCCTGGGTGGATGGAGTATTTAGATTTATGGGATTCGTGCATGATGAGGTTACGTATACCTCCATAGAGTGGGACCCAACTTCTGTTCTTGTAACATAATGTCCCATCTGTTCTCTTCACGAATCCATTTTCGCTTTCAGGCATTCCATAAATCTTCTCGTTGGGTCTGTTTTCTTCCTTAAGTGCCTCGGCCTGAGCCTCAAGGATTTTTGATGGGAGTGGTGAGACAATTGTCATACCCAACGATCATACCCTCAGAGGTTTTGGTCTCTCTTTTCGGCTAAGGGCATCCGCTACCACGTTTGCTTTGCCTGGGTGGTATCGAATTTCACAGTCATAATCGCTGAGCAATTCTAACCAACGGCGTTGCCTCATATTGAGTTCCTTTTGGTCAAGGATATGTTGCAAACTTTTGTGGTCGGTGTAAACTACACACTTGGTGCCATAGAGATAATGTCTCCAGATTCTGAGCGCAAACACTACTGACCCCAGTTCTAAGTCGTGTGTAGTGTAATTCTTCTCATGGGTTTTTAGTTGTCGCGAGGCGTAGGCTATCACCTTTTCTCGCTGCATCAAGATAGCTCCTAACCCTTTGTGTGAGGCATCATAGTAGACTACAAAGTCCTCACTGCCTTCAGGTAGGGCTAAGATAGGTGCGCTGCACAACTTATCCTTAAGAAGTTGAAAAGCTTCTTTCGCTTTATCTCCCCAGTCAAATCTTATATTTTTCTGGGTTAGCTTATTCAAAGGCTTTGCTATTTTCGAAAATCCTTCAATAAACCTCCTGTAGTACCCTGCAATTCCTAAGAATTGGCGTATTTCGGTGGGAGTTGTGGGTGTCGCCCAATCCTTTATTGACTCGATCTTCGCAGGATCTACATGAATACCTTGTCTATCGATTACGTGACCTAAGAATTGGAAAGTTGGTCTCCAAAACTCGCACTTGGAAAACTTAGCATACAACTCCTCTTTCTTCAGTAGTTCTAAAATCAGCCTAAGATATTCTTCGTGCTCCTTCTCACTCTTAGAGTATATCAATATGTCGTCGATGAAGACGACCACGAATTTGTCTAAGTACGGCTTACACAACCGATTCATAAGATCCATGAATACTGCCGGTGCGTTGGTTAAGCCAAAAGGCATAACCTGAAACTTGTAATGACCGTAACGAGTTCTGAATGCAGTTTTCTGGATATCTTCTTCCCGAACTCTATGTTGGTGGTTACCGGATCTCAAATCAATTTTTGAATAAACGCACGAACCTTGGAGTTAATCGAATAGATCATCGATTCTCGGGAGTGGTTATCAGTTTTTGATAGTTAGTTTTTTGAGTTCCCGATAGTCGATGCACATTCTGAAAGATCCATCTTTCTTTTTGACAAATAGAACTGGAGCTCCCCAGGGTGAGGAACTTGGTCTGATGAATCTTTTTTTGGAGAGTTCCGACAATTGTTCAGATAACTCCTGTAGTTCCGTCGGAGCTAATCGGTAAGGTGCTCGTGCCACGGGTGCAACACCGGGCACTAGGTCGATTCAAAATTCGACCTGTCATGTCGGCGGGAGTCCGAGTAAGTCTTCAGGGAAGACCTCTGGAAAATCTCTTACGATTGGTACCTCTTCCAAACGTTTTCCTTCCGGCTCCTTTTCTTCCTTTTCGGAGACTTGTGCTAGGAAGAGAAGGCATCCTTTCTCAAGGTATTTCTGGGCCTTCGTACAAGAGATGACATTTAATCTCAAGGCGTTCCTTCGGTTTCTTCTGTCGCCTTCGATGATTAGAACCTCATTCCCATGAGGCAGTCGAACGATTTTCTCGTCGCAAAGAATAGTGGCATGATATTTCGAAAACCAATCCATGCCGATAATAATGTCAAAACTACCCAATTCTACAGGCATGAGATCGATGTTGAATGGGTGATTTAACAGATTTAAGGTGCAGCCTCTTACGATAGTGTCTACCCTTTCTACTTTCCCATTAGCTAACTCCACATTATATACATTTCCTAGGGTGGTCGGGGCAATACCGTGCAATGGACTAAATGCAGTTGAAACAAAACTTCTATCCGCTCTCGTATCAAACAATATAGACGCATAACGGTTATTTAAAAGGAACGTACCCGTTACGACGTTCGGGTCCTCTTGGGCTTCCACTTTGCCCACTGTATAGACCCTACAGCGGGCTCCTCCATCATTTCCCTGATTTCCTTAGGGCACAACCGCTACTTGGTTTACACCAGGTCTTGGATTTCTTTGGTTACCCTGATTTCCCTGGTAACCTCTATTTCCACCATTTCCCTGATTCTTGGGCTTTTGGCATTCACTTCGATAATGCCCTTTCTCACCGCAACCAAAACATGTGATCTCAGCCTTCGGGTTGTTTGCTGGTGCAACTTGCGCTATTGCAAGAGGTCTCGCTTTGCAATCACGGGTCATATGTCCTACCTTTTGACATTTGTGGCATTTGACCGTGCACTGACCCTTATGATGCAACTTGCATCGATTACACAGTGGCAAGTTCCCGGCGTAGACCTTCTTCTCCGTCGGTCCCGCAGCATACACCTTTACAACCTTTTGTCTTTTGTTCGGGTGGTGGCTGTTGTTTCGAGAATGATCATCCCATTTCCTTTTGTTGGTCATACCCGCTTCGATCGAATCCTCGATCACCTGATCCATCAATTTGTTGGCTACTTCCATGGTCTCATGGAGATCTGCAGCCTTGTAGGTAGTGATGTTTCCCTTGATAGATAGGGGTAATCTGCCAATGTACCTTTCCAGTAGTCGGGTTTCAGTTTGGACCATATCGGGACATAGTAAGGCAAGCTCCTGAAAACGTTGATTATACACAGCCATATTGGTACCTTGTACCTTGAGGTTCCAAAACTCAACCTCCAATTTCTTCACCTCATTGCGAGGGCAATACTTATTAAGAACCATCTCTTTGAAGCTTTCCCATTACATTGCATAAGCAGTGTCATAGCCAGCTGATTTCAAGTAATTGTTCCACCAGGTTAAAGCAGCATCCAGAAAAGTAAATGATGCAAACTTAACCTTGTCCTCTTCCGAACAACCACAAATTCGAAATATTGTCTCCAATCTTTCGATCCATCAGACCAGAACAACTGCCCTCTCAGTACCTCCAAAACCTCCAGTCATTACCTTCTGGAAGTCCTGATAAGTACAAGCATGAGTGTTGTTGTTTGCGGGTCTCGAATTCCCAACATCAGTCATCGAGTTGTTTGCTGCAGCTAGTGCTGCTGCCACCCGTTCCTCTACCAGTTGATCGAGCATTGCTCGGTTCATAGGTGGAGCCGCTGCAGTAGCCCTAGCGGGGCCTTGGTTAGTTGGTTGCACACGAGCGGTTCTGTTGGTTCTCTTCGGAGGCATTTTGCTGTATCAGAAAGATAGAGATAATTGAGGATTGGAGAGTTTGTTATCGCACAAATTATAATGGGTAGAGTATATGAAAAAGATTAATTATAGAGAAAATAGCACAATGGAGTGATCAATCAAGCTTTTCATAGATTAGGATCAAATCATGTTCACAAAAATTACAAGCTCGAAATATACAAGAAAATAGTACAAGTTTCGAATATAGACAAAGGACTACAACTGCCACTAACTGACGACTACTCAGTTTAGTGGGAATACATCATAACTGCTAGAAACTAAAATCCATCACGCCCAAGGCGTGACTGCTCCAACTCAGCTGCCATCCGTGCTACAATAGTCTCCAGATGTCCTACTGTAGTCTCTAACCGTGAAATGCGTCTTCTCGACACCAACACCTCTCTACGGTCCTCTTGTCCTGATTATAACTCGAGCAATCACCGACTCTAACTCATGCATCTTGTGCCAGTTAGTCCACTCAGCATTCCATGCTCTAGCCTGATCTCTCCCTATGTCATCCATCCTCTGACGTACCCCAGCAAGTTCCCTGCCAACTTGCTCGTCACGTCTCCCGAGTCTCTCCAGCTGGTCAGAATGGACATCTAGTAAGCTAGCCTGTGCTCCCAACTGGACTAAGAACCTAGTGACATCATCCTCTTCCTCCTCCGCCATTGGTGAGACAGCAGGTGGAGGGGAAACTGGTATCGATGGAGATGGCGGCACAAAAGATGGTGAGGATGGCTCATATGTAGGACTGTCAGCACGAGGTTGGGTGCTGTGAATGCACTCAATATCTTTCCTTACTTCACCGTTGATCTCACAAGTAACTGGAACACCTAAAGCCTCTTCTCTAGCCTGTAACCCAGCAGCTCTCAGTCCTAATCCAAGAGGTACATCCATGTCTCCTCCTACTATCTGAGCAGCCCTAGAGCTCTGCCCTGTCTCAAACGTACTGGGCACGTCCTCCATAATTCCCTTTCCATGTCGTGGCTCAGCTGATAATGTCTCCTCAAGAGTAGGATCTGCCACTGGTTCCTCTTCAGGATCCTCCTCCGGTTCTTCCTC
Organism: Artemisia tridentata subsp. tridentata; assembly: GCA_021014915.2. Taxonomy (NCBI): domain Eukaryota; kingdom Viridiplantae; phylum Streptophyta; class Magnoliopsida; order Asterales; family Asteraceae; genus Artemisia; species Artemisia tridentata. The sequence goes on along the minus strand of CP139507.1, from coordinate 322,497,991 downwards.
CGGATCCTCCTCTGATTCTTTTTCCTCCTCAGCTGAGTATGAGTCATTGGCCTTCCTGAGCCTCTGACGGAGTGGTGACTGATCAGGAGATGTGGTAGTTGAAAGGGATAAGGGAGTGGTAGAAGTACCCATATTAATGGCTCTGGTTCTTTTCTGAGGTGATGGTAGTAAGTCTGAGTATCGCATTCGATATCTTGGGACACGCATGCGGGTGGTACGGTGAACCGGGAGAGTATGGACATATGGAGTAGGCTGTGTGGTAGGATCGGTAGTAGGGATAGGCTGGATGGGAGTATGATCGGTAGTAGGTGTAGGTAATGCTGTACTGAGTGTGGGCTCAAGTAAGTCAGGGTCTGGTGCATTGAAAGCCTGTAGCACCTGCATGTATGGGTCGTCTGAGTCTGGCGAGATCGGAGGAATGCGATGGGAAGACATAGTCTATGACAAGAATGGTATATATATGTGTAAGTATATCGAAAATACTCGTAGTAAATAGTGTATATAGATATATACATATAATAGTTATAGTACATGTAGTTATGTAGAATTAACGAATAGTAAATCGTAGCATGTAGTTAAGATAAGTAAACAGCAAGTAAATTGGCAAGCAAGGCAAGTGGCGGTCATAGGGACTTGTTTTTATAAAAAGCGGTTATAGTTTAGGGTTTATATGTACTTAGTTCTCTATAACCTAGGCTCTGATGCCAATCTGTAACACCCCCAAAATTTAACAGTCGCGGAAGCATACAGAACATGGGGGTGCTACTTGTAAATTGGAAATCACAACACAAGGTAAATAAAGAATGGAATACATACTCCGTTTTAAATATATCAAATCAAATATTTAGAGTTTACAAAAGATGACTCATGTTCAGAAAAATAGACCCATTAGTTTCAGCGGTCCCCATAAAAACAAGTCTTAGTCATGTCTGCCAATACTTCTGAAAAAGGGCTATGACCCTTGCCTTGCCGAAACCTTGCCAAAATCAATCAAATTAAGCACCTGAGAAAAACATGCTAAAAGTCAGCAAAAAGCTGGTGAGTTCATAGGTTTAAATTAAAGCATGTAAACAATAAGTTTGGACCAATAGTTGTGTACGATCATTACAACGCATATAATGTCATACAAAATAGTCTATCGCGCTAGCACTAAGTTCATGCAACCGAGGCTCGACAGTTTAGTGCGCTAATCTAAACACATAAAAATAGTCAAGGGGCCCTTAGCGAGTATTTAACCCAATACACTCGTAGTCCGACTTGCTATACGCCTGCATTGGCCCGTCTGTCCAACTGAACGGGGGAGTCACCCCAATAGATCTATCTTTAGCAATCGCGCTTCCCAAAGGGAACTAACGGCTCGTGAAAATGGGCATAACAGTGGGTTCTAGGGCTTAGGCTAACTACGCAATAGTTTTGAGAAAATAAATAGTAATGTGGTCCATAAAACAATTTGCATGTTTCTTACCCCATAGTTGTAAAATAAGTATATGTAAAGTGGGGCTATAAACTCACCTTAATAGACTGAACATTGAATGCTGTGAATTTAGAGAGTGTACGGCACCAACACGCGACCTAGATTAATAAGTCATGTTTTAGTTCACGGACTAAATTAAGTCTCTACGAAATTTAGTTCAAAAGTTTTAAAGTGTTTATGTTGTTGTTGCTTGTGTGGCAGCAAATGAGTTTAAACATAGTTTTTCAAAGCATTTGTGGGTATTGGCTCTTGGAAGTGCTTAGATGTGTGACAATGAAGATATCGAAGACGAATAAGATTTTGATTGACGAAAGTCGAAAGACGATGAAATGAAGGGATTATGAACAAGAATAGACGTTGTCGAGATATGGAATATTAAGGATATGTAAATTAGTCGTTATAAAAACATATATATATGTTTTGAGATGTAAGAAAATTATGTGTAAATGATGACAAAACATTTAAATGTTTAGTGACTTGAGAAATAAACGTATAACGGTTGTACGATAAATGTTTTGCTTATCCTGTTTTAAATAAAATATAACAAGTTCATTTATTAATAGAAATTTGGGCATGACTCGTGTTCGTAAGTTGGTTTCTTGGTTGATCATGGTTATATGTGTTTAGAAAATATTTGTTTCTAAACGTTGTTACAAAAACTCAAGTAAAGTTTTGCTATAATTCCGTTTTATGTTTTCTAATTTTGATAACGATATAAATAAGATAGATGTTTATTAGCTTAAATCTGAAACATTGTTTATAGTAGGTGGTAAAATGGTTAATCCTTACATGAATTTTCTTCTGATATCGATATAAGTAAATTGTCATTTGTATAAAAAGTTCATATTAGGCGACATGTATTTATATAAATGTTCACATTGTTTGTGTCGAAGGTTTAATATTTTTACAAATGTATATGAGTTTATGACGATGTTATGTGACAAATTATAAGTCGAGAGTGAGTTGTAAAATAGATTGGTTTTGAGATCACGACGATACATATTTTGAACAATGGTCACGAGTTTTAAGTTTTTTTTTTCTCGATTTTTAACATGTTGATACGCGACAAAAATACACATATACGCTACATTTTTCTACACGCCTCACCCTTGTTGGGCTGCGCCCCAACCAAAGTCAAAGGAGGGGGAAAGATTAGTTAGGATGGACTGGATATTAACCACCAAGGCGCCAAGTTGGGCCTGGTGGGCTACGATCGGATGTAAGATTAGCTCGCTAAATAGGCTGGAATTAAAGTGTTAATTGGGCTAAATCTTAAATGGAGTGGGCTGGATTTTCTGGTGCTATACACAATTACACACACACGCAAGTCCAAATGGGACTTGGTGTGTTGCCTGGAATACAAAAATCCACATGCTCGACACAAATAAACTTTTAGCACCAAAAGGCTTAAGTCGTGTTCGAGTACAACTCGACAGTCAGACTGAATGTCCATTCAAATTACTCGAGGTGAGGGACTTGCTTCGACAACATGGTTTCACAAGCTTCGACACACATAACCAAAGTCTTGATGTAAGACTTTGGTGTTAGAGTTTCTGGAAAAAACAATAACTCAATCCTCCCTTGTGTTTTGACCATGAACTGGACAACCAAAAACACCCTTTTTGGGTTTTATCGAAGGCTTGAACTCGAAAACCCCTTTGTGGGTTCGAGTAAGAATTGAGCAAGACTTACACCCCATTGGGGTTTGATTGGAATCAAACCAAGGCTATACTGGACTTGAACCAAAGACAATCGACTAACCTTTCAAAATAATTTTTGACCATAACTAATGTTGCAAGTGGGGGAGTTGTGAGGTTATTTCAATAGGCTGGACGAGGTTTAAACCAAGGCAAGCACACCCGTCATGGTGGCTGCCTGGTGAGGGTTTTATCGAGCCACATCACACCCCTTTTGAGGTGGTTTTTTCCCTGACCAAGAACCACCAGAGCACACCCTATTTGGGTGGCTGTTGGGTGAGGTTTGACTGGACCAATTGTGCGACATACACACCCTTGTGAGGGGTGGTTTTACGTGATTAAAATAGTTCCAACACACCCTTGTGGGTGTGGTTTTTACTCGATCCTAAGACAACCATAATCCACTCGACCTAGACCATGTTCTTAAGGCTTAAACACGCTAACTCGAGAGGAGTTTGACACCGAATACAAATCAATAACAACCATTTCAGGTTCATTTCGAGACCTTTTGCCTAGGATTTACTAACAGCAAACTGAAGTCATTTGACCCAAAAAAAGATCGACAACAACAACGAACAAAGATGGTTTAAACTAGTGAGCCACTTTTAGATTTTCCTAAGTCTTTCAAGCCACAAAAACAGCAACAACAACCATAACAATTCGACACCATGATAAATACAATTACACTTGAGTTAAAAATTTACATAAACCAATTAAATGTAAACTGAATAACAAGGAATGGAAAAAATTAATGAGTTTGAATGTAGAAGATTTTATACCCTTAGAGTGATTCAACAAGATGACTCGAGAACTTGGACACAGAAGCAATTCGAACAATCCCAATCCAAACCCTAGCTACTCCAATTCGAACCCCAGCCAAATCCACTCCAATCGAATTGTTGCCCTTAGAATCTCTATGAATCTCGATAAGCTTTGAGTGATTGAGGAGAATGGTGTGGATCTACTGGGTTTTGGAATAGCCATTAAAAATACGCATTTTTGGTATGGATTCATCATCCTTTCGATCCTTGGGAGTGAAATATTTCCGTTTGAAGCTTTGGTTATCCTCTGTCCTCATCACCTCCTTTCGTCCTCACTCATTGACCTTTGGGGAATGCACATATGAGAAGGACGGTTAGTTTTTGGGTTGGAGAGAAAGCATGTAACTCCATAGAAGGATAGTGATAGATCAATTTGATTTTTCTGGGTTTGTGGAGTCGCAGACAAAAGGGAGAAGGGGATAAGGAGGGATATAGGGGAACGTGTGAGTGGGTGAGAAAGATAAGGGAAAAGAATTATAGCTGGGTTTGTTTTATTAAACGGGTGGGTAGTGTATACCCCGTGTTTCGCTAAGCTGAGTTGAAATTGGGTTTTCCCGGTTTTGATATAAATGTGGAAAAATTAAATTTCGGAGACGTTTTTATAAAACTGACATAAAAATAGATTTTGTTGACTTAAAAATAAATCCTGAAATTAATTCATTGTTGATGTGGTGTCGGTACGCGTGTGGTTTCGTTTTTCAGTAAAAGTGAGATAACCTCTCACTTTTATTACGTTATAGTCTGTAAATGTAAGAATGGGGGAAATTCACTGTTCCTGATGAGATTAAATAGTTTTGGTGAGTTTCTATGTGATACAGTGTTCGGGTTCATTTTCCCGTAATAGTTATGTAAGCACATAAATGCCTAGTTTAACAGTTTAGTCATAATAAATTGACATTTATTATTAAAATATTAGTGGGGAAATTACCGTTTATCACAATAATGCAACTATGCTCTTAGTTAAACATAACTAGTACACATGGGCATTAACAAGGATGAAATCCTACAATGACTAGTATTGAGTGTCATCTCAATTTCATTAGCATCATTGTATGCAAACAACAATATGCTCTTTAAAATTCCGTAAACTTTAATATCCATTGTGTAATGTTTGATGCCTTCCAATCTTTCAAGATTTTTCGGCTATAACAATTACGCTACAATTTTCCATATGGTTCATACTTAGAATTTAGGAGCAATTCCAGGCTGAGGATGTAATTCTATATCCAACCATATTCATTACACTTAGTTATCTAATAACTTTCAATTAGATATCAATATTGTCAAGTCATCTTTCATCCAAGCATGATACAATAAATAACATGATGTTCATGAAAAATTCTTGTGTCAAACTTAGATTTCATTCATGTTATATCTTTTCAAAGATATGTTTCCATTTAGACTTTCTAATAGTATATCATGTTCTATTAGAATCAATTAATTTACCACTTATGTTTATAACAATAAACATATATTCCAGGGTTGTATGTTTATTTTCTAAATCTTCCAGTGAAGTTTCATTCCAAACTAAGACTTAACATTTAACGTATATGAAATGTTACTTCCTACATGTTATACAACATATATGAAATAAGAAAATAAATATAACACTCCCACTAGCTTTCAGGAATACTAAGGAATTATCTTATTTTAATTATAAATCAAAACTTGGATTTAATAATTAAACATAAGTATATCTCCTAGATGCATGCATTAATCCATTCATGAATTATTGCACTTTGTATACTTCCAAAGATTATTTGAATTCAAATACTCCTTTTGATTACCTATCGTCCTCGCACAAGTAATTACTCAAGAAAGAGTTTTGATATTCTGTTGTCAATTTCATATTAATGAAACTAAGAATGACAATCACAATCTTTATACATTTAATGTGCCTAGAAAGAATATTCAATCACAGTTAATTGCTTAAGTGTGATTGATAATCTTGAAATAAGACATACATTAAATATATTTATAAAATTTTCCATATAATTTCTACACAAAGATTTAAACCACTAGGATTTTCATTTCCTTTGAAGAAACTCGTCTTCATTCTATAGTCTAACTATAGAGTTTAAGATAAACTAAGTTTCCAAAAAACTAATTATCTTTATGGACTGTATCTTAACATTAATAGTATGAGTAATTTGCCAAATTCAATATTTGCAATTCATCTTAATGATCTACAGGTTTACCATAATCCTGTAACTCATAATCCTCAACATATTATTCAAATATTTGAGATATCCTTGCGGATCTATGAATGAGAATTCCATCATCTTGAGATTTAACATTAACATGTTTAATCCTCATCATGACATTTACTAGTGTATTTTTAGAAGATTATGTATCTTGTAATTTTATCTTTTCAAGATAAAAACTCTCACTTGCCTTTTAAAATTTTATAGACTATCTATAAATACTTAGCAAGTAGAGCAACATGAAATTGTTCTCTTTTAGGACATTACAAATACATATTGACAGTTCCGTACATTAGTTTGTTAATTTTCTACTTCATAAGTTGTTTAACAAATTAAGAACTTCAATTTTAATACTTAATGTGATTCATCACATTCCATAATAAATGGTGTCTTATTAATCTTCTAGGTTGGAGTCTCATTGAGTATATACAACCCATACTTAATTTTCTAACCTTGATAACTTTTGGAAGAAAGGAAGTTATAGTTATCTTTAATCAAACGATACCAATAGAGTTTGATTCTCCTAACTGAACACACCACTAACTTGAGGTATTTCATTAGAACTAATATTGTGAGACAATCAAACAATATATAAGATAAACTCATACTCCTTCTGGCTTACCTATTTCCAACTAAGTCAACTTAATGGTGAAATAGACTTTCCAAGCCAATTGCATGCTTTATAACGCAAGTACTTTTTAACTAAGTCACTTCTTGTCAATGTCTCAACAAGAAGACATAAACTGTTATAATCCCACTATACGTTATAAATCATTGATCAACTCAATGACTTCTTGTATATGTCTTAATAAAGAAGACATAACAAGTTAACATCTTACTTTATATTATAATGAGTCTTGTAACAAGTTAAAAGACTTCATATTTATAGCTTTACTATAAAGTATAAACATGTATAACTAAATTAATCATGAACACCACAATTTGGTTTCAATAGTAATTTCAAGTTAATATATTACTTCATCTATTTATGATATTCCAAGAATACATAAATATTAAAATTTGAAGTAGTATTAGATTACTTCATTTATTTATGTCATTTCAATAATACATAAATATTTAGTTTGAAGTAGTCTCATTATCATATTGACACTTGTTCTAATAGGTATCTAATTTAGAAACTGTAAATTCTCCATGTACGGTCTCACGTAATCATGGAAATTCACCTTGTCATTGCAATCTAGTCAAGGTCTCACTTAAGCTAAATTTCAACAACAAGTGTTTCTTGAATTAGATGTGTATTAGTCATATTTAGAATGTTAATTTCTTACCTTGCAGTCAAGACAATTCTTTAAATCATATTCCTATGTGTTGTACCTTGCACACAATATAAGATTTCTCCCACTTGTGCATGGAACAACATTATGTATCAGATAAACAACACGTCACTCGTTTGTTTATGTGATCAATATGATTGCGTCATAGATATTAGCATAATTAGTAGATTTAGAACCACATTTGTCTAGTAAGGAAACGTACATGACTATCCTTAAAAAAAACAAGTGTCTACAATTAGAAAGTATTTATCTCAAGATATTCTAGAGATAATCTGGGTTACTACCAAGATGACAAAATTTGTAGCTCCCACTGAATTATAGATCATTACAATAATTCATTATTCAGTAATTTCAACACAATGCTCCCACTGGATTTGACAACATTGTAAGTGTTTCATAAATAGTAAAAGCAAATAGTGTGCTATTAACTTTCCTACACCTTTGAGAAGACCCATTCATAATAATTACTTAGGTATTAAAAAAAAAGTGTATTCTACTATGTAGATGATGGACTATCCATCAATGCAATTAACTTGAAAATTGGGCATGCAATTTTTCCTTAATATGTCTACCATCCCCACAATGATACGTAGCATCTTTAAATGGTCAAAACACAACAACTAGATAAATTATGCTAGTTTGCCTTTTACCAATTTTGCGGTAATTAGTCTAGTTTCTAATTAAATAACTCAGAAAATGTGCAATTTTCTTAACTATTAAAGTTTGCTATGAGTTATTTCTTAAAATTTAGACAATTCTAATTATCCTATAATACCTTTCTCATTCATGAAAAAGAATTGGATTAAGTCTCACTCTTCTATCATAGAAAGGAGACTAGGTTTATTCTTTTAGTAAAGTTGACTCTAGCAAAAAACCCCTACAGGTGTAGATCAATTTACCAATAAAAGATTTTCCCACGTTTACGGTTTAATGTTGCATTAATACATTTAAAAGAATTTACAAAATTCAATTTTAGTATTTTCGATAATACAACTTTTCAAGAAAATAAAATACCCAAGGAAATATTCATATAACCATTGAATTTTCTTGAAAAACTAGGATCCAAATTTTCATAGTTGCACTTCATCAGTTGATCTGCTAGTAGTGAAAGTATAAAATATGGTAATCTGTCGAACAATAATCGGCAAACAATTTCCGATTCCTAGATCATTATGGGATTTACATTTGCCAAATACAATTTGCAAAGTAAGCATGTTTCATCCCATCTCATGCCTTAAGTTTCTAGGTATCACTAACAACTTAATTAAGTTGTCTAATTTAGAAACTGCAAATTCTCCATATATGGTCTCACGCATTAACGGAAATTTACCTTGTCGTTGTAATCTAGTCAATGTCTCACTTAAGCTAAATTACAACTTCAAGTGTTTCTTATAATTAGATGGCATGAACTTAAATTTTAGGGTACTAATTTTGATGTGTCAATCAAAATATGTACGAAGAAGCATGCACACATCTTCGTATCATAAGTTTTCAAAACCTTTTTATTTACCAATTTTAGGCTAAGATTTAAATCAACAAAGTTTTAATTGAGGTATTGGGTTCACCAATCAAAGAATTACCTACAATTATCGCCCACTATATCCTACTACTGCATGAGTCAAAAGACCCAAGTTATTCGGATAATTACCACAAAGTGGCACGTGAAATTGAGGTCAATTCACCCTTAAGATGATTTTGTACATTAATAGCCATACTAGGTAGTTCCAATTTGACGCACATAGGAGCGGAGAGACAAATGTCAACACTTAATGCCAATTAAAAACGCGTCTCTTTTGGTTTGACAATTTAATGTCAATCCTCCTTATACCCCTCTTATAGTTTGTCAAAACTGGGTGAGCCGTTCACACTATTGGTACAAAACTCATCACTCAATTAAAAGTTTATGACTTTAAGTCTTAAAAACATGTTATAAATTATAATCTTGCTAGTCTCGCCTGGGAGCAAATTACCGTGCGAAGCGAACCACTATCGGCACATAAGACTTTGCAAGTTCATAATTTATCACTTCAAGTTTCATAGTTATTTAGTCTGTTTATTTTCTATTCAAAAAATTACCCTTTTTGCTTACAACGTGTCATACAATTTAAACAAAAAAAAAGTAATTAATAAAAATAAATAACCAAATAAGCACACATAATCTTAACAATTAATTTATGTATCAATTAGCCACATGCAAACTTGTTGATAAAACCTATTAATAATCTTTCTATGTTTCATTATGCATATATTTAACTAAGGCTATCACCTACAATGGTAGGTGAGCCACATGCATCGACGTATCGATTGCGTTAGTCTTAGCAAATATATACCAAATTGCACATAATAGATTCATTAATATAATTAATTGAGGTCTTCCCCAATTTTAGATCTATCATAATTACATGTGTAAACCAACTTAATAATTAATTAAATCTAATCCATGATAAACATGCATGTTTCATCATGGATTAATACAAGTCACAAGGAATGCAACTTTAAACACATAAACATGTTACAAATTTTAGGGTTTCAAAACTACAAAACTAATTTTTATATATTAGGGCATCGGCCCCCCCTAAAAATTAGGGTTTTCGGTTTTTTAAACCCTAAAAAATCGATTAACATCAAAATCTAATCCAAGATTCGTTTTTTTATGTGTTTCGGTAATTCATTACATGTTAAAATAGCTCGTGATGCCACTATTAGAAGTTAATAATCATGACTAGTTCATATATTAATCAAGTAATTATCATATACACGCGGAAGCGTAGGATATAATTTTAACACATAAGAATTAACCGAATATTAAAGTGAACGTACCTTTTGATTCTAGCAAAACAAGAATCAAACTTCAAATCTTCCTCAATCTTTATCAAGAATGGATTAACGAGTTACCCCTTACTGTTTTGTAACTCAATCCAAGATATTAACTATAATGAGTTAATACCACGATCTTGTACACATGTACTATAACCGAATTAATGTTTATGTTAGTAATTAAACACACAATAAACCAAACAATTTTGTTTAGGAAAAATTAAAGTCGATCGACCTTATATGGGGTATAGTTCGATCGGCCAAGACAAGAAAGATGAAGAAAAGGAATTAGGGTTATAGAAAGTGCACAAGAGTTAATGAATCAATAATCCTAGGTCTTGTATTTATAACATGACAATCTTGGAGAACAAGTTGGCATGGGATAGGGTTTCCCAAGCCAATAACCGATCGGCCAAGGGATCTCTATGGATTCCAGAAGCTTCTTGTTCCTCTAATTTCATCTATAGTCCTTCTTTTATTCCCTAACGGTCGTTAGTCAATTGTCGTTAACTACTTAACGTCCGTTAGTCGTTATTTTGTGTTTTAATAATTAAATATATAACGTTTTATATATTAATTATTATCCATTAATTCTTCATACGTAAAGTGTGCAATCCCGTGGTCTCGAGTTCGATTCTAGACATACACATATTAATATTCGTCGACAAAACTAACATGTATCATGTTTGATTCAAACTACTATATTATGGGTCTTCTGATGTTTATGTAATGCTTCTTTGTTTATCACTAATAAAGGGGAGCTTCGAAAATCTAGAGGCTCTATGGAATGCTGGAGTCGAGGTAAAGTGTTTCTACTTTTTTGTACAGTAATCTTTTAGCACGTTTTGAATTATGCTTGTCATGTTAAACAGTACATTGAAACATATTTTCTTTCTTTTCAGAGTGGTAGGATAAGTTCAATGGATTTTCATTGGACGTCGAATTTTCTGGTGACTGCTAGTGATGATGAATCCATTCGGCTTTATGATGTGACTAATGGAAGGTGTATCTTTGTTTGACATCTGTAGTTATTCTGAAAGAAAGGAAAGAGGTGCTAGCAGGAGGGTAAATCCATATTGTTTCTAGTGTATCAATTCATCTGTGTTTTAGTTTATTTCTCATGTTGGAAAATATGGATGATTTTGTAGGGATGTGTATGTGTGCGCGCATGCATGTGCCGGGACGGGGAGGATGCACGAGTAATTTTCATGGGATATAAAGTGCATTCTGGATCATTTTGGTGCAATGATACATATTCATGGTCAAAATGCATTATGTGACGGTGTATGTACTCAATTGATGTTAACCCTTGGTACATACATACATGTATATCAATGCAGACTTGCTTTGGATGTTGTGACAACCCATAATTTCAGGTCATTTTCCAAACCTCGACAAGCTACTATTCATCATTTACTATTCACCAATCACTATTCATCATTTTTGAAGTCAGTTTGAGACTTTGAGAAGTTATCAAAAATTTTACTATTCACGAAACACTCTTCATTCCCGGAGGGAAATCACTATTCATGGTTATCATTCATCATTACGTAAACTAGGTTTACGGGTATTCAAATGCGCGTAACCACTATGGTTTAGCTACGTATTCATGCATCATCAGTAAGGACACTTCATATAGACTAGAGTAGTCTACATATCATCAGTAACATCATCATCATATTAGGTCATGCACGAGTTTTTGTGATTTTCATTAACGTATGTTTAATTATTTAATAAACGTTACCACTCAGTCATTACTACTAACATTATACCTGATACTCCCGACAGTGATCATAACATATTTTCATACTCATTATAATGATATAGAAATTTCATTATTTATTTACCCGGTGTTTTTAGATCGTTTGCTATATTTCTCGTTAAAAGCTTATAACACCGCCGGTTTGCGAAATTTCAACCCGATAATCATTCTAACACCCGATTCTTGCAAGGAATATGATTTTACAATTTTTACAAGTTTGTCGTATTTTATTCTAACTCGTCAAGATTTATTTCTAGTTAACTCGGTACACGGTAACACCTAATGTATACACAAAACAAACTAATACTTATAAAATGGGAGACAAGAGTTTTAATGAGCCACTTTTCTTCACCCTTGACCAATGTGTGCCCCCCCCCCTAGCTCCCTAACTTCACATGTATACTTGATTAGTTTGGACTAACATTAATGCACTAGAATATATGTTTTGTGATTTAATTTCCAAAACACATTCACTACAAATCAACTAGCAAAATAGATAAAAAAAAAACTCTCTCTTTTTCCTCTCATTTGGATCGGCCACATCAAGAACACAAGGAGAATCCATAAACTTTTCAAGAACAAGTGATAATCTAGTCTCATTTATACTCCTAGTTAGGATTTTGAAATAAAAATCCCTAGGTTACTTACACATTTCTCTCCAAATCACCTCAAATCATCAAGTAAGTTACAAGTAAACTTTTCAATCTTTTCATACTCTCATTTGATATATTTTGTTGTGCTATCAACTAATCATGCAAGTATATACATGTTAATCATACCACTTGTTACTCATTTTCATTATAAACATAGATCTATGGATTTTTAGTTGTATCCACATGAAACCCACCATTGTTGGTGATGTTTAGGACCCCATGACACCATAATAAGGTGTATGGTAGGATTATATTAGTTTTGGTGTTGATTGAATGTGTTTTGAACAAGCCTTGAACCATAAAAGTGATTATTTCAAACAATAGAAAAGGGTCTGTCCAAAAACGTGAAATCTGAAAAATTCAGTAGACATTGAACTATTTTGGCCTTCATATTTAGAAAATACTTTCAAAAACGAAACCGTGGCCGCTTGAATGAGTAAAAACCGACTTACGACGAGAAAGTTATGATTTTTCTAAGTTTGGCGACGAAAAACTAATTTCTGAAAATTTGCGTGCTGTTTGTCGAGATTCAACGGATAAAACGAGGCATTAGACTTGATCTAGACGACCCGAACTACTGAAATTATGTTAGTTCATGTTAATACGAAGCCGTGGATATAAAGAACGTAGAAAACGAGCACATAACGACAAAGATATTCGCGTTTGAAACCCGACAACTCCAATATATATTTTCAGCTTTCTAATAAGGAAAATATTACTAATTAAAAACAGTTTTTGCAATACACTATATTGAGAGCCGTATTTCTTATCAATCGAGACCTGTATGATCAAAAGTTAAATGACACGTCTTCAAGACATCATTACAAGGTTTTCAAAGACACCGAGCCTATTCACTAACACTTAATGAGCACACATATATGACTAGTTTTGCAAGGTCATTTGGTCACATATTTTCAAGTTATGAAAAATGATTATTTTTACGACGGAAACACTATATTCATCGATAAATTATCAAACGACGATCGTGGGCTATCATTGCAACACATTTACACGAAAAGAGTTTATTAACTTAACGAAACATCAAAAAAATATTTTTCGACGATAAACATTATTTCTAAAAGTCTCGAGTGGTATCGATAACTTTCGTATTTGCATGTGTTGCGTAAATTCATTGCTTACATTAGATACATCATTCATAATAGGTTGCGGTTAGCGACCGAGACACATTTCATCATATCCAATATTGTCATTGTGCTATCGCATCAGGTGAGTTTTCATAGCCCCGTTTTCAATTGATTATTTGATTTCTAAACTCTCGGGGGAGAATACATTGCACCATTTATGCATACGGACCAAAGTATCAAAATTCAGTTACATTGCTTAAGTTACATCATTGCCCAGATTAAAGTCCCCTTTATTATCATGAACTGTTAATTATGGAAGTAAGCGAGAGTGAGTGAATAGATCTATTGAGGGTGACGCCTCCGTTCGGGTTGGTAGCTCCAACTGGTCATACGAACACATTTCATTTTGATCATATTAGAGTGTCTGGCAAAGCACTCAGTTTGGGGCATTTCATTCAGTCTAGCTTCGGGGTCATGAGCTTAAGAGCTAATGTATTATTTTTGTGGCATTTATGTCATACACCTCATACTTTTGGTTACCGTAGGAACAATTCATTTACCTAAACATGTGATCTCACCAACATTTTTGTTGACCATTTTTAGCAATGTATTTTCAGGTAATTAAGGTATGCGCATCATGGCCTGCATATGGACCGATTTTGGAGTCGCGGTGATGACGCGTCTCACTTATCTTTTATGCACTTATTATCGTTTGATTTGTATAAACTTATTTCCGCAACGTGAAATATCTTTTGGGACCTAACTTTGTAACTCTGAATGTTTTTAATTAATCAAATGATGTATTTTCAAAACGACACTTTAGGTCGTTCAATATAACTGTAACTGTGGTGCTATGGTCAGTCACGCCCTCAAGTGTTTCATTCCGCTGCAAGTCACCAAATTTGGGGGTGTGACAGATTGGTACCAGAGCAAAGGTTATAGCGAACTAGGTTGTCCATAATACCCTAGACTATAACTACACCATCATAGCATCTTATCATTTCATCATAAGTGCATATTCATTTTACATGAGGTTTCATACATACATTATGTTAGTTATTTACTTTCATTTCACGTCAATTGTCGCAGAGATGTCTTCAGACACACATCTCATTGTCATTTCATCTGATTCTGACACAGACGAGGTTTTATCACCACCCACCATTATGCTAGAGTCAGTTACTTCATCATCATCCACTATCATCCTATGCTCAGTGGAGCCTACTCCACAGTCATCCCCTATGCTATCTGAGGCTGACACCGAACCCTTTGAGGAGGGCGAGGTGGCACCTACCCCACTTTTGTCACCTGTGATCCGCCATGGTCCCAAAGTGGTACCTGTTATTCAGCCAGGGGAGTTCATACCTGTTGGTCGGGTTTACCGACTATATCCAGATGGACCGCGCATGAAGCGCACTGCTGCTAAGCGGGTTCATCGTCTTACTATCAGATCACCAGCTGCTTTTACACCATTACCATCATCCTCACCATCACCATCCCTACCACCTCTACCACCACTATCCCCAGACTTACCATCATTATCACCATCTAAGACACCATCAGCACCACTTCATCCTAGAGACCCTACTCCTATGTCTGATTCACCGCTCAGGAAGCGGGCACGACTTGACATCCCATCACCAGCCACTACAGAGACTACAGAGACAGCAGAGACTGCACCATCTCGCAGATTTGAGATGGGCGAGAGTTCTAGAGCAGCATCAGCCAGGCAGTCTACTATTTCAGCATTGGAGGCCCGAGTGGATCAGCACCAGGGACAGATTGAGAGGGCATTGGGTCAGCTAGCAGAGATACCAGTGAGCCGAGTCGAGACTATGGAGGAGCAGATTGAGGGACTAGTTTTGGGCAGAGTTTCTATTGATGTTTCATATCAGGGCTTAGAGGCCAGGCAGCAGGAGAGTTCTGAGCGCATCACCCAGTTGAGACAGGAGATGCCGGAGTTATTTGATAGGGCACAGATGTCTCAGGAGGAGCATCACCGTCAGGCAGGAGAGTTAGCTTCAGTTCAGGCTAGCAGGGAGGCCGATCTTCAGCTCCGAGTTCAGCATTTGGAGGAGATCGTGGTTGCTATGTCTAGAGATATCGAGAGGATTAGTCGTCGATTAGGTGGAGCACCAGGAGGTGCTTAGTGTTAGACTTTTATCATGTAGCTTGTACTATTAGTATCCTAGTCCCGGGGTGTGGGACATAGTTTAAAGAACTTGTATGTCTTTTGGTTGTTGTACAAACAAATGTAGCAAGTGTGACTCTACTATGCAGGAATAGTTGTGCTATTTATGATATCGGCCTACGTTGACCGAAATTTTCATGTATTATATTCATGTGCGTTGTGATTATATTTATGATATTTCGTGGTTGTTCTCGTTGTGATTTCATTGTATTTATACATGATGTGGTTATATTTATACACGCTGTGGTTATATGTACATGTTGTGGTTGTATATATTATGCGTGATGATCGTTTCTATTGTGAGTTCTCATTGTTGTTATCTTTTGTGATTATGAAGAGTCATGCCGCCCAAAAGAGCTACTACGTCTATGACACCCGCTGATATCAGGAAGCTTGTTGCCGACAGTATTGAGGCAGCACTAGTAGCCGAAAGAGCAGCAGTAGCCGCTGCTGCTGAAGCCGCTTCTAGGGCAGAAACATAAGAAGTTGGAGGACGAGATACTAATGGTCGTAAATGTACTTACAAAGACTTCAAGAGTGGTGATCCTGTAAAATTCAAGGGCACTGAAGGAGCCACTGCCATGATCCGATGGTTTGAAAAGACATAATCTGTATTCCTGCTATGCAACTGTCCCGAGGACAGCAAGGTAAAGTTTGCAACCAGTACACTCATTGACGAAGCTATGTCGTGGTGGAATTCTTATGCCCAGCCTATTGATATAGAAAATGCTCACAAGCTCTCATGGGATGAATTCAAGAAATTACTGTCTAAGAAGTTTTGTCCACGCACTGAGGTGAAAAAGTTGGAAACAAAATTTTATGAGTTAGTGACTAAGGGTAATGAGATTGAAGCATACATCAGAAGATTTCAGGAGTTGGCTGCATTGTGTCCAACTATGGTTCCAGAAAACGAAAAGCTGTTAGAAAATTTCATTGGTGGTTTACCATCCAGCATTCAGGGGGATGTAATTTCATTTGACCCACAAACACTAGACGAGGCTGTCAGAATATCTCAGAAGCTTATGGCTCAGGTAGTGAAGAAAGGGACGACTGCAAACAACAACAACAACAACACCAACAATAACCGTAACTACAACAACAACTCCAACAACTACCGAAACAACAACTATAACAACAACCAAAACCGTTCCAACAATAACAACAACAACAAAAGAAAGTGGGACAATAACCAAGGTAGCAATGCTACCCAACCACCACCCAAGAGGTAAGAAGTTGCAAAGGCCTATGCTGCAGGCCCAGCTGAAAAGAGAGGTTACAATGGTACCTTACCCAAGTGCAACAAATGCCAAACCCATCATAACCCTGGAAACTGTCCTAATCCTTGTGGGAACTGTAAGAAGGTTGGTCATTCAACCAGGGATTGCAAGGCTCCGATTGTGGCTGATGATCAGAGACCCCCATTGACATGTTTTGGTTGTGGAGAAAGAGGACATTTCAAGAATGAATGTCCTGAAAGAAAGAATCAAGGAAACGGGAACCAAGGTAGAACAGCTAGAGGCAGAGTGTATGTGATAGGAGGTGTTGGTCCACACGAGTTATGGATCCAAGTAGCCTTGTTACTTGATAGACGACTTGTATAAACCAAATCGATCTAAGTAAGAAACTCTAACACCTTGCTTATTGTTAATGCGGAATCTTAACAACAAACAATGAAGAACACAATAACTAACTTTGTATATTGATTCGTTTAATCTAAGTGATTACAATCTTCGTCGTTATCTCTAAACTAATGACTAAGGTTCCTTTTATACACTAAGGAAACCCTAGATACAAAACTTGTTGGAGGATATACATATCTTCTCTAAAGATAATTATGTATCATTTCCTAACTTATATCTAACAAACTTTTCTAACTTTCATGACCAGACTTAACAACTAAAGTCAAACAGACTTAACTTACTCTACCAGACTTAATAATAAACAACCAGACTTAACTATTACAAGACTTAACCAATAGAACTACCAGACTTAATTACGTAGTCCACCAGACTTAATTATGTTCTTCCATTAAGTCTTCTCTTGTCTTGTGATAATTCCCAACAGTCCTCCCCTAACTTGATCTTCATGCTTCATGAACTTCAAGTTTCTTCTGAATAAGCTTCTGAGGATTTTAATCTTGAAATCTTGGAATTATCTCTAACACTTCAAAACTTCAAATCTGATCTTTATGCAGCAACTTGACTTGAATAATCTTTTCACCATCTAATATGCAATCCATCTGATCTTCACACCAACCATGACTACTTGTACATCAATACTTTTAAGTTTCATACTATTCTCATCACTTCCAGGTATGTAAACTCCTGTGAGAGGTGAATCATTGAAAATTAATGGATTTGATGTCTCTTTACCAATAGCCATCACTACTGGAGTAGCCAATGTTTTGGTGTGTAAGACCATGGTACATTAATAACCATATGATTTTTAGTAAACCATCAACTATCAACGGATTTGTTTTGTCTTTACCAAAAGCCGTTAGCTTTTGGACTAGCCAATTCTTTTGATGGAATGCACCTCATCTTGGTGAATTGATTACCATGTATGGTTTTCCACAGCCTTTACCACAAGCCATACCTTGTGGGCTAGCCAACTCTTCACTATCTCAGATATGGTGAGTTGAATACCATATAATTTTTGGTAAATTGCCAACCATTAACGGATTTGAAATATCTTTACCAGATCCGTTTGTACTGGATTAGCCAGTCCTTATGTTGGTTAAACATGGTGGACTGATAACCATTTGTTGTGTTAGTGCTATGCACCTTCACCAAGTGAGAAGTTCCTATAGTCTCACTTACAACTTGAAAATTCTTTCAAACACCTCAATCCAACAGTGTTTCCTTCAAAGACTGTAACTTAATTAAATCCAAAATCTGTTCATATACCTCATCCCTTTTATCTGCATATAACTTTTTCTTCATCATTTCCTTGCAAACTGAAGGTGAGAGGGGATATTTCACTTCTGCAAGCATATAAACATCAGCATTTTGCAAAGACAAACAATGTACCTTACAGTTGTGAAAATATCTCCAACTGACAATATTTTGCTTCTCTGGAAGTTTCCACACTACATCTGACTCAGCTGTTTTATCCTTTGCTGGTGTCTTTTCAACTTGTTCTTCCTCTAAATTCCTCCCCTGTTTGGAAGAATTTTCATCCTCACCTTCTTGATCATCAAAAGCAACTCCTTTCTCCTTCATTACTTTCTCCAACTTTTTAACCCTCTTAACCAATGTTAGAATAGCTCCACTCTTAGCATTATTTGTCTTCTCCAAGAATTCTATTCTCTTAACCAAAGCAGGCACCAATGTTAGAAGATCCTCCACAGTCATAGGGTTGGATTCCTCCTCCTGAATAGGACTTGGAATATGGGTTTGCTGTGGTGGTGAAGATGGTGTAGGTGTAGGTACCCTTGGTTGGGAAGGTGATGAACTTGGTGGTGGTGTTGGTGATCTTGGTTGTTGCTGAGCTTGCTCCACATTGGTTGGTTGTTCAACATGAGATGTACCTGCAATGTTAGTTGAACCAGGAAGCATAGCAGGCAAAAGTGGCCAATGTGCCCCATTGAATCCCCTTTTCATGTTTGCAAAGATTTTAGTAGTAAAAGCCACAATTACATAAATTTGCATTTTATCTTCAGGTTCAAAATTTAAAATCATTTGCAAAAATCTTGGGTACATCAAAAACTTATGTTTTGCATTTTTGACATTTGCAACCATGCCATCAAAAATCAATTTTAAAAATTAAAAGGCCGTCCAAGTGCAAGACAGACCAATGCAGAAGCAATGTTGCTTCCAAACTGATCCCATCCACCACTCTTGGGACTTAGGCAATGGAGCAAATGATGAAGTAAAAATCTCCACTGTGGTGTAAAATGGCTTTTCCAAAAAGTAAAGGTACCATCAGTGGGATATCCTATAGTTCGCATACCCTCAAAAAGGTCATCATTGGACAATATGTATTCCCCTGAAGCATCACCCAATTGGAGACTACTCCTAATGGAGGCTTCAGTAATGGTGAAGTCATGGGTGTCAATTGTTTCCCGTAGCTGTGGTGTACCATCAGCTAGGGTTTCATAGGTCACAGACCCCCAAAATTGCTTAACAATAGATGCATAAATAGTAGGATTTGCAGTTAAAGCGTACCGAAGGTTAGAACCTTTCAAGAAATCTACTATCTGCTCAAAGCCGTCACTTTGGTTTGGTTTCTTCAAGAATCCAACTTGATTGTGATTGTCCACAAACTTTAGTGAAGCCATTGATGAGAGAATGACTAAGTGCTGGTTGAGAATTTAAATTAGGGTTTTTACTGGTAGTAGAAAAACAGAGTAAATCTTGGCCGTGAATAAAGATTGTAGAAGTTAGAAGTAAATAATGGATAAAGATGAAAAATGAATTAAATCTTATCCATATATACCTCTTACCCAAAAATATCAACGGTCATATTTAAATAAGATAAAAAAATCTTTATTTGACTGACCAGACCTAACGGTTAGAAATTAATTACCTTTGACACTACCAGGCTTAAAATTGGTCAACCAGACTTAAACACTGACTCACCAGACTTAACTAAAGAATCAGACTTACACACTGAGCAAGACTTCATATCACCAATCCATAGTGTTCTGCAAAAGTTAGTCCCAACACCAAGAGAAAAACAAGAAAAGCATACAAACAAGAGATTTAAAAAAATATTAACTACCAGAATTAAAACTACTAAATCATTTTTTTTAAACTATCATTAAATCTACTACAAGTATTAACTTCTAATATTACCAGAATTAAAAATAACTACAAGAATTAACTTCTAATACTGCCAGAATTAAAGAAAATCCTAAGTACTGGTTATTATACAAACTTTACATTTTGACCTCCTCTTAAGTTTAACCTCCCCTTAAGACTAACCTCCCCTTAAGGCCAGCTATGGGTTTATCATACCAATGCTAACCACTAAGTAATTAAACCTAGGGCCATCAAAAGCTTTAGTTAAGAGGTCCTGCACAAAAGTAGAGAAATTAGTTTCTCTTTAGGACCCAAGCCTCTGAAGACTTGGGTCTGCCCTGTGGATCAACAAATTTATAGGTCTTGTATGAGCTTGATCCACTGTTGTTCTTGGATTCATAGGTAAGTGTGTTCTTAAAAGGATCCCAAGACCAACATGTTGGGGTCTTAACAGCAGAATCCCAATTTTCCCTTATAGCACTTGAGCTTGAAGCTTGTGCTGCATTATTAGTAAAAGGACTCCTCACAGGTGAATGAGGTTTGTAAAAATTGTTTCTTTGATTATATGAATTCACCTGTGGTCTATTTATTGGTTGCCTGGGTCCATAATGATTAAACCACCCAGAATTAACACTTGGCCTCACATAATTAGCATTTTGACCAACAGAACTAACATTTGGTCTACCAGAATTAAAATTTGGCCTACCAGAATTAAAATTTGGTCTACCAGTACTAACAGATGACCAACCAGAATTAACATTAGACATACCAGAATTAAATTGTGCTGGTCTAGTCACAAACTTATTAGCATGATTAATCCTGTTAGCATTATTCCAAACTGGTTTATCATTCATATGGCCAGCATTAACACTCTTATCTTTTCTAAGTTCAGCCTCTCCTTTCATCCTAACCTCATGAAAATCACAGTCCCTAATCAAATGACTTAAACTACCACACACAAAGCATCTTTTAGGACCAAAATTATGGTTTCTCTTGTACTCTTTTCTCATTTTATCAGGCTTTGGTGACTCTTGATTTCTAACAGACTTCCTAGGAGTTTTTATGTGAGAATCACAACTACGTTTATCTATATGAGGTTTGGGTGTAGTCACAGCTGGTTCACTGTTTTTGACTGATCTTGACTTAGAAACATTTTTAGGTGCACTCTCTGATTCTGAATTAGACTGCTCAAAGATATCTCTATTAGATCCTTCACTGTCATTGGTTTTACAAGTGGAGTATTCACTAGATTTATCATCTGAGTTGCCTGTCTCAGGATAGATAGGACCCTTTTTACCATTTACAAACAAGGAGTCATCTAGGTCTTTCTTTGGTAGAGGGGTGTAATCTCCACTTAATGGAGGTGGCACCCCTTTGAAATTATCAGCTTTAATGAGCCTATTGTATACAGGCTTACCAATAGAATCCTCTTTTCTACATTTGAACACAGATCTGTCCATCTCTTCCTCATAGCTTAGAACTTCACTATCTGAGTGTATCCCATAACCTAAGCCAATCTTACTTGTAGAGCTCATACTAGATGCTATTATTTTATCCTGACACTTAGCAGAATGAGTCTATTTATCTACTTTATTTTGCAATTCATCTCTTTCCTTAACAGCTTTCAAGCCTGCTTTTCTATATCTCTTAAGTTTTTCATCTTTTTCATATATCTCATTAGCTTGAAAGGTGAGTTTTTCGTTTAAGGAAGCTTGTTTGTTTTGATAGTTATCTATTTGTGCTTCTAAAGTTTTAACAGCTTTAGTATAAGCAAGAATTTTTGCTTCCTGATCACCTATTTGTGTTAATTGTTCATCACACAAAGCTTTAAGATGATTATATGAATCAATGCATAATTTTGAGCACAAAGATACCTCATTACTAGAACCAATAGCCATAAGTGCAAGATTTGGCTCTTCATCCTCAGGTGTGTGTTCATCCCAATTCACAGCTCCAGCTTCCAGTGTCATCAAGCTCGTTTGATTCTTCCCCATCTTATCATCATCTTGAGAGTCAGAACCCTTCTTCTTTTTCCAATCAGTAGTCACTTTTTTAGTGCAATCTCTGGCAAAGTGACCATGCTTGTGACAATTGTAGCACTCAACAGTCCTCCTATTGTATCCCACTAGTGACTTTCCATCAAGCTTAATGTTCCTCCCAGTCTGCTTGTAAAACTTCTTAACCCTGAAAGCAATCATGGCAATTTTCCATTTGATATCTATTTCTTTAACTTCAACATCATTGATCTGTTCAAAATCCTCACTGATGAAATCTTGATCTTCTGGTTCCTTAGCAAGAAGTGAGTAAATTACTTCATCAGCAAAGCCTGCTGGAGCATCTTTTCTTTTCTCATGCTGCTAGAAGAAGTTCCATAACCACCAGAATTAATGCTGCCAGACTTAACCTTGTTAGTGCTGCTCTTGCCTTGAGAAACAAAAGCAACATTTGTAGAACTTGAAGATTCTTTTCCTTGGATTTCCTGTTCAAACACCTTGAGGTTGTTGTACAGGTCATTAGTAGTCATGGTGTCAATTTCACCATTCATGCTCATGGTCAATGTCACACTTGACCATTCTTTTGGTAGTGCTCTAAGAAACTTTTTGTTTGCATCTTCTTCTGACACAGCTGCACCATGAACCTCCAATTGTGATAGAAGATGTTGAAACCTATCATAACCTTTTTCCAATCCCTCTGAACTGGATACACTGAAAGCTTCAAAGTGCTGTTTAAGAACAGCCTTTTGCATCTTCTTGGAGTTAGCATTCCCTCTAAATCTTTTCTTGATAGCCTCCCAAATTTCTTTAGCATCATTCATGCCATGAAACCTTCTCAAATGCTCTTTGGGAATTGCCATTAGCAGCATAGTCTTGGCCTTCTTCTCCTTTTCAACAGCCCGTATCTCTTCAGCAGA
This sequence comes from Artemisia tridentata subsp. tridentata, assembly GCA_021014915.2. Lineage (NCBI taxonomy): Eukaryota > Viridiplantae > Streptophyta > Magnoliopsida > Asterales > Asteraceae > Artemisia > Artemisia tridentata. The sequence continues at coordinate 322,474,339 of CP139507.1, read as the reverse complement.
TACTGGTGGTAATATCCTAATCACTCCATCTGTTCCTTGTGAAATCCTTTTCTTCGAATTCCCATTCTGTATGACCTTCCAGACTTCGCTGTCAATATACTCCAGATAATGTTCCATCTCCATAGCCCAGATGTCATATCTTCTCTTTTTAGGATTGGGAGTTTTATGTTGGATATGGTTGTTGTTGCAGAGATGGGTTATTGTTGTCTAGATGTGCTTGCTTCAGGTGTTTCTTCATCATGGATTGATTTTTCATCATCACTATTGTGAACTGAGAAACCATCATTCTTACTGGGATTTTCAACGCCAGACATGTTGTAGGGTTTAGGTGAATGAATTTAGGGTTTGGTTGTTGTGTTTCTTCAAACTCAGAGTCTCTTTACAGGCTCTGATACCACTTGTTGGTCCACACGAGTTATGGATCCAAGTAGCCTTGTTACTTGATAGACGACTTGTATAAACCAAATCGATCTAAGTAAGAAACTCTAACACCTTGCTTATTGTTAATGCGGAATCTTAACAACAAACAATGAAGAACACAATAACTAACTTTGTATATTGATTCGTTTAATCTAAGTGATTACAATCTTCGTCGTTATCTCTAAACTAATGACTAAGGTTCCTTTTATACACTAAGGAAACCCTAGATACAAAACTTGTTGAAGGATATACGTATCTTCTCTAAAGATAATTACGTATCCTTTCCTAACTTATATCTAACAAACTTTCCTAACTTTCATGACCAGACTTAACAACTAAAGTCAAACAGACTTAACTTACTCTACCAGACTTAATAATAAACAACCAGACTTAACTATTACAAGACTTAACCAATATAACTACCAGACTTAATTACGTAATCCACCAGACTTAATTCTGTTCTTCGATTAAGTCTTCTTCCATTAAGTCTTCTGTTGTCTTGTGATAATTCCCAACGGGAGGTGAAGATGTCAAGGAGGACCCGAATGTCGTCACGGGTACGTTCCTCATCAATAATCGTTATGCATCCATTTTATTTGATTCAGGAGCCGATAGAAGTTTTGTTTCTACTGCATTCGCACCTTTACTCAATATCGAACCAACCACACTAGACACTTCTTACCACATCGAACTAGCTAACGGTAGTTTAGTTGGCACAAACACCATCATTCGTGGTTGCACTCTCAATTTTCTTAATCACCCATTCAATATAGACCTCATGCCTATAGAACTTGGAAGTTTTGACGTCATAATCGGTATGGATTGGTTATCCCGACATCAAGCAAGGATCATTTGTGATGAAAAGGTTGTTCATCTTCCTTACGACGGAGAAACCTTGATCGTTCATGGTGAACGAAGTGGGACTAGACTCAGTATCATCTCATGCATCAAAACAGAGAAATACATAAAGAAGGGTTGTTATGCTTTCTTGGCACATATCACAGAGAAGAAGTCAGATGAGAAATGACTTGAAGATGTACCAATTGTCTGAGATTTTCCGGAGGTCTTTCCCGAAGACTTGCCAGGACTTCCACCTACTCGCCAATTAGAATTTCAGATTGACTTAGTGCCTGGAGCTACACCAGTCGCAAGAACACCTTACCGACTAGCGCCATCAGAAATGCAAGAGTTGTCTAACCAATTGCAAGAACTCTTAGACAAAGGATTCTGTTAGTGCAAGCAGTCTCGTTGAGGAGATTGCTAGTGCAAGCAATCTCGTTTGTTTTGATTGATGACAAACATGTAACTTGATACATAACGTAAAATGTACAAGTTACTTGTAATCATATCTTGTCTCAACATACATTCAACATCTCTCGAGTCCTCGTATGATACAACACAGGTTCGTACATGTTTGTTATGTGGCATTATGATCAAACCCTTAACAAACCATTTAGAATGTTTAAAATACGGTTAGGTAATTAAGTATTTTAAAAAGGCTAATCATTCTACTTAGAACCTCATTTTATATGATCACTAGGATACACATAAACATTACAAAGTTCACTAGGAATAACATATACAAGTTTACATGTTTATTTCTTAAAATGGAAACTTTATTAGTTAAATAATACCATGACATCATGCCATACATCACATATGATATCTTAGGTAGATTGTGTAATATCTTGTTTAGATTTACAAGTTACAAAGTTGACATTTGTGGATCTTGGAAGATTTGGAAAGATACACAAAGATATCTTAGCTGTCATACCCACGGATCCAAACGTTAACAAGCACGGATCCCTTTTATGGGATCCGCCGGATCCGTGGGATGATTTTCTTGTTTTCCTATAATTAGTTACACATGGTTTTAGTTGTATACATGGTTCTAGTCTTACACATGGTTTTAGTTTACACATGGTTTTAGTTTACACATGGTTTTAGTTTTACTATAAATACTTGCCCATTGTTACCCATTGGAATCAATCCAACTAGAACATACATTCCCTCACTCATTACACACACTTAGATCAGTAGCAAACCATGTAGATTCATACATTAATCACCCATTACATAATGATCATAATGTTACTAACTTTCATTATGTTGTAAGCATACATTGTTAATGATCCTGTGAAGCAAGCTCAAGATCATGAGACATCATCCATAGCATACTTCATGATCCACCAAGAAGATCTTAGTTGCATACATGAAGATCCATCACAACAAGTTTAGGGAGCTTGTGATCTTCATACATTGAAGGCTTCCGATCAATGGAAGTTCATATAAAGTAGGCATTCATATCCATGATACACTTATGTCATGGATCATTGTTGTAACCATCATTGTATCATTTAGATCAGTAGAGTATGGTTAGTGCTTTAGTCCTCAAAGCACAAAGAGTGTAGGGAGTGGTTGTACCCTTGGTAAAGAACTCGACATCTAGCTTAGTGTCGGTAATTGTATAAGCGACGATGGGAGTGGTTGTACCCTTGTAAAGAACTTGGTGTTTAGCTTAGTACCGGAAAAGGAAGTAAGTGACGTGTAAAGGTTTTCTCCGCCTAAGAAAGGGAGCTTGTTGATCTAGTGAAGTAACTCTCGATTTGGGTACTCGGGGAGTGGAGTAGGGCGGAGAGGAGCTCCGTGACCGAACCACTATAAATCATCGTGTTCGGTTTGCGCTTTCTTTTACTTATCTCTTTACTTTTATATTTGCATTATGTGATTGCTTGTGTTGTGATTATGTGATAATACTTGTGTGACAACTTGGTAGACATAAACTACAACAGACAGTGTTCATATTAGAACTAGCCAAAGTGGAAATTTGATACAACAAGTTTTAAGTTTTAAAACGGTAAACGTATTCACCCCCCCTCTACGTTTTCTCAATTGGTATCAGAGCGGGTTGGCTCTCATTTTCAAAACAAATGGTTTTTAAAATAGAGTAAGATCCATGTATCAAATTGCCTCTGAAGCAGAACATAATATGAAAAATGTTTCGCTAAGTATACTTTGAAATTTTGTTGTTAAATATCACTTTGTATACAAGTTTGAAGGTGTTCTTGAAAAATAAAAGAAAAATATTTCTCAAAAGAATTTGTAAGTGTCAAATTATGTGCTCAGAACTAATTTACGAAAAATACCATTTTGAAGGGAGTGTTTGGAATAATCATTAAGTTAGTTGAAAAATCACCTCCGTAATATTTAGATAAGTCACATAGATAGAAATGTTGTTAATATTTGTAATATATGCCTAAGATTAAGTGTAGCAAGTCCCACACACTTTCGCTATGTCAAAATATGAGTTTAGGATAATCTGTCACAGGTCTCGGCGGATCCAAATCACATAAAGGGCGGATCCCTCTAAAAGGATCCGTCAGATCCGTCGGTGCAGTACTCAGTTTTTGTCAAACTTCAAAAATTCATAACTAATTAACCGTAAGTCCGTAGGAGTCGCGCCACCTATCATTTTGAAGGGAATTAAGTCTATTTTCATTTAAAAATAGTCTCATGGCCTAGATCTAAATTGAAGTAGGTAAAACAAATCAAATACTATAACCTGTTAAAAATGTTAAGTTTTATTTTGACACAGTAAGTTAAACTTTTGAGTCGAGCAATGTAAATTGGTATCCTTTGCTCGTAAATATGATTTCTTTTGAAACTAAAGAATTTGGTAATATAAAGGAAACAAATTAAGCTTGGCATACATCGCCATATTTAAACGCAAAGTGACAAAAAGTATACTTTCATCTATTCTATGCTATGTGGCTAACTGTTCTATATTATTTGCATATATGTGATATGCTTGTTGATAAGTGTGATTGTACTTGTTTATTTGTAATATATAAGTGTCTTGCCATGATACTTACTTGCTTGTTTATCAATTGCTTGTTTTATGCATAATAGAACATTTGCTAGATATTGTATAATACATTGATAAACTGTGTCTGTTCTACTTTTAGACTTATATACTATTATTTGATTATATTATGTGAAAACCTTGCATAACTTACTTAGAAATGTGTACTAAGTGAAATGTCTTGAAAAGTATTGACTTGCACAAACTCTCACTTAATTGCTCAAGTGTTATAATGAGTAAACATGTAGTATCTTTGAAAAAGAGTGTTTAGTACAAACAATTTGAAACAATGATGTGTTGAGTTGTTATGCCTTTAGGATATTATCTTGTTGTTAAACCTTCATGTGAACTAACCATATCATGCAGGACGATAACACTTTGATGTTATCAAGTTTCCGGGTTTAAGCCACTGTTTGGCTTAACTCTCATTTAAGGTAAGTTAATATGATCGAATTAAACTATGTGTGTATATGTGTTAGAATAAACATTTTTAGTAGTTTTGCATTACATATTAGCTAATAGATATGTTCCAGGAGAATTTTCAGGTCTTGGTCGAAAAACGCGAATTTTGCATATCTCTCTGTTTGTTTTTAGTACTTTTGTTCAACGGATCCGACGGATCCCTCATTTTGGATCCGCCAAGAGTTAGCTTTGGATCCGCCAGTCCAGAACCCACGGATTCCACAGCTCCCAAACTTTGGCTCCGCCTTTGTTGTCTATTGGATCCGTGGGTGTCAACAGTAACTTTTTCAAAATTCCCGACTAGTTCCGATCCTTAGATTATTGATTCTAATTCTTGGGATTCTTATCTCTAATGTTCACTCAAATTAGGATTAGGACATCTCACCAAACACCAAATAGGATAATCATATCTAATCACAGTTGCAAATTTCATGTAAATGCTCCAAGGTACCTTTTCGATAAACCACTGAGTATTTGTGATCATTACACACATTCACTGCATCCTCCCGTCCTTTACTCATTCATTAGCTTGATTTGTAAATTGACAACTTCCAAACTAATCCAGACTCACTGTTTGCAAATATATCACAGATTACAAACCCAATTCATGTCTGTAGATGTTATCTTGTATTCACATATGTTGCCTCACTTGGTTAACATGTCATCCTTCAAGACGATGAGGATTTACATCGAGTCATAACTCACACTTAAGTTATAGATGTAATTATCAAGTCTTGCTATCCTTTTCTCAAAGTAAGATTGACAACTTAAGTATTTCATCCGAAGTATTCAAGTATATTTTGACTTACAAATGTAGTCATTAAAAGTCATATCCGAAAGAATCAACTCCCAAGTATTTTAACAACCTATGTTAAAACACTTATCCTATCACCTAAGTACTCTTGTACTTTCTGTCTTAGACCCTAAGCTTTAGATCACATCACACATTAGTAATACCAACCAATGGATCATAAGAATCAGTCTTCATCACATTAAGCCCCTAGGATTCACTAACATAACCAAGCACTTCATCCACTAGTGAACCACAAGAATCAGTATCCATTCTTGTCATCTTCAACATTCATGAAACCCAAAAGTACATCCATAGTACAACAAACTCCTACTACACCATAATCCATTGAATGCATTGCTCTAAAAAGCCCTTAGTCCAACACTTATACCAAATCAAATGTGCGTCAAAACTCAACCATACTTTACCACCTATAAATTTAGAACCTTCACCATCAAATGAGCATGATGCTCACATTCATTAAGTAATACCACAAGTCATCAAAGGATTGGTAATACTTTGTCAACATTGTAACAACTTATGTTATAATGTAATCTCAAAGCCAATCTCATACATCCCAAATGACAATGAATCTTGAGGAGTATACATAAGAAACTCAAGTAAGTTTATCTTGTCATCATCTAGTTATCATAATATTAAAACCTAGTTTATTTAGAATAAGTCTATCTAATTCAAATACTTTGGGTTCATATCTTCATTTAGGAAAACATGATGTTTCGGAAAAACATTATGTGTTTATTTTTCATCTTGTTAAAAAGGATAATGTATATCCTATGCATCATTATTTTCTTGCAACATGAACGGTTATGTTATAAGAGATTTCATTACACCTCATCGGGCAAATGATCTTAAAACAAACATCCACTAGTTTTATGAACTATCTTCCTCATTGAGCACTGGTTAAATCTTACTTGTTGAAAGATACCATACGTATCTATTTCCTTTTAAGCGTACATTAAACCTTGGTCAAACCTTGTGCATATTCACATCTCTGGAGCATACACAAGACCTATTAAAGTTAGTAACTTTATTTAGATTCTTGTTCCAAAGAACTTTCTTCAGAACTTTCATGACATATCCCGTTACCACACACAAACACATGTCTTGATCTTAGATCACTTGCATAACTCATACTTAAACTCAACTTAAAGGATGTCACCCTTTAGATCATTCAATTCCAAACACAATGATTAAAATCTGTTGACACATATTTACGTATATAACATGACTAGTTTTAATAGAAATAGTTGAGTCTCATTAAGTCATGTATTGGTGAATTATCTTGTCTTAGGAATAATTAATCAAACAAGAAGTAGATGTGATTTTTCTTTAGTTTATTAATAAAATCACTTGCATTACATATACGTGTATTGATTACATGATATTTGTTTGATATCTTGATGTTATCATTGTCAAATGTGTAAACCTTAGAAAGGTTTTGTCTGCATGCTTATATGCTGTATGATTTGTATGATATGTTCATTCTTTTGTTATATGCTATTTCGCAAGATTAACGTATTACTTGTTAGCTCATACTTACTATATGGTGTTAGATAGTCTTTGTCTTTAGTTGACAATCATTGAGCTTTTTCGTAGGATAGTCTAAATGGTACATGCTCCTAAATGTTATAATGGTTTGCATGAATCTTAGTCTCACTTCTTTGTCACACTATTTGTTTGCCATATGTGCACTTTGTCTAAGTGGTCTTGGTATAATGAACATTTAGAAGTCATTTTATTTTATACATAGATCATTGTGTTAATTAATGGGTAAGTATGCTTAAGTGACTAAGCCTAACTTAAAAACAATTTCACAATGTAGTATCTAAAACAATGCTATCTTGCAATATGATTATTTGTCTTTATGCTATGTGGTATCTTTATGTCTATTAGTAGATTATTTGTTTTTATAAGATGTTGTCATATGATATTCACATCTTTTGTCATTAAGACTTTTGTCTTGTAGGCTGATAACAAACTATTTGTTATTTCTCTTTGTTATACTTATTTTGCATAATTGTTATCTCATTATTGCTACTTAGATTAGTAATATGTTTATGGGATCCATTTTCTTGCATATAGCTTTAAAAGCTAATAGGATTAAGTTTTAGAGGTTTGAAATTTGTGTTTGGATATCTTTCAATATACCTCTCTCCAAATCGTATTGTTGCTTCCGCTCACCTAACAATATCTACATCATCTTTTAGTTAAAACAATATATCTCCCATAAGGAAAACCACATGCCTCATCGTGCGATCATCTCGCATTGATAGAGAAGAGCTACATAACTTCACGGATGAAGTTCTTTGTATGCTAACCAATATCCACTAAAACATTGCTAAGCTCATCGCTTTCATTAATCCGCAACATCCTAAACACTTTACCTTCATTCTTCATTTAATGCATCATAGATTATGTTGAATGTCCACCAATTAAGGAGGAGAGAAATTCATTCACATAATTGTCTTTTCATTAAATAACATGTACTCATGTTTCTTACATTCCCAAATACCGACAAGTAGGTTCAAATCACTTAGTTAAATCAGTTCACAAAATCACAAAGTGTTTCTAACCTTATTAGCTCAACATCACAGCTCTGCACCAATATCTCATTAAAAGAAAAACACATCATGTGTTTGACAAACCTCTTAAATGAGATACGTTAAGTCTCCTTAGAATTTGACTAGGATTAGTGAAACCAAATTAGTAGTTATAAGTGAATAGACCTTAGCATGAACCTTCGTTTGATCAAAAACGACAAAACATGACCTAATCGATTTTGGTCCCACGGAACCCTTCGATAAGAAGGACGGAACCAAAATTTTGGTTCCGCCCAATCCGCGGGTACCTGATCAGCTTTTAACCATTCAGAAACCAAACAACCTTCTCGTAACCAACGAATCTAGAATTTTCATCTTAATCTCACAACTTAATTGTCTAGAACATCTTCAGTGTCTAGAACACTATCATAGGATCTCATCCTTTTCATTCTTGATTCGTATCAAGCAAGTCATTGTCAGTGCAAACAGAACCATCTTTCTAAACACGTTGGTCCAATCAACACTCTCATCATATGATGTCATTTTTATCCACATATAGGTATCTAGTATTTCCAATTGTTACATATGGAATCTCTATTCCTAAGTGATCATTGTCTTCACTTCCTCTCATTTTTATTCAAACATTTACTATGGCACGATTCATCTTTGGTAGATGATAATATCATAACCATAACAGTCTTCAAATACTCTTATAGCATTTGCTATACATTAGAGTTTCTGAATTCATTGCATTCATTATAATCACCACCATCCATCACTTTTTTCACTAATCATCAATCCCATGGATTAGCGAAAAACCTACTTACATCAACCTTTAGTCATCCATTAAGTTATCATTCACTTGTAAACCAACACCATATTAACACCACTCACTTTAAGCTTTTTAACTTCACTTCATATCCTCCTCATAGGCATTGTTTTGTAGGATTTTATCATATGATATTGCTGCATCATATTTTTCTTTGATTAGACAATCACAATCGGTATGTTGGTTGAGATTAGATTATTGATATGTTACATAATATTTTTCTTTGAGATAAAATATATTGCACTAACCATTTCATAGTAGGTTCATCATCATATACGCTTGATCGTATATAGCTTACTCATCATAGGATGAAGTTTGCTTCGATTATTTTTCCTTTTTTTATAGGTGCTTCTTGACGATCTCAAACCAGGAGGATTATCAGTCTAGCACTCATATTGCATCGTCTATACACATTGGTCGTATATGACTTAAGACATAGCTTCTAGTGCATTGATCTTTTGTTTTGTAGGTTCATCTTGACGCGCTAGAGCAAGGGGGAGCTTTCGTCAAGTAGTTTTTAGGATGCATCATATACACACATTGGTGTATATCATATACTTGTCCAAGGACAAATATTGTTTTATACTAACCTTTATTTTGTAGGAGTCTTCATCCTTGGATCATATACGTTGGTACCCTAGCAACGGGGAGTATAGATCAAGGGGAGGATATCATGTTCTAACTATTTTTTTTTTGTAGGATCATACATCTTAACATTGTCACTCCAATTAGGGGGAGTATTATCCAAGGGGGAGCCTTAAAGTTCTCATTATCATTGCATTATCATACTTGGTACTCTAAACTAGGAGGAGTAATCACCAAGGATTGGTTACCACATTCCGCTACGCATATCTTCTTTTCGTTTGGACAAAAAGGAGGAGATAGGTCTACATAGTCCAACATAGATTACCCACGTGTATCGTTGGCTATTTGCATTTCATTCATCATGCATTTTTCATATATATTCTTTTTATGTTGCACACCACTAACCTTGATGTAGGTTAAGAGTCTTAATTTGATCCATGGATCCGCTTACAACCTAGGAGACGCAACAACCATAGGAGATTGGAGTAGTCTATTTAACTTCACTAGGGATGATGCAAGCTCGCCATTTCGGGGAGAAATGAAGTTAACTCCAAGGACACACCCTTTTTGCTTCGACAAAAGGGGGAGAAAGGTGTAAACGGAGAAAGTAAGTAATTGCGGACACAAGGAGAAAAGGGAGAAAGGTGTAAACAGACACAAGGAGAAAGTAAGTAATTACGGACACAAGTAACTTTATGCATTTTACTTTCTATCACGTTTACATATTTTGTCATCATCAAAAAGGGGGAGATTGTTAGTGCAAGCAGTCTCGTTGAGGAGATTGCTAGTGCAAGCAATCTCGTTTGTTTTGATTGATGACAAACATGTAACTTGATACATAACATAAAATGTACAAGTTACTTGTAATCATATCTTGTCTCAACATACATTCAACATCTCTCGAGTCCTCGTATGATACAACACAGGTTCGTACATGTTTGTTATGTGGCATTATGATCAAACCCTTAACAAACCATTTAGAATGTTTAAAATACGGTTAGGTAATTAAGTATTTTAAAAAGGCTAATCATTCTACTTAGAACCTCATTTTATATGATCACTAGGATACACATAAACATTACAAAGTTCACTAGGAATAACATATACAAGTTTACATGTTTATTTCTTAAAATGGAAACTTTATTAGTTAAATAATACCATGACATCATGCCATACATCACATATGATATCTTAGGTAGATTGTGTAATATCTTGTTTAGATTTACAAGTTACAAAGTTGACATTTGTGGATCTTGGAAGATTTGGAAAGATACACAAAGATATCTTAGCTGTCATACCCACGGATCCAAACGTTAACAAGCACGGATCCCTTTTATGGGATCCGCCGGATCCGTGGGATGATTTTCTTGTTTTCCTATAATTAGTTACACATGGTTTTAGTTGTATACATGGTTCTAGTCTTACACATGGTTTTAGTTTACACATGGTTTTAGTTTACACATGGTTTTAGTTGTAGACATGGTTTTAGTTTTACTATAAATACTTGCCCATTGTTACCCATTGGAATCAATCCAACTAGAACATACATTCCCTCACTCATTACACACACTTAGATCAGTATCAAACCATGTAGATTCATACATTAATCACCCATTACATAATGATCATAATGTTACTAACTTTCATTATGTTGTAAGCATACATTGTTAATGATCCTGTGAAGCAAGCTCAAGATCATGAGACATCATCCATAGCATACTTCATGATCCACCAAGAAGATCTTAGTTGCATACATGAAGATCCATCACAACAAGTTTAGGGAGCTTGTGATCTTCATACATTGAAGGCTTCCGATCAATGGAAGTTCATATAAAGTAGGCATTCATATCCATGATACACTTATGTCATGGATCATTGTTGTAACCATCATTGTATCATTTAGATCAGTAGAGTATGGTTAGTGCTTTAGTCCTCAAAGCACAAAGAGTGTAGGGAGTGGTTGTACCCTTGGTAAAGAACTCGACATCTAGCTTAGTGTCGGTAATTGTATAAGCGACGATGGGAGTGGTTGTACCCTTGTAAAGAACTCGGTGTTTAGCTTAGTACCGGAAAAGGAAGTAAGCGACGTGTAAAGGTTTTCTCCGCCTAAGAAAGGGAGCTTGTTGATCTAGTGAAGTAACTCTCGAGTTGGGTACTCGGGGAGTGGAGTAGGGCGGAGAGGAGCTCCGTGACCGAACCACTATAAATCATCGTGTTCGGTTTGCGCTTTCTTTTACTTATCTCTTTACTTTTATATTTGCATTATGTGATTGCTTGTGTTGTGATTATGTGATAATACTTGTGTGACAACTTGGTAGACATAAACTACAACAGACAGTGTTCATATTAGAACTAGCCAAAGTGGAAATTTGATACAACAAGTTTTAAGTTTTAAAACGGTAAACGTATTCACCCCCCCTCTACGTTTTCACAGATTCATTAGGCCGATTTCCTCGCCTTGGGGAGCACCGGTCTTGTTTGTGAAGAAGAAAGATGGATCTTTCAGGATGTGCATAGACTATCGAGAGCTGAACAAGTTATCGGTGAAGAATCGTTACCCACTGCCCAGAATCGATTACTTGTTTGATCAGTTGCAAGGCTCTAGTTTCTACTCAAAAATTGATTTAAGATCAGGTTACCATCAGCTCAGAGTTCGTGAAGGAGATATCCCGAAGACAGCATTTAGGACTCGTTATGGTCATTATGAGTTTCAAGTAATGCCGTTCAGATTAACCAATGCACCTGCAGTATTCATGGATCTCATGAATAGAGTTTGCAAGCCGTATCTGGATAGGTTTGTGATTGTATTCATCGACAATATCCTGATTAACTCAAAGAGCGAAGAAGAACACAGAGAGCACCTCAAGACGATCTTAGGGCTACTCAAGCAGGAGAAGTTGTATGCAAAATTTTTGAAGTGTGATTTTTGGATCCGAAGAGTACAATTTCTTGGTCATGTCATTGATAGTCAAGGATTACAAGTCGACCCTGCAAAGATCGAGGCTGTTAAAGATTGGGCAACACCTAAGACTCCAACAGAGATTCGTCAGTTCTTAGGACTTGCCGGATATTATAGAAGGTTCATTGAAGGGTTTTCTAAGATAGCTAAACCGTTGACCAAGTTGACATAAAAGAACCAGAAGTACGAGTGGGGAGAAAAACAAGAGTCCGCTTTTCAGTTATTGAAGCAGAAGCTTTGTAGTGCACCAATTTTGGCATTACCCGAAGGGATTGAAAACTTCGTGGTATATTGTGATGCTTCACATAAAGGGCTTGGAGCCGTGCTAATGCAAAACGAGAAGGTGATAGCTTATGCATCTCGTTAGCTTAAGAAGCATGAGAAGAATTACACTACTCACGACTTAGAGTTGGGTGCCGTGGTTTTCGCACTCAAGATTTGGAGGCATTATCTTTACGGAACTAAGTGTGTAGTATTTACCGACCACAAGAGCTTACAGTACATACTTGATCAGAAAGAACTCAACATGAGGCAGCGTCGTTGGTTGGAACTGCTTAGTGATTACGATTGTGAGATTCGATATCACCCAGGGAAGGCTAATGTTGTGGCAGATGCCCTTAGCCGGAAAGAAAGACTCAAGCCTTTGAGAGTCAGATCATTGGGAATGACAATCATTTCACCTTTACCGTCAAAAATTCTCGAGGCTCAGGTAGAAGCACTCAAGGAAGAAAACCGACCAAGTGAGAAAATCGATAAAATGCCAGAAAACGCTAATGGCTTTGTAAGAAGAGCAGACGGAATATTATGCTTCAAGGATAGAAGTTGGATACCTCTCTATGGCGGAATACGAGAGTTGATTTTGCACGAGTCGCACAAGTCTAAGTACTCCATTCACCCAGGTTCTGATAAGATGTATCAGGATCTCAAGAAACTTTATTGGTGGCCGAATATGAAAGCAGAAATAGCTACGTATGTCAGCAAATGTCTTACTTGTGCTAAAGTAAAGGCCGAATACCAGAAACCATCAGGATTGCTTCAGCAACCAGAAATTCCCCAGTGGAAGTGGGAACGCATTACAATGGACTTTGTCACCAAACTTCCCAAAACATCAGGCGGTTTTGATGCTATTTGGGTAATCGTTGATCGACTCACTAAATCAGCCCATTTCATTCCAATCAGAGAGACTTATTCTATGGATAAGCTTACCAGACTTTACGTCAAGGAAATAGTCTCAAAGCACGGTGCACCAGTTTCCATCATTTCCGACAGAGATAGTCGATTCACTTCAAACTTTTGGGAGTCATTACAAGATTCATTTGGAACCAAATTAGAAATGAGCACTGCCTATCATCCTCAGACCGATGGTCAGAGCGAAAGAACGATTCAGACGTTGGAAGACATGCTCAGAGCATGTGTGATTGACTTTGGAAATGGTTGGGCTAACCATTTGCCATTGATCGAGTTCTCTTACAACAATAGTTATCACACGAGCATAAAGGCAGCACCATTCGAGGCACTCAATGGTCGTAAGTGCCGGTCCCCTGTTTGTTGGGCCGAGGTTGGCGATGCACAACTTACTGGTCCAGAGATGGTTCGCGAAACAACAGAAAAGATAATTCAGATCCGAGAAAGACTCTGAACAGCCAGAAGCCGACAGAAAAGTTACGCTGACATTAGACGCAAACCATTAGAATTCCAGGTTGGAGACAAGGTCATGTTGAAAGTCTCGTCTTGGAAAGGCGTGATACGATTCGAAAAACGCGGGAAGTTGAACCCGAGATAAATTGGGCCATTTAGGATTCTGGAAAGAATCGGTCCCGTGGCATACAGACTTGAGCTTCCGTCAGAGCTCAGCAGTGTCTATAACACCTTCCATGTTTCAAACCTCAAGAAATGTCTCTCAGATGAATCGCTTGTAATTCCATTAGACGAAGTTCAACTCGACGATAAGCTCAATTTCGTTGAGGAGCCCGCAGAAATCATGGACCGTGAGGTCAAACAGTTGAAGCGGAGCAGAATTCCTATAGTGAAAGTTCGCTGGAATTCTCGTAGAGGTCCCGAGTTTACTTGGGAGCGGGAAGACCAGATGTGTCTCAAGTACCCACATCTTTTCACCGAGTCCACTCCAGAGACCAACACCAACTGAATTCAGGGACTGAATTCCTTTTTGGGTGGGCGACTGTGACAACCCGTAATTTCAGGTCATTTTCCAAACCTCGACAAGTTACTATTCATCATTTACTATTCACCAATCACTATTCATCGTTTTTGAAGTCAGTTTGAGACTTTGAGAAGTTTTTAAATTTTTTACTATTCACGAAACACTATTCATTCCCGGAGGGAAATCACTATTCATGGTTATCATTCATCATTACGTAAACTAGGTTTATGGGTATTCAAATGCGCGTAACCACTATGGGTTAGCTGCGTATTCATGCATCATCAGTAAGGACACTTCATATAGACTAGAGTAGTCTACATATCATCAGTAACATTATCATCATATTTGGTCATGCACGGATTTGTGTGATTTTCATTAACGTATGTTTAATTATTTAATAAACGTTACCACTCAGTCATTACTACTAACATTATACCTGATACTCCCGACAGTGATCATAACATATTTTCATACTCATTATAATGATATAGAAATTTCATTATTTATTTACCCGGTGTTTTTAAATCGTTTGCTATATTTCTCGTTAAAAGCTTATAACACCGTCGGTTTGCGAAATTTCAACCCAATAATTATTCTAACACCCGATTCTTGCAAGGAATATGATTTTACAATTTTTACAACTTCGTCGTATTTTATTCTAACTCGTCAAGATTTATTTCTAGTTAACTCGGTACACGATAACACCTAATGTATACACAAAACAAACTAATACTTATAAAATGGGAGACAAGAGTTTTAATGAGCCACTTTTCTTCACCCTTGACCCATGTGTCCCCCTCCCCCCCAATAGATCAAAAACTCTCTCTTTTTCCTCTCATTTGGATCGGCCACATCAAGAACACAAGGAGAATCCATAAACTTTTCAAGAACAAGTGATAATCTAGTCTCATTTATACTCCTAGTTAGGATTTTGAAATAAAAATCCCTAGGTTACTTACACATTTCTCTCCAAATCACCTCAAATCATCAAGTAAGTTACAAGTAAACTTTTCAATCTTTTCATACTCTCATTTGATATATTTTGTTGTGCTATCAACTAATCATGCAAGTATATACATGTTAATCATACCACTTGTTACTCATTTTCATTATAAACATAGATCTATGGATTTTTAGTTGTATCCTCATGAAACCCACCATTGTTGGTGATGTTTAGGACCCCATGACACCCTAAGAAGGTGTATGGTAGGATTAGATTAGTTTTGGTGTTGATTGAATGTGTTTTGAACAAGCCTTGAACCATAAAAGTGATTATTTCAAACAATAGAAAAGGGTCTGTCCAAAAACGTGAAATCTGGAAAACTCAGTAGACATTGAACTATTTTGGCCTTCATATTTAGAAAATACTTTCAAAAACGAAACCGTGGCCGCTTGAATGAGTAAAAACCGACTTACGACGAGAAAGTTATGATTTTTCTAAGTTTGGCGACGAAAAACTAATTTCTGAAAATTTGCGTGCTGTTTGCCGAGATTCAACGGACAAAAAGAGACGTTAGACGTGATCTAGACGACCCGACCTACTGAAATTATGTTAGTTCATGTTAATACGAAGCCGTGGATATAAAGAACGTAGAAAACGAGCACATAACGACAAATATATACGCGTTTGAAACCCGACAACTCCAATATATATTTTCAGCTTTCTAATAAGGAAAATATAACTAATTAAAAACAGTTTTTGCAATACACTATATTGAGAGCCGTATTTCTTATCAAATACGCGTTTGAAACCCGACAACTCCAATATATATTTTCAGCTTTCTAATAAGGAAAATATTACTAATTAAAAACAGTTTTTGCAATACACTATATTGAGAGCCGTATTTCTTATCAATCGAGACCCGTATGATCAAAAGTTAAATGACACGTCTTCAAGACATCGTTACAAGGTTTTCAAAGACACCGAGCCTATTCACTAACACTTAACGAGCACACATTTATGACTAGTTTTGCAAGGTCATTTGGTCACATATTTTCAGGTTATGAAAAATGATTATTTTTACGACGGAAACACTATATTCACCGATAAATTATCAAACGACAATCGCGGGTTATCATTGCAACACATTTACACGAAAAGAGTTTATTAACTTAACGAGACGTCAAAAATATATCTTTCGACGATAAACATTATTTTCAAAAGTATCGAGTGGTATCGATAACATACGTATTTGCATGTGTTGCGTAAATTCATTGCTTACATTAGATACATCATTCATAATAGGTTGCGGTTAGCGACCGAGACACATTTCATCATATCCAATATTGTCATTGTGCTATCGCATCAGGTGAGTTTTCATAGCCCCGTTTTCAATTGATTATTTGATTTCTAAACTCTCAGGGGAGAATACATTGCACCATTTATGCATACGGACCAAAGTATCAAAATTCAGTTACATTGCTTAAGTTACATCATTGCCCAGATTAAAGTCCCCTTTATTATCATGAACCATTAATTATGGAAGTAAGCGAGAGTGAGTGAATAGATCTATTGAGGGTGACGCCTCCGTTCGGGTTGGTAGCTCCAACTGGTCATACGAACGCATTTCATTTTGATCATATTAGAGTGTCTGGCAAAGCACTCAGTTTGGGGCATTTCATTCAGTCTAGCTTCGGGGTCATGAGCTTAAGAGCTAATGTATTATTTTTGTGGCATTTATGTCATACACCTCATACTTTTGGTTACCGTAGGAACAATTCATTTACCTAAACCTATGATCTCACCAACATTTTTGTTGACCATTTTTAGCAATGTATTTTCAGGTAATTAAGGTATGCGCATCATGGCCTGCATATGGACCGATTTTGGAGTCGCGGTGACGACGCGTCTCACTTATCTTTTATGCCCTTATTATCGTTTGATTTTTATAAACTTATTTCCGCAACGTGAAACATCTTTTGGGACCTAACTTTGTAACTCTGAATGTTTTTAATTAATCAAACGATGCATTTTCAAAACGACACTTTAGGTCGTTCAATATAACTGTAACTGTGGTGCTATGGTCAGTCACGCCCTCAAGTGTTTCATTCCGCTGCAAGTCACCAAATTTGGGGGTGTGACAGATGTTTAGTTTAACTTTCTGGAAATATACTAGAACAATAAGGTGGAATTAAACATACCTTAGAGGATCACAATGCATGCTGTTTGTAACATATAATCAATGAGTTTATTTGCAGTTCTGCATAATCATATAAAGACTTAGTCTGTTGTTGTTGCAATTTGCTTGATTTATATGCCAGTTTTTTGAAGGCAATTAATAGCAAAAAGTATGGGGTTGACCTGGTTTCCTTCACTTCGCACCCCATTACTGTTATATACTAAAAAAATGGATGGGACGGTACGTATATCATAATGTTACAGGCAGCTGCGCAATCTATTAGCGTGCATAATAGTAAGTGCAATATGTTTATGGAGAAAATGACTTGTTTTTTGCTCAATTTTGACATGTTAATTCTCATATTTTTAAAAATTTAGGTGGTTGGGGAGTCTGGACTGTTTACTCCTGCAGATATTGCTTACGTACAAGTTGCTGGCGTGAAAGCTGTACGTATCTTATTCTGAAGATCCAACACAAGGAATTAGAGAACTTTTTGGAAAAGTTATATCAGCTTAGGTACTTAGTTGAGATCAGTTTCATAACATGTTTAGCTCAAACAATTAGTTATACTTGGTTTATATCGACTTATGGTTGAAATAATAATAGGTTTCAATCTTAGTTTTTTTGTTATTAATTACTAGTTTTTCATGCTTTAATTTTGGATAAATAAAGCAACCTAAAATGTATATATACATAGTAGATACATACCTATAGTGACAGATGTATGTGTAAGAAAAAGTCTCAACCTTTCCTGACACTATTAAGTGTCAGAAAACTTAGTCAGTATATACTTTTACCGCCTGAATTTTTAATGTCACTTTTTATAAGTGAAGGTGAAGAAAAAAGGATTTAGTGACACTTTTTTTGACATTTTCTGACACTTTTTGTGTGTCACTAAAAAACATTTTTCTTGCAGTGTATTCATTTGGTGATCAACTGACCATGAACTGCTTTCAGATTTGTCTTCTTGACGTGAACTAAATACCAATCAAATCGGAGAAATTGACTAAAAGAGACATGTTTAGCTCAAACAATTAGTTATACTTGGTTTATATCGACTTATGGTTGAAATAATAATAGGTTTCAATCTTAGTTTTTTTGTTATTAATTACTAGTTTTTCATGCTTTAATTTTGGATAAATAAAGCAACCTAAAATGTATATATACATAGTAGATACATACCTATAGTGACAGATGTATGTGTAAGAAAAAGTCTCAACCTTTCCTGACACTTAATAGTGTCAGAAAACTTAGTCAGTATATACTTTTACCGCCTGAATTTTTAATGACACTTTTTATAAGTGAAGGTGAAAAAAAAGGATTTAGTGACACTTTTTTTGACATTTTCTGACACTTTTTGTGTGTCACTAAAAAACATTTTTCTTGCAGTGTATTCATTTGGTGATCAACTGACCATGAACTGCTTTCAGATTTGTCTTCTTGACGTGAACTAAATACCAATCAAATCGGATAAATTGACTAAAAGAGACATTCAAATCCCAGAATACGGTCATTGAAATCTTAAGCTAAACAAACCTTGTTTCTTTAATGATTGAAATCTTAAGCTAAAAAATATGAAACACCATGTACATATAACATATTTCACCATTATAAACTGTGGGTCACATATTGGTGGATAAAAACCTGTAGATAAAATTGTCTATTATTGACGTTGACGACATTGACCCGTTGACTAACGTATAATTTTTTTTTTGAACATGACTAACGTATAATTCATTACTCGTATTTCCTAAGAAGCCCTTCTTTTTTGAATCCAACATTCTCCAACACCCTTTAAGAACCTATATTCTCCACATCAGTGAATGCTTGCGACCTTACTATTTCAGGAAAGTCCTTCGACACCATCTTCAAACCTATAGCCAAAGACACTACAAGAAACTAGTTAAATTATCCGCATTTTAATAGCCTGTCAACACTTAAAAATGTGTAAAATTATAGAGTCGACACTTTCTCATGTGTGGTAATAATGAGTGTGACAAATTTTCCTACACAAATAAGTGTGGAAAATATTATCCAAATGTATATGGTTAAAAGTGTAGAAACATTCATTGGATGTCCACACCTAAAAGTGTGTCAAAATTGCAAAAATTGTCTAGAATTAAAGTGTGGCCTTTTAAAAATTTGTTTTACTACACTTATAAGTGTAGATTTGTTGTAATTGTACACACATATGTATGTGAATTATTTTTTAAATATTTGTGACACTTATAAATGTAGCAAAATCTTGATCCATATAGAAAAAAGTCCACGGTTGACTATACCGTGAAGAAATAAGTTCGGAGAATTCAAGTATTTGTTGTAATGACAGTACCATATGTCAGCCTTGTGTTCGGCTACACACAAAGCAGAAAAAGAATTCAATTAAATGGTTGAACGGCGCCATTATGAATGGGGCATGCATACGTTTTTGATGTCTATGTAAAAGCTTCATCTCTTGTTGTCACTGTTAGAGGTGGCCAAAAAAATCAAAACCGGAACCCAAAAATCCGAAACAGAAACCGGCCAACACCGGATTTTGACCAAACCGGCGGTTTGAAACCGGTTTGTAAACTAGCCGTTGGGGACTGGTTTTTCCTAACCGGTAACCGGTTTCAAACCAGTTTTTGGGGTCAGTAGAAATATAGCCATTGGGCATGTTTTTTGCTCGTTTAATAACGGTAATATGCAATTACTAGTCCCATTTAACATTCCTAACATCCCTATAGATACCAAGGTTGATTTTCGTTTAGTCACAATATTCAAATACACTCAAAAGCCGCTCACAAAAACGCTCACAATGCCTAAAAACCGATCTTCTCGAAACACTTCATCAAATACCGCCGATGTTGGTTCTACAAATGAACCGAAGATTGTTGGGGTTGTACCAACAAGCCGAAATCAAGAGGTTTGGTGTCATTACGACATGGTTAAGTTCTTGAATGGTTCAAAAAAGGCTCGTTGTAAACATTGCAATAGTTTTTTGAAATCCGATGGGAACACGTCGTTGAAGAAGCACACGAGAGAATATTGTAAGGCACTCAAAGACGTTCCGGAATCGGAACAAACTACTATGGGACGAGATGGTAGTATTTTTGTATATGACGAGATAGGGCTTCGTTAAGATTTTTCACACCTTGTGATTCAAGAGGGTTTGCTGTTCAACCACTTCGACAACCCTCGGTTAACGAGGGTGATTCAAAAGCGCCTTCAACCTCAATATAATCATGTAAGTCATCAAACTCTTAAACGTGATTGTATTAAATCTTGGATAAAGGCTAGAAATGAACTAATACTTGGTTTTGAAAATTTAAAAACTAGTGTGAACTTAACAACCGATGTTTGGTCGGCGGGTCATGGTTTGCCCGCTTCGTACATTTATGTTACTTCACATTGGGTTGATCCCGATGCTTGGCAAATGATGAAACGTACTATTGCTTTTGAAAACTTTGAATATCCGCGCACGGGTGAAAATTTAAGTATGATGTTGCGAGTTGTTATGAAAATGCTTAAAATAAAATAAAAAAAGTCTTTTCAATATCATTTGATAACGCTTCTAATAATAGAAATGTGGTTGGAAAGCTAATACTAAAATACCGACCACCTCTTGATGGCATTTTTTTTATCATAGTCGATGTGTTGCACACATCATTAACTTGGTTGTGCAAAGCGGACTAGAGAACGATCAAATGTATAATTCAAGAGAAGCTTTTAGAAAAATGTTACAAGATGTTTTTCAATCAGGAAGCAAAACATATGTGGAGTATATAAAATTGTGTCAAACTACGAATTCCATTTTTTTATCCGCTAATTGGGACATTCATACAAGATGGAATTCGACTTATAACATGTTTGTTTGTTGTTTACGCCAAAAATTAACATTACAACATTTTCAGGATGAACTTTGAACTAGGCGTCGGGGTATGGTATCATTTTCGGTTGAAAATTGGGATATTATTAAAAAAATAACCGAATTACTCAAAGTTTTTAAAACCGCAATAACTTTGTTATCGGGTGTTTATTATCCCACAAGTCATTTGGTCCTCAACCAACTTTTTATGATGTGTAGAAAATTAGGATCATACGAATTTGATGGTCCACTTTTTGTGACTATGGTTGAACCGATGAAAGAAAAACTTAAAAAATATTTTCAAGAAATTCCACCGGTAATTACTTGTGCCGCCACATTGAACTCATGTTTGAACATTAGCGGGGTGGAATATCTTATCGATAAGATTGCTAACGATTTGGATTTGGTTCAAATAGACCTTTTTTATGTAACAAAAGCACAAGATATTTTTAAAAATAATTTTAATTTGACGTTTATTTGATGTTTATTTTGAAAAATATGGTACAACAAATGCGGGAGCAAGTTCGGCTTCAATGTTTGCATCAAGTTTGAATATCATGGATCCGGATTTGGACTTAATTTTAAATTTAAGACAAGAAAGCGGTAAACGGGCTAGGAGTGAGAATTTATCGAGAAACGTGTGAAAACGTAGAGGGGGGGGAGGTGAATACGTTCCCGTTTTAATAACTTAAAACTTATTGTATCAAATGTCCGTTTAAGCTTGTTCTAATATGAAAGATGTTACGTGTAGTTTATGACTAGCATAAACTTAAACCATGTTGTCACACAAGTATGATTAACAAATCACAACACAAGCAACCATATAATGCAAACATAAAAGTAAAGAGTAAGTAAAAGAAAGTGCAAACCAAACACGATGATTTATAGTGGTTCGCTCACGGAGCTCCTCTCCGCCCTAATCCAATCCCCGAGTACCCAACTCGAGAGTTACTTCACTAGATCAACAAGCTCCCTTCTCGGCGGAGAAAACCTTACACACGTCGCTTACACTTTTTCCGGTACAAAGCTAAATACCGGGTTCTAGTTCGAGGTAGAACCAACCTAACGTCGCCTATACAATTTCCGACACTAAGCTAGATGTCGAGTTCTTTACAAGGGTACAACTACTCCCATCGTCGCTTAACCTTTTTCGGGTACTAAGCTAGATACCGAGTTCTTTACAAGGGTACAACTACTCCCACTATGTTTTATGGCCCAACATAGAAACCTTGTATTTTATGGCACAAACACATAAACCACCTAATCTAGTATGAATAGATTACAATGATGATCCATGACATAAATGGGTCATGGATATGAATGGCTAATCTAAATGAACTTCCATTGATGGGAAGCCTTCAATGGATGAAGATCACAAGCTCCCTAAACTTGTTGTGAAGGATCTTCATATATGCATATGGAATCTACATGAACTTCTTGAATAAGAAGTCTTCAATCATTGAGGATGTCAAGTGCTCTTGAATCTTCATATGTTGGAATGCTATGATGGATAATGACTTCAAGATCTTCTAACCTTCATGGTGGATCAGGAAGTATGCTATGGATGATGTCTCATGATCTTGAGCTTGCTTCACAGGATCATTAACAGTGTATGCTTACAACATAATGAAAGTTAGTAACATTATGATCATTATGCAAAGGGTGATCAATGTATTATTCTACATGGTTTGCTACTGATCTAAGTGTATGAAATGGTAAAGGGAATGTGTGTTCTAGTTGCTTGAAACTATGGGTAAATAATGAGCTACTATTTATCGGAAAACTGTATAAACAGCTCACGGATTTATAAAGGGATCCGCCCTTTATACCAAAGGGATCCGCCCTTTATACCATTTGGATCCGCCGGTGTCTGACAAAAAATCTCCCAAAATCTTTCCAAATCTTGCCAAGATCTTACAAAGTCAACTTTGTTACTTAAAGATCTTACCAAAATATTTCTCAAATCTTCCTAGGATTTTCTAATGAGGTATGCCATGATATCATGTGTTATTTTCATTTTAGGATTTAAAATGTAAAACATGTAAATGTATATATGTATGTAACATGTATCCTAGTGATAATGTCGCATGTATATACTAGCTTAACTAATATATGTTTACCAAGATGTATCATGTTAGATTGACACCTAAAGTGTAATTATCCTATTTATCTTAGGAAACATGACAAATGAGGTTCTAAGTAGAATGGTTAGCCTTTTTAAAATACTTAATGACCTAGTCGTATTTTAAACATTCTAAATGGTTTGTTAAGGGTTTGATCATAATGCCACATAACAAACATGTACGAACCTGTGTTGTATCATACGAGGACTCGAGAGGTGTTGAATGTATGTTTAGACAAGATATGATTACATGTAACTTGTACATTTTATGTTATGTATCAAGTTACATGTTTGTCATCAATCAAAACAAACGAGACTGCTTGCACTAACAATCTCCCCAATGAGACTGTTTGCACTAACAATCTCCCCCTTTTTGATGATGACAAAATATGCAAACGTGATAGAAAGTAAAATGTAAAAAGTTACTTGTGTCGGTACTACCTTTAATATTACCTTCTCCGTTTACACCTTTCTCAACTCTTCTAGCCTATTACTTTCTCCGTTTACACCTTTCTCCCCTTTTTGTCGAAGCAAAAAGGGTGTGTCCTTGGAGTTAACTTCATTTTTCCCCGAAATGGCGAGCTTGCATCATCCCTAGTGAAGTTAAATAGACTACTCCAATCTCCTATGGTTGTTGCGTTCCCTAGGTTGTTTTGCGGATCCATGGATCAAATTAAGACTCTCAACCTACATCAAGATTAGTAGTGTGCAGAAGAATATATATGAAAAATGCATGATGAATGAAATGCATATATCCAACGATTCACGTGGGTAAGCTATATTGGACTATCTTGGCCTATCTCCTCCTTTTTGTCGAAACACAAAAGTGTGTCGAAGAATGAGAATTCTTAAGAATGCGAACATGCTCCCCCTTGACTGTAGCTCCCCCTTAATCAATACTCCCCGTTGCTGGGGTACCAACATATATGATGTAAGGATTATGAATGCTACAAAACAAGGATTAGTACATGATATGCTCCCTTTTGATCAATACTCCCCGTTGCTAGGGTACCGACGTATATGATCCAAGGATGAAAAATCCTACAAAATAAAGGTTAGTATAAAACAATATTTGTCCTTGGACAAGTATATGATATACACCAATGCGTGTATAGGATGCATCCTAAAAAATGTTTGACGAAGGCTCCCCCTTGCTTTAGGGTGTCAAGATAAACCTACAAAACAAAAATTAGCACAATAGGGACTATGTCTTAAGACATATATGTCATATACGACCAATGTGTATAGACGATGCAATATGAGTGCTAGATTGATAATCCTCTTGGTTTGAGAGCGTCAAGAAGCACCTATAAAAGAAGAAAAATAATCGATGCAAACTTCATCCTATGATGAGTAAGCTATATATGATCGAGCGTATATGATGATTAACCTACAATGAAATGGTTAGTGCAATATATTTTATCTCAAAGAAAAATATTATGCAACATATCAATAATCTAATCACAAACAACTTACCAATTGTGATTGTCTAATCAAGGAAAAATATGATGCAGCATACCAATTGTGATATCAATCGTGATTATCTAGTAAACCATGTTATAAAGAGTGTAATCTTCTAATAAGAATTACATTTACAAGAATATATTCCTACAAAACAATGCCTATGATGAGGATATGAAGTGGAGTTAAAGTTAGTGATGCTAGTGTTAACTCAATTGATAACTAAAGGTTGATGCAAGTAGGTTTTTCACTAATCCATGGGGTTGATGATTAGTGAAGGAGGTGATGGAAGGTGGTGGTTATACTGAATTCAGAAACTGTATAGCAAGTGCTATAAGAGTATTGAAGGCGGTTAAGGTTATGATATTATCATCTACCAAAGATGATAAATGCTCAAATGAAGGAAGTGAATATAATGATCACTTAGGAATAGAGATTCCATATACCTATATGAAAATGAAAATGACATCATATAATGAGAGTGTTGGTTGGACCAACGTGTTGAGAGTGATGGTTCTGTTTGCATTGACAATGACGTGCTTGATATGTATCAAGAATGAAAAGGATGAGATCCTATGATGGTGTTCTAGAAGATGTTCTAGACAATGAATTTGTTCTAGAGAATGATGATGTGAAAATAAATCCTAGAATCGTTGGTTGTGAGAAGGTTGTCTGTTATGAATGTTTAAAAATAGAACCGTCCTTCTTATCGAAGGGTACCGTGGGACCAAAACTTGATTTGGTCATGTTTTGTCATTTTTGATCAAACGAGGGTTCAAACTAAGGTCTATTCACTTATAACTATGGATTTGGTTTCACTAATCCTAGTCAAAGTCTAATGAGACTTGATGGTTCACATTTAAGAGATTTGTTAAACACATAATGTGTTTTTCTCTTGATGAGGTATTGGTATAAAACTGTGATATTGGGTTAATAAGGTTTGAATCACTTTGTGATTTTGTGAACTGATTTTAACTAAATGGTGTGAACCTAAGTGTTGGTACTTGAGGATGTAAGAAACATGAGTACATGTTCTTTAATGTGAAGAGACAGTTATGTGAATGAATTTCTCTTCCCCTTAATCGGTGGACATCCATCATAATGTGTGATGTTAAGAATGATGAAGCAAGTTAATGAAAGCAATGAGCTTAGTAATGTTTTTGCGGATGTTGGTTAGCATACAAAGTACTTCATCCTCGAAGTTATGTAGCTCTTCTCTATCAATGCAAGATGATCGCACGACGAGACATGTGGTTTTCTCATGGAAGGTGTATTGTTATAACTAAAGGATGATGGAGATGTTGTTAGGAAAGCGGAAGCAACAATACGATTTGGGGAGAGGTATGTTGAAAGATACCCAAACACAAATTTCAAACCTCTAAAATTTAATCCTATTAGCTTTTAAAGCTATATGCAAGAAAGTAGATCCCATAAACATATTATTAATCTAAGTAGCAATAATGGGACAGCAATTATGCAAAATAAGCATAACAAAGAGAAATAACAAACAATTTGTTGTCAATCTACAAGACAAAAGTCTTACTGACTGATGCGTGCGATGCGAGTGCTCTAATTTATACCCACGGTATGTCGTTGTGGTTTTAGCAGTATTCAAGTTTTAAATTTATATTTAGCTGACTTATCAATAACACACACACTTTAACGAGCAGTGTACCCGGTCAGTATGTATATAATGGTAAGTAGAGTGTCGATCACTAAGAGTGGAACGTATTATCTAGTTATTCTAATTAGTATTTTAATATCTTAAGTTAGCTATACAACCTAATTTAACGCAAGGGGGTTCAGCCTGAGAGACTGGCACGGTTTGGTTGCAATTAAATAATAAACTAACTAATAGGCACGAATCAGCGAATAGCACACATGTACACAGATAAATACTCGAGACAATAAGAAGACCTGTCCTGATAGTTAAGTAGCTTGTCACTTGTTTTATTGCTAGTTTTATATGAAGTGTATAGTTCGATGCAACGCACCGAGATTAAGTCCTTTCTCATTGGTTCTAATCTTATCGGCGAGTAAACCCTTAATGATTACTTATGACTATCCCATTTATCTTTCTTCCTACTTTTCTCCAGACGATAGAATGCATAGGCGATCTAATAAATAGGCGAGGAAGGGGCATGGCGACCCAAGCAATGCTCAGCTAGACACAGAGGTTATCAATGCACTAATAAAAGTCACCAAAGACATCAACATATAAACTTTAATTAATGGGAAAGCAATTTTAAGGGGAGTTGAAGTGAATGATAACATAACACAAGCCCATCAATCCTGATCAATTAAAGTGTACTAATACAATAAAACAAAACTACTTAATGAATTGAATACATGCAGGACCTTCTTACAGCTCTCGTATCTTTGTTCAAGGTGTGTCTTGTGCTGCTACTTCGACTGAATTCGGCCTAGGGCTTCTGTCCTTCGAATATCGTACGTACCAAAAGTCTCTTAATTCGTCTGGTCTTTGGGGTATTTATAGTTTTTGTCTGAGGTAAGATGCGGCGCATCTGATAAGTAGATGCGGCGCATTGACTTAACTTCGCGTGGGGTCCAAGATTAATATATTCAGGAATATTCGTACACCGCCAGAAGATGCGGCGTAACTCCATTTATAGATGCGGCGCATGTCCTCTTGTATCTTGGATCGTATCTTGTGAAATCTGGATAGTGATGCGTCGTATGTAATAAGTAAGATGCGGCGCATCTGGAGCAGAATGTCTTGATCTGGTACATTTCAGTAGACTCTTAACTTCTTGCTTGTTTTGCTCCATAATTAGTCCAAAATCGCCAAGTTTCACCAAATGCTTGTTTTTACCTGAGAATTACAAAAGTAAACGATTAAGTATCAATTCTCACAGATAATATAATAAAACAAGTCAAATAAATAGGATAAATAATGGTAATAAAATGTACTTATTTGAGTTCATCAAATATCCCCCACTTGAACTTTACTTGTCCCCAAGTAAACCTTAGAATTAATCTTATGAAAATGTATCCTAAAAGATATTAGGAATTATTTTTATATTTAAGCATGTATTCATTTTTGTCATAATCACACAACCAAACACTTAACGAATTAGAAGTAAAATAAAATAATTTGATAAAAGCAAATCTAATCGTTTAACTGTCCAGTCGTGACGAATATTCTATCATAAGCTTGGCAAGTATACACATCTCCCCCACTAAAGCCAAGGAATAACAAGTCTAAAGCGGTGAAAAGGGTTTTGAGGTTTAAGGGTTAATCATTCTCCTTAATCTCTATCGATATCAAATTCCATAAAAGGCGACAAAATCACAAATACATGATCGAATCCATGAACACGATACTTGCAATTGCTCAAATCCTTAACTCGAATAGGCTAAAGATAGGACCAAGTAATCTTCACCAATAATATTATATCAAAAAGGGCGACAAAATCATAAATACATAGCCGAATCCACGACTACGATACTTAAGATTGCTCAAATCCCTAATCTCAATAAATCAAAGGTTTGGATAAAGAATAATATAGGGTATGGATAATATTTGGGATATAAATTGGTGTAAAAATGAAAAATAAACAAAACAAATAAATTAAAATCCTAAGTGTGGTTAATCACTATCCCAACCATCCCGTGAATAAGACTCATATCATAGAATAACTCACGCTTTAACACTTGAAACACACGCTTTAGGTAGACACGAATTATACTCAACAAGATCTTAATCAAAGAATAAACCTTAGTTGGCGTTCCCATAACGTTCAACTCCCATTCAATCCATAGATATAATATATAACAACTAGTGGTGATATCGACCACTTAATACAAAACTTTACATAAGTTGGTTAAAACAAACATCCAACTTTTCCTTTTTCTTTTTCTTTTATTATTTTTTCGATTTTTTTTTTTTTTTTTTTTTTTTTTTTTTTTTTTTTTTTTTTTTTTTTTACTTGAAACATAAACATAGATGTGTAAAATTTCACCACATCACTATAATGATAACTCTGGATAATTTTTCCATACTTTTCATAACTTCAGAAATAACGGTAATAGTGAAAGTAGTAAACACACGAAAAATAAACTCAAAGTATACAATATTTACTTTCACTCCAATTGCATTGTGCAATTTCCCGACCTAACCATAGATAATGAATTACGCACGCGAACACAGGTAATGTAAGGAAACACACTTTGCCTAAAGCAATTAACCAACCACGGATTTTAATCTACAGGGTAGGCTAAGGTGTAAGGGTGTAACGAAATATTTTAACGAAGGTGTAAGAAACGAAAGGAATGGCTTTGAGTGTTTTTCTAGGGGTATCTTACTCTAAAAGTGAGAGTAACAAAAGGGTTTATACGGGGGTTAACTAACCAGTGTAGTTAGCTAATAACACATAACATATAATAGGCTATTTGGGTGTAATCCTAGAATTTTACCAATTTAGACAAGTCATTCCAATTATATAAAATAATACTTATTATGGTGGTCTCGAATAGTATACAAGCCAAGTTCTAAAGTTTACAAGTCACCGGCACACTCATAGATTTGTGAATTTTGAAAAATCACAATTTTTGAAAATAACGTCATGTGTGCAGCTATGCAACTTAGATCTTAAACAAAAACATGCTAAAAAAAATTTAAATTTTGATATATTAAGCACATTTTAAGCATATTTTGAAAAGTTTAGGACAAGTAAGTGTTCTAATTCTCCAATCCCCCCACTTAAGTTAAACAACGTCCTCGTTGTTTGTATCAAAGGTTAAAAACTGGAAAATAAAAGAATTAGAACAGAAAAACTCCCCTGAGATTTGCTCGGTATGATCCTCCATTAGTATAAGAGCAAAAATCATCTTTCTTGTGGATTAGAACGTATAAGCTTCATAATCGATATATCCACAGGAAATGCAGGAATCTATAATACCACCAAGACTTTAAACACACCTAAGTTAAGAAAATTCAAACTTTCATAATACATTAGTAGTTAGAAAAAATAAAACATAAAAATTAAAATGAAAATCATCAGGTCAGTCGATGCGCCGTATCTTATGGAAGAAGATACGCCGTATCTAGCCTGGAATAATTACGGATCAGAATAGAAGATGCGCCGCATCCTTAACCAGGGATGCGCCGCATTAAAATAAACTGATAAAAAGTTTTAAAGTTAAAATATAAATATGCGGAAAAATAAAGTAAGATATGACCAGTGCAGGAGATGCGTCGCATCTCAGAATTGAGATGCGCCGTATCCTCTGCGGGCCTGACTGACTCGACTCAGAACAGAATAATAAAAATTTTCCGGGTTGTCTCCCGGTCAGCATTTGTCTTTATTCCAGTGTCTTCAAGTTAGACTCACGTTCAGCTCATTAATATCGATCATTGAAGGAGTCGGAAACATCGCGCTCCCTCATCGCCAATTCAGTAATATTGAACACTCCTTGCTCGTCCTTAATTTCCACGCCGTTTTTCTTTAATATCTGTATAAACAAGGTTCTGTCCCTTTCGGGCAGAGATGACAAAATGATAGACGGGAAATTCTTATTATCATATAGGCATAAATAAGCAAGGTGGGGTGGTAGTTCAATAAACACATCATTATTCAAATTCGTCTTCTCAACTATTCTCCTACGTTTGTTAATTACTACGCAATCATACCACTCATCATCAGAATCATTAACAACATCGCGTCTAAGTTCGGTAGGTACATTAAGGTCAATAAATTCCTCAAAGTTCTCATGATTAGGATTAGTTGAGTTTTTTGAATCAATGTTTCTCCCATAAGCCTAGCTTCAAGATCGAGGTCCATACACTCTCTTAATCCTAGCACATAGACACCTCTAATTATGCTTTTAACAGGATCTTGGCACTTATAGACTAGTTTATTATTCCCTACCCTTAATGAGATTTTTCTTTTAAACACATCAATCTTAGCATGGGCAGTAGACAAGAAAGGTCTTCCAAGGATTAAAGGAATCTTAACATCCTCGGGCATATCTAATATAACAAAGTCTACAGGGAAAATAAACTTCTCAATCTTAACTAGCACATTATTAGCAATCCCTTCAGGTCGTTTTACCGTTTTATCAGCCAATTCAATAAGTAACTTAGTTGGTGCTAATTTTCCTAGTCCTAGGGTAGTGAATGTCTTAAGAGGCATAACACTAACACTAGCTCCTAAGTCAGCTAACACATTATTGAAAGATATATTATTAATTGAACAAGGTAAGGTAAAACTTCCTGGGACTTTTTCTTTATGAGGCAAGGCATTTAAGTCGGTTGTAGAGCTCTCTTCTTTCATTTTAGCCTTGATCTCCTCTTCAATCTTTGTCTTCTCTTTTAGTAACCTCCTTAAACTGATTAAAGAATTAAAGAAAAATTTGGGTCTTGCACCATCATTACCATTCATCGGTCTTCTCGGAAAAGGAATGTTAGGAGTGACTTCTTCAGTGGTGCTTATGGCCTTGACATGATCTCTTGGGTTGGTCTCAGTTGAGCTAGGTAAACTTCCATATCCCCTTTCTTGAAGAACTTTGCTCATTTGACCAATTTGTTGTTCCAATGCTTTGATCGAAGCTCCTTGATTTCTTGTAGTAGTGTCCGTTGAAGCTCGGATTTCTTTGATCATAGCAGTATTCTCTTCATGTCTTTTAGCAGCATCGGCCATAATTTGCTTTAGAGTGTCATCTAAAGTCTGCCTCCTTTCTTGATAAGCGGATTAAAGCTGTTCTTTTGATAGAATCCCGGGGTAGCTTCCCTAAATCTTCCTGAAGGTCGGAATGGTTGTCCAAATTGAGTGTAATATGCTTCTTCAAACGTCTCACTTTCATTCTTATTCGGGCAATCTTTAGTGTAGTGAGGTCCTTCGCATTTTTCACATCCAACTTGGGCAGCATACACTTTTTCATCACGCTTCTTCATCTCTCTACTAATTTTATCCAATTGAGCTTGAATAGCAGCAAACCCGTCAAAATTAGTGCTGCTCTTAGATCTAGTAGAGGTCCCATCGTGCCATTTTTGAGAATGATCAGTAGCTTCTTGGATCGCTTTCCTAGCATTGGCTGCACTCATTTGAGGCACAGCTCCCTTAGTGTCCAAGATTTGTCTAGTAGGCACGTCCAATCCTTGATAAAACAATATTATCTCCTGCATAGGGGTTAGATAGTGTTGAGGACATTTTACCAGTAAATCTTTAAATCGTTCCCAAGCTTGATAAAGAGTTTCATCAGGCTCTTGCTTGAAACTGTTGATAGCCTCCATCTTTTTAGCAGTCTTAGCAGGTGGACAATATCTCTTCAGGAATTTGCTCTTCAAATCTTCCCATGTAGTGATTGAACTAGCAGGTTCATTCCTTAGCCACTTGTTAGCAGCTCCTTTTAGCGAGAGTGGAAAGATTCTTAGCATGATTTGATCGTCAGTGACTCCTTCTGAAGTAAACAAATCCGCAATCTCGAGGACCTTTTCAACATGCTCATTAGCATCCTCATGTTCCGATCCACTGAAAGCATTCTCTCTTAGCTCCTTGAGAAACTGACCCTTCAATTCAAACTTTGACTTATCATCAAATTTTGGTCTAGCAACTCCTGAAGTGTAATAAGCACGGGTTTTGTTCATGTATTCCTCCATATTTGTGTTTTCGCCCATTGTTTCTGTTTCTTCTTCCTCTTTTTCTTCAGAAAAATAATCAAGCTCGAATGAACTTGAGATATCAAAGCTTTTTGTGTTGAAAAGCCTTTTAAGCGAATGAAAGACTCGTTCAGGATCTTCGAAAGGTTGAATCAAGTTCTTCGTAGAACTCCTGGTCATACACTTCCTGAAATCAACACAAAAACATCAGTAGGGTGTGCTCAAGAAAGTAATATATCAGAAAATTAACAACAAAAACGGAATACGAAAAATTAAAGTTACTGATATCTGCAGACGATGCGCCGTATCCAAAAAGTTGGATACGCCGTATCTTACAATCGTTAAAATTTAATCAGACTTTATTCAGAAAATAGATACGCCGCTTAGAAATTAGAATGCGCCGTATCAATTTTAATTATCAAAAATTGATATTTATTTAAAATTAAATGCGTCGTATTAACAAAAGTTAATGCGCCGTATTTTCGTTACGTTTCAAAATATAAGATTTTTGATTCAGAAGATACGCCGTATCGACAGAGATCGATGCGTCGTATCTGTTTAATAATTCGAAAAGTGTTTTTAATTAAAATAATAGATACGCCGTATCTGCTAAAGCAGATGCGCCGTATGGCGTTATCGTTTAGAAATTTTTTTTTATCAAAAACAGATACGCCGTATCTTGGGGAAAAGATGCGTCGTATCGAATTAATTAAACGCGTTGTATTTTATAAAAATTAAACGCAATACGCCGTATCTGAGAAATCAGATACGCCGTATCGTTTGAATAAGCTCAGAACAACGATAGCAGTATGCAGAAAATACGAAAAATAAAAACAAATAAAAACACAAACGAAAACAAACAAAAATAAAACAAATAACACACAAAACAGAAAATATGCAAAATAATACAATGAATGCAAATTAACCTAATATACAACAGAGTTAGCGGTTAGATTAAAAATTAAAAAGAAAAACCTAATTAAAATACTAATCAAATTAACAGATAATAACAATTCACTCCCCGGCAGCGGCGCCAAAAACTTGATGCGTGCGTGCGAGTGCTCTAATTTATACCCACGGTATGTCGTTGTGGTTTTAGCAGTATTCAAGTTTTAAATTTATATTTAGCCGACTTATCAATAACACACACACTTTAACGAGCAGTGTACCCGGTCAGTATGAATATAATGGTAAGTATTTTAATATCTTAAGTTAGCTATACAACCTAATTTAACGCAAGGGGGTTCAGCCTGAGAGACTGGCACGGTTTGGTTGCAATTAAATAATAAACTAACTAATAGGCACGAATCAGCGAATAGCACACACGTACACAGATAAATACTCGAGACAATAAGAAGACCTGTCCTGATAGTTAAGTAGCTTGTCACTTGTTTTATTGCTAGTTTTATATGAAGTGTATAGTTCGATGCAACGCACCGAGATTAAGTCCTTTCTCGTTGGTTCTAATCTTATCGGCGAGTAAACCCTTAATGATTACTTATGACTATCCTATTTATCTTTCTTCCTACTTTTCTCCAGACGATAGAATGCATAGGCGATCTAATAAATAGGCGAGGAAGGGGCATGGCGACCCAAGCAATGCTCAGCTAGACACAGAGGTTATCAATGCACTAATAAAAGTCACCAAAGACATCAACATATAAACTTTAATTAATGGGAAAGCAATTTTAAGGGGAGTTGAAGTGAATGATAACATAACACAAGCCCATCAATCCTGATCAATTAAAGTGTACTAATACAATAAAACAAAACTACTTAATGAATTGAATACATGCAGGACCTTCTTACAGCTCTCGTATCTTTGTTCAAGGTGTGTCTTGTGCTGCTACTTCGACTGAATTCGGCCTAGGGCTTCTGTCCTTCGAATATCGTACGTACCAAAAGTCTCTTAATTCTTCTGGTCTTTGGGGTATTTATAGTTTCTGTCTGAGGTAAGATGCGGCGCATCTGATAAGTAGATGCGGCGCATTGACTTAACTTCGCGTGGGGTCCAAGATTAATATATTCAGGAATATTCGTACACCGCCAGAAGATGCGGCGTAACTCCATTTATAGATGCGGCGCATGTCCTCTTGTATCTTGGATCGTATCTTGTGAAATCTTGATAGTGATGCGCCGTATGTAATAAGTAAGATGCGGCGCATCTGGAGCAGAATGTCTTGATCTTGTACATTTCAGTAGACTCTTAATTTCTTGCTTGTTTTGCTACATAATTAGTCCAAAATCGCCAAGTTTCACCAAATGCTTGTTTTTACCTGAGAATTACAAAAGTAAACGATTAAGTATCAATTCTCACAGATAATATAATAAAACAAGTCAAATAAATAGGATAAATGATGGTAATAAAATGTACTTATTTGAGTTCATCACTAACAAAAGATGTGAATATCATAGAAATCATAACATCTTATGTAAATAAAAACAAATATTCATCTACTAGACAAAAAGCTACCACATAGCATAGAGACAAATAATCATATTGCAAGATAGCATGACATTGTTTTAGATACTACATTGTGAAATTGTTTTGAAGTTGGGCTTAGTTACTTAAGCATACTTACTTATTAATTAACACAATGATCTATGTGTAAAATAAAATGACTTCTAAATGTTCATCATACCAAAAAGCACTTAGACATATAAGTGCACACATGGAAAATAAATAGTGTGACATGATCACAAAAGTAATGAAATGACAGGTTCATACAAACAATTCTAACATTTTAGAAGCATGCATCATTTAGACTATACTACAAAAAAGCTCAATGAATGTCAACTAAAGACAAGAGCTATCTAACACCATGTATTAAGAATGACATATCGTGAGTTAACAAGAACCATGTTAATCTTATGAAATATCATATAACAGGGATCATGCGGATCATGTTATCATCTAGTAGCATGAAACATATATAAGCATGTAAACAAAACCTTTCAAAGGTTTACACATTTGATTATCAATCAAATAATTATCATGATAAAGTCAAGACATTTAAACATATCAAACACATAACATGTAATCAACACATATGTAATGTAAGTGATTTTACTAAGAAAAATCACATCTACTACTGAATTGATTAATATTACTAAGACAAGATAAAATATCATCTTTTAATACTTACTTTAGGCAAGTATAGGAATAAAGATTTTTCAAGTTGGAGAATGAATATGAGACTATTACTAGCGGTGCTTAATTCAGGCTAAACACGACCATTTTTACGGGTGATTCCACATACCCAACTTCTCTGCTGGAAGCAATTTACCCATTAGGTTAAATTGAGTTTCTAGTGCAATAAATTCTCTAGTAGTCATTCTCATGTCTGAAAAATGGGAATATTCCTATTTTTTTGCCCATTAAAGTATAAAAAGGTGATAATTCACCCAGACATGACTTAATGAGACTCAACTATATCTATTAAAACTAAGGTGATGAAGATGTCATGTTGTACACGGAAATTTGACAAATATGTGTCAACAGATTTTAATCTTTGTGTTTGGAATCTAAGGTTGAATGATCAAAAAGGTGACATCTTTTATGTTGAGTTTAAGTATGTGTTATGCAAGTGATGTGAACATCTAAGATCAAGAGATGTGTTTGTGTGTGATAGTTGAATATGTTAAGAACGTTCTCAAGAAAGTTCTTTGGAACAAGTATCTAAATAAAGTTACCAACTTTAATAGATCCTTTGAATGCTTCGGAGATGTGGATATGCACAAGATTTGACCAAGGTTTGGTTATGATGTACGCTTGAAGGGAAATAGATACATAAAGTATCTTTCAACAAATAATGTAATACCTGAAATTTAGAAAGCATGTAAATGACCAAAATACCCCTAAAAACTTAAAAGTTAATTAAAATCACTTATAAAGTTCCAAATTAATTCCGAATCTCTGGAAATGAACTACATATGAAGTGAAATAATTTTGAGACAGCATTTTAACATTTATACATGTCCAAAAAAAATACTTGTTACACACAACATATATATTTATATACCAAAAATATTTATTAAATTAATTATGTGTATTTATAAAACATTTTAAATTAAGATAGGAACAAATAAATATGGAAATAAAATCAAATCATTGAATTTTGATTTTGTCATTATTGTGGCCGAGTCTTAGGCCATATTTTCCCCCTATTCGGCCCTATCATTATTTAGTTTCCCTTTTCCCTATTTTCTTTACACCGAAATACTTATCAAACACACACAAAATCCCTTTTGCTACATCCGAATTTCTGGAGGTCTTTGGATATTTTTCTGGTTTTTTTTATCATTCAAGGAAGCTAGGAAAAATAGGATTTGGTCGTGGGATTGCTTGGTTTGATCCGTGGTTATTTTTCTTGTCGCGTTTTCATCCGAGGTACACATAATTCCTACGCCTAATTCACACGTTTTAAAATTTGTATGGCATTTTTCTCATGATCATTACATCATATATGATTCATATAAATTGGCTAAATTGACCCATGCAAGCTTGATTGATCGTAATAATTTTTAATGCTTAAAACGTACCATAAATCCAAATATATTCATACGATTTCTCTGAGGCTTGTACATAATTTTTATGGGTTCTATAATCATCATATCACTCTGGAAAAATGACTTTTTGATTTTTTTTGAAGCTTGTATGAATCGTGGTTAATTATTTTGTTTATCGGATTTTTGGAAAATAATATAAAAACTAACTAACGATTTAGGGTTAGGGTTTTCTGGATGGATCTGGTCATTTAATGCATTTTAAGGTTGTTGGATGATGATGTAATGATTGGATGAATTTTGGTTAGGGTTTGTTGATTAAAAAGTATTACCGATTGAGTTTTTAAATTAAAAGGGTGTGTTTTGTAATTTTTAAAACTTGTGGGATATTTTTGTAAGTCACTTTAGATCTGGGGTAATATGAGAAAAATATAATATAAGGGTGTCATGTGTCAATTTATAATTTAAAGGTTTATTTGGTAATTATATAATTATTTATTATTCGGTTTGTATTTAATTAAAAAGAGGGACTAAGTGTAAATTTTGGAAACTTGATGTTATTCTGTGTAAATAATGTTATTAAGGGTGTAATGTGTAATTTTGAGGATTTATGGGCTAAATATATAATTTTTACTAAATTATGATTTGATTTATAAGTTTTGTAAAGTTAAGTGACCAAATGTGTAAATTCTGAATTTTGAGGGATCTGATTCATACTATACATAATTCTGAGGTTACATTCTGTAATTTTTAAAATGAGGTGCTTGTTTGGTATATGTGAATATTGTAGGGATTTAATTGTGAATATTGTAAATAGAAGGTTTGTTTTGTAAATTATGTAACTAGAGGGGTATAAAGTGTAAATTGTGAAACTTAAGAGATTAAAATGTCATTCTGAATAAAGTGTGTATTTAAATCAGTAACTTAAAGTATTTTCATGTTAGACCTTTGAATTTAATGAATT
Organism: Artemisia tridentata subsp. tridentata; assembly: GCA_021014915.2. Classification (NCBI taxonomy): domain Eukaryota; kingdom Viridiplantae; phylum Streptophyta; class Magnoliopsida; order Asterales; family Asteraceae; genus Artemisia; species Artemisia tridentata. The sequence continues at coordinate 322,436,070 of CP139507.1, read as the reverse complement.
TACAATTAAAACCCTAAACTATGTAAACTTGTCATAATTAACCTTAAACTTTTGTAACTTATTAAAATATACCTTATACCCATAATAATCCTTAAATAAGGACTTAACTTAATCTGAGATATTAATATCTTGCTAAATATAGAAATCTGTTAAATCTGGAAAGTTACTTAAAATGGAAAGGTAAACTAAAAGTAATAATCTGAGTTAGAATATTTTGTAATTCCGTCTTCTACTCCTTTAGGTGTGAAGAAGGAGAAGCCTTGATCTGTTCAGTGTTTGTTTGCTTTCTTGTTTATCTGCTTTGCTAACAAGGTACATATATTCTGCCCTTTTTCAGTAAGGGTTTTTCATTTCCTTTTCTTTCAGTTTTTCATTTTCCTTATTAGGATTCCCTATACCATTGCTATGTTCCCTTCTGTTTGTGAACCTTTCATGTGATCTCTTTGTTTTGTGAGCCTTCTATGATCTCTCTCATGTTCTGATCTGTTTTACTTCTGAGTTGATGTCCTTATTATAATCCTCTTTGCTTTGAACCTTTTGCATGATTCCCTTTTGTTACGACCTCTGATATAAAAATCTGTTATGTGAAAACCTTTTTAATTATGACCTGGAAATGTTTTGAGAAAAATCAGTTATTTTAAAAGAATGATTACGAATGGTGATATGATACTATTTTTATATGACATTTGTTAACTTTTGTGGAAACTAGTTTAAAGAATATTTTTATGAAAAACCATTTTGCAAGATTATTTTATGAAAACTATTCTGAAAGATCATTTTATTGAAAACCATTATTAAAGGATTGCTTTAAATGAACTTTTGACAGGAACTTCTAAAATGAACTTTTGCTACGAACTTTAATTATGAACCTGTGAAATTCTTTTCTGAACCATTTGATATAGTTGTGGAGTTTATTAGACTCCTTGGATCGTTTTGAGCCTTAGGGTTCAACAATAACTATGAATAAATATGCACAGCGGAATTAAAACAAATCACAGTTATTGACACAAAGTTTTTCTTCATTATCACAATCAGCCTCAATATGACACGGTTACTCAACAGTAACAGGGATCAAGAGATCCTTGAGGCTACGAACAAACTTGTTTAAGCATTTATAATCACACGCCTAAACACACACACATACACCTTTCTGATATTTACATTGTGGAAGACATGATAAACTACGTACCCTGCCTCTCTTTATATAATAGAGAGTGCTAGGGTTTACAAAGAGATAAGACTAAATAATATAAAATAATAAGTTATTTCCTGTATCTTTAATCATTGTAGCTTTCTCTCTTTGTCATCTTTAGTCCTTCTTGTTTCATTCTTTTATTTATTTTGTCACATCAAATCTATAAAACCCAACAATCTTCCCCTATTTGATGATGACAAAACAAACAAAGTCTTGTACGAACTTCCCTAGACGAAGTAGCAGAAGTTGAGATGTGATCATCTCCCTGAATGAAACAAACTGTCTTCCCCTTAATCCATGCCATGCCATCACAATATTTCTTCCCCTTTTTGTTATCAACAAATAGAGAACGAATAAACAATATAAACTTCCCCTCGAGTGATGCATGTACATAAAATGATTCTTCAAATCTGTAGGCTTTATATACTGTTGAAGAAAAATAATCATCACCAATTTGATGTTGAAGTAGAAGAAACCAACCTTGTGTCCTATGCCTTGTACTAAATACGACTTCGAACGTATACTTAACGTATAGGGAGACCTCAATCTCTTGACCATAACCACTGAGCACAATAACGTAACTCCTTCAAGTGTTTTGTCAATTCTTAGTCACTTGAACGAACAAACAAGTATCTTAAAACAGATGGGAACATTTAAGATATGATAAGACACAACCTTGATAAATTCAACCGCATCATCAAAGAAATAATAAATAATCCTCTCCTCCAATAAGAAAATTAATGCGAGCCTTTAAAACTTTAACGAACAAATAAACCAAAAACAATCTTCTTCGTGTGTGTGAACTTCCCCTGTGTGTGTGTAAACCAATAAACATACTTACTTCCCCCCACTGCTCGTAAATTATGCAAGTATCAATCGTGTAAACCCAGCAATAACGTAGCAGCAGAGAGTAAGTCCAACAGCAGAGTCAATATGCGTATCAGCAGAGTGAATTATGTCGAGCAGCAGAGTGAAATTACCACCGACAGCAGAGTAAAATAACTTAGCAGCAGAGTATAATATATGCAGCAGTAGAGTAATAAGCGTAACAGCACTGTGTAATCCCAATTAAATACCAAATACTGATCTGCTACTTCACGCATTAATAAAGATCGACCAATTTGACCACTCAGTACTGACAAACCTTCTTCTCACAATCAATAAAGTACGAGGTTGAATTTTGTGAATCGATTACACTGACGAGCGACAACCTCTGACCAACAATAGATAAATAATACAACTGACCAGTACACAACTAATTTGATACGATATTACCTTGACAAAAGACAAAGAATTCGTCTGACCAAAGTAACTCCTACCAATAGCAATACTTCTTCCACCGATCAGCCCCAAAAATTCCTTTTATCCACCGATCAATTAATTAAAGCAGTACGATGATAACTTATTAATGCCATGACCACTTGCAGAAGACAACAAATCAAATTTAATATCTTTGATCCATGTGATAAATATTCAATCAGATCGAATCCTCTTTTAACAGATGAGTAAGCGACAAACTGATTGACTCACTGACCAGAATGCAATCAAATTAATTCTTGTAAATCAATTCCACCGATTGATAAAAATTCAGGCCCACAATTGATAAAAATTCCACCAATTGAATATTACAATCGATCAATAAATGAATAAAATTCAGGTCCACAACAGATGACCTTTTCCACCGACCCACTATCTTAAAAAATTCGATCAATCAGTAATTCATTATCTTCAACCAATTTTCTCTTTTGACGCTAATAAATACCGCAGCATAAAATTGAACAATAACAAATTAAAAACTTCGATACCTTAAAACCTGTTTGCGAATCTGCATCTGTCGACACCAATAAACTTTGTGGATCCCTAGGTAACGAGCTCCCCAAGCTCTGATACCAATTGTGGAGTTTATTAGACTCCTTGGATCGTTTTGAGCCTTAGGGTTCAACAATAACTATGAATAAATATGCACAGCGGAATTAAAACAAATCACAGTTATTGACACAAAGTTTTTCTTCATTATCACAATCAGCCTCAATATGACACGGTTACTCAACAGTAACAGGGATCAAGAGATCCTTGAGGCTACGAACAAACTTGTTTAAGCGTTTATAATCACACGCCTAAAAACACACACACACACCTTTCTGATATTTACATTGTGGAAGACATATTAAACTACGTACCCTGCCTCTCTTTATATAATAGAGAGTGCTAGGGTTTACAAAGAGATAAGACTAAATAATATAAAATAATAAGTTATTTCCTGTATCTTTAATCATTGTAGCTTTCTCTCTTTGTCATCTTTAGTCCTTCTTGTTTCATTCTTTTATTTATTTTGTCACATCAAATCTATAAAACCCAACAATAGTCCTTTTAATCTGAACTTAAAACTTTGATATAAAACTTAATCTAATAAACTCTGATTTGAACCTTTGATATTTAATTCTGAAACTACTTGACATGAACCTTATGCCATGAACCCTTAGATATGACACTCTGTTTATTATATAACATCTGACCTTGACCACAGTCTGATATCCGAGCCAATCACTAGGCATGAGGGTTTCATGTCCATGTCATTGATGCACCTTTGACATGACTCTAGGGCAGGAGAGTGATGACCTGTTCCGTCCCTTATTTGTTATCTGCTATAACCATTATGATTATGATTTGTCTGCAAGGGGCGTATGGATGCATCCTAGATTTGATCTGTATCTGGTTAATTGTTATTTGTTAATTGTTATATTTATCTGGTGACTGATGGTGTGTGCGATACACGTCTTTCACATATATCTGGGAGCTGATCACTCCAATTTGATACATGAGGTCACCCCTCATATTATCTGGTTACTTGAGAGGTATCCCCTCTAGATTGCTTATATGGTTACACTGTTATGATATTATCTGTTATCTGGGCTCGTGATGGATTTCTGTTTTCCTTATCTTATAAATCTTAATTGTTTCCTTTTTATTGTTTTTCTTTTCTTTTTCCTTAAACCTGATTCCTTATTTATTCCTTACTCTTATTTCTTCACTCTGATTATATTTGTATAATCTGTATTCCTGATTTTCTTTGTACTGCCATCTGTTACTGTTTTGTTATCGTTATATCTGTTCACTGAGCTCTCGTAGCTCAGCCGCATTTCTTTTCCTGCGGCAGGTTTTAGTAGGAAGCTGGGAATGAGTGGAGAGTGTACCTTTGGACTTAGAAGATTGGATAGCTATTCTGGATTAGAGTTGACTAGAAGATAATATATTATAGAATTAGTGTTTTTGGAAAGTTTTCATTTGTAACCTTGTAGATTAAGTATTTCATTTGTAATCCTTTGAGATTTTTGTATTACTGTAGATGTATGCTTTGTTTTGATCTGATATGAATCCATTATTGTGATATCTTTACCCTTGTCGGGTTGGGGTGTTACAATTTATGGTATCAGAGAGACAGGCTGCGACTCGTAATACATTTACCCTTGACCTGTGAAGTCTGGACCACTAAGTTTCCACTGTAGGCGCTCGTAGGACAACCTTTGAGAATTTGCTTTAGGATTTCCCTATAGGAACTAAAATTCTGACTAGTGAGGAATGGGTAGACTATAAGTCATATGTTTAAGTAGCATTGCTTCCGCATCACTCTGATTCGTGTCTCGCTTTTGGTTAAAGACTATTGAAATCACATGGGAAAATTAGAGCTTATGCCTTGCACCACCTAAAAATTGAAACCTAAATAAAACCTGAAGCATTGAAATTGCATAGTAATTGTCTGACACTATTTGATCCTTGCCTTCAGATTCCGACTCCAACCTCTGAACCTTTTGTTAATCATTCTGATGCCTCTTCGGGCATTCTGAGAATTCCCTTGACGATGATATACTTGATACATTCTGTTAGTTGTGTCTTGTTCCAAATAATCATCTATGAATCTTTTGACACTAATTTGATTTTGTCTTAACTATCCCTTTTTCCATAAGAAGTCTGGTGTTCTTATAAGGGTTGATTGATTGATCATTTAATATTGGCAACTATCCTCCTATGTCTCACCTTTGGCGTTTGAAACAATTTTGGAACCCCTGCCATGATTACCGATTGTTAAACTTTTGCTGCCACTACCTGATTTTGACCTTCACTTTCGACCTGTTGGATAAACAGTCTGATATCTTTCCGACCATCCCGAAGGCCGTGTAACCCTAATGTGTTTGACACCTTCTATAAATTCATTACCGTACTGGATATAAATGTATCATCTGATACTATTCTGCCTTGCAAATCCATTACTACTCCTATTAAAACTCTAGTGATTATTAACCTTGGGTATATAAGTTTATTCCCTCCCTTGAATGATGAATCTTATTTGCCAATCAGTTTTCCTTTGGAAGGATTTGATGCAAATACTATCTCTGTATGGGATTGTTAACTGAGTATGATGATGCTGATAACCGATTTTCATACGCCTCACTTTTGACAGTTATACGATGTTCGTATTACAGATGATTCACAACCTACCTGCCATTTATGCTAAAAGGTTAAACAAAACTCCAACACCTTGAACTGTTCGCTTATCTATCCCCAACACCTTGATGAACCATGTCCCTGACTCTGATATATGAACTATCCGTCTGGTTTAATGACCATATTCGTTCTGCGGATCTGTTTACTATTGATATACTTGATTTTGGAAATCTTTGAGTATTGACTGGCTGGCTCTTCGTAAAAGCTACCATAGACTACCGTATTTGAAATGTGATCCTTAACAATCTGCTCCACCCTACTTTTGTTATGATAACCGTTAACCGCTCAAATCTGTTAAGCTTAAAACTGCTATGGAAATACTTACCCTGATCTCATTTGATCGTCAAATTCTCCTGACACCTATTAGTATCCACCATTAGAAAGTTTTGGCATTGGAAGTTTTGTTGTACAAATTTTCTGGTGCTTTCTGATGAAACTTTTGGGTATCTCTCCTGATTGAGAAGTAGAATTGACTTTGAACCGATATCAGCTGACGAACCATGATACTCTTGAAGTTGAGAGATTGAAGAAGCTGATGTAATATGTTTTTGTCCACCTCAGTGTTCCCTTTGAATACCCTATTAAATTATGAAGAAGAAAGAGAAAATTTTGCGTCTGCATATCAACTATCGTAAACCTAACCGTAATTCTAACCATAATCACTTTTCATTCCCGAGTATCAATGATTAAATTATTCATATCCTTGTAAATTATGTATCAGACGACCTCATTTAATGCCTGAAGGATTGAAGAAGCAACCACAAGAACTCCTAAGATAGGAGATGACTAACTGAGAGCAACTTCCGTAAAGTATTTCAGTTATATTCGTAAAGATTGGTGATGTGAATTAGATATGAAGTTTTCCCCGGAACGATTGATGAAAACCGTTTTCGTACTCATTGTGACCATTATGAGTCTTAAATAATGCCAATAGTATTGGCTAATAAGAATCATGTTTTCGCGAGTATTTGGACAATTGTCATAGTATGACAACATGTTTATGCTCTGAGACGAACGAGGAACATGTAGACCATCTTCGTATTAAATGGAATGACCTTTGTTCTGGAAGAGTAGATTTGATTGGCGTTCAGAGATTGTAGCAGACACCACTACCAGGCATCCGGTGACGACAGCAGTCTGAGTTAGCGAATTCCGAACTGTGCTAGTAGACCTGTCCAAGACTCGCAGTCTTGCTTCTCTATTCATTTTAGTTGTACTAAGATGAATTGAGAGCAGAAGCAGACTTGAGAATGGAAATTGAGATCATGATTTTGAATGGAAGAAAATTCTGAAGCGAACGTTTGTGTTTGGAAGAATTAATTCTGTGATGGATGAAGCTATGGATGACGTAATTCATTTCCTCTTGACCTATTTAAATTTCTGTTACCTGATGATGAAATCCTTTGAATGATTTAGGTTCCCTATTAGTAATTCCGCTCTGTGTCCATTCTGCGTATGTTGGACGATGGTTTTGTTATGTGAAATTGGACGAATGAAGGATGATCTGATGCTTTTAACGAGGTACCAAATTCTGATAGACATTCTGGGACTTCCGTTAACTCTTTCGAGTGATTAGTTCTCCTCTTAGTTAGGGTTTTCGATTTTGATGAACTCTGAGACCGTAGGAAGACTAGGTGGATTAAGATAAGTTGTTCTGTTCACAACTTGAGATAAAGTATGACCATCATGAGGGCATATTTATATGATGCCAGTATTATGACGTCTGGCCAACATGATAATACTTACATCATATAACGTGCGTTGGTTGTGGGCATAGGATATTTCGAGGAGTGCCTTAGAGCTTTGGAAATTCTGATAACTGTTGAGAGTATCTGCATTAGTGAGACCTTAAGTTCATTCTAACTGTACGCGTAATCTGCTTTCACCGTTATGTAAATTGATACGTCTGGATTCTCGTCACGCATTCTGCTGACCTCTGAACTTCCGATAATAATCTTAGGTTCTGTTATAGAACTTCCGCCAATTGATGTTATCAACAATCTATTTTCTGTATGTCCTCATCTGATTTGTCTAATCAAATCCTGTGGACGGCATATCCATCAAAATCCTGTGTAGTTCTTACGTCTCTTCCGAGAAAATCCGATTATCATCTGTTACGTTCGATATATTATTCTTTTGATCTGGATTCGGTATGATTTGTCTTTCTGAGGAAACCGAAGTTTTGACCTACAATATAGAGTCATAAGAACCAAGTCTTTCATATTTCTGATCACAGTCAGTTGTGTTTCCGTTTCGTTTCACCTCAATTTTCGAGGACGAAAATTTTTTTTAGAGGGGAAGAAGTTGTAATACCTGAATTTTAGAAAGCATGTAAATGACCAAAATACCCCTGAAAACTTAAATGTTAATTAAAATCACTTATAAAGTTCCAAATTAATTCCGAATCTCTGGAAACGAACTACATATGAAGTGAAATAATTTTGAGACAACATTTTAACATTTGTACATTCCAAAAAAAATACTTGTTACACACAACATATATATTTATATACCGAAAATATTTATTAAATTAATTATGTGTATTTATAAAACATTTTAAATTAAGATAGGAACAAATAAATATGGAAATAAAATCAAATCATTGAATTTTGATTTTTTCAATATTGTGGCCGAGTCTTAGGCCATATTTTCCCCCTATTCGGCCCTATCATTATTTAGTTTCCCTTTTCCCTATTTTCTTTACACCGAAATACTTATCAAACACACACAAAATCCCTTTTGCTTCATCCGAATTTCTGGAGGTCTTTGGATATTTTTTTGGTGTTTTTCATCATTCAAGGAAGCTAGGAAAAATAGGATTTGGTTGTGGGATTGCTTGGTTTGATCCGTGGTTATTTTTCTTGTCGCGTTTTCATCCGAGTTACACATAATTCCTACGCCTAATTCACACATTTTAAAATTTGTATGGCATTTTTCTCATGATCCTTACATCATATATGATTCATATAAATTGGCTAAATCGACCCATGCAAGCTTGATTGATCGTAATAATTTTTAATGCTTAAAACGTACCATAAATCCAAATATATTCATACGATTTTTCTGAGGCTTGTACATAATTTTTATGGGTTCTATAATCATCATATCACTCTGGAAAAATGACTTTTTGATTTTTTGAAGCTTGTATGAATCGTGGTTAATTATTTTGTTTATCGGATTTTTGGAAAATAATATAAAAACCTAACTAACGATTTAGGGTTAGGGTTTTCTGGATGGATCTGGTCATTTAATGCATTTTAAGGTTGTTAGATGATGATGTAATGATTGGATGAATTTTGGTTAGGGTTTGTTGATTAAAAAGTATTACCGATTGAGTTTTTAAATTAAAAGGGTGTGTTTTGTAATTTTTAAAACTTGTGGGATATTTTTTTAAGTCACTTTAGATCTGGGGTAATATGAGAAAAATATAATATAAGGGTGTCATGTGTCAATTTATAATTTAAAGGTTTATTTGGTAATTATATAATTATTTATTATTCGGTTTGTATTTAATTAAAATAGAGGGACTAAAGTGTAAATTTTGGAAACTTGATGTTATTCTGTGTAAATAATGTTATTAAGGGTGTAATGTGTAATTTTGAGGATTTATGGGCTTAATATATAATTGTTACTAAATTATGATTTGATTTATAAGTTTTGTAAAGTTAAGGGACCAAATGTGTAAATTCTGAATTTTGAGGGATCTGATTCGTACTATACATAATTCTGAGGTTACATTCTATAATTTTTTAAAATGAGGTGCTTGTTTGGTATATGTGAATATTGTAGGGATTTAATTGTGAATATTGTAAATAGAAGGTTTGTTTTGTAAATTATATAACTAGAGGGGTATAAAGTGTAAATTGTGAAGCTTAAGAGATTAAAATGTCATTCTGAATAAAGTGTGTATTTAAATCAGTAACTTAAAGTATTTTCATGTTAGACCTTTGAATTTAATGAATTTACAATTAAAACCCTAAACTATGTAAACTTGTCATAATTAACCTTAAACTTTTGTAACTTATTAAAATATACCTTATGCCCATAATAATCCTTAAATAAGGACTTAACCTAATCTGTGATATTAATATCTTGCTAAATATGGAAATCTGTTAAATCTGGAAAGTTACTTAAAATGGAAAGGTAAACTAAAAGAAATAATCTGAGTTAGAATATTTTGTAATTCCGTCTTCTACTCCTTTAGGTGTGAAGAAGGAGAAGCCTTGATCTGTTCAGTGTTTGTTTGCTTTCTTGTTTATCTGCTTTGCTAATAAGGTACAGATATTCTGCCCTTTTTCAGTAAGGGTTTTTCATTTCCTTTTCTTTCAGTTTTTCATTTTCCTTATTAGGATTCCCTATACCATTGCTATGTTCCCTTCTGTTTGTGAACCTTTCATGTGATCTCTTTGTTTTGTGAGCCTTCTATGATCTCTCTCATGTTCTGATCTGTTTTACTTCTGAGTTGATGTCCTTATTATAATCCTCTTTGCTTTGAACCTTTTACATGATTCCCTTTTGTTACGACCTCTGATATAAAAATCTGTTATGTGAAAACCTTTTTAATTATGACCTAGAAATGTTTTGAGAAAAATCAGTTATTTTAAAAGAATGATTATGAATGGTGATATGATACTATTTTTATATGACATTTGTTAACTTTTGTGGAAACTAGTTTAAAGAATATTTTTATGAAAAACCGTTTTGCAAGATTATTTTATGAAAACTATTCTGAAAGATCATTTTATTGAAAACCATTATTAAAGGATTGCTTTAAATGAACTTTTGACAGGAACTTCTAAAATGAACTTTTGCTACGAACTTTAATTATGAACCTGTGAAATTCTTTTCTGAACCATTTGATATAGTCCTTTTAATCTGAACTTAAAATTTGATATAAAACTTAATCTGATAAACTCTGATTTGAACCTTTGATATTTAATTCTGAAACTACTTGACATGAACCTTATGCCATGAACCCTTAGATATGACACTCTGTTTATTATATAACATCTGACCTTGACCACAGTCTGATATCCGAGCCAATCACTAGGCATGAGGGTTTCATGTCCATGTCATTGATGCACCTTTGACATGACTTTAGGGCAGGAGAGTGATGACCTGTTCCGTCCCTTATTTGTTATCTGCTATGGCCATTATGATTATGATTTGTCTGTAGGGGCGTATGGATGCATCCTAGATTTGATCTGTATCTGGTTAATTGTTATTTGTTAATTGTTATATTTATCTGGTGACTGATGGTGTGTGCGATACACGTCTTTCATATATATCTGGGAGCTGATCACTCCAATTTGATACATGAGGACACCCCTCATATTATCTGGTTACTTGAGAGGTATCCCCTCTAGATTGCTTATATGGTTACACTGTTATGATATTATCTGTTATCTGGGCTCGTGATGGATTTCTGTTTTCCTTATCTTATAAATCTTAATTGTTTCCTTTTTCTTGTTTTTCTTTTCTTTTTCCTTAAACCTGATTCCTTATTTATTCCTTACTCTTATTTCTTCACTCTGATTATATCTGTATAATCTGTATTCCTGATTTTCTTTGTACTGCCATCTGTTACTGTTTTGTTATCGTTATATCTGTTCACTAAGCTCTCGTAGCTCAGCCGCATTCTTTTCCTGCGGCAAGTTTTAGTAGGAAGCTGGGAATGAGTGGAGAGTGTACCTTTGGACTTAGAAGATTAGATAGCTATTCTGGATTAGAGTTGACTAGAAGATAATATATTCTAGAATTAGTGTTTTTGGAAGTTTTCATTTGTAACCTTGTAGATTCAGTATTTCATTTGTAATCCTTTGAGACTTTTGTATTACTGTAGATGTATGCTTTGTTTTGATCTGATATGAATCCATTATTGTGATATCTTTAACCTTGTCGGGTTGGGGTGTTACAAATAAGATTATCATGCTTATGAAAACAAGTATGACAAGATGAGGGGGATAGTTCATAGAACTTGTAGGTGTAATGAAATCTCTTGTAACATAACCATTTATGTTGCAAGGAGATAATGATGCATAGGATATACATTATCCTAAACGCATGATTTCTAAGACATGATGTTTTCCCAAACATCATGTTTTCCTAAATGAATCCAAAGTGTTTGATAGTCCTAAATAAACTTGGGGATGACACGAAGAATTCACTTGAGTTTCTTATGTATTCTCCTCAAGAGTCATTGTTACTTGGGGTGCATGAGGTTGTCTTTGAGATTTTGCATTTTAACATATGTTGTTAAAATATTGATTTGAGACATAAGCAGAAGCTTGGTGACAAAGTATTACTAATACTTTGATTACTTGTGAAAGTTGTACTACTTAAACCTAGTGTAAATGAATGTGAGCTTCATGCTCATTTGATGTTCAAGGTTCTAATCCTATAGGTGGTAAAGTGTTTGGACAAAAAAATGTGTGAATTGTCGGGAACACCCTGACCCGGGTGCGGGTACCTTTTGGCACCAGCCATTGTGCACCCCACAAGGAATAGCTCCGACAACTCTCCTGGGACATTATATGCTCGGAGCATTTAAGTGGCTTGAGAGTGAGGGTATTGGATGGAGATGAAGGATTCATGAAGGATGTTGGGAGGGTTTACACTTTACACAAGTGTATTGTAGCACGTTCTTAGAGTACTATTAATCATCAATATATTATTGGTTTGTACTTTTATTATTTGATATCTTAGACTAGCAAGATCATTGGACAATTTTTCCACTGAAAAATGATTGGATGAAATCTTGAGATGCTTGATTTGTACTTGTTGACTTGAATAAAGCGATCAAATTCTATAATAGCACATCTTATTATCATTAACTTATACTCTATTAACTTATGGACTTCAGCTAATTTAAGTTCAATGACTTATGTGTGATTTTGGGAGAAGTTCATAGGTTTTTCAGTCATATTCCTATGAACTACAGAGTAACTAAAAGATTCACTTGTTTTCCTATCATCCTATGACTAGCGGTTTGACAATATCGGCTTTGGAATGTTTAGCTATGACCCACATTCTTGACGTATTTGGCTTAGAACATGTAAACGCACTACAACAAAAGAGAGGACGGGCGAGGAAGTCCCCACCGAAAGTCGCTAAACGACAAAAACGACGCTGAGCTGGCACAAAGTCTCGCTGACCGTTTACTAAATTTTCAACGCAACCTTTTGGCGGGGACATGTCCCCGCCGAAAGTGTTTTTCATATTTGCCAAAATTTGACCAAACTTGGAACTCTTAATTGTTCCCGGGTTTTTTTCCCGCTCTCACTTTTAACGGGGACACGTCCTAGCCAAAAGTTAAGATGCACAGTACCATTTTTTTGGCAGGGACAAAATGTTATCCAGTTTTCCCCCTAAAAATTACTTTATCCCGCCAATATTTTCTGCTACTATATTATCTTTTGGCGGGGACATGTCCCCGCCAAAAGTGTTGGCGCCAATTTATCCCGCTAAATTGCAACTTTATCCCGCCAAAGTTTTACTTATATATAACCTAACCGATCATCCTCAAATCGGCAAAAAACAAATAACCAAATCGTTAATTCTCACAAAACACACATAACAATGGCTGGTTACACGCCGGAAGAGGAGCGGTCAAAGGTTTTATCGTCGGAGGGTCTCTTTAATGAAGTTCTTAATACATATGGCTACGAAATTTATGATGAATATGGTTCTTATAAGATCATTAGCCCGTGGATGAGAGACCAGATTCTGTAATGGTTGAGGAAAAAGTCGTACTACAGAGAGATGTTGGACGCTCAAGCTGATGATCTTGGAGGAGAAAGCACGTTGGAAACCAAAATTGATGATCTGGGAAATAGGATATCAAATCTTGAAGCTATGTTTGAACATTTCATCAAGCAAAGGAAAGCAAGGAAGGGAAAAGATGGTGCAGGTTCTAGCAAAGTGGGAAGTAGCAGCAAAAAAAAAAAAATGAATGGGCAATGTTTTTTATGGTCTATGTCATGTGTTTCGTTTGCTTGTCGAGTTGTTTCGTTTGCTTGTCGAGTTGTTTCGTTTGATATGTTTCGTTTGAGTCTGTATGAAATGTATGTGGTTGAGAACTCTTGGGTGTTTTAAATAAAAGGTTTGCCTTCGGCTCATTCGTTTAACATCTCATGTATAACCATATCATCTCGGCTCATTCGTTTAACATCTCGTGTACAACCATATCATCTCGACTCATTCGTTTAACATCTTATATATAACCATATCATCTCGGCTCATTCTTTTAACATCTCGTGTACAACCATATCATCTCGAATCATTCGTTTAACATCTCATGTATAACCATATCATCTCGGCTCATTCGTTTAACATCTCGTGTACAACCATATCATCTCGACTCATTCGTTTAACATCTCATGTACAACCATATCATCTCGGCTCATTCGTTTAACATCTCGTGTACAACTATATCATCTCGACTCATTCATTTAACATCTTGTGTACAACCATATCATATCGACTCATTTGTTTAACTTAGTTAAAAATGATGTAAATTAAGTATAAATGAATTAACTTAGTTAAAAATGATGTAAATAATTTTAAAAAATTTAAATCAATTAAAGATGATTTACAAAATATTTAAATGGTTTAATAGTGATTTAACTTAATTAAAATATTTTAAAAATAATTTTAAATGATTTAAATTAAGTATAAATGATTTAACTTTATTAGGTAAAAGTGATGTAAATAATTTTAAAAAGTTTTAAATTAATTAAAGATGATTTAGAAAAAATTTAATTAAATTTAAAAGATTTAATATTGATTTGAGTTAGTTAAAAAAATATAAAAGAGTTTTTTTTTTTTTTTTTTTTTTTTTTTTAATGCTTTCGGCGGGGACATGTCCCCGCCGAAAGATTTCACCAAAAAATTTGTTTTTCCCTCTTCGCATTTACTTTATCCCGCCAAAGTTTTTGGCGATTAGTAAAACCTTTTAGCGGGGACATGTCCCCGCCAAAAGGCTGGCTAAAGGACAAATTTTCTTTTAGCGGGGACATGTCCCCGCCGAATGTAATCGCCAAAACCTAACCTCAATTATTAACATATCTAGTTTACACTTAGCAAAAAAAAAAAAAAGAAAAACACATCTCTCGTCTTTCTCAGCTCTCCTCGTATAATCACCAACACCACTAATCACCACCACAGCACCACCATCTCACCACAGCACCATCATCTCCACCACATAAACCCACCCTCGCACCACTGTGCACCACCACAGCCCCTCCTCAAACCCTCTCCTCGTATAATTCTTTCCTCAACCCTTCTCCTCATTTAATTCTTTCTTTCTTCCTTTATCCCTCTCGTTTACAAAACCTAGGTGATAGTTTTTGTTAATTTATTGATTTTTGTTATTTTTTATATATGTTAATTTTTGTTAATTTTTTGATATGTGTTAATTTTTGCAATATGTTAATTTTTGATATATGTGTATTATGTTTTTTGTTATTTTTTTTAAAATTTTTTTGTTAATTTTTTTTGGTACAGTTGCTGCTGAGAACCGAAGCCGAGACCACAGGTTTATAGTGATTAATTTTTATTTTTTATTATTTTTATTTTTTTTGTGTTTATGTTTGTACCGGGGACATGTCGCCGCCAAAAGTTTATAGTCATTAATTTGTGTTTATGGTTTTTTTAGCTCCTTGTTGAGATCGAGACAGCCTGTTCACACCGAGACCACAACACAGCCTTGATGACCGAGACCGAGCCGACTTCAACCGTGTTCCACAGCCTTAACCACAGCTGTGACAAAAGTATGTTTTTTTTTTATCCAATTTGTGTAATAATAAGTGGCGCTCAAAATAATTGTCTGATGCGTAGTGTAATGATATATAATATTTGTGATTTGAAGAGGAATGTGAATGTTGCGTTATTGTCTAATGCGCTGAATTTAGGTAGTTTTCATCCGGTTTTGTATCATTTTGTGATTTGAATGTTGCTACTACTTCTTTGACCATCAAGTCTCCATTTTCTGTTTGTTGATCCTTTCTCAATGGATCCTTTCTTGCTTGGATTTAACTTCTGTACTAGTGATTATTGGTGCACCTTGCACGACCAATTGTATCACAATCACAATTGCGCAGTATCTTCTAAGAGCAGTAAACATGAGAAATGAGATACACGAAACAACCTGACTTTGAATGTTCTTAACGTGTGCAGATTTAAATGGATATATGGTTATACGCACTGCTCATTAGTTTGTCAATATTCATAAATTTCTGATTTGAACCACATCAATTTCTAAGTGCAGCAATAAAACTACACAAAATAGAGTTACTTGGTCCCGGTCACACTAGTTCTAGAACATATTGGCTTTGGCTCACATTTAGTTGCTTTTAGAAAACAAGGATCATATTGCACAGATGTAATAGTTCATTTGGAACGATCATTATGTCATCTGATATAGTTTTGGCCTACTGCATTTGGATTTGTTTGCTCTCCTGACCTGTTAGAAATAACATTACACAAATTATGACAGACCGTGTATCGTTTCAAAATGAACCATACATTCTTGCAACACAAGCAGCACAAGTCTTTTACCTTGATTTCCCGGGTAAATGTGGTAATTGCAAGGCCGTCCAAGATTCTTATCATCGAAAGATTTGGAACCCGGAAATTATCGTGGTAGAAGACAATCAAGATGTTGTACATGACAACAACTCATCACATGTCATACTCTCTGCTGAGTTGGATAAGTTGAATTATAACACCATAAATATAGATGTCAAGCCAGCGGAAGTTAAGGCACCACCACCACCAATTATCACTGATGTCGACGACGACGATGATATTGATTATGATGACCACGCTCCTCATGATTTAGCATCTGATGATGAAGACCACGTCGATCGTGAAGATGAAGCTGACACTAATAATGATGATTTTTATCTTAGTGATGTGGGAGATTGATCTTAAATTGTAATTTGTTAAACGACACTTATTTGAATGAAATTGTTATCGAGTTGTTAAATGTGTTTATTTATTTAATTATTTATTATTATCTTTTTTGGTATATATTGTTATTTATTTGAATGTGTGTATATATATATGCGTATATGTGTTTCTCCACTAATTTATATGTTCTTGTACTAGTACGTTTACAGATGGCAAATGTTGTAGCTACGAGCCACGGTGGCGATGGAGGTAATGAGCCACCCCGTGGTCCCTCGAGGAGGATAGGCACTAACTGTCAGCGTAAGAATTTCTCGATTATTTTAATTAAACTTGATCATTATTTGAAATTGATAACTTGTTATTTTATGTCATCATCACTTGAATTTGATTACTTGCAGGGTCTAATTCCAGACCTCCCAAGCCCAATGCCAAAATTGGCAAAGGCGGGAAGGTGGTGCGTGGTGCTACAAAGAACGCAAAACTACACCAAATGAGGAATGAGACTGGTCTCCGGTATCGATCAGATTCTGGAAGAACGCGAAAGGGATGTGGGAGCATGTTGGCGATCACTCTTCATGGTTCTCCAACATGGTCGGGACGTTGTTACGGGAATCAATTCCCATGCATTACGATTCGTGGGATAAGGTTCCCGAGACCACGAAGGCCCACATCGATAACCAGCTCCACGTAAGTTTTTTTTTATCTTTTATTTTTTTAATTATTGTGTTTATTTATTTTAAATGTGTTTATTTATTTAAATTTTTCTGATTATTTAAATTTGTATATTTATTTTAATTATATTTTATTGCAGCATTTCTTTGATCTCGGCGAACACCTTGTCGGTCCCGATGGAGACGATATTATCAGAAGTATCGAAGCTTACCTCAGAAAACGATACGATGACAACAAGTACAAATTCAAAAGGCAAAATTTTACACGGCAATGTGGGGTTGAGAAAGTTGAAGAGATCAAGAATAAGCGTCCGGCGAACCAGACACCGGAGGATTGGGAGAAACAGGTAAAATACTAGATCGACACGTTATTATTATTATTATTATTATTATTATTATTTTATTATTATTATTATTATTATTATTATTATTATTATTATTATTATTATTATTATTATTATTATTATTATTATTATTATTATTATTATTATATAAACATCACTTTATTAGAAGCACATAGGATTTACAAGAAGTTAGTAGGGAGCCGAGATACTAATTGGGCTCCCACTCCTCTAGCTATAGAAAAGCTAATCCTACTAAAAATATGAGCAGCAGCACGTGCTTCAACGTCTTGAGTCATCGAGAACTTTCGAATACGCTTCAATAAAGTCACAGCGCCCTTTTCAAGTTCCCCAAAAGAAGAGAAAGAGAAGGGGAGAAACCCATATCCCATACCTGCGCACTTAGCCTCATACTTGACGCATTTACGTTGTGCAGCCTCAATCACCACACGACCCGGCACGAAATCAACCATACCAGTTTGCGTCAAGGGCGATGATCCAGTCAAATCAACACATACATCAAGTCCTCCATCCCACGAGTAGAGTAACACATCAGCAGGACGTAAAGATTTGTCCCTTTCACCACAAAGTCCAATGTCAATCTCTTTACGAGCCGAAACCCCAGATCAAGAACATATGTCTAATTATTATTATTATTATTATCAAGGTTGCAAAAATCGCGAATCGGTAGTCGGGCGGTTGACCACCTTGTGGCTTGTAATCGGTCTAGGCGAGATTAATCGGTGATTAATCGGATTGGCATTACTGACAAATTTTAGTTATTTTCGGCAAGTTTTGTGTATTTCCGATGAGTTTTAGGTATTTCCGGCAAGGTATTTTCTAAAAAACAACTTGTAATAGACTTAAACAGTTACTATAAGTGATCAAAATAAGTTTACAGTGAGTTTTGGGTACTTCCGGTAAGATTTATAGGTTTCCGACACGTTTGACCACCATTGACCGCCGTTGATCGCCATTGACCACGGTTGACCTATTAGTTTGACCCAGTTACATAAATCGGCAAGGTCAGTGGCCTTGTAGCACCTAATCGGCGATTAATCGGCTTTGTAGACCTTTTTTTGCAACACTGATTATTATTATTATTATTATTATTATTATTATTATTATTATTATTATTATTATTATTATTATTATTATTATTATTATTATTATTATTATTATTATTATTATTATTATTATTATTATTGTTATATTCTTGGGACGGTGGGCAGGATGTTTGTGTCGATTTGACAGGGTCATCTCCTTTGACGCAATCAGGTATGGTCGATTTTGTGCCAGGACGAGTGGTGGTTGAAGCAGCACAACGCAAGCGTATCAAATATGAGACCAAGTGTGCCGATATTGGATATGAGTTTCTTCCCTTCTCGTTCTCTTCCTTTGGGGAACTTGAGAAGGATGCAGTGGCCTTATTGAAGCGGACCCGAAAGTTCTTAGTGACTCAAGACATAGGATCACGAGCCTCTGCTCATATTTTTAGTAGGATTAGCTTTGCAATAGCTAGAGGAGTGGGAGCCCAGTTAGTATCTGTTAGGAATTAAGGAAATAAGATATTTCTTGTTGCTGCCGATAGTGAAAGCTGGTTCCTGCCGATAGCTGTAGTTCCTGCTGAAGCTCATTGCTGCTGATAGTGATATTTTGTTTCTGCTGATAGTGTTTGTTGCTGCAGATATTATTGTTAGTTATCCGTATATTTAGAATGTTTGTTAGATTTATTTTTAGAAGAGATTGATGTTTATCTCTTTACACGTTTTGTTAGCTAGGCTGTATTAGGTATTAGGGTTTCTTATCTATATAAGAAACATACAGCCATTCATATGGGAACACTTCAAGAAAAACAATTTGATTAGTGAAATAAAATATCCATAGAGGATCAAGTGCTTTTAGTTATTCTTCTTTCAATTCTCTTAAAGAAAACCTTGTTAAGTAACATTGATTGTGTTGTTCTTTTCATTCCGCTGTGTATTCAATCATTATTGCTATAATCCTAGAAGTGTTAGATCTTGGATTCTACAACTGGTATTAGAGCCTCGCGCTCTCGAGATCTATGGATTCGACAAGGTTTTTACCTGGTGAGGATCTTTGTCGAAGAAGAACAGATTCGAAGGAACAGTAGCAGATTTGATATAATTGAGGTAATCGTTTTTAATTGTAGGTTTTAATCAAATCACCTCGTACTCTAATTTAAGGCAATCGATTATTATGATATGTAAATTGGAAAATTCGTTGTGTGGGACTCTTTCGGTTTTGTCGCTTGTGGTTATTAAGAATTAAATTGGTCGGTGTAACAGTACACGTGGGGCTGATCGGTAGCTTTAATTTCATTTTTTGTCATTTAATTAACGTGGAAAAGTGGAGGTTGTTGCTACGGGTATTGTTGGTTTAATTAATTGGTTTTATTCTTGTCGTACTATGTTAACGTGTACGATTTATAAGAATTGTTAAGTTAGGAATTAAATATTCATGAAGTTCTTAATCGGGAAATACTCCAAGTATGTTTCTGCTGATGATGTTGACTCTGCTGTTTAGTACATTGACTCTGCTGTTTAGTGCAACAACTCTGCTGATGATTCTACTGATAGCGATAGATTGTTCCTGCTGATAGAGAACACTCTGCTGTTTAAGAGGATAAGATCAAGAAGATATTTATTGTATTTTGGTCAAACATATACGGTAGATAATATCTTACTCCATGTGCTTAGTTAACAAGTTGTATACATAGATACATGTTGTATCTTATGTACTGACACCAACATGAATAAGTTAACCAAGTAAGTCGGTCAAGACTTTTAGCAAATTTGTAAAGATCTCTTGCAACTATAAAAGAGATCTTAGACTTAGTTTTTGGATAGACACAATATAAAAAAACACATGCATAACAGAGTCTCATAACTGTTAAGACATAGAACAAACAAAAATCACAAGTTGTAACATAAGATTCAAGGTTTTGTAACCCTAGTGAAAAACTCAAGATCACTCGTATTATTTTGAATAATATTGAATCATTTAGTGAAATACTTTCTTTGTTCATTGTTAAGTAACAAACATAATTCTTCCATTTCCATAACATACATAACCTTCTAAGTGTGGTTAAGTAAATTCCGCGTGCTTAATCATATTAAGTCAATATATCTCATACACAAAGACACAAGGTTTAACCACCTTAACCGTGTATAAACAAGATCCTCACAGTTGGTATCAAAGCTTAGGGTTGATATATTTGAATTAGAAGAAACAGAAATGGATCCACATGATGTTCAAACAAATGTTGCTGCAAAGTTGCCCATAATCAAACCCAATGAGTTTGAGTTATGGAGGATGAGAATTGAGCAATATTTCATGGTCCAAGATTATACTCTTTGGGATATAATTATATATGGTGATTCCTTTACACCAAGCTACTCAGAGGTTGTCCTAGAAGGTAAAACAAGTAGAAAAAGAAATACTGGACCAGTGTCAAATGAAGAAAAGATACTGAAGAGAAATGATCAGAAAGCAAGAAATTTATTGCTTATGACCATTCCTAGTGAGCAGATGCTATCATTTAACAAGTATCTTGATGCAAAAACTCTTTTTGAAGAGATTTGTGCATATTTTGGTGGTAATGAAACTACCAAAAAGACACAGAAGACATTACTAAAGCAACAATTTGAAAACTTTACTGCTTTTAGTAATGAGTCTCTTGATAAGCTATTCTCAAGATTACATAAGCTTATCAGTCAGTTAGCTGTGTTGGGTGTTGAGACAGAGAAGGAAGATCTCAACATGAAGTTTTTAAGAAGTCTACCTGATGAGTTCCATACTCATGTTATTGTCTGGATGAACAAACCAGACATTGAAACCATGAAGCTCAATGATTTGTACAACAACTTCAAAATTGTTGAACAAAGTCTAAAGAAATCTGGTCATTATGGTACTAGTTCTGGAAACGTGGCACTCTTGTCAGTTCCTAGTATTAGTAAGAGTGAAGAGGTAGATGAAGGTGAAAGTGCTCCTTCCACAAGTTCTCACAAGGATGTTGCTGGTCTTGGAGATTCAACATTCTATGCTTTTATTACCAGTCAATCTAATGGCTCTCCTCTCAACCATGAAGACCTTGAGCAGGTAGATGGTGATGATTTGGAAGCTATGGATATTAAATGGCAGGTTGCTTTGCTTAGAATGAGGGCTAAGAAGTATTGGCAAAGAACTGGGAAGCAGATTACCATAAATGGTAATGATACTGCTGGGTTTGATAAAAAGAAAGTAGAGTGTTTCAACTGTCATAGGTTAGGACACTTTGCTAAGGAGTGTAGAAGCCCAAGAAAGCAGGAGAATAGAAACACATGGTATAAGCAAGATAGGAAAAAGGAAGTTACTGTTGAAGAGCCAAAGGCTATGTTGGCTATTGATGGTATTGGTTATGATTGGAGCTCTATGGCTATTGAAGAGGATGCACCTCCTAATGCTGCTCTTTTGGCCAATGAATTTGCTCTAATGGCTCATTCTGATTCAGAGGTAAACAATATTACATCTTGTACTGAATCATGTCCTAATCTTAAAGCTTATGAAGACCTTAATAAGAGATTTGAAGCTCATAAACAAGAGCTGCTTGATTCTTTGTTTAATTTGGCTAATCATAAAAGAGGTCTAGGTGTTTTAGAAAAACAAGTTTTACATTTTAAAAATAATGAAATTCATTTTGCTGATGACATCAATATACTAAAAAATGACATTAAGATCAGAGATGAGTGTATTGTTGAGTTAAATGAATCATTAGCTAAACACAAAAATGAAAGAGAAAATGTAAAGGTTTCTGTGGATGTTTTAGCACATTCCTCAGAAGGATTCAATAAGCTTTGGGAAGCCCAAGTTATTGATAAAGTTAATTCTGGTGTTGGATTTAAGTCTGTACCCCCACCATACAGAGGTGTTCATTCACCTCCAGGTATTGATTTAGCACACACAGGGTTACCTGAGTTTCAAGAACCAATCATGGAATATGGTTCTAAGGTCACTAAATCTCCAAAGATAGAAAAGGTAAGTAAAAGTTTAGATAAAACTTTATCTTATCAGGACAAGGTGTCCTTTGTTAAGAAAGGAGATGCTATAGTTGTGGAAGATTGCACAACTGATAGTGATAGTGATGAAGAAGAACAGGTTATGTCTAAACCTGTCTTGGTTAAGAAAGTAGGAACAAGTCTTCCTAAGATAGTCAATCACAACACTAACAGGCCTAAGTCAAATGTTAAGACAGTTAGGAAACCAGTTAGATATTGTGAACAATATAGAACTACAAACAAGCCCAGAGGTAACCAAAGGAATTGGAACAACCTCAAGTCTAACCAATTAGGTGATGACTTTGCATTTTACAATAAAGCTTGTTATACATGTGGTAGTTTTGACCATCTTGCAGCTTTCTGCAACCAAAGGGTATCTGGGTATGAAAACCATAGAGTGAATCACAAAAGGCAAACACCTAAATCTCACTTTCACTCTAGTTATAAGAAACCAAACCCCAGAGTAGTCAAAAGCAAGTCTATCTCAAAATCTGATTCTGCTGATAGACCAAATGATCCTGCTGATAGCAAATTTTACTCTGCTGCTCGACCATTTATGACTATTAACCCAAAATCAACAGCTAAGGATGCAAAAACAACTTTCATTCATGCATCTAAAACTGTTCTAAGGCCCATTCAAACAAAAGCAGTGGTTCACAAACAAATTTGGAAACCAAAGGGTGTGACTTCAAAGTTAGCAAACTCTGCTGAACATGTTATTCACTCTGCTGCTAAGGGTAATAGGGCAAATGCTGTTAAGGCCTCAGCATGTTGGATTCAAAAATCCAATGTTGCATCAACAGTCCTTAAAAGATTAAACTATATTGATGCAAGAGGCAGATTCAAGTCAGTAATGGCTTGGATCCCCAAAGAAAACTAACTTTCTTATTTGTGTGCAGGGACATTCTATTGATCATCAAGATCAAGGATTCTCAGATAGTGGATGTTCCAATCACATGACAGGCAACATGTCTTATCTTTCAGATTTTCAAGAATTCAATGGAGGATATGTTACCTTTGGAGGTGGTTTTCGTGGCAAAATTTCTGGTAAAGGTACTATTAAAACCGGAAATTTAGATTTTGAAAATGTGTACTATGTACAAGAGTTAAAGTATAATCTTTTTAGTGTTTCACAAATGTGTGACAAAAAGAATAATGTCCTTTTTACTGACACTGAATGTCTTGTTCTATCTAAGGATTTTAAGATGCCTGATGAAAATCAAGTACTTCTTAGAATTCCTAGAAAGGCCAACATGTATAGTGTTGATATGAAGAACATCATTCCTAAAGAAGATTTAACTTGTCTTGTATCAAAGGCCACATTGGATGAATCAATGTTATGGCATAGAAGGCTTGGTCATATTAACTTCAAAACCATAAATAAAATTGTTAAGAATGGTTTGGTAAGAGGTTTACCTCACAAAAGATTTGAAAATGATCAAACATGCATTGCTTGTCTAAAAGGCAAACAACACAAAGCCACTTGTAAGCCCAAAATTTTTAACTCTATCAATCAGTCTTTGTTTATGCTGCATATGGACTTATTTGGACCAGTTTCAGTAAGGAGTATACAACATAAAAAATATTGTCTTGTTATAACTGATGACTATAGCAGATTTACATGGGTTTTCTTTTTAGCCACTAAGGATGAGACATCAAGCATTCTTAAGGAATTCATTACACTGATAGAAAACCAAGTAAGCAAGAAAGTCAAAGTCATTAGGAGTGATAATGGGACAGAGTTTAGAAATAGAGTTATGGATGATTTCTGCAAAGAAAAAGGTATTAGGAGAGAATATAGTGTTGCTAGAACACCACAACAGAATGGAGTGGTTGAAAGAAAGAATAGAACACTAATTGAAGCTGCTAGAACAATGTTAGCTGATTCTAAGCTACCAATAATCTTTTGGGCAGAGGCAATTAACACTGCTTGCTATGTTCAAAATAGAGTTTTAGTTGTGCAGCCTCACAATAAGACATCATATGAACTCTTTAATGGTAGAACTCCTGCAATAGGATTTCTTAGACCTTTTGGATGTCATGTGACAATTCTCAATACCTTAGACCATTTAGGAAAATTTGATGGTAAAGCAGATGAAGGTTTCTTAGTTGGATATTCTCTTGTTAGCAAAGCTTTTAGAGTTTACAACTTAAGAACTGAGAAAGTTCAAGAAGAACTACATGTGGAGTTTCAGGAAAACAAATCCAGTGTAGTAGGTCAAGGACCAAAATGGATATTTGATCTTGATTATCTAACAAACTCTATGAATTATTTACCTGTTGTTGCAGAAACTAATAATTTTTCAGGTTCACAAGCAACAAATGAGGTGGAGTTAGATAAAGATCAATCTGATGTCATTATGCCATTGTGGTCAAGTACCAGTGTGGATTTAGCTTTAAACAATGATGAATCTTCTTCTGATAAAGCAAAAGAGGATGTTGAGGCTCAAAGAAAAGATGTTGGAACAGAGGAACAACTCAATATGTTGAATATTGAAAGTACTGTTGAGACAGAGCAAAGTACTGTGAGTACTTCTCAAGGTACTGGTGGTTCATTTGAAGGAACTGTTAGTTCAGTTGAAGGTACTGCTGGTCCTTCACACTCAAAAGATGCAGAATTTCAAGAAGATGAAGTGGATTTGACTAATCTTTCATCATCTTATCATGTTCCCACTACCCCACACACAAGAATTCACAAAGTTCATTCCCTAGATAATGTGATAGGAGATATACAATCTGGTGTGAAGACAAGAAGACAACTAGTCTCTTCAGACCAACAAGGGATTCTTGATGCCCTTTATGCTTCAAAACAACATGAACTTTCAAACTCATGTTTATTTGTATGTTTTCTCTCTCAAAAGGAACCAAAGAATATTCTTACAGCCCTAGATGATTCAAGCTGGGTAGAGGCTATGCAAGAAGAGCTTCTTCAGTTCAAGATTCAAAAGGTTTGGGTGCTAGCTGATTTACCTACAGGTGAGAAGCTAATTGGCACTAGATGGGTTTTTAAGAACAAAAGGGATGACAGAGGAATTGTGATCAAGAATAAGGCTAGATTAGTAGCACAAGGGTACACACAAGAAGAAGGAATAGATTATGATGAAGTTTATGCTCCAGTAGCAAGAATTGAGGCAATTAGGCTGTTTCTAGCTTATGCTTCATTTTTAGGCTTCACAGTCTATCAAATGGATGTCAAAAGCGCATTTTTATATGGTAAAATTGAAAGAGAGGTGTATGTTTCACAACCTCCTGGTTTCATTGATCCATTACATCCAAACAAAGTGTACAGAGTAGTGAAAGCTCTCTATGGCCTTCATCAGGCACCAAGAGCTTGGTATGCAACACTTGCTCTCTACTTATTAGAAAATGGATTTCAAAGAGGGAAGATTGATCAGACACTTTTCATCAAACAGCACAAGAAGGATCTTCTGTTAGTGCAGGTGTATGTGGATGACATTATCTTTGGATCTACAAGGAAGGAAATGTGTTTAGAATTTGAGAAGCTTATGAAAGATAAGTTTCAGATGAGTTCTATGGGAGAACTTACATTCTTTTTGGGTTTGCAAGTTAAGCAATCATCTGAAGGCATATTTATTAGTCAAGACAAATATGTTGCAGAGATACTTAGAAAATTTCAATTTGCTGATTCAAAAATTGCAAGCACACCAATGGACCCAGAGAAGCACCTTCTGAAAGATGAAGATGGAGAAAATGTAGATGTACACAATTACAGATCTATGATAGGCTCTCTGATGTATCTTACATCATCTAGACCTGATATCATGTTTCCTGTTTGTGTATGTGCAAGATTTCAAGTTACTCCAAAGGTTTCTCATTTAACTGCAGTCAAGAGAATTTTTAGATATCTTAAAGGTCAACCAAGGTTGGGTATATGGTATTCTAGAGAATCTCCTTTTGATTTGGTAGCATATTCGGATAGTGATTATGCTGGTGCTAGCTTAGACAGAAAGTCAACAACTGGAGGATGTCAATTCCTTGGGTGTAGACTTGTCTCATGGCAGTGTAAGAAGCAGACAAGCGTGGCAAATTCAACAACTGAAGCTGAATATATAGCTGCTGCAAGTTGCTCTAGTCAAGTTCTATGGCTTCAAAACCAATTTCTTGATTATGGGTACAATTTCTTAAACACTGTTATTTATATTGATAATAGTAGTACAATTTGTATTATTAAAAATCCTGTACAACATTCTAAAACAAAACACATTGAAATTAGGCATCACTTTATAAGAGATTGCAATGAGAAAAGATTAATTCAAGTTCTTAAAATTGCTTCAGAGCATAATTTTGCAGATCTGTTAACAAAAGCTTTTGATGTTTCAAGGTTTCAGTACTTAATTGCAAGTATTGGAATGCTTAATCTTTAAATTTTCAATATGATGTGTTTTTGTACATAAATTTTTGTTGGTACTACTGGATTTATAAGGTACTGCTAATATATCAAAATTTGAATTGTGTTATTCATACAGTTGGTTTTATGATTAATCTAATGCAAGACAAGTACTTTGTACATTGTTCTTTTGGTTTTAGACTAACTATTTCTGGTATGAATATGTCAACACAAAGGATGTTTCAAGTGAAATGGGAACAGCAGAATTCTTATCATATTGCTGACCATAATAGATTTATGATGGACTGAGTTTAGGAATTAAACCTCCTTAAAACTTCTTTCTTGAAATCTAGTTATGATATTTCACATTGAATTGATGACTTAGTTGATCAGATAGTAACTGATACAACTCACTTTCTATCATTTTATACTTTCAAGTATAATGAGTTAGTCTAAGGACATCTGATAGAAATAACAGCTAGTGAAAGTGAATCTAACACTTGTGTTGGAGGTAACAATTACTATGAGCTGGAAACCCTGTCAAGAAAATCTTTTGAATAGATTTATCTTTTCACAGGCAGTTAGTGATAACTGAAATACATTGGTTCTCACACAACCAGAGGTTATTTTTAAACCGAAATTTTGATTAGGTGTCTGTTATACACTTGATTCTTTCAAAATGGTTGAATGTAGTATGATTTTTCAATTCCAAAATCATAAACATACTACTAAGCTAAATGATTTCTTAAAAGGATTTTAAAGGATTCAGAAAAACCATTCATTTATGGACTATGAATCAAAATGTCCACTGATTCACCTCTCATAGGAGTTAACACACCTAGAAGTGATGAGGACAGCAACTTAAACTCTTAAGGAATTGATGGCTTCATGTACAATATTGTCTGAAAATAAGTTCAAACTGATAGATCAGGTGATATGAAGAGAAGTTCTTTAGTACATAGTGAGATCTTCCAAACAAGGGGAGGAAACAAAAGTTATTTACTTCAGGGGAGGTTATAATCTCAGAGAAGGAAATAATTGCCCAGAAAAGGAAGAGTAAACCAATATATGGAAGGAGAAGACAAGAGCATACAAGATGATGTAGAGGTTGAAAATGATTAGAACAGATCAAATATCTAGAAGGGATGAAGCATTCCTAAAGGAGAAAGTTCTATCTAGATCAAACGAAGAAAAGTTTCAATTTCACTTCAAAGACATGCTGGTTAGATGATTTCACTTGTTGAAACAAGCATCCAAGATACACAGCATCATTGCCTCTTACAATTCCTCCATCCAAGGAAATTGCACCATCTTTTGGTACAATGTTTTGATATTGCTAAAGTCAAAGAAGAATAGAGCAGATCAGTTCAGATTCATGAAGTGTTTGAAAGATCTTCTTAAGATAAGTCCTCATTTAATTCAGAAAAACATGTTTGAATTGATTCACATGTTTAGGGGAGGATTGTTAGGAATTAAATATTCATGAAGTTCTTAATCGGGAAATACTCCAAGTATGTTTCTGCTGATGATGTTGACTCTGCTGTTTAGTACATTGACTCTGCTGTTTAGTGCAACAACTCTGCTGATGATTCTACTGATAGCGATAGATTGTTCCTGCTGATAGAGAACACTCTGCTGTTTAAGAGGATAAGATCAAGAAGATATTTATTGTATTTTGGTCAAACATATACGGTAGATAATATCTTACTCCATGTGCTTAGTTAACAAGTTGTATACATAGATACATGTTGTATCTTATGTACTGACACCAACATGAATAAGTTAACCAAGTAAGTCGGTCAAGACTTTTAGCAAATTTGTAAAGATCTCTTGCAACTATAAAAGAGATCTTAGACTTAGTTTTTGGATAGACACAATATAAAAAAACACATGCATAACAGAGTCTCATAACTGTTAAGACATAGAACAAACAAAAATCACAAGTTGTAACATAAGATTCAAGGTTTTGTAACCCTAGTGAAAAACTCAAGATCACTCGTATTATTTTGAATAATATTGAATCATTTAGTGAAATACTTTCTTTGTTCATTGTTAAGTAACAAACATAATTCTTCCATTTCCATAACATACATAACCTTCTAAGTGTGGTTAAGTAAATTCCGCGTGCTTAATCATATTAAGTCAATATATCTCATACACAAAGACACAAGGTTTAACCACCTTAACCGTGTATAAACAAGATCCTCACAATTGTTAAGTGAAATAAGTTGGATCACTATTGGACACTGCGTTTGATTTAATTTTGGGGGTACTGTTCGAAGATTATTGGTCATTTGGGTTTCATCAGTAAGTGGTGGATTAATTTCAATCAGTGGGCATTAATTGTGGTCTCTGAGTAGTTTTGCTGTTAGTGTCGAAGAAGCCTTTTCAAACCATTCTCTTAAACCATAATAAAATGACTTCATCCGGAACTAATGAATATGAGAAATGGGCTAAGAAGATGGAACAATGGATCTCCAACAGAGATCATAACCTCTGGAATGTTATTCTTAATGGGAACAGCAAGAAGAGGATTGAGAGAGATCAGGAGGGGAAAATAATCATTCTTCCACCTGTATCAGCTGAGGAGCAGGTTGCTGTGCAAAGGGAGACCAAAGCAAGAACTCTTTTGCTTCAGGCTCTCCCAGCAGACCACATGGGTGATTTTAAACACCTGGATGATGCTAGGGAGATCTGGCGTGCTGTAAAAACCAGATTTTTAGGGAATGATGAGTTCAAGAAGTCCATGCTCAAGCAGGAGGTCCAGGAGTTCAAGATATCAGTGGCTGGAGACTTTGCTTTGATGGGTTTTCCATCTCAGGTACCAAAGTGTCATTTTGGTTGTCATGATTTATATGCTTTGCTTAAGAAATATTTTGATGAAATGAAGCCTAAATATAATGAATTGTTTGTTGAAGTCAAAGCGTATAAAAATGCTGTTAATACATTAGAAAAACAAAAAGTTTGGTAACAAAATAATCAGTTAGCTTATGAGGAAAAGATAAGGGTTTTAGAGAGGGACTTGAAAAACACCACTAATGAGCTTAAATATTCTGAGTCTCAAAAAGCTAAGGTGGTGTTAGAGAAACAGGATTTGCAGACTAAGCTAGACAATACCTTGGGTAGGTTTGATAAATGGAAAGAAACATCTAAAAACCTAAACAAGTTAATTGATAGTTCTATGTCTGTCAGAACCAAACGTGGTTTAGGGTTTGGAGACTATATAGGGCCAGATCAAGTTTATGACCCTAATGAGTATAGTGTTTTTGACCCTGAACCTGTAGACTATCAAATTCCTGTTAAGTTTGTCAAGGAAGGAGAATTGCATGCTGTTCCTCCTCCCATAAGAGGAGTGTTTAAACCTGTCCCTATTCACTCAGACCTTGACATTGACTTAGATGAGTCACACATGACATATGGCAAAAAGTCAAAAGACTTATCTGATTCTGAGTGTAAAACTGATGACTTTGTCTCTTGTTCTACAAGTGAAAAGTCCTATGAATCTAAGTCCACAGACTATACCTCATGTGACTCAAGTGAAAAGTCTACAACACCCAAGTCCCATGACTCCTGCTCAAGAGTTGCTGCTGACCCTATTGCAAAGACTACCACTAAGGAAAACAACTCTTTGAATTCTGCCAAAAACAACTCTATTCCTAGTTTTGGTAGTAATCAGTGTGTGGGTAATAAAACGTGTCATGTTAAGAATAAAAAGATTAAAAAGAAATCATGTTTTGTTTGTGGTAGCTACTCTCATCTTATTAAGGATTGTAATTATTATGAGAGTAAAATGGGTAATTGTGTTCAACAAAAGCAACCTAGGTCAGTATGGAAAAATGTAGAGAACATTCCCCTATTTATCCCTAGAACAAATGCATTTCCTGCTGGTAATGCAAAATGACCAGCACCTGTTCCTGCCGGTAGGCCTTTTAGA
Source organism: Artemisia tridentata subsp. tridentata (assembly GCA_021014915.2). Lineage (NCBI taxonomy): Eukaryota > Viridiplantae > Streptophyta > Magnoliopsida > Asterales > Asteraceae > Artemisia > Artemisia tridentata. The sequence continues at coordinate 322,405,110 of CP139507.1, read as the reverse complement.
CCCGCAGCTGTTCCTTCTGGTAAGCCAGTTCCAGCTGGTCAAACTAATTCTACTGGTTGGAAAAGGAATGTTGCTCGACCATTTAACAGACCTACAAGCTCTTATTTTCAAAATTATTATAGGCCTGTTTACTATGACCCAAGGTATATGGGGGAACAAACATGGGAAACTGATGTTCAGTACACAGGAGGTTGTTCTTGGAGGCATAATGGTTGGTATTGAGGGGAGGCATAAGCCTAAGGGGAGGCTTATTGTTGTATACTATTGTGCTAACTAACATTTTTTTTTTGTTTAGTTTGTTTTGTGTTCACTAACTAAAATAATGCAGCTGTTGAATTTGTCGCATCCTGTTATTGAGTGAGTGGTTACTGCTGTTGCTTGACTTTTTCGTATGGTGTGTGGTCCATATGTGATTCGACTGTGATTGATGTTTTGTCGTCTTCTGGATTGTGGCACTAAATTCATATGAATTGAATTCGTATGTGTGCTACTGGTGCTATTATTCTAATTCGTATTATTTATATTCGATTGAGTGGGGACGAAAGATTAATCAATTGTTTTATGTGTGGAGTTTGTCGATTTGTGGGGTGAGAAATAAATTGAATGTGGGACTGATCTGAAGATGTCAGTATTTGTCGCTTATTGTTTTGGCTTGTGATTCAACATGGGGTAATTAAGATTGGTCAAACATGTGCGGCTACATTGTTTATGGATTGAATCATTATTTAATTGTGGGTCATGAAGTGATGCACTTGGAACAATGATGTAAAGCTAGTAGCATGTTGTAGCTGGTGTCAGTACGGATATTTTGATTCTACTGATGCATTAATTTTATTTCTGCTGCTCTCACATGGATACTGCTGCTAAGCTTGAACTGTTTCTGCCGATAGTGCTTCGGTTTCTGCTAGTAGTGTTCCAATTCCTGCTGGTAACACCATTTCTGCTGGTTCCTGCTGATAATTTTGTTTCTGCTGTTCTGTTTCTGCTGCTCGTAAAAAAAATATTTTGTATATTGTGTGTGCTAATAAGTTGGTTTTAAGTAACACCCTTGCAGGTACAGTGTTGGTGTTTACACCTACACAGCAAATGGTATTCAACTCACCATGTCTCTCAAACAAGAAAGAGTTGACTCACCATGAGGGTACGGCTCTGGTGTGATAATCAAATCCGTTGACAGCTGTAATAGCTTGCTCAAAGCTATAGGGTTCTCAACTCATCGATGTTTCATTACTAAAAGTTGAATGGTTTTCAATTCGCCATGGATTTCACTCCTTTGGGGTTTCCAAAGAATTGGCTAGCCCACAAGTGTATGGTTTGTGGTAAAGGCAGTTGGAATTCCATACTTGGTATTCAATTCACCAAAGGTTATCTTCAACCTAAGAATTGGCTAGTCCTGAGCAAACGGCTACAGGTAAAGACAAGTCAAATCAGTTTATAGTTGCTGATTTGCTAATAAATCAGATGGTTATCAATGTACCATGGTCTTAAACACCTAAACATTGGCTACTCCAGTAGTGATGGCTATTGGTAAAGAGACATCAAATCCATTAAATTTTCATTGATTCACCTCTCACAGGAGTTAACACACCTGGAAGTGATGAGAATAGTATGAAACTTAAATGTTTTGATGTACACTTTGTCATGGTTGCTGTAAAGAAGGTGCCTGGTTGCTACTGATATTGCCTAGGATGTTGCTGCTGATCACTTTCTAATGCTGCTGCTGGATTAAATCCTCTCTCTATGGACTTCAGAGTACTTTCAAAGAACAAAGCACACTTAGGGAATCTTGCTGGTTAACCTAGTCAACCTCTAGATTAGGGGAGGATTGTTAGGAATTACGGAAATAAGATATTTCTTGTTGCTGCCGATAGTGAAAGCTGGTTCCTGCCGATAGCTGTGGTTCCTGCTGAAGCTCATTGCTGCTGATAGTTATATCTTGTTTCTGCTGATAGTGTTTGTGTCACACCCTGAATTTACCTGTTAATGGCAGCGGAATTGAATACCTTGGTGTGACTTTCATGGCGTCTCATACAATGGATATATTGAACGACCTAAAGTGTCGTTTTGAAAATACACGTTTGATCATAAATAAAATCAGAGTTTACAAAACATAGGTCCCAAATGATGATGCAAGTTTAAAAACAAAACCATAGTAGATCAAACGGTTACATAAGTGCATGAAAATAAGTGATGCAAGTCGACCCCGCGACTCCAAGATGGTCCAATGCATGCCCACATGATAGCTAATAACCTGAAAATACATTGCTAAAAACGGTCAACATAAAGTTGGTGAGAGTTCATAGGTTTAATAAAATGAAGTTATACGATAGCCACAAGTATAAAGTGTATGACATAAGTCACATAAAAATGATTGTACAATAGCCTTAAGCTCATGACCCCGACGCTGTGACTGAATTCTTTGGAGCCCCTGGGAGTGTTTTGCCAGACACTCAAATGAAAAGACATGAAATGCATCCGCTATCGGTTGTTGGTCAAAGCCAACACGGATGGAGGCGTCACCCTCGATAGATCTATCCACTCACTCTCGCTTAAACATAATTAACGGTTCATGATTATATGGGGACTTTCAATTGGCAACAAGGTAACTTAATCTATGTACAGGAAGTCTGATACTTTGGCTCGTATGGAAAACAGTTGCAATGTATTCTCCCCCGTGGGATTTGAAAACAATAATAAAATGTATACGGGGCTATGAAAACTCACCTGAAGTGATGATACAACAATGCTATGAAATCGGAATACTTGGAATAATTGAAATACTGGAACACTTGGAATACTTGGCAATAACAAGGCGCGAACACTAGCCGCTACCTAAAATGAATATGCATAATCTACTTAGATTATGAGGCAATGTAGTGCATGTACATGTATATGTAACCTATACCACTCGTCATTTGAAAATACTAGTTATTGTTGATATGTAAAGTTTTTCCAAAACTTGGTATAAATATGTTAACTTGTTAACGTAAAACTAGTCGTGTCATAATGTGTATAAAACGTTAGTGTTGGTCTTGGCGTTTTGAAAACATTGAAATGTGATATGGTAGTCGCGTTAATAAACCTTTGATTGTACGTGTTCCATTGGATAAGAATTACGGTTCACCATAGTCGTTTCGTGAAAAATATAGTTTCTAGTACGTAAACATTTTCTACTTAAAAAGCTGTCAAAATAAAATGTATATAGTCGATGTTTAAACGCGTGTATCTTGTTCGTTATTAGCTCGTTTTCGACGTTCTTTATATCCGTGGTTTCGTATAAACATGTACTAATATATTTTCAGTAGCCCGGGTCATCTAGGTCGCGTTAAACGCCTCAGTTTGTCCGTCGAAAGTCTTGTAACAGCATGTTATTTTCTGAAAATTAGTTTTCGTCGTTAAACTTTGAAAAATCATATCTCCTTCGTTATTAACTCGTTTTTATCCCCGTTTTCGGCCACGGCTTCGTCTCGGAATGTATTTTCTAAATCTTTGGTCCAAAATTACTCCCAAGTCCCTGAGTTTCCCACGTTTTCATTTTAGGGACAGTAGGTATTTTATTGTTGCAAAAATGAGTTTTTCTAGTTTGTATCTAGTCCAAAACCATCCAAACTACAACCAATCAACTCTCAATCCTACCATACACCTTCTTAGGGTGTCATGGGTTCCTAAACATCATCATCCAAGTTCATCTACCAAGGATCTAAATATATAACACATCTAGGGCTTAAAAGTGGTGAAAAGTATAAATAGAGTGGTAAAGGCTAACATATGCATATAGATCTTGCATAAAAATGATATGAACATGATATTAACTTGGTAAAATTATGAAAATGAGTTTTGTACACTTACTTGAAAGATTAGTGATAAAAAGATGATGAAAACTTAAGAAACCTTTGAGTTTGTATTTCAAAACCCTTAAAGGAATACTAGATGGACTTGATTATGGATTGATCTTTGAAAGTTTGATGTTTCCTTGTTTTTCTTGTGTAGGCCGAGCACCAAGGAGAAGAGGAAGAGAGGAAAGTCTTGAACTCTTGTGATATTATGAAAGAAGTATGTGAAGTGAAAAATGATATGTAAATGTGTGTGTTAGACAACAATTAGGTAGATAATAAATGAAAGATGGGAAGTTTGAAACTTTTGAGGTCTTGGGGGGCTATGGCCGGCGCATCAAGGGAGCAAAAAGGGGGGGGGGCCTCCTTGGTGTAGTTCTTGAAATGATTATGTGTGTTTATGTATTGATTTAATTAGTTTTAGGTGTAATCGGGTACCGTGTTTGCTAGAAATAAAATTTAACGGAGTTAATCGGGACTTAATGAAGTCATAAAAATTACAAAAATATGTTGAGTACAAGTTTTGGGTGTTTGGACAATTATTGTTTAGTTTATACTAAAACCGTCGTAATTATATATAACGTACGATATAAAATAAATAAATACTCAAAATATCGGGTAATTGAATTTTATAATTTTCTTGATGTTAAAATGAGTATAAAAATATATCGGGACCATCGTGGGGATTGTCGGACGTGTTAGTCACATTTATTGATCGCGCGTTAACGTTTTAATTAAAAGTAATTATACGTAAAACGTCAAATGTAACAAAAATATTAATTTGATAAACCTACGAGTGGAATAGTATGAAAATGTAAATATGATGATATGCAGACTATTACTAGTCCGTATGCAATGATCCTACTGATGATGCATAATTTTCGCAGTCAAACCAAACCGGTTACGCGAATATGAATACCCGTAAACTACGTTTACGCTGAAATGAATAATGAACATGAATAGTGATTCCCTCCCGGGGATGAATAGTGTCACATGAATAGTAAAATTCCTGAACGCTTCTCGAAGTCTCAAACTGACTCCAAAAACGATGAATAGTGAAATGATGAATAGTGATTGGTGAATAGTAAATGATGAATAGTAACTGATGAATAGTGAATTGTCGTGGTTAGGAAAGTGACCTGAAATCTCGGGTTGTTACAGTCGCCCCTCCAAAAGGGAATTCAGTCCCTGAATTCAATTGTCGTTGGTTTCGGAAGCAGGCTCGAGAAAAAGATGTGGATACTTGCGTCGCATTTGGTCTTCTCGTTCCCAAGTAAACTCGGGTCCTCTTCGAGAATTCCAGCGAACTTTCACGATAGGAATTCGACTCTGCTTCAATTGTTTGACCTCACGGTCCATGATTTCAACGGGTTCTTCCACAAAATTAAGCTTGTCATCTAGTTGAATTTCTTCGAGTGGAATAACGGACGACTCGTCGGAGAGACACTTCTTGAGGTTTGAAACATGAAATGTGTTATGAACGTTGCTGAGTTCTGACGGAAACTTAGGTGTGTATGCCAACTGACCGGTTCTAACTAGAATCTGAAATGGTCCAATACCGAGAGCTCAGTCTATCGGGTTACCAAAAATTGTATCATGCCTTTCCAAGGCAAGGCTTTCAATCATAGTTCGTGCTTTTACTTGAATCTAGGAGGTTCGTTGTTCAAGGATATCAATTCCGTATGATGTGCATCATACATCGACCTAACTTCCGTTGTTTTCTCATTTCTTGTAACTGATTCTTGACTTGTGAAGTTTCCTTTGTTGTCTCCCGGTTTAGTTCTAGGTCCGTGAATTCAACTTTCCAAATTCGATATATAAATATGTATATGGTCACTTCGGCCATAGGGTGTCTTAAATGGTGCCTTTATATATTCCCGTGATGGTTATTTTTGCTGATGATGAAATTCGTCAATACTCGAAGGATTATCCTAATCCATTCAAAGTTGGTTATGTGGTGTTGAATAAATCCTATAGTGTTCAGGTAGTTCTCTTAAGGATTCGTCGGGCTAACTATGGTAGAGCGTGTATATCCAATTAGAAAAGGAATATCTTAAAGGAATTGCTAGAAATCTGAGGGGTATCGTCTATCCTTTCGCCGTTTCTATGTCATAAAATATCTTTCATAATGTAGAGTCTCTCCTAGAGAAGTCAATGGTGCAAATTTAACTTAATGGCTGAGTGAGTGATGAGTGATGTAAGTATCCGGTGGGAGTTTGTTAAAAGGGGTGTTCATGAAAAATTCCATTTGTTTACAAAGCTTTTGAATGAAGATTGTTATTAATAATTTCTGAAAATGTGACTATTTTCTTCACGGCATAATTCCTCCTGAATTATACATAGGTGATCAGGCTATGTATAATTGAGGACCAACGATGCGATGCTTGGTTAAATCGAAACGGTATTACTTTTTCCCAAAAGTTTTAGATGGTGTTCAGCGTGTTGTTTTGATAAATGGTTTTCTAGATATTTCCTTTGAAAGTAACATGAAAATTGTCTCGCGTAGCGGTAGTAAATACTTGATAAAATGACAGAAAATCCATTTTATAGTGGTAACAAAATGGCTTATTTTGAAAGTTCAAAAAAAAATAGTTCTCCCGTAGGGTAGTAAAATAACTTGCATTAAATTTGTTGAAGGTTTCGTTGGATACATGGATGAATCTTATGAAATGGTATTAGTCTACTAATCCGTTAAGAATGAAATCGGCCTAATCCCTAGTAAGATAAAAGTATATTGTTGCGAAACTATAGAGAATTGAGCAATTGGAATAGGAATGGAATAAACGATGGTTATGATTATCGCGAAGATAACAAAAGATAGGTATTACATTGGATAGGAAAGTGCTTAATACAACTAGGTTACACCAACGTACCTATGGAAAGTACAAAAGAAAGATACAACCCTAGAGGGCTCAACTACGGTTTATTAAAACATGAACTCCTTCCGGTTAAGCATTGTTGTTGTCTTTGATGTTGCTAATGTCCTGACGGTCTTCTCTCCCAAACACGCACGCTATTCCTCGAGTTAATTACCTCTTGGTCCCCATGTCCTGATTTCCTTTCGGGCAATTGTTCCTAAAGTGTCCAACTTCTCCACAACCATAACATGTTGGCGGTGGATTCTGATTATTTCCCCCAAGAGCAGCCCTGCATCCCTTAGCCAGATGACCGATCTTTCCCACAATTGAAACAAGGTTTAGGGCAATCCCCCGGGTTATGATGTGTTTGGCATTTGTTACACTTTGGTAGAGTACCGGCGTAACCTTTCTTTTCAGTCGGACCCGCAACATAGGCCCGTGCAGTTTCTTGTCTTTTGGGTGGTGGTTGGTTGGCGTTGTTACCTTGGTTGTCATCCCATTTCCTTTTGTTGTTGTTGTTGTTCTGGTAATTGTTGGTGTTATTGTTGTAGTTACGGTTTCGGTTGAAGTTATTGTTGTTGTTGTTGGCGGGTGTCACTTTCTTCAGAACTTGAGCTATGAGCTTTTGAGACATCCTGATTGCCTCATCAAGAGTTTGCGGATCAAAAGAAATCACATCACCACGGATGCTTTCGGGCAATCCACCAATGAAATTCTCTACCAATTTTTCATCATCAGGCACCATAGATGGGCATAGAGCAGCTAACTCTTGGTACCTCCGAATGTAAGTCTCAATATCATTACCCACAGTTACCAGATCATAGAACTCCACCTCTAACTTCTTCACTTCGGTTCGTGGGCAAAACTTCTTAGTTACCAACTTTTTGAACTCGTCCCATGTGACCTTGTAAGCATTCTCCATCCCTATGGGCTTTGCATAGGAGTTCCACCACGATAAGGCTTGATCACGAAGCGTACTCACGGCAAACTTAACCTTGGAATCATCCGGACAGTTGCATAAGATAAACACGGATTCAGTATGTTCGAACCATCGAACCATGGCAGTAGCCCCTTCAGTACCCTTATACAAAGTAGGATCTCCACTCTTGAAATCCTTGTAAGTACATTCTTTCCCATTGGTTCCGTTGCTAGCTTCTCCCGATGTCCCTATCCGAGAAGCATCTTCGGCAGCTCTTGCGGCAACAGCGGCTCTTTCAATCTCTAGAGCTTCGGCTACACTATCCCTAACGAGCTTCCAGATAGCAGCCTGAGTCATTTCTGGGGTAGTCGTTGCAGCAGCCTTGGCTTTAGCTTTCCTAGGTGCCATAATTCTGGTACATCACAACAGAATACATCAACAACAATCATACTAGAAATGATTATCGTACAAAATATATACAACCACAACATGTATATATATATCCACCACAAGTGTAAATACAACCACGATATGTACAACCACAACATGTACAACCTCAGCGTGTATAAATACAACCATGAGTACTCGTAATAGCAACGATCATTGTTCACTAGGTATACCACCACAACCATGCGTATATCCTCATAACACATGAATACAACACTTAAAAATTTTGGTCTACATTGACCGGTGTCATAGATAGCACAACCATACCCATATAGTAAAGTCAATACTTGGGGATCTCGTTGTACAACAATCAAAATACCACAAGTTTCTTTGAACCACGCCACACTTCCCGTGGCCAAGATGATAGTAAAAGCGAGTAAAGGTAAAAGCTAGGATGATGTCCTGAAGTGAGGTCCGGGGTTGTGCATCGATTCATGTCTGAGATAATGTAGATTCCATTCCATCCTTGAGGAATTTATAGATGTTCCTGTTGAGTCCGTGATCTTGGTGTCATCCACAAGATGTTATCTAATTCATGTCAAGTGAGAATGGGAAAAAGGAAATGACAATGGTCGTACTGAAAGGCAAGGTTAGACTCCCGAATCTCGAAGGTCTCGGTGTCATATCTGATTGGTGGGGTGTTGTTACGATGACCAATGATGAAATCCAACTCATCGGTTTAGAATGTGATGTAATCAAACTTGGTAATGAAGAGGGAGTTGTGAAGAGTTCTCTTGTGGTGGTGTAATATTGCTCAAAGCATCTTGTTGGTTCATTATGTCATGGAAGTATGAGTCGATTATACCTGAGATAGTATAGAGTCTTTGCGAGGAATGCCACTCTTTGGCGATTTGTTGTTGCTCTTGTTTGGTCTGTGGGGCATCCAAACCTTCATGTGTAGTCTCAATTAGTTAGAGATCATCATCTAACGATGAAGAGTAGTAGGTTGTCTAACAGTAAGGGCTCTCGAACTCTCATCAACCTTAATCTATGAGGTGGTGTAGTGTCCTTAGTGGTAGATGGTAATGGTGTATCAAACCATGTACGCTTCTCAAGCGGTAAGTTAAGTAAGTGAGTAGAGTCCCTGAAATGTAATGGTATAAATGGGGTTCCATATGATGATGATAAAGTCGATGGTGATAATACTGAAGGAATCACTACCTTCTTTTACGCTATCTTGCGATGTCTAAGCGGTAAAACTGGAGTATGCACTCTGGGACGACCAATAGTGGTATGAGTAGTTGATACTGGTGGTAATACATGAGTAGTGAGTGTTCTAATAGTGAGGGAATGAAGATATACTATCTTTCTTGCAATAAACATTCTAATAGGTCCATAAGGACTAAGCATGTACGTCTTATCAAATGGTATACTCTGTATATGCTGAAGTAATAGGGACGTCCCGATCGTCTTACGACGTCGGAACATAAGAGTTGGATTCTGCGGAAACCGGAATAGTATGGGATGATGAATCTGTAGGTGCACAAGTAACCAAAGGTGGTGCAATAAGTGGAATCTGAGGAGTAGGTGCAACAATGGAAGTAGTAGAAGACATAGCGTCCTCGATGTAAACATCAGAAAATATAACAATAGTGCGGGAATTGGAAGACATATCTCAGTGGCAACAATACAAAATGAAATGAATAACCCATGTAATGAATCCTCGCAAATAATAATGTGCACTTATGATGTAATGATGAGACGCTACCGTTGGGGTAGTTATAGTCTAGGGTATGAGGACAACCTAGTTCGCTATAACAATTGCTCTGGTACCAATCTGTCACACCCTGAATTTACCTGTTAATGGCAGCGGAATTGAATACCTTGGTGTGACTTTCATGGCGTCTCATACAATGGATATATTGAACAACCTAAAGTGTCGTTTTGAAAATACACGTTTGATCATAAATAAAATCAGAGTTTACAAAACATAGGTCCCAAATGATGATGCAAGTTTAAAAACAAAACCATAGTAGATCAAACGGTTACATAAGTGCATGAAAATAAGTGATGCAAGTCGACCCCGCGACTCCAAGATGGTCCAATGCATGCCCACATGATAGCTAATAACCTGAAAATACATTGCTAAAAACGGTCAACATAAAGTTGGTGAGAGTTCATAGGTTTAATAAAATGAAGTTATACGATAGCCACAAGTATAAAGTGTATGACATAAGTCACATAAAAATGATTGTACAATAGCCTTAAGCTCATGACCCCGACGCTGTGACTGAATTCTTTGGAGCCCCTGGGAGTGTTTTGCCAGACACTCAAATGAAAAGACATGAAATGCATCCGCTATCGGTTGTTGGTCAAAGCCAACACGGATGGAGGCGTCACCCTCGATAGATCTATCCACTCACTCTCGCTTAAACATAATTAACGGTTCATGATTATATGGGGACTTTCAATTGGCAACAAGGTAACTTAATCTATGTACAGGAAGTCTGATACTTTGGCTCGTATGGAAAACAGTTGCAATGTATTCTCCCCCGTGGGATTTGAAAACAATAATAAAATGTATACGGGGCTATGAAAACTCACCTGAAGTGATGATACAACAATGCTATGAAATCGGAATACTTGGAATAATTGAAATACTGGAACACTTGGAATACTTGGCAATAACAAGGCGCGAACACTAGCCGCTACCTAAAATGAATATGCATAATCTACTTAGATTATGAGGCAATGTAGTGCATGTACATGTATATGTAACCTATACCACTCGTCATTTGAAAATACTAGTTATCGTTGATATGTAAAGTTTTTCCAAAACTTGGTATAAATATGTTAACTTGTTAACGTAAAACTAGTCGTGTCATAATGTGTATAAAACGTTAGTGTTGGTCTTGGCGTTTTGAAAACATTGAAATGTGATATGGTAGTCGCGTTAATAAACCTTTGATTGTACGTGTTCCATTGGATAAGAATTTCGGTTCACCATAGTCGTTTCGTGAAAAATATAGTTTCTAGCACGTAAACATTTTCTACTTAAAAAGCTGTCAAAATAAAATGTATATAGTCGATGTTTAAACGCGTGTATCTTGTTCGTTATATTAGCTCGTTTTCGACGTTCTTTATATCCGTGGTTTCGTATAAACATGTACTAATATATTTTCAGTAGCCCGGGTCATCTAGGTCGCGTTAAACGCCTCAGTTTGTCCGTCGAAAGTCTTGTAACAGCATGTTATTTTCTGAAAATTAGTTTTCGTCGTTAAACTTTGAAAAATCATATCTCCTTCGTTATTAACTCGTTTTTATCCCCGTTTTCGGCCACGGCTTCGTCTCGGAATGTATTTTCTAAATCTTTGGTCCAAAATTACTCCCAAGTCCCTGAGTTTCCCACGTTTTCATTTTAGGGACAGTAGGTATTTTATTGTTGCAAAAATGAGTTTTTCTAGTTTGTATCTAGTCCAAAACCATCCAAACTACAACCAATCAACTCTCAATCCTACCATACACCTTCTTAGGGTGTCATGGGTTCCTAAACATCATCATCCAAGTTCATCTACCAAGGATCTAAATATATAACACATCTAGGGCTTAAAAGTGGTGAAAAGTATAAATAGAGTGGTAAAGGCTAACATATGCATATAGATCTTGCATAAAAATGATATGAACATGATATTAACTTGGTAAAATTATGAAAATGAGTTTTGTACACTTACTTGAAAGATTAGTGATAAAAAGATGATGAAAACTTAAGAAACCTTTGAGTTTGTATTTCAAAACCCTTAAAGGAATACTAGATGGACTTGATTATGGATTGATCTTTGAAAGTTTGATGTTTCCTTGTTTTTCTTGTGTAGGCCGAGCACCAAGGAGAAGAGGAAGAGAGGAAAGTCTTGAACTCTTGTGATATTATGAAAGAAGTATGTGAAGTGAAAAATGATATGTAAATGTGTGTGTTAGACAACAATTAGGTAGATAATAAATGAAAGATGGGAAGTTTGCAACTTTTGAGGTCTTGGGGGGCTATGGCCGGCGCATCAAGGGAGCAAAAAGGGGGGGGGGCTCCTTGGTGTAGTTCTTGAAATGATTATGTGTGTTTATGTATTGATTTAATTAGTTTTAGGTGTAATCGGGTACCGTGTTTGCTAGAAATAAAATTTAACGGAGTTAATCGGGACTTAATGAAGTCATAAAAATTACAAAAATATGTTGAGTACAAGTTTTGGGTGTTTGGACAATTATTGTTTAGTTTATACTAAAACCGTCGTAATTATATATAACGTACGATATAAAATAAATAAATACTCAAAATATCGGGTAATTGAATTTTATAATTTTCTTGATGTTAAAATGAGTATAAAAATATATCGGGACCATCGTGGGGATTGTCGGACGTGTTAGTCACATTTATTGATCGCGCGTTAACGTTTTAATTAAAAGTAATTATACGTAAAACGTCAAATGTAACAAAAATATTAATTTGATAAACCTACGAGTGGAATAGTATGAAAATGTAAATATGATGATATGCAGACTATTACTAGTCCGTATGCAATGATCCTACTGATGATGCATAATTTTCGCAGTCAAACCAAACCGGTTACGCGAATATGAATACCCGTAAACTACGTTTACGCTGAAATGAATAATGAACATGAATAGTGATTCCCTCCCGGGGATGAATAGTGTCACATGAATAGTAAAATTCCTGAACGCTTCTCGAAGTCTCAAACTGACTCCAAAAACGATGAATAGTGAAATGATGAATAGTGATTGGTGAATAGTAAATGATGAATAGTAACTGATGAATAGTGAATTGTCGTGGTTAGGAAAGTGACCTGAAATCTCGGGTTGTTACAGTTTGTTGCTGCAGATATTATTGTTAGTTATCCGTATATTTAGAATGTTTGTTAGATTTAATTTTAAAAGAAAACCTTGTTAAGTAACATTGATTGTGTTGTTCTTTTCATTCCGCTGCGTATTCAATCATTGTTGCTCTGATACCAATTGTAGAATCCAAGATCTAACTCTTCTAGGATTATAGCAACAATGATTGAATACGCAGCGGAATGAAAAGAACAACACAATCAATGTTACTTAACAAGGTTTTCTTTAAGAGAATTGAAAGAAGAATAACTAAAAGCACTTGATCCTCTATGGATCTTTTATTTCACTAATGAAATTGTTTTTCTTGAAGTGTTCCAATATGAATGGTTGTATGTTTCTTATATAGATAAGAAACCTTAATACCTAATACAGCCTGGCTAACAAACCGTGCAAAGAGATAAACATCAATCTCTTCTAAAATTAAATCTAACAAACATTCTAAATATACGGATAACTAACAATAATATCTGCAGCAACAAACACTATCAGCAGAAACAAAATATCACTATCAGCAGCAATGAGCTTCAGCAGGAACTACAGCTATCGGCAGGAACCAGCTTTCACTATCGGCAGCAACAAGAAATATCTTATTTCCTTAATTCCTAACAGTATCCCGACTCCCCTCTAATTTTTTGTAAATCCTATGATTTTCTAATGAAGTGATGTTTTATAAAAAAATAAATAAATAAAAAAATAAATAAAAAAAATAAATAATAATAATAATAATAATAATAATAATAATAATATTACTCTAGGAAGCCAGGGCGCGTTTCCCATCCATTGCTCCTTGGGTGGAGTTTTGTTATGCCCGACCTGCTAGGCTTTATTATGATGACTTTATCCTTTGGTTGTGTCAAGGGGTTCAACAAGGGGATCCGTTAGGTCCTTTGTTGTTTGCCCTAGCTTTGCACCCTTTGGATCAGTCTATTAATCAGTCTTGTGAGCTTACCCTTCAGGCTTGGTATCTTGATGACGGTACTATCATTGGAGATACCCTTATGGTTGCCAAGGCACTTGACATCATCATGGCGGATGGTCCGGCCCGTGGTTTGTTTTTGAACGTTAATAAAACTAAACTCTTCTGGCCCGTAGAGGATCCTCGCAGTAGGGTGGAGGGTGTTTTCCCTATAAATATCTCTCGCCCGATCAATGGCGTCAAACTTCTTGGTGGTTCAGTCAGTTTGGATGATAGTTTTTGTCGGGATCTGGCTTTGAAAAGGGTTTCTAAAACCATCACCCTAATGGAGGCAACCACAAACTTCATGATCCCCAATGTGAGCTCCTTCTCCTTCGCAGTTGTGTCGGGGTTGCAAAATTATCATATTCTTTGAGGACATGCTCCCCTTTGTATTTACAGGAGGCCCAGGTTCTGTTTGATCAGTCGTTACGCACTTCCGTAGAGAAGATTGTCACCGCCTCAGGGCCGGGGTTTGGTGATTGGCAGTGGCGGCTTGCCACTCTTCCAATCAAGCTGGGTGGTCTTGGTGTCCTTTCAGCGGGTGACATTATCCAGTATGCTTTTCTCGCCTCTCGTATGCAAACGAGTGATCTACAAGACAAGATACTGACTAAATCTGGTAATGTCTCCTGTGGTCCTTCTTTTCAGTATGCCCTTGATGCTTTCAACAATACTTGTAACATAGACGCTCTCGCTGTCACCAATGACGCTTCTGCCCCCCAAATGATGAAAACCTTGGCAAAGTGTTACTTTGGTGTCATTGAGAAAAACCTTGTTTCTAAGTACTCGCTAAGTCCAAGACATGTCGCCGTTCTCAGTTGTATACGCGCCCCACGTGCACAGGATTTTCTTTTAACCATCCCTATTGACGGCTTGGGTCAGAGGATGAACCATCGCCAATTCCGATCTGCGTTGTGTTATAGGCTTACCGTACCTATGTTCTCTGAAGGTAGCCTTTGTCCGAGTTGTAATGTGCATCATATGGACATATGGGGGGATCATGCGGTCCACTGCTCCAGTGAAGTGGGTGTGAAGTTCAAGCATAATCTGGTGCGGGATATTCTTGTGGATATTTGCTCTAAGGTTGGGATCATGGTGGGTAAGGAGGCTCCTATGGGGTTCCTTTCGGAGGATGGGAAGGAGCTACGGCCTGCAGACATGTTATTATTTAATTGGCTTCAAGGTTAAGATGCATGTTTGGATGTGACTAGCATCTCTCCATTTGCTGTAGTGAGCGACTTCATGGGCTCCTGGGGTAGCCTTGTACAATGCTGTGGAGAAGAAAAATAGAAAGTATGCATCAAAATGTGAGGACAATGGATACAAGTTCATACCTTTTGCTTTTTCTACGTTCAGGGAATTCGATACAGAGACTTTGAACACTCTTTCAGGAATTAAATCTATTGCCAATAGTCACTCAAATAATGCTAAAAGTGGTGCTTTTATCTTTCATAGAGTTAGCTTTTGTATTCAGAAAGGAGTGGGAGCACAACTGGTCTCTAGACTCCCATCCAACTTTATGTAAAATTTATTATGTTTAATGAAAAGTGAGGTTATAATAATAATAATAATAATAATAATAATAATAATAATAATAATAATAATAATAATAATAATAATAATAATAATAATAATAATAATAATAATAACATTTCATTTATATAATAGTTTTTATTATTTATAATAAGCAGGTGAAGCACTGGTCAGACCCGAAGAAGTTGAGGATCGGGGAGGTCAACAAGCAAAACCGGCTCGCGAGCACGAGTTCTAGCCTTCACGGATCCCATTCCTTAGCTGTTATACGTGATAACTTCGTAAGACACTTTTTAATCATTTTATTTATATATATAGTGTTGGGTGAGTCTTGATTGATTTTATTTATAAACAGTTGAGCTCCCCCACCGACTCCACGAATCGTAGAGACTTGATCGACCTTTACAGACACACCCATACGAGAGGCGACGCCTTTAAGTCTCCACTGTTCGAGGCCAGATACGTAAGTATAATTTATTTCCAAAAACTCACACACATTAATGCAATATAATAAATCACGACTTATATATTACTTTTCTTTTTTTTTTTGCGCCAGGTGATCGGCGGTAAGCAGCGCGGTCATGTTCCTGGCGTAGGTCCAGTGTTACCGGGCAGTGGTCAGAAGACGACTCTCAGCTCCTCACGAGATCGCGAGCAAGCCTCCTCGTCCTCGCTGCAGGAGACCGTGCAGAAGCAAGCCCAGGAGTTGTCCACGCGTGGGACACAGATTGATATTTTGCTGGATTGGGCCAGGAGACAGCCGGGTTTTACCGAGGAGCTAGCGAGTGGCTTACCGGGGACATCAGGATCCCAAAATGCCTCACAGGGTGAGTCTACACCTACCGGGGAGGGTAGTGGAGGTAGTGGGGGTAGTGGGGAGACTGGGGAGTAGTGTATGGCTTCTTTGGGTCCGATGGGTCAGTTGTGTAGATTTAGATGGATTATTATGTGTTTATGTAGTTTATGTGTTAGGATTCCCTCTAAATTGTTCCCCGCTAGCTTATGTATAGTTTTTGGACCATTTTGCGGATAGCTAGCTAGCTTATGTATAGTTTTGTAGAATATCATGTGATCACGGTTTTTGAACCGTTTTTTTTGCGAATTTGGATTCATATGATTATATTTAGCGAATTTGGATAGTTATTGTAAAAACAGGTTCTATGTAAAAACAGGTTCTATGTTTAGCGAAGTTGGCGAATTTGGATTCATATTATTTTTAGCGAATTTGGGTTTGTTGTTGTATGTTTAGCGAATTTTTTGTTGGCGAAGTTGGCGAATTTGTTGTTGTTATTGTAAAAACTGGTTATGGAATTGGGTGCATTTGGTAGATTTTTTCTGAAAAAATTCCAGAAAAAATCTGGAAATTACACATTTTGCAGCAATATGCTGCAAAATGGGTCAGAGGCTTTTGGCGGTGACATGTCCCCGCCTAAAGGTTGAGCAGATTTATATGGTTAAGGCTTTTGGCGGGGACATGTCCCCTCCAAAAGGCTTAATTAATTAATTAATATAATCGCTTGATTAAGTAACTTTCTGATTAATTATTATAGTTTTTGGCGGGGACATGTCCCCGCCAAAAAGTGTTGCCACGCTGGACAATCTTTGACCAGCTAAAAGGTGGTGGGACCCACAAGTCCCCGGCCAAAGTTGATATCCGTCCCCGCCGAAAGTATCAGCGATGAGCGTTTGGCGGTGACCTTTCGGTGGGGACATGTCCCCGCCGAAAGGGAAAAAAAGTCCCCTCCGAAAGCAGTCAATGTTGTAGTGACAATTTAAAGAAACCCCAATTACTTGTTAAAAAATAATCATAAACTATACTTGTATAAACATCACCGGAACAAAATTTTCTAAAATTAATCGACATAAACTTACAATTTCGAACAAAGACGAACCCACTACATGCAATTTAATTTTGAATGTGATCTTCCTATACTTTAAATCCCGAAAATTAGGCGTTGAACCTACCGCAAAACACACAATTTTACAATCACTCTCTCCCTCACTCTCACACACAGTCTCATTTTGTAAGTGATGATCCAATGAACAAGTGTTCTTGAAGAGTATATATCTGGGACACGTAACTATCTATTTAAGACACGTATAAAAATAAACCCAAACAACATCGTTTTTGTCCAAAGTTAAACCTAAACATGAAACGGCGTCGTATGGAGGCAACCCAAACGGCGTCGTTTGGAGGCCCTCTAAACAGCGTCGTTCACAGTAGATGTATAATAGAGTAATTATCATTATGTGACATAATGTGGGTACTCCAAGTCTCCAATTAATTCAGTGAACCTAAGTAGATGATCGGGCATATATATTTATTTTTAGCACTTTCATTGTAGAGAAAACCGCCCAAGAAGATAACATAAACTAGAAAAGTTGCTTCTTAACCACCACCAAATGGCCTAGTGGTAAGGTCTTTAGTTTCCTCACAAGAGATGAAGGGTTCAAACATCGCTAAGTGTGTACATTTAGAGGTGGCCAAGGAAGGGTTGGAAACGGTCTCGGGGTTAAACCGGGGAAGCCACATAAATCTATGTCAAAAAGCTAGGCTTGCCATTCCCGGATAACCTGAAGAGGAAAACCTTATCAGTTTACAAAATTGGCCAATGTTGATTACTCGTAAAAAGGATCATAGAATTCATTTGTGACAAAATAACGGATCATGAAATCTAGTTGTTAAAATAAATAAATCTATACTATATAATAAACGTGAATATTGGACAACCCTATGAAGCACAAAATGCAATAAATTATCTGACGTGTCTCTTCTGTGATTGGTCGTATATTTAATGCGTACAAGTTGGTAATGCAATTGTTTTTTCACATCTTATCAAAATAAACGCCTACACAAAGTCATTCAATTACTCATTCAAAAGAATCAAATCACTGATCTTATTTTTGGTAACTACTTAATGCTTCAACCCTTTGTAACCGAATGATTAATTGAGCAATTCAAAACCACTGCAAAAAAATGCAACGAAGCATATCAAAATTAATCATCTTTGGTGTAATAACCCTAAAATCGGGGATCTTATAAGATACAAGCCAAAATCTATTTTTGGTTTCGATTGTAAGTTTGTTTTTTATATATTTTGTTTATTAAATTGTTTTTGGTGTTATGTTTACATCATTATGCTAATTGAATGAATAGTTATTCTTTTGAAGTATGATTGTTTTCTATTTTGTTTGAGTAAATTGTTTGAATAATTATAATCATATATTTGCGGCTAATGATTTTTATGTATGGCTAATGATTTTGGGGGAAAGTTATTTTAGGAAAATAGCATTTTTTTTTGTTTAATTTTAGGAAAACAACATTTTTTTGTTTAATTCGGTTTGTATTGTTTGTTGCCTAACTTTTAGGTATTTGAATGTAATTGAATCACAGTATTGAAGACCTTCTAAAAGTTTTTTGCCCTAATTTTAGGAATCTGGCTATATAATGGCAAACAATTTTGGCCTAAATGTACACATCCTTCTTCCCAAACCAAAAGTTCTGTATCATAAAAAACAATGGCTCAAATTGTTAATGGGTACATCAACGATCTTTCTTCTGTTAGAGATAATATCAAACTCCACGTTCGAGTTCTGCGAACTTGGATGCAGCCTGTAGTTGGGAAACCAAATATCAGTAATATGGAGATTATAGTCATGGATGAACAGGTAAGTCATTATGTTTTGTTTGTAACATTTAAATGTTTATAATCTATTCTGCCATATAGAATATGTAATGATAGATGTGCTTTAAACAGGGTACCAAAGTTCAAGTTCAAATCCGTCAGAAATTGGTTGACCAATACAAACATCAGCTTGAAGAGGGAAACGCTGTCATGCTTCAGCGTTACTCTCTTGGCGAGATACAGCCAAAGTATCGGATTGTAAAAAAAGGCCTACGCCTATCATTCTTATCGAACACGATTGTTGAAAATTGTGTTGACTTTTCTGGATCTAAGTATGGTTTCGACTTCCGTCATTTAACACCATAACTAATCTTACAGTTAAAGAGGACGGACAGTTTGGTAAGTGCTGACGTGTGTTATACTAAACGTTTTAAGTATGTACCACGCATTCAAGACTGATTTATAACATTTGGTACGTTTGTTTTAATGTGTACAGATGTGATAGGGAAGGTTGTCGCTTGCAATGATCTGGACTGTTTTGATAAGAATGGCAAATCTGGCAAGAAGAAACCTCTCACCCTTCTTGATGCAGAGTAAGTGAAAATTCTAGATTAGCCAGGTTGATATAAATGTTCACTTTATATATTACTTATAACCACTTTCGTTTGTCATTGCAGAGGCAACGAAATGAGGTGCACTCTCTGGGGATCATTTGCTCATCAGTTTTCAGACCTTTTGAATGAATGTGCTGATCATACCAAGATAATTGCAGTTCTTCATCTTGGAATGATGAAGATGTGGGATGGTAAGTTTTTCCAACTCTAAGAGAAGTGATTACATAATCTATTTCAATTATCATATCACATCTAACCATATAAATATTTGATTTGCACAGGGAAAATTGGAGTACAGAATGGCTATAATGCCACAAAGTTATTCCTTTTTAACGGAAAAGAAATTATCACAGCATCAGAGTTCTCTGACGTTGATGACTTTAGGCAAAGGTGTGTACAAAATTCTTAACCAATAATATACTATGGATTCGTCAACTGTGTGTTATAAGTCATATGGTTTACAATCACCATGTGTCCAAATTACAAATAACTATTACATAACATTTCATGTACAGGTTGCTTGGTAGCCAGACAGAGGACAAGTCTGAACATACTGCCTCACGTATCTCGACTGCCTCAAGATACTCTACGAAAGATGATTTCGTAACCAAATATCTAATGAGAAAAATTGTCGAACTATTCGATGTTAAACAGGTACTGTAAAACCCAAAAATCCGAAACGTGTAAAATGACCAAAATGCCCTACAAGTTTAAAAATTGATTAAGGGATATTTAAAAGTACCAAATTGATTCCAAAATTCGGGTAATAAACTACACATGAAATAAAATAATTCCTACATGCCAAAGAAATTATTGATTCACCTAATTACATGTACAAAACATTCTAATGCAATTATATTTAAGTAAATTACATTTAATTAAATTAAACATTGTATAATCTACAAAATAAATTGGAAAATCAATTCAAATAATAGCCCACTAAATTGGTCAATTATGGACCGAGATTTCAGCCATAAACCCTCCCTAAGACTCGGCACCATTTCTTCCTATAATATATCTTCCCATCTGTTCTCTTAATATCTCAACCGTATATTACATTGGCCTCTCACACAAAAACCCTAAACAAATACATAAAGAGACGGCAGCCTCTATATGCTCTCCAAAAAAAAAATAACATACGTAAAAACCTTAAACTCTAGAACAAAGATAAGTGGCGGCTTCCTTCTGTTATACTTTTCTTTTCTCCCTGTTCCAGTCGAGTGAAAACTTTCGGAGAGCGTACAAGAGTGTTTTGATCGTGGCATATAGAAGCTATGGTTGTGTTTTCTGTTCGTGTTTCTTCGTTATATTTTTGGCCATCGCAAGGTAGCACCAAATCTGTTTTGATCTTCTTAGATACTTCATACGTATTTATATATATATCACCACTCTTAATTGCTCGACAAATATATATAAGATATGTCAATATTGTAACATAAAACTAGCATCTATCGACTCATACATTATCAGAATTAAAGGTTATATAGAACGCATAAACTGATGAAAGGTCATAAAACATGTTAGTATATATAAGCATGATGGCTATTTGAATCCAGTATATGAAAATATGTGTGAATTTATGTTATGGAGGAGATCAGGGCCACTGAATGTTTGAATATAAGGTCATACGTACAAACAAGGTGAATTGCATGCATGTTGTATTGTTATTATGGGTCAAAAAGGGGTCGATTGTGTAGTATTCATGGGGTTTTTCTGGTCGAGTATTGTTGATGTCAGTGTGTGTCTCGGTGTAAGTTCCAAGTCGAGAAAGGTTACAGGAGTTTTAAAGTGTGTGGGTGTGGTTATATAGAACTGTGTTGTGTTTGTCATTTTCAGCATTGTGTCGTGGGTTTTGCTGTAAAAAAAAAGGGGGTCGTTCGTGGTATAAGTGTTGGGTACAAAATGGGTTAATGTGTTTGGGTGATTGGTCGCGCTAAAAGAGTAAAACAAAAATGGTCTCTTGTGTATACAAAGTTTGTGTGTTAGTAAGTCTTGTGGGTTATGGTCTGGAAATAAAGGGGTTTGTGTCGGTGTTTATACAAGATGTTTATGGTGTGTCGTGGAGTGAATTTAAACAAGAGTTTAATATGTGAACATGTGTGTGTTATGTCATTTAAGATTCATTAAAGTGTATAAGCCCTCAAATGCATTTACAATGATATAATATAATTAGACTTATATGAACCTAAACTCAGTAATGAAACCTTAAGATGATCAATTGTGAACTTTAAACCGAAGTTACTAAAATATGGAAAGTTACTAGAAATGGAAAGCCGACTAAATAAGTAATCTGAATTAAATAAGCTTTTAATAAGACAATCATGATTCGTGTAGATTCGCTGAAGATGGAGTTTGCTTCCGACCTTTGACATTTTCTGTTGTGTTTTCATTTGCGGTATAAGGTACAGATATTCTGACCTTTTCTTTTAAGGTTTCTCATGATCTCTTTCGTATTCTGATCCGTTAATTTTCTGAGTTGATTGCTATGATTCCCTTTCGCTTGAACCTTCTCTGTTGATCCCATTTGATATGACCTCTGATATGAAGCTATATTATCAAGACCTTTTATAATTATGCCTTGAAAATGTTTAGAGAAAAAAAACATTTTAAAGAGATGTTTATCAATGAGGCGAAACCACTTTTATGTCAAATGTTACTAACTTTTGTGAATACTATATTTGGAAGACTATTTTTATGAAAAACCGTTTTAAAGGATCGTTTTATGAAAATCATGAATAAAGGATTGTTTAAAATGGACTTTTGATAGAAACTTTTGAAATGAACTTTTGATCTGAACCTTGACTTGATTACTTAATATGAACCTTGATCTGGTAAACTCTGATTTGGACCTTTGGCATTACATCTGATATATCTGTTATTAACCATCTGTTATGGACCATCTGATTTGACCTTTGATATATGACACTCTGATTATGATATGATATCTGACTCTTAGTTTGATACCCGAGCCATTTCACTAGGCATGGGGGTTCCATGTCCGTGTCATTGATGCACCAATGGCATGACTCTAGGGCGGTGGAGTGATGTTCCGCCACGTCCCCATTCTGATTATGATATGCGCATTACTTTGATTATGGATTATATATGTTTCTGGGGGGCGTATGGATGCATCCTAGATCTGTTCTGTTTAGTGGATTTAACATGATTTGATATGATTTGTCTGGTGACTGGTGCTTGTGTGCAATACACGCCTTTCACATATTTCTGGGAGCTAGCTACTCCATTTGAAGAATGAGGACACCCCTCATATTATCTGATTATCTGAGAGGTCTCCCCTCTATATGATTATGAAGATTTATGGTTACGATATGATATGATCTGTTTCTGGGCTCGTGGTGGATTACTATCCCTTTCTCTTTCCATTATACTTATTCATTGACTTGTCTCTGGAACCATATTACATCTGTTTGACCTTTGTTTCTGTTATTCTGTACTATTCTCTATTACTGTTTGTTATCGTTATATCTGTTCACTGGGCTTTTTAAGCTCAGCCGCACGTTTTCTTTTCGTGTGCGGCAGGTTTTAGATGGAAGCTGGGTTATGAGTGGAGAGAACCTCGGACTTAGAAGACTTTGATAGCTATTATGTATTAGCAATGATTAGAAGACATTATATTTAGACTTAGTAGTTTTGAAATTTCCCTTTGTAACCTTGTGTATTCAGTATTTCATTTGTAACCCTTGTATTACTGTAAATGTATGCTTTGTTTTGATCTGATATGAAACCATTAGTGTGACATCTTTACCCTTGTCGGGTTGGGGTGTTACAATTTATGGTACAACGTACATAAGCCATTAGAATACTATCATTTAGATTGTTTTCCATTTAAAGAATGGAATCTAATGAAGTCTGAATATGTGTAACTGTTTTTAGTCATGAACCTTATATGGTTTTATTTTTTTGTTTTAGGGTGAGCCGTTTGTCATCGTTGGCACTATATGTGCAATAAACAAAAAAGATGGGTGGTGGTACCTTGGTTGTGGCAAGTGCAAAAAGAAGGTTGTTAAGGCAAGTGATATCGTGGATCTGGAAGCTGAAACCCCACAAAAACCAACCGGTGGGCCGACGGAATGGTATTGCACTAAATGTTTCGTTGTTTGTTCGAGCCTCAAAACTCAGTGAGTTTTCCTTACTAAACCGTATCTATAAATTACATGGGGTCACATCCTAAACAGTCTTATAAGTTAAACACTCACAACCTATAACCATTTCGTTTGTTTTTTAGGTTTCGTGTACAAATACGTGTACAGGATGCAACGGGGACATGCCCTTTGTCCCTATTTAACGATGAAGTGCAAGCATATGTCGATAGATCGGCATACCAGCTGTGTGACAAATATGGTAAGGTACATTCACAAGTAAAAAACACTTTTGAATATTGGTAGACAAAAAGTAACACATTTTAATTTTTGTACCGTAACAGAGTGATAATAGTAGTGTGCCGCCTGAGATTACAAATATCATCGGTACCAAATACGCCTTCAAGGTGTTCATGGATAAGTTCAATGCAACAAAGTTGTTGCTTGTGTTTAATGTCTTGCGTATGTCTGCTAATCCAGAAATTATTGAATCGCTGCAAGCGTCTGCTACACTAGTCAAGGTACTAACTCACTTACTGTGCACTAATAGATTTGTTTATTGTGTTCTCAATTATTATGGATGGTAGCTTACACATTAATTCCTATGTTTTAGCAGCCGGACAATGAAGCCACAAGTGGCAGTGTACCAGTTGTCACACCATTTGTAAGTTTAATTACTTATAAAATGTAACAACCTATCTTAAAATGTTCTTATATAAATCCTCTGAACTAACTATGTGTTTCAATCTGCCAAGGATTTGGAATCGCAGACGGATGACAACACAACTCCAATAAATGCAGACAAAATTGGTGGTAAGAACAAGCGTCCAGCAGACGATGAAGCCGATGGAAGCATGTCTTCTAATGGTAAAAAGGCAGCTGTGAAAATCAAGTTGGAGAAAGAGCAATGAATGAGTTCGTTGCATTATTGATGTCTTTTGGACAATTTTGTTTTTAAATAAATCTCTTTGGACAAGTTTTGTTAACTCTTTATGGTTGGGGAGTCCCAACCACTTTTACGTTTTTATTTGGTACGAACAAATATTCTCGGACAATATTCATGAATGGGTAGTCCCTTCATTTTGAATGGTCATTCAGTTAATTGGATGTTTATTATTTGTGTGTTTTAACAAATGTTTATGCTATCTTTTACCATTTAGGTTTTCTTTTTAGGTGGTATGTAAACTTATTTTGTGCAAAATATACTTGACTTTTTATCTATACAATGCATGTTTGCATGTGTGTTTTTCATTTTGCAATTTCTTGTACCATCATTGGTCCTACAAGCAAATAGATGGATCGCGCTGAATGACTGCAAATGTATGATCAACTGTGACTGCATATAATGTACTTTTAGAAGGATGAAAGGGATGATCAACTGTAACTGCATAGAATATACTTTTAGAAGAATGAAAGGGATGATCAACTGTCACTGCATAGATTATACTTTTAGAAATATGTTTTTGATTATACTTTTAGAAATATTGTTTTTTGTATAAACGTTGTTAAGAACAATGTTTACTT
This sequence comes from Artemisia tridentata subsp. tridentata, assembly GCA_021014915.2. Lineage (NCBI taxonomy): Eukaryota > Viridiplantae > Streptophyta > Magnoliopsida > Asterales > Asteraceae > Artemisia > Artemisia tridentata. Next base: position 322,379,856 of record CP139507.1, on the reverse strand, counting down.
TTATAAATTTGTACATTTGTAAATAGTCTGTATATGCTATAAATTCCTTCCATTTTATATCCTATGCATTTCCCATGATTTCCTTTTTAGATACACATGTCACTAAAATACCATTACCAACATTTGGTACTTTTGATGTCAAAATTCCTTTCTCTCCAATACAGTGGTTTGATATGAGAGTCTTCTCCATATCATACGATTTCGTTGTTTATAACTTTTTTTATATCTTTTGTAATGAAAACTTCAAGATTATTATTATGCAACCATTCATGGATTGCCTTCAATCAAATCAAATATATTTTGCATAATTAAAGCACATATCATATCCCTTTGTAGGTTCAAATTTGAGATTATCCATTTGGTATATTTTTTCTCAATATTATTCCACTTTATAAGAATTTGCTAATAAATGCACATAAATTGATTAGTTTCTTCTAAAAAGACAGGAAATCATTCGACATGCAAATCATGTCCTAAAGTAGGTTTATGCAATACTCTTAACACTTATTATAAATGATTGATGTGTCATGCGTATGTTGCAATCAACCACAATAATATGCCTTTACGATTCAACTCAGGGAATCGTAGGATTTGGGCTTTCAAGCAAGTTGTGTTGTTGATTGTCTTTTGTATCTTTTATTGTGTCGTTCACTTACATTTTTTCTTGCAGTGAATCGGGTGAGGCTCCTCCCACCATTGACTTATGCATTCACCATGGCGGTAGAGTTGTAACTACAAACGTACTTTATGATTATTGAGGTGGTGATGAACTAATGATATGCAATGTGCCTACACACAATTTAACATTATCCATGCTTAGATGCTTAGTCGCTCACCATCTAAGTCAGTATAATGACGTTTTCACGTACTATATGCGTGTTCCCACAGTGCAAATGGAAGAAGATTGGAGTCTTCATAAGATAGAACAAGAATAGTACATTGATTCGTGGCTATATAACATTCAGGTTGAACATGCTTCAGATATTTACTTAGCTCATCGTCGTTATCCGACACTTATCGACCCAAATCCTAGAAGGTGGATGGAAATAAGATGGGAAAGAAATGGATGGATAAGTGGCCATGTTGAAGCTAACAGAAGGGCTGCTCGGATTAGGGCTGCTCCTAGCCGAAATGAATGAATGTAACATTTTCAGCTTTGTTTTTATCTATGTCCATCATAATAAAATTTTTGAAGTTATAAATAAATGTTTTGCGGGACTAACGCTTTTGCATAAATAAGAATAAATTCATACATCAAATGAACATGTGATGTTATTTTTTTTAAATGTGTATTAGGCTAATTTGAGTATCACTTATTTGAGTGGTATGTGATGTTGTATTTTTTGTATTATTACATTTTAGTTCTATTCAATTGCACCAATGAACTTTCATCATTTTCCCTTACAAATTACTATCATATTTACTGTCATGTTTCAATGCAATATATTCATTGTCTTTAAAAATTATACGGATCATATGTTTCAATGCAATATATTAATTGGGCATACTAAATACTACGAAGCAAATGATTCATGCAATATTATACTAAAATACTACTAACAAAATGTATACATTTAAGTGATATGTTCAATATACATTAAAAATGAAATTGAAACCATATCATTTCCTTAAATCTCAAGCTCTTCCTACTCTATATATAATTTCAACATCACCAAACGAATGTCAACCTATATTTCTTTCATCTTCTTCCTTGCAAATGCAATGGTTCATCCGAAATCATCAGATGTAAGAATGCTAATTGTATTGTATTGTTTACAAGTGTTTTCCGACTTTTATTATTGCAACATCTATGTATATTCGTAGCATACTTTCTTGAATTTTTATGAATATGTTTATGTTTATTTCTTTTTAGGTTAGCAACAACGAAGAACAATCAAACACGCCAAACGATGTAGCCAAAAACATTTATCGGTTACCGTTCTATTTGACGATGACTTTGTATGTGTTAAAATATTTTAAAAAATAGAAAGAAAGAATTGTTGTATTATATAACCATGTTTTATTACTATACATACAGGATTTGCCCATCAACAACAAACACAAAAGATTTACAAAGCATCATGCTGATGTTGGCAACACAAATGTTGTTGATATTGTTTCCTCGGTTGATGAGGACGTATTACCTGTATACAATAACAAAATAATTAAAGACCATGTTCCAAAGGAACAAAACTTGGTATGTAAGCATATGAATATTTAAGTTTCATATTAATTTTCGTTTTAAGCATCTTGAACAATGTTTCATTCATACCATATACTACTAACTTTTACGTCTATTCTGCCAAATTTAACATAGGAATTCGATGATGGAAGCCCGCTTAGGTTTAAGCGCACCAACAAGGCTAGACAAACTTTCATTGCAAAGAAACATTATTTTAGTGTTATTGATGAACCGAGTGATGACACCATTGATGAATCCAAAGAAGTTGATCAAGAGGATAAGCAATTCATTGAAGAATCTACTGATCATGTTCACTATTTGGATGACTTTGTTAATGACGTAGGTTTTGTTCAACAACTACACAGTTCAGTAGCCAAAGAAGACAAGTATGCTCTCATTGATGAAGAGACTGATGAAGATATTGATAACAAGAATAGCACAAGTCAAGATGGCATATGGGTTAATATCAATAATCTTTGATTGCGAAGATCCTGACTCAACATAATTGCCATTTCGTTGTTTGTTTGTTTTTTTTTTTTTTTTTTTTTTTTTTTTTTTGTCTTGGACAATGAAACTTCAATATTATGAATATACATCATTCACGTAGTACTTTACATCAGAATATACCATGCCATTTCATTGTTCGTTATTTTATTTTTATCTTGGTCAATGAAAACTAGAATATTATCATTATGCATTGCGATTAATGTACTACTTTACATCATGAATTTTGTATAATGGCCCTTATTAAATCTATAGTCACCTAAAACTCATAATGGGCCAAAACTTATAATGGGCCAAATCTTATTAAATCTGTAGTCACCTAAACCTTATAATGGGCCAAAACGTATAATGGGCCAAACCATCTAAAATCTATAGTCATCTAACTTAAAAAAAAAAACTACACATGCATTTTTAATGTAGTTAAACCTCCAAAACATGAGTTTCCAACTAATGATTGAAAGTCTATAAAAAGGAGTAAATTGTTTCCTCATAATTAGCAACCACGTCAAGTATGATTTGTTACCAGTCCTATACATGCGCAATATATCAACACGAGTAGAAAATATTTTCAAGGGCAGCCGCATACAATTATGCCATTTTGATAGCAACCATTGGCTTACCCTTAACTAAATCATGTCAATAGTTACATGTACGTCAACAACTTTACCTAAAGCTTTACCATGTTGAATCAAGAACCTCCAAAAGATAAGGTACAAGTAATGATGGAAAGTCAATCATATATTTACAAAATCAACTTAAATGAATGAAGAACATCTTCTTTTACCATGTTACCTTTTAACTAATACACAATGATTATGATCAATTACTTTTAGCACTACTACAATTGAAAAACAGTAAATCTTTACCAAGTTTATCATTGCTAACTTACGATAAACTTTCGCCTAAATATATTCTCATAATGTAGATGATCAGAAATCTGTCAATGATATATGTTGCCTAAATAAATTAAGCAACACAAAAGTTGTAAATGCAATTATGATACGTATTTTATACAATAATAGACCTACTTTTAATTATACCATAATAATTATTTCATTCTTACCATAATTGACACATAATATCGTTTCAAAATAGATGAATCAATTAATCCTTGACAAAGTACGTGATCATGTATACCGTTTTTTCTATAAATACTGTTTCAAAGGAACTCATTTATCACAAACACACAATTTGCCAATTATCTTCTATGGCATCACCTAGAGAAAAAAGTGTTTTAGAAATGTTCGCAAAATTATTACTCACTAAATGTAACGATGACTGCTCATTTATAGATGATGAGGACCAAAAAGAAGAAGGTTCCAATCCAGATGCTGGATTGAAGAGTGCAGAAAACAGTCAAGTTGATGTTCCAGTTGAATCTTGCACATCTCCAAAGAGTAAATTCGCTGACAACCCTTTTGGAGAATCGTTTTTTGAAGAAGGTGAATCTTCGAAAGAAGATCAAGGTAATAAAATATAATTCATTACTATACTTGACAATATTTTAAAACAATTTAACACGTGAAATTTTTATTATCAGATGACTTCGACCCAGAGCCTATCATTGATTGGCTACGATTTAATGTTGGAGATCAAGAAGCATGTCAAAAACTTCTTAGCGGTTTGTTGTCAAAGATTAACAAGGCAAATGATTTAATCAACCAGCTTCGTGAAATGGGTCTTGATATTGATGATGACTATATTGTTGACCTAAACTTCTTCGATGAAGATTGAATCACGTTCAACATCAATGATTTCGTATGCCGGCCACATTTTCTTATGATGATTTCAATTAATAAGTGTAACGAATAAGAAATCACTATGATTATTTTATGTACTTCAATTTTCAACTTCTAACTTTGCTTTGAATATGAGTCCATGTCACACTCTTGAATCATATTACGTTTTATTTGTATCTCTTCTTCCTAATATATTGACAGTGCATAATATTTTGCAATATGGTCATATAAAAATCGTCATTTTAATTTTTAAATAAAACACATATTGGTTACTACCTAATTACACATCAATTTTCGGTTGTGGTTTTTATTGTCCTTATACATGAATGTTGGCATGTGTATTCCATTTTAAAGTGTAACTGTTATACAAACTATATTTTCGTTGTCATATAGCATGTAAAATAAAAATCGCCATTTATTAAAACATATCATAATATATTCGTAACATACTAATTTTAAGCATAAAAGATTTGATGATGAATACTCAAATTTGCATATAAAAAATGAAACGAATCAAATCAACAAACTTATTATTAATGAACCCAATAACAGCCGAAATATTAGTCCATTTACTATTGAGTAATTGCAAATAATTATAACTCAATAACAACCTAAAGATGTCATGATATCTTCATAATTTAGGAAATGATTTGATTCAAAACGTTTTTTGAAACGAATGTGGTAATATACATTTCATTTCATGATATATATGTTCGCCATTTTCATTAACATCCTATACTGATAATCCTCAATAACATCACCATGGCTGATGAAAACACTTCAAAAAATTCAACAAAGCGTACATCTTCTAAAAAAACTGCCCAATAAGAAATTTCAACAAGACCTTAATACTTCCACCTCCAGTAACAATTCAAGATCCTTTCAATCTACTACTTTTGTGTCATCAGAGAATGTTCGATAACCCATGTTGGTAGATTCGCCTTCATCTAAAGGAAGAGTTTCTTTGACACAACTATTGAATTGTAAGCTTTTATTTCGAATAATGTCTTTTTCAATAGATTCATACTTTTTTCACATCGTGTTATTCATTTTGAGTTTCCATTCATTAGATGATCTACTAACTGTAAATGTCGCTCCATGGACTTTTTCCAATACACCTACAACATTACAAAGCAATCCTTCAGGTATGTTCATTGTTAATAACAAAATCTTCTTCTGTTTAGAATTTTGTTTGTGTTTCTTTTTTTTTTCTTCATAAAAAACATGAATGAACAAGATGCTACACATAATCCTGTCATGAAATATTTTTTTACATTGTTTCCGTTTTAATACCTTCTTCATTTGAATTTTTGAATTGATAGGTTCCTCTATTAGTTCTACACCGACTCAACCACCAACTTATCAAAGGCTGCCGCTTTCGGACGTCACTAATAGTTAGTTACCTATCCATTTTATAGAGCCAGTTCAACTTTGTTTGACACTACTTATATAGTATTTGTGTTGCACGTACACTAACTTCTTCTATAGATGTTTCGCATAGCTCTTCCACCTAGACCTGCCACAAATTCATTTTTAGGAAGACCAACAACAAGTTCGCCAGTTAATTTGTATCGAGGTTTGGTTACTCTTACTTTATAAGTATCTTTCAATGTTTAGTTAATTTCTTTACCTTTGAAGAAGTTTAACGATTATACTGTATTCTAATGTAGGAATCAATGCGCATAATATTAGTTTCGTGTCTGGCAACAGTAGTCAAATGACTCCTTCACAAAAAGGTTAACTTTAAACACATTGTTTTCATAATGTAGTCTTCACGATATGTCATTATATTTATTATGGGTATTACTACGATAGAAAACATATCACCTACATCTCATGGTGCGGTCTCTACTAAAGCAACACCACAAACTGGCACGGCAACAAGTCATTCTAGTAAACAAAGAAATTCACGATTATCGCCGCAGCGTAGTGGTAAATCTATTGTATAGTTATATAATATGACACAATTTATTTACTACACTTTTTCTTTGTTGACATCATTATCCATGTGTATATAATATCAGGAAGATATTCTCAGACTACAAGAGTATTACTTCCTAAACCTAATCACTCTGGATTTATCACCGGTAAGACTGGTTGATTTAAAATCTTGTTATATAATAACATTGGTGATATTATTTGAATGTGTTTAACATTACTGAAATGTCACTAATATGACCAAATTTACAAGTACAATATGTCAGACATTAATAGGTGAAACGTTGTGTTGTTGTTTGACACTTAAGCTTTTTACTTTCTTTGAAATAATCAAATAATCAACAACCGCATAAAATGATGGTAACATAGTCCATTTTTTTGAATACTGTATTAGGAATGAATCCTATACTCACGAAAAATACACTTTCTGCATTTGCCACCCTTTCGAAAACAGGTAACGTTTAATTTAACTTAAGTACGTTTACTTTTTTAGTACATGTCCTGCTTTTTAAAAACCAACGGTTCCATGTCTACAACAAATCTATAGGTACTGCTTCAGTTAATACAAACTACCAACCAAATGTTTCAACTACTCCCATTCCTTTAGGCGTTATCAGACATCAAAATTCAAAAAAATCTCCCGGTTAGTAACTCATATCATTATATTATACTTATTTGTATATAACAACTATAATAAATGTAACATCATTGTTTTTATCGCATATAGTATCACAAAGGTCAGTCCGCTGCAACAAGCTTAACGATGAAAATATTCCTACACTTAGACCAAACTCTGTTACAACAAGTAGTCATACAGTAACACCAGCTGCTGCAACAAGGAAACAGCATTCTCCCTTGACTGACATCTCAAATGGTAGTATCTAAATATTTTAAGTTTCGTTTGCAACACAATGGTTGTATTTTTAACATGTGGTTAACATTCTGATAATGAGGTTGCACAGCTACTTTTCAAACACCGTTTGTTACTACCGTTAATGAATGTTCTAAAAATACATCAAGGTCGTGTTCTGCAACCAACATTACTGTGTTAACAACACAAAAATCAACTTACGAAATGAGAGAATCGTCAAGAAGGACAAAAAGATCTAAGAGACCTCCTTTACAAAGTCGCACGCCTATTGCTTTTAATCTTGATGATGATGGCCATGTACAAAAAGTTTACGACAAATGCGTTGGTATATCCGAAGGTAATTGCATATCTTATTTTTTAATCATCCCCATAAATATGTTATTGATTATGTCAAATATAAAACAAGTTTGTTTTTATTTATGTAGATTACTACGACCATGGAGATCCTACATTTGAGTGTACAGTATGTCACGCTTTGTTATGGGAAAATGAATCGAGAACAGGAAATGTTAATCCGACAAACAAACCTTACAGTATATGCTGTGGCAAGGGAAAAATTAAACTTGATGCCCCACCTCCGACTCCAAAACCATTGCTTGACTTATTTATGAACGACGACGCCAAGAGCCAGAATTTCAAAAACAACATCAGAACCTACAACAGCATGTTTGCTTTTACTTCAATGGGTGGGAAGGTTGATGATTCAATAAACAAGAAAGGACATGGTCCGTATGTTTTTCGGTTACATGGACAGACTTACCATAGTATCGGTAGCTTACTTCTGGAACAAGGTGCTCCACCCAAATTTGCACAGCGCTATATCTACGACACAGAAAATGAAATAGACAATAGAGCAAAGGCATTAAGGTAACATGTATAACATATATACTTCATTAGTGTGTACACATTCAAAGACTAAACCACCTGTTTTCTTACAATCTTAATTGTTTTTAATCCAAATATTGTTTTGATATGCAGCTCTTCTTCTAAGACGTCTGCTCCTTCAAACTCAAAGACTCCTGTCGATCGAAACATTATCAATCAAGTTAAAGATGTTTTAGATGAATCAAGTGATTTGGTTAAAACATTTAGAAGGGCACGTGAGGCATACACAGAAGACAACGAGCAGAATATAAGAATAAATCTGATTGCAAAGCGGGGCAAAGACAGACGCCAATACGATCTTCTAACTGCCAACAAAGTTGCTGGTCTTATTGTAGGAGACTTGGATGCTTGTGCAGAGGATCGCGATATTGTTTTGCAAAAGCGTGATGGACCTTTGCAGCGTATTAATATTTTTCATCCTATGTACCTTGCTTTGCAATACCCTTTGTTGATGCCCTGTGCACAAGATGGATATACTTTGGGAATTCCGCAAATAAATAGGACTAGCCAACCGAAAACTGGAAAAAAGGACAAAACGGTTACTATGCGGGAGTGGTTTGCCTATCAAATTCAAGACCGTCTGTAACACCCCCCCAATTTCGGATAGCAACAACGGAAGACTTAATTAGGTGTTACGTAGTGGATCGCAGTCATAACCATAGAAAATGACTTTAAAAAGACGTTTTAAGTTTATCATTCAAAATACAAGCATTTGAGATACAAAGATGTTTCATAGTTAACACGTTTATTTAAATTTGAATGATAAAACATTTATTTAAAACCCGTGCCGGGTTTAGTGCCCACTCCGTGCCTTGAGTTCCAGCCTTTAGTTACCTGAGATAACATGCTAAAAGTCAACAAAAGTTGAGTGATATTCATAGGTTTAAGTTTAATAGTTGAACACAAAGTATAAATGTTAATTGCATCGAATTACAATTAAACGAGTTAAAATCAAGTTGTTATTGCATTAAGCTCATGACACGCAACGCTTAACAGGCATAAAAATGATGTACAGTATATAGGCCCTCGGGATGGGTATTTGCCAATAACCCATGAGTTTGTTCAAATAAAGTGCGCCTGGGTGGCTCATCCTAGCAGACCCAAACGGGGATTGTCAGTCCCAAATAGATCTATTCACAACTATTTACGTTCACTCGCAAGTGATTAAGGTTCATGATAGAAGGACTTTTGGCAATAGCTACTTAAGCAATAATAACATCAGTCATAGCATACAAAAAGTTTGTGTTCATGTTTGTAGCATGTATCTCCCCACAAAAAGGATTTAAAAGTTTAAATGTGGGGTATGAACTCACCTTAGTAGTACAGTAGTGGTGGTAGTATCGTACTCAAACGATGAAAGGAAACGGCTTCAACACACGACCTATATAGTATATGGCAAGTTTTAGTGGTTTGACAGTCTAAGTTTGGTTTATCGCGAATCATAACGTTTAAGGTTTTATCGATTAATTTGCAACGTTAAGAATATCTATGTTTAAATGATCAATATATTATAATATATATATATATATATAATATATATATATATATATATATATATATATATATATATATATATATAATATATATAAACTCTGGGATCTGTGTTCGTTCGTTGAAGTATATAAGTTTGGCTAAAGAGATCGTTGTTTATAAATCAAGGTGATTTATGATAAGTTATGCTACGCGTTAAATATTAAGTGATTACGTATATAAAAGTTTATAAGTTATATAACTACGTATATAATTATTATAAAATGTGACGCTAAATGTCGATTTGTGAGACCAAACATATTTGTTTCGGGTTTTGGGTTCGTGAAATATTATTACAAGTATAAAATCAGAAATAACCTTTGGGTTTTTACAAAGTTTCATTTTATACCCTAACGGCATAATCTTTGCACCGTTAGTCCTCGGTTAAGTTTTTATTTATATTTTAAATCTAAAACTTTTAATATTTACATTTTATACTCAAAAGTTCCTAAATATACAGTTTTCATCACAAGATTATCAAAATGACAGTTTTTACTTTAAGTTTCCAAATTTGGCAGTTTTAGTCCTTCGGTTAGCAAATTTTTGCAAAACAAGTCCAAAATTTATAAAATCAAAGTTCACTATTTTTATTTCATAAATAAGTTAAAAATAGCTTATGTAACTTATAAAAACTGCTTAATTTGTCAACAGCTTATTTTTCAGCTTATTGGCTTTTAACGAGCTAAATATATAGCCCATTATGAGTTTTCGATCCAATGGGTTTAGAGGGGAGTTGGGCCTGGTTACGGGCTTATTTTAGGGCTGTAAAAACATAACAAATGAGCTTATACAATCAGCTTATACGAAAAGCTTATAACTAGCTTAGTGGGCTTATAAGCCCGTACGTTATATAAGTTTAGTTTCTAAAACTGTTGCGAGCGAGTTTACTTTGGGACTCAAGAGGTTATCAAATGATCTCGTTAACGTGACTTTTATACGTAGACTATTAGTTCACCATGTGAACTAATAGTTCAAGTTTTAAAATGGATGGGTTGAGTGTCGAAATAAGAAAATACGAGGCACAAGTTCATGCGACTTGGCTATGTGAAAAGCAGTTTTGAAACTCAAAATAATTCTAAGTGTTTTGTTATTTTTCGAAAGTGTCCAATGTGACTTAGGAACGTGTGATTTTTATGGTTTGTACGATTTTATAAGGTTCGATTGGTTGTGGTACTCGATAGTTAGCATGGCAAATATATAGGATGTCGAATAGAACATATGTATTATTAAGGGAGTTTACGAAATATCAAAACAAAATGAATGTGATATGAAAATATACACCAATGTAAGAAATTGAAAAAGTAAGGAAATGGCTTACTTCACCTTAAAAGGTGGGGCGTATCACAAGGTCGAGACTGAGCTAGGCCAAGAGAATGGTGTAGCTCGATTCTTGGTACTTCAAAGATTTAGGAACGAGTAAAATGTGGCTCTTTGCTTGACTCGAACACCTCTCAATTCGTGCCAAAGCTAGGCGTGATCAGCATGTTTAGAGACTTAGAAACTATTTGTATGTGATGTGTTTTTGGTGTGCATGTTTAGTCGAATTGCATGCATGCATTTATAGGGAGTTTAGAAATTAGCATGTGCAATATGAAAGTAGAGAGTAAGTAGCATGAATCCTCCTTGTGCTAGTTCGAACAAAAGAAAGGAAACAAAATAAAATCATAAGGTTTTGTCTTGGCTTTGTTTGGAGTTTTCAAAGTCAACTAATTTCAAAATGGGATTGTGATAATTTCACATGATGATGGAGTGTGGCAGTAAGTTATTGCATGAGTGGAAATGATGTTTTCTTGTGTTGTGTTAGTCGGCAGTTAAGGACCAAAAGCAAGGAGACAAATCAAAGTTCTAAATATTGGTTTATGGTTGTGGCCTGGTCGAGTATTCATGGGTCTAACTCACATTTAGACTTGACCAAAAATAGAAGTAGGGTCGTTTGATGGTTCGTATAGTCCTTAAGTGCTTGTACGAATTTATTGGTTAGGCAAAACATACTTTTGGGTCGAGTTGAGAGTTATACGAGACACAACTAGGCCAAAACATGAAACTTGGGTTGTGTTCACAATGAGACAAGTGCGTTGAGCTTTGATAGATTTTAAGTAGGTAAATGGTCGAGTTAGGGAGTGATGTTTGCTTCACTCGATTTTCAGTTAGGTTGAGAATTGAGTCGTGTAAAATATTTAATTGTTGTTAAGTTAGATTTTGCGTATAATGGCCAAAGTGATCGGTCCTTGAGCAGCCAAATCGAAGTGTATATATGAAATTTTGGGCTTTGGTTCGTTTTGGGCTCGCTTGGTGGGCTAGGCCAAATGAAAGAAAATAATAATGCTAAGGGTTCGTTTGGTGTGTTTTGGTTTGCAGAATTATTGGGCTGAGGCCCAATGAGTCTAACAGTCCATTTGGGTATTGGGTCGAGGCCCAATATAGTTACTGAGTATTCGTGAAATTTTTCGTGAGCTCGGGAATGTATTTGATCACGTTCGGTTAATTGACGAAACGTATAAACGTTAAGTATTAAACGTTAATTGTTTTATGTAACTTCGCGATTTTTAGACTATCAAGGTTCGTGTGTAAGCATCGTTTCTAGGTAAATGGTAATCACAATATCGTTGTGATTAAAACTAGTATATCATGAATAACAAAATTTTTTTTTGTTACGAGTAGAAATGGTTATTAAATAACGTAATGATTTGTTAATCATTTATTAGCATTTACTATTCATAGGGAAAATTACGAGAGGTTACACCGTCCGAATCAAAAGAATTTGTTTCTACGTGGAGGTCGGTTGTTTCAACAGTTTCTTGTAGATGGTTTCACTATGGTTGAGACTGAGCGTTTGTATTTCCATCGGTCCAATCAGTCAAAACTTAGATGTGATACGTACTCTAATATCCGTCAAAGCATCGCATCTGGAAACACCGACCCTACCCAGCTTGGAAAGCCTGTCATCTTGCCTTTTTCATATACTGGTGGACCAAGGTACATGCAGTAAAACTATATGGATGCCATGGCTTTGTGTAGGTGGTATGGTTGTTCAGATTTGTTTATAACGATAACATGCAATCCTAAATGGCTTGAAATTGCACGATATATGCGCGAGCACAACCTTTCATCTACAGACCGTCCTGATGTGCTTAGTAGAGTTTTTAAAATGAAACTCGATCAGTTGATAAAGGATGTCAAAGAGTTACATCTATTCGGACGTATTCAAGCAGGTACTGTATTTATGTTTTATATACCAATTATTACATTTTTTAAATTCTACTTTTGCTACATTGTTTAAAGCGTGAAATTTATCTTCACTTCACACTAATGAATTGTATAAAAAAATTTAGTGGTGTATACCGTTGAGTTCCAGAAGAGAGGCCTTCCGCATGCACATATATGTTTGTTTTTGCATAAGGATGACAAGGTTCCAAATGTTGAACATATCGACAAATTCATATCTGCTGAAATACCAGATCCAAACGAGGACCCCGACTTGCACAAATAAGTTTCTGATTTTATGATGCATAGTCCTTGCGGTACTAATGAACCAAATTAGGTCTGCACCACAGATGGTAAATGTACCAAAAACTTTCCCAAAAAATTTATGCAACAAAGTTCAGTTGACTCGGAAGGGTACCCTGTTTATAGACGACGTGACAACGGAAACTATGTTGAAAAAAGTGGACACAAGTTGCATAACGGTTATGTTATACCTTACAATGCTACGCTTCTCAAACGTTATCAGTGCCACCTTAACGTTGAATTGTGTAATCAGACAGGATCAATTAAATATTTTTTTAAGTATATAAACAAAGGGCCAGATAGAGTCTCCGCACAGTTGTATGAACCAGGTACGACGGGAGAGGATCAGTAAACTGCTAAACCAGTTGACGAGATTAAGGCCTTCTTGGATTGCAGGTACGTGTCGGCGTGTGAGGCTGCGTGGAGAATATTTGGGTTTGAGATTCACTATAGAACACCATCTGTTGAAAGGCTATCTTTTCACCTGGAAGGCGAGCAGCACGTTGTATATGACGAGGACTCTGATCTTCAAACAGTTATCAATAAGCCATCAGTAGGTGCATCTATGTTCGATGAATGGATGAAAATGAATCAAAAGTATCCTTTAGCAAGGGAGCTTACGTATGCGGAGTTTCCTACAAAATTTGTATGGAATCCTCAAAAAAGAATGTGGACTTTCAGGAAGAAACATTACACAATTGGGAGAATTCATAATGTTCCTATTTCAACCGGTGACGCTTACTACTGTAGGATGCTACTAAATAATCAGAAAGGATGTAAGTCACACGCAGAAATAAGAACCTGGGACAAGGTGGTTTATCCTACTTACAAAGAAGCTTGCTATGCAGCGGGTCTCTTAGAGGACGACAAGGAGTACATTGACAGTATTAAAGACGCATCCCATTGGGCACCAGCTGAACATCTACGTGACCTTTTTGTCACATTGCTCTCTCAAAAAGAGCTTCAAACACCTTTGACTGTGTGGTTAGAAACATGGCATTTACTTGCACAAGATGTCAAATACAAAAGAAGTCTGATTTTGAAACTACCAGGTACACCATTTACTATTTGTCAAATCTAATGCTTTAATACTTTTTCTGTTACTTGACTTCTTAAAAAATATAATTCTTTCATGCAGGCTTGCGACTGACTGACGATGAAAAAAAAATTTCTTTGTTCTGGATCGAACAGCTTATGCTATCCAGAGGAACAACGTTGAGGCGTTTTCCTGAGTTGCCTTACCCAAATGAAAGATACATAAGTCAGTTCGGTAACCGACTTATATATGATGAGATACATTATAACCCAACAGAGTTGCAATCTGAATCTAACCGCCTGTACACTGCTTTAACCACCGAACAAAAAGGCGTATATGACACTATCATGACATCCATTGAAACAGGTAGAGGAGGTGTATATTTTGTATACGGATACGGTGGTACTGGGAAGACATATTTATGGAAAACCCTTGCTGCTGCTATTAGAAGAAAAGGTGATATCGTCATAAACGTCGCATCAAGTGGTATTGCATCTTTATTGATGTCAGGTGGCAAGACTGCTCATTCAAGATTCCATATTCCTATCAATATTGATGAGACTTCTACTTGCTCCATCTGCCCTCAAAGTGATCATGCATCGTTGTTAAAGAAATGCAAGCTAATTATTTGGGATGAAGCGCCAATGACAAATAAGCTTTGTTTTGAGGCTTTAGATTGGTCATTGCACGGCGTACTACGTAAGACGAGGTTTGACACTTATGAAACGCCTTTTGGTGGAATGACAGTGGTATTTGGCGGTGATTTTAGACAAGTTCTTCCAGTTGTTCCAAAAGGTTCACGCCAAGACATTGTAAGTGCGTCCTTAAAGCAATCTTATTTGTGGGATCACTGCACGGTTCTGAAGTTAACAGCCAACATATGGCTAACTATTGGATCTCGCCCTGAAGATGTGAATGAGATACGTGAATTTGCTGAATGGATACCAAAAATAGGAGACGGGGAGGTCGGAGATGCAAACGACGGAAAGGTTTCAATAGATATACCCAAAGATATTCAAATACATGAGTCTTCTGACCCGATAACATCCATTGTAGATTTTACCTATCCAAACCTTTTGGATAACATAGATGATCCGTCCTATTTTCAAGAAAAGGCCATTCTTGCTCCGACTAATGAAGTGGTCGACAGTATAAACGATCATTTGCTTCAGATATTTCCAGGTGAGGAAATGGTTTACCTTAGTTGCGATAGTATTGATAAAACAGAGCGTAGTACATCAATCGATGAATCTGTTTTCTCAACAGATTTTATCAATGGACTAAAGTTCTAAGGTGTTCCAAACCATAGGTTGGTGTCCCGATAATGTTGCTCAGGAATATTGACCAATCTAATGGATTGTGTAACGGAACACGACTTCAGGTTTTATGATTATCACGGTCTTCTATTCAAGCACATATCATTAATGGGACACATTTTGGAAATAAGGTAATCATACCACGATTGAGAATTACTCCATCTGATAAACGTTTACCTCTAAAGATTGTGAGGAAACAATATCCCATTTCGGTGTCATTCGCAATGACAATAAACAAGAGCCAAGGGCAATCGCTTTCAAAAGTCGGATTGTATCTGCCACGTCCTGTTTTCACACATGGACAGCTATATGTGGCTCTTTCACGTGTCAAGAGCAAAAAAGGCTTGAAGGTTGTTGTTTCAGATGCGGATGGTAACCTATCAAACACTACTATAAATGTTGTATATAAAGAAGTTCTTCAAGGTCTATGATCAAACGTTCACTAGGTATGTACAATATAGAAATGACATGTTTTGTGGCATTTTTCTTATTTTCACTTATTATAAATCCCAAAAATCTTTTACTTACGTTTCTTTTTTACTTATTAGGTGTTCACGGAATGGACCTTTTGTGCAAATGTTAGAATGTTCACCACATAGATTTGTTTCTCAAGACAAACATATTCGAGATCAAGTGGCAATCAACGTTTATTACACACATATTTACAAGCATTGTATTTTATACTTTCAGTCACTTATAACTTATTTTTTGGTTAAAAGAAAATATTATGGCGTTTACGTTCGTTGATCTTTCTCACTATATTCACGTACTTAACTTTTCTTGCACAAAAACCATCTAAATTTCCATGGATTCTACGGGTCTATAAGCTAGTAAATAAATAAATTAAAATTAAAAAAAAAAAAAAAAAAAAAAAAAAAAAAAAAAAAAAAAACACCATTAACCTGAAATTCAATATGTATGATCTTAGTCAGCAAGTTAATGCCAATGATGGTTGTCCAGACATGAAGGCATGAATCATCAAGAATAGATTAACACATAGTTTCTTTTATGTAAAAATCATATACTGTAATCATTCTCAAAGCACGTAAGCAATAACACACAACAATCAAATTCATAGTCAAGTTTTAAATTAAACCGTTCTAGATTGCATCTTTAGATAGAAAACTATAAACCAAAGTAACCTTTATATACACTTTTATTAAAGTATATTTCCTAAGAAGCCCTTCCTTCTTAAAGCCAGCCTTCTCCAACACCCTTTGAGAACCTATATTCTCCACATCAGTAAACGCTTGCAACCTTACTATATCAGGCAAGTCCATCAACACCATCTTCACAGCCATCTTAACTGCCTCCGTGGCAATCCCTTGCCCCCAATACTTCGCTGCCAAGCCATACCCTATGTCAGCCTTGTGTCCATCATCATAGAAAATTGACACGAATCCTATAGGGAGATCATCTATGCATATAGACCGACGCCATCTATGAGGTATGCATACTGTCCTTCATGAAAGTCAAAGCTTCGTCTTTTGTATTTAGTTTTTTCCCAACGTAGGAACATTGTGACTTGGTCGTCACCAGCGTATAGGAGGAGATCATCGGCGTCAGAGAGTTTGAATGGACGCAGTGGCGAAGCTAGACCAACTTCAGTGGGGGTCGGGATCTAATATACCGAAATTTCACAATTAAAATGGGGGGTCAAAACCGAATATACCGAAATTTTTCTACACGAAAACTATACACCCCTTACATCGCAAAAAAAATTTCGGGGGGTCGGGCGCCCCCTCCCGCCCTAAGGTAGCTGCGAAGTCATGAAGATGAAATGTTCATAATGGAAGTGGAGTTGTTTGTACACAAGTCTACTGTGGTTTCTCAAAGCTAAATTAGCAATTTTTTAATGATGCCTGGTGACCAAACATTTCATTTTATTAATGTTCAATTATTAATTTGGTCAAAAAAGTGTAGATTGGCAGGGACACCTCAACCCTGTGTACCATAATGGTACCCATCAACCCTACCCAGCAAAGGTTTGATGCCTGTGAAATACCTCCACCCAATACCCAACCATGCTGCGAATCGGATTCGAACTCGCGTCCTTTGTTTGGTCAAGACATCACATGGTTGGGCCGAGGCTTCTAAGGCAGCTGGTTGATATCATTAGAGCTTATGGTCCCTAAGTGAGGACTTCCCGGTCGGTCACCTAACCCGGTACTACTCTCACTTGAGAACGCTTAATTGCTTAAGCATCTACTACTAGACCACAAAGCCCCATGAATGTTCAATTATTAATGGTCCATACTGATTTTGCTTTCTTTGTTGAGAATTTTATTAGATTATTTTAAAAATAAAAATAGACAATCCGGAGATGCTCGAAGATTTGTCTTGTTGACAGGAATAATATGGTCAAATCGACGTAATTTGGTTAGTAAAACTAGCTGATTACTTGTGGGCAGATGATAGGCTGACACCCCCCCCTTAGGGGGTGTGTTGACTTTGACCCTGCTGCCGCTTCTTGTACTGTCTTCTTTATCGAGTTGTACATTTGACCAAAAGTAGAGGGACCTCACATGTAGGGGGTGTTTGTATAACACAACCCTTACTTGTGTCTTGTGGGCAGCGGTACACGTGTAATCTATCTATGTATTATAATATAATGTACTTTTGTACCACCCTTTGAAGCTTCTAAAAATTCAATGCGCTGATGTGTCTTGATGGAGAGGGCATCGTTATTTTAGTAAAGTACAAACCCAATTGAGCCGGAACCAAAACTTCTTCTATACTCTTTTCTCTACATTGAATTCCATTCAAATGCATCGGTTACAATCAATCAATTAATTGTTCATAAAAATCATCTCCAAAAATATACCTATGATTTGTTATTTGAAATCCTATCTTTGACTTTCTCCACTCACACAATTGTCTGAATTAATAATTTCACACATTCGACAAAATTGCAAGTAAGTTAAGATCAATTTGATGTTTTACTTTTTTTCAAATCAATTTAACCGTGTTTCAAGTCAATTTAAAATATAAATTTTAGGGATTTACTGATAATACATGTTTAATTTTATGGTGTTCTTCAGCACACCATCAGGTAATGATTTAGAATGATTAAAGGTTTCATTTTTGAATTGTGATTATCCTTTGTTTATAGATATGAAGATTGTATGCATACGCATTTTCTTATTCCATCACCCTCAATTTGATCAGGTAAGTGATCTTATTTTGCTCCAATGAAAATGTGTTCTTATATTAAGTTATTTGGATTTGGATTTGTTTTTCATTGTTTTTACTATTGTTAGTTTTTTAATGGTAGATTTGGGTAAAGAATTTGCCAACACATGGTGTGCTGAGAGCATAAAAAACTGACGACTCAAGTTGTTTTTTGATCAAAAGGTAAACAATTTTTGTTTGTGTTTAGGTGTTTCTGTTTCTGATACTATTTTTACCAGGCTTTCTCAACAGGTTTGTGGCGGGCCTAAATATATGCGTATTACATGTTTGACGAAATGCCTAAATAAAACTATATCATACTTTTTTTTTTTGGATAATCTATGAAAGAGAAATCAACGTTGTTTATCACTAATTTATGTTGTTCATCATCCAGGCCAATTTGATCGTGTGTATCATGGGTCTCCTAATATTGTTGTTGTACTTCATCATGAAAGGAAGCGGACGTATGTGATAAGAAGGGAAGGCCTCACAAGGGAAGGCCTCACAGATGTTGGTAAGATTGGTTGCTCATAACATATTCATCAAGTATATTATGTTTTACTTAATGTGTCAAATGTGGATCCTTTGCTGACTTTTTTAACCTTAATGTAGCTTTACCTCTTAGCCAACCAGCAAATAATATGTGGCAGTGATAACTTTATGCAGGTTGTGAAGCAAGCTGCATTTACAAACCCTGTTGATAATTCTTTTCTTATTTGACATTTTATTATATGTTGAACTATATTTGAGGTTATCTGATAGGTGAAAGTTGACTATTGGTTATAAATATGTGTTTGGATATGAAAATTTTAATCTCAATTAAAGAAGGCCTCTCAAGACAGTGGAATTTTTGTAAAGAGTCTGTTGATCAATTATTTCTATTGAATATTTATCTTTAAAGGGAGTATGCTTATAAAAAAATTTAAATGCATATTTTTTCATCTTGTGATGCTTTAGTATTTGACACAAGACTGTTTGGTTCTCTATGTATTCAAGGTTATAAGTGTTCTATATGTGCTATTAAACTGATTATTGTGATTTGTAGCGGCGATGATCAATAGGGACAGCTTTGGTAAAAATTATTTGGAACATGATGTTTTGACAAGAATTAGTTAAGTAACAGTGGCATGAAACTGATTATTAGGATAAATGTAAAATAACCTATGTATCCCTAACTACTCTCTATCAATTATATTTTATGATCTTTCAAGCTACAATGTAAACTTTATGGTGACAAGGCTTCTTCTTTATCTCCATGGCCAAGCCACACTGTAAACTAGATGAGAGTAGAGCAGGTCGATTTATAATTATCATGTCAAATTTCCAAAGTATTCTTCTTTATCTCCATGGCCAAGTATTGCAATAAATGCATTTTCCAGTTACAAATCCTTGCTGGTTTTTATTTTGTATAATTGCTTAGTGTTAGAAAGATTAACTATTACTAACTTACACCTTTTTTGTCCAAATTATGCTTTACAGGCACACGCTGTTTGTAGTTCATGTGGTGAAACAAAAGATAAAAATGGATCAAGGAAGGTGATGCTTCGGCTTGATTTGGTTGATACGTCAACTGATTAATGATCATACAAAAATGTCGACATCTCTCCATGTATGTGTTTTCCTATCTGAATTATGCCATGATCATCTATGAGTTCATTACATGATATATGCGAACATGATAAAAATTGTGTTACACGAGTTGTATACTCTATGGTGGATTTTTTTTTTGGGAACTGCGATATTATTAACACTACAAAAGATTAATGTGCACCAACTTATTCTGACAAGTCTAATAACCAATGGATTGTTAGAGAACTGAGTAATATACAAGGTAAGTATATTAAAGAGGTAAAAGTGTGTGGGTTGGTGGACGGATTGAAATGGGTCAGTTCTGAAAATCGTTCAAAGGGGTTGGGTTGAGTGGGGTTCAACAACTTAACTCTTTGTTATCTTTTAGAATAATGAAAATGAGGATGAAGAATATGTTTACTCCTGTTTCGGTTCTGCTATGTTCACTTTTTTTATTTCTGATCATATTTTGGTACTCCTCAAATCATTGGCTAACAGCCGGAATATATTCCTATATTTTCTGGTACATGGTAATTTTATTTATGTTAATGATGGGTTTTTGGCATACAGACTTTATAGACACGAGAGAATCAATATACATGAAGAGGATGCAACAAACGTGTGTCATCTTCCTTTGCCACGTGATGATCACCAGGAAGACATCGAAGCTCTTGAGAGAAAGATTCAGGAGAGATTTTCTAGGAATCATATAAAATATGCATTCTAATGGCCAAAATTAACATAATTAAAGGTTCGGTTAGTTATGGTTTATGTACCGCTTTTTGTCTAACTCCAGTGTAATAAATATTTGGTATTGTGTTTTTGTCAATGCAGGTGTAAAACATTTGTTGTTGATCAACCACTGGATATGATTCTTGGTGAAGCAAAGGGCATCGACATTGGAAATTCACAAAAAGAGGTATATGATGTAAGTTTTATAAACTGTTACAACTCAATTAATAATATTGTGTTTTTGACAACCTTAAAATTATATATTTTTTACCCATTAATAAGGCATATATTCACGGACCCAACCATATAACATTCTCTTTTTATATAGTTCTACCTTACATTAGTTTAGTTTAGAGGATTATGTGCACTTTCACATTAGTTTAGTAGAACGTAACATTTTCTAAAGTGTAAAATTAGCTGTTGGGAACACATTTCATTTATATCAAGTCTTGGTCATATCATTTGTAATAAGTTGCTAAGTATAAGGCCTTTATGTTTGTTTAAGTGTCTCGGCCCTATTAGAAGGCCTATGGGCCGTGACCTTGTATTTTGTTTCTAGAAAGACTTAACAAGTTGATGCCCTAGCTAAGCATCCCTATATATACTCATGTAACATACTCTTTGTATTGTTGGTTTTTATTCACTAATGCAAGAAAAGTTTTGTTACTTTATCGTGTGAAAGAATCTGACCTTTCTTCTCCCTTTTTCTCTCATCTCTATCATCTCTATTACTTGTGTTATGCAGTTATAGTGACCTAACAAGTGGTATCATTTGCCTAAAGATCATTGAGTTGTGTGTTTTAGAGTAGTTCGTAGCTTTTTCTTACTTTACGAGTTGGTTTTGTGCTTATTTAGTGAGAAAATCTCATTTCTAGCACTTCTCCTTTGCGCTTGTAAAGTGTTAAGGTTTCTATAGTGTTTAGAAGTTTGATTTATAGTCAAAAGTTTAGATCTTTTTCGATTTACACTAGTTTTACATTCGGTTTACTTAATTCCACTTCATCAAAATTGCTCAAATTTCGTTTAAAACATTAAAGCTTTAAACTTTCTTATTAGTTAAGTGTTTTTAAACGTTTTTATCCAAAGAAACTCAGTTTAAACATCGTTTTTTATTGAAAGAAAGTGTTTTGATCAAACTGTTTTTCTATCGGAATTGGAAAAGAGGGTTTATCGGAATTGGACAAAAGGGTTTATCGGAATTGGACAATAAGGGTTTATCGGAATTGAAGAACAAGGGTTTATCGGAATTGTATACTCAGTAGATTCCTTGCTTGTACAAGCTTGTGAAAATACTTCGACTTTGTGGAAATCTCCTATCTTGTATAAGTTAGTGAGAAATCATCGGAAATGCCAAGTTCCATCGCAATTCAGATAATTTATCGAAATTGCAAAGTTCTGTCGCAATTGCAAAGTCCATCGCAATTCCCAAGATCCATCGAAATTGAAAAGTCCATCGCAATTCAGCTAGCTTATCGGAATTGACCAATGTTGGGTACGCTTCTTGCACCAAAATGTGACAACATATGTGTGATTACATTAGTTATCTTATTTGCCACAAACACATGGACTATAACCGTCAATATTGTAAAGTCATGTGTTTTGGCTCTATAAATACACCTCCTAGACTTCACTAGGAGGGTTGAAGCTTTGTGTGTAATTTTCCCTTTCATTATCTATCAATAAACACATAGTTTCCATCTCTCTCTCTCTATACTTTCTCTCACTAAACCTTTGCCATGGAGATGATGATCTTTCATCATCCAAGGCCTCCCGATTCACAATAATATGTCAACCAAAACACGATCCATCAATTGGTATCAAAGCTAGGTTTTAGTTTTGGTTGATTTGTTGTATTTTTTTTTGTCAAAATCGTATATTTTTTGTGGATCTAAACTGTTTCTTTATCTGTTGCACTACTGCTTTTACTGGTTATTATTGTCTAGTAAAATAATACTAAAAATAGTTTATCAATAGTTTAGTGTATCAAAATTTTGTCCTTTATTAGTCCCGAATACATCTTTTATCAGTTGTTGTTATGACTGTCTTGGATATCCCGTGAAGATTAAAGTTGATAACTGGTCGGAAAACTGGTAGACTTGGTCAGAATCTGTGGTCAAATTGTGCTCGTGTTTCGGATAAAAAGTGGTCAGATCTGGGTTAGCAAAAAAGGCGGACGGAAAATATAGTCGGAAAATTTTGGCCGGAATCTCGCCGGAGTTCTTGGTCAAAAAGTCAAAACCCTTTTTTTATCGAAGTTGCTTGTAAAGAAACTGCGATAAAACCCTCTTCTATCTGAGTTCGATTTCTTGTACAAGAAACTCGATGATTTTATCGCTGTTGAGCACTTATCGCAGTTGCGTTTTATCGCAGTTGTGACAACGCTTATCGCAGTTGATAAAAGAGTACTTATCACAGTTGGTACAAGACAACACTTATCGCAGTTGCTCGGGTCAATAGGTCAATGGGTCAACAGTCAATGATACCAGTCAACGATCAATTTCCGGTCATCGATAATACTGTTATCGCATTTCACAACTAAAAAGAAAAGAAGAAGAAGCAAGTTATTATCGAGACTGTTTTTTATGAACACAATTTACGACCACAACCAAAAACAGTCCAAAAAGCAACATCCAACACCTACAACAAAACCAACGACTAACCCTTCCATTTCACATCTAATCTAAAACCATACCACATCTAATCTAAAACCATTCCATTCACAACCTCAAACAACTCCACACCATTCAAACCGAATTAAAAAAAAAAAAAAAAAAAAAAAAAATTCAAACAATTAGATCTCAGTTTACTCTTGTTTGGTAATAATAGACGAGTCCAAAGACAAGTGCCACAAGAGTCAACACATCATCGATCTATTTTGAAGCTCTTAGCTTCATTTAAATATCCGAATATACAAGACAAGAGTGATAACAATAACGTTATCCTCTTTTCTTTAATTCGTTCAATAAACTCAAAACTACAACAAGAACTAAGAACAAACGTAGCACCTACCTTTGACCCTTCCAAGGATCATGAAGCTTTAAAACATGTTATTGATTCGGATTGAGCAACAAAGTAGACATAGGTCGAGGTTTGGCACTACTTTTCGTTTGTGTTTGTGTTGATTTGTTGAGAGAGAAATGAAGTGATGTGGGATCGATTGAATTTTTTTTTTTGGAATGAAAGTTTGGTGAGTGTAAGTTAAGAAAGGGGGCGGATTGTTTATGAGATTAGGGTTAATGTGGGGGTCTTATATCCTTGTTATTAGGGTTATGTTGGACCCGGTTGGTCCACATGGATTGGATTGGATCCGGACTTGTTTATTGGGCTGTGTTGGATCGTTGTTGGTCTGGTTATTAGATACGAAAAATTTATCTAATTTTTGTCAATAGACTCAAATTTTATAAAGATAAATTTTTGGTATTATTATTGGTTTATTGGTTATTTTTGAGGTTCATGATGACTATGTGAATTTTTCTCGGGGATACGATTTTTGACAAGATCGGGATAAAACCATTATCATAGTTCACTTAAACCGTCAAAAGGCTAGTGTTGGGTATTGAACCGCAAGATGTGACTACGGGGATAATCCTTTATTATTTATTTGAGGTTGAAGTGGAATATCACGGGTGCGTGTACTTAGTATCTTGAAGATATCGGGGTTGGTTGGATGCATGATTCTTCGAGATCCTTGTTCGAGCTTATAACCTTCAAAATGATTAAGACTTGAGTTATCTAGTTATACCTGATGTAAGGAGTTACGTTGTTGTGCTCACAGTGTATAGCTATCACTTTAAAGGAGTTACGTTGTAGTGCTCAAGTGTCACACAAAGATGTGGATAATTCAAGATGAGTTCATATACAGAAAAGGATGGTTGGATGGGTATATGAAACGACCTATGCTTTAAGGAGTTACGTTGTAGTGCTCAGTATAGGTACTTAGTCAGAAAATAGTGCAAGTTTAAGTCACAAGCTTGGGTTATTTTACTTCAGTCTCAAGTTCGTAATACTGGGTTTTCTCCATCAGTGGTCACTACAAAAAGCCGTCAGAATGATAATGGGGTCGGTAAAGTGTTAGATGAGAAGAGTATTGAAGAGTAGAGATTTTATCAGCAGTTGATTCTCACGGGCTATTTCTTTTTACTTCACACATCTTCGACAAAATTGGACATACAGGGTGTACGCTGCCTCCGTTTCCATCGTAACCATAGTGTGTATGCTTCCGATTCCGCGAAGACATCGTGGGGGAAGAGAGAGTAGATGTGCTTTGACTTTATTTGACTTTCTTTGCATTTTTTGCGAAAACACTCTTTTTCCAGATGGATCTGCATTCAGGGGGAAGAAATGTGCACATCAGGGACGCATAACAGACTCACGTGATCGAGCTTACAATTTTATTACTACCGAAGACGTCCGCAGATATGATCAGTGGTTCAGTTTAGTGATTTTGGTGTACTCGTTTCAACTTTCGCAGAGTGTGATGTGCGAAGTAGCCTACTAATGTGAGAAGATCTTGCTAAATTTCTCGCATGTTACCCCCGAACGGAACTTCCGCATTGAGCATAATCGTTACTGAGTACTAGTCAGATTTCCTTGGTGTGGTTTACAATGTCATCTACAAATTCCGCTGCGTACTTACAACCTTCAAAAGTTAGAAGACGTGTTAACTACATCAAAGTTTCGAATCTGCTGAAGACGGTTGTCAGTTTGGGGGGAAGCTGATTCAGAAACTTCGCCAAAAAGAAGTATATGAAGAAGCCGTTAAAGATATGCAGCATGAATTGGGGGGAAGTTAATCCAGTTCATGTATATTACATCATGTGTCTACGAGTAAAGAAAAGTTCTCAAGCCGAGGTACAAAATATAGACAAAGAGCGTCAACTGTAATCATCCTCAGCACATGAAGAGCTTATGAAGACCTTTCTTTATTTGTATTTTTTTACTTGTAGGATATGATGTAAGTAATCCCATATGTTGCCACATTGGGGGAAGATTGTTGGGTACGCTTCTTGCACCAAAATGTGACAACATATGTGTGATTACATTAGTTATCTTATTTGCCACAAACACATGGACTAGAACCGTCAATATTGTAAAGTCATGTGTTTTGGCTCTATAAATACACCTCCTAGACTTCACTAGGAGGGTTGAAGCTTTGTGTGTAATTTTCCCTTTCATTATCTATCAATAAACACATAGTTTCCATCTCTCTCTCTCTATACTTTCTCTCACTAAACCTTTGCCATGGAGATGATGATCTTTCATCATCCAAGGCCTCCCGATTCACAATAATATGTCAACCAAAACACGATCCATCAACCAAGTTCTGTCAGAATTCGCTCTATTTTGTCAGAATTGGATAAATCCATCGTAATTGTAACTTTGTCGCAATTCAGTGAACTCGTTGCAATTAGCAAACTGTGAACAGTGTTTGTCGGAATTGGATGTGAACAGTGTCTGTCGAAATTGAAAGTGAATAGTAAACATCTTAATTTAAAGTTAACCAAAACCAAACTTTATAACTCACAACACACTTCTCAATTGTCTACAAGATCCATAACAACACAAGTTAACTAATCACAATCATGTCTCCACTACCTTATTTCAACTACTATTAATAGCAGTATCCTCAACAACCGCAGTATCCTCAACAATAGCAGTATCCTCAGCAACCGCAGTATCCTCAACAACAACTATTCATGCAACAACATCAATTCTTTCCACAGCAACAATCCCTTCAACAAAAACCATATCAACAACAACCAATGCAATCCTTCCCACTTCCTGCAAAACAACCACATTGGTTTGATCAAATGTGTAAGGCCATCAGCAGTCAACAATCGAGACATGAAGCTGGATCACTTGACACACCTCCTATGCTCACTCCTGGTAATTATGTTCAATGGGTAAGTCGATTCTTAAGGTTCATAGAACTCAAGAAACCACATGGCAAATATATGAAAAAGGCTATAATTGAATGTCCATTCCAAATGCCAACTACAACGATTCCTGGAGATCCAAATGCTATTCCTCCAAGAGAAACAACTGTGACCCCTATTCTTGATGCTCAACTTACTGCAGAGCAAATACTTCATCGTGAAACAAATGAACTTTCAATATCATACATTCTTCAGGGAATACCTAATCTGATTTTTCGAAGCATTGATGCTCAGAAAACAGCTAAAGATATGTGGGAACATGTTCATCTCTTAATGGAAGGCACTGAACTGAACCAAGAAGACATGGAATCCAAACTCTACCTCGAATATACAATGTTCATGATTGAATCAGGGGAGTCACTAGAGTCTTATTACCATCGGTTCACAAACATCATCAATGACTTGGGACAGACACAACATTGTTTTACCCAGGATTGCAGTCAACACAAAGTTTCTCAGCAGTCTTGGTCCAGATTGGCAAAAATATGTCACGTTTGTTCGTCAAGCCAAAAATCTACACAATGCATCTTATGGTTTGTTGTATGATTATCTGAAGCACCATCAATATAAAGCTGACAAAGATCGAGCTCTTCGTGGTAATTATTCACCGTCTACAACTCCAAATTCATTGGCACTGCTAGCTCAATCTCACTGTGCTCCACCTCCACAGTCAAACCATGCTTATTTCCAACAGCAACATCACTTTAACTATCCTACACAAACCTCTTCTACCCAACTCATTCCATATGATTCAACACAGCAATCAACTGAAAATCAACTAGTCTCTTATAACAACACTGACTCCATGCTCTACACAAATACAAACAGTGATGAAGATGATGCATTCAACTCTTTGAATGAAGGATTTGCACTCATTGCTCGTGCTTTCAGCAAATTCTCTAACAAATCCAACAACCGTCCCTGTACTTCATCCAACACAAGAAATCAAGCTGTTGTACAAGATGGATGAGTTGAAATACAGAATTGTGCTTATGGAAGAACTGGATCAGGAGGTTATATGGGGGACAACGGTTTAATGCAGCTAGTGGAAGTAGGATCAATGCAGGTGCTCCACAGAATAGGGTTGAAATTGTTGAGACTGGGAATACTGGGACTGGAAATACAATGGTTAAGTGCTACAACTGCAATGGGAAAGGTCATCTGGCAAATGCATGTCCTAAACCTAGAGTCAGAGGCAGTGAATTTCATAAGCAGGCACTACTTCTAGCTCTCAAGGATGAATCTGGGGGAACTCTCACTGAGAAAGAAAACAGCTTCATGGCAAATGCATATTCAGATGATGACATGAAAGATTTGGAAGTAAATGCAGCTGTGATGCTAATGGCAATCATGCAGGAACTTCACATGAGTGATACAGGCCCAATGTATGATACTGATGGTCTGTCTCAGGTACCTGATCCAACAACATATCTAATACATGAAATTGTATCACCATCTGCATCTGCATCAAACGAGGAGCAAGTTGTTCAAAATGATTTATTATTATCTTCTCAAGAAGATGAACAAATGAACACAGTTGTTACATTTGATGAAGATCAAATTAACCCAGTCGTTACATTTGATGATCCATTTGATGACGATAACAATGATCAAATTGAACAAAATGAACTTTCGCCCGGTCCAGATCCAGAACTCATGACCTTGCTATTGACCACCCAATCCCAATTGGACTCACAAAAATCTCAGATTGAAAAATGCAATGAAATTAACAGAACATTAAAAGCAAAAGTTGCATTCTTAACCAAGGACCTTGAGTGCTATAAAATACAACTCACAAATTTTGAAACAAAAGAAAAATGAGAACAAAGTTTTGAAGTTGCATTCCAAAAAGCTTATGTCAAAGAACAAGATTTACAACATCAAATACGAGAATTAGCTGCTTCCAAACACAACTTGGTTTCTCAAATGGAACAAGAAAAATTAGAACTCAAACAACAGATTGAACACCTCAATTCTGAACTTTCAAAAACAAAACAGAGTTGTCAACTTGTCAAGCTAGTTTTTCTGAACATAAACAAGTGTCTAGGAAATGAATTGATTCTTATCTTGATGAAATCGTATATTTGGAAAGTAAATTAAAAGAGTTTCAAAAAGTTGTTTATAAAACTGGTGAGTCTGTAAAAACAATTCAAAAGTTTACTCTAAAACAAAATCCCCAAGGTTATGGTTTTGCTATTGGTGATGACAAACCACATTTTCTACACAAAGCACTTAAGGAAAATCCAAAATTGTATAGTGCAGACCATCTTTTTGATGAATATATTATGCGTGTTGTTGTACATAACTGTGAGGAAGAACAGGAATAGGAAGAAGAGAGGCGATCAAAAATGAGCAATATTAAGTTCAATAAACCATTTGATTATTCAAAAGTTCCTCATATTTCAGACACCTTCGTTCCTAAAAAAGATAAATCAGAACAAACATGGTTTGTAATGCAATTTCATGAATCTTCTTCTGAGGTTAGTCCTATTAAACCAGTGGCACAAATAAATGGTCCTTTACCAACTTCTGGCGTAATTGCACCATTACTTAAACGATGTCTTGTACTTAAATATTTTGATACGTTTATGGAAGACATCAAATTTTTAGAACAAACAATTGAACGTAATTCTGAGATAACAGTTTCCACTTTTCTATCTCCATACGAAAAAGAAAAGAGAGAAATTTTTCAAAAACAAAATTTTACCATATGTTAAACATTTGCGTCTATGTGCTACTCACTGGGAACAGGAACTCCAATCAGAAGTAACATCCATGATGAACACTTTCAATGCAACAGGAAATGCGATCTCAAAACAAAAACGTCAAAACAAAGTTTTACAAAATGAAGTTGATCGACTCTTGGAAGATGTTCTAAGTTCTGATATTATCTCTGTGTTTATGAATTCCATTTATGTGTCTTGCAATGCTATTCGTGTTGATGATTACACTGCTGACACTGAAACGTTGAGACACGAAATTGAGACTTTAAAAAGAGAAAATAAGATAATCATTAAACACAATGATGATGTGCAAAGTAAGCTTTCAACAGAAAATTTTCAACTCAATCAGAAGCTACAATGGTGTCAAACTCAGAGTCTTGATTTTGAGTTAAAGTTGCAAAGTCAAAAAGAAACGGTGTCCTTTCAGAACAGTCACACATCCAAAGTTAAGAATCTTGAAAATGAAAACGCTGTTTTAAAAAGTCAAAATTTCAAATATGAAAAGGACATCGATGAAGTTTGTCAAAATCGTAATGACACCGTTCGTTTAAATAGAGAACTTGATTCAAAAATTCAACAAAAGAATCACATCATCATTGAACTCAACGAGAAAATTCAGTTACTAGAAAAAAGAAAGTTTGTTAACACAAATGTGATTGCACCAGGAATGTACAAAATGGACACAACACCTAGGCAAACATCCCCTCAGACCACTAATTTGAATCCTTCCACTTCTACAGGAATATTCCCCACTCCTAACGTTAGCAGATCAAAGCGTAAGAGCAACAAACAGAAGAATAGGATCTGGCAACGTAGAAGCAAGAAACTAGAAGCCCAAGAAGTAGACGATCAATTTAGGAATTTGAACAAAACGCATGTTGCGTCTGATTTAGATTCGAACTTAAAAACTTGCAATTCTAAAATCGATGTAACGAATGCTAAGACTTTGAATGTTTTGAATGTTAATGCATCTTGTGTGTTTTGTCGTAAAAGCATGTTATCTAGTGATCATACGAAATGTGTTGCAAAATCTCTTTTATCTCGTAACAAGAAACGTACATCTGGCATTCCCTCTAGGCCCACTATTGCTTCAAAGTCTGTGTTAGGAAAACCGCCAAATGTAGTTTCTACAGATGCCGTAGACACACCCATAGTTGCGAATACAACTCCTAAGACAATCCCTTCACCTAGCGAATTCACTAAGAAGAAAGCGAAAATTAGTTGGATATGGCAACGTTGGTTACGAAGGAAACCTAGTTTTACATGGCTACCTAAAGTGATTAATAACTGTGTTACTAACCCAACGGATTCTACCGTTACCATCACTCCATCTTCTTCGTCTTCATGTGATGCAGGTGGTTCAAATTGTTCTATGGATTGTTGATAGCGGTTGTTCCCGACATATGACAGGCAATCTCAAACTTTTAGTAAACTTTGTTGCAAAGATCATCGGCACTCTCAGATTCGGGAATGATCATTTCGCTGCTATCATGGGCTATGGAGATTACGTCAATGGCAACATCAAAATTAGTCATGTATATTATGTCGAAGGCCTTGGTCACAACCTTTTCTCAGTCGGTCAATTTTGTGATGGTGATTTGGAAGTAGCATTTCGGGAGAAAACTTGTTTCGTTCGTGACGTACAAGGTAATGATCTAATGACGGGCAAACGTGGAACTAGTCTTTACACCATCTCAATGTCTGATATGACCGCTTCTTCTCCAATATGTCTACTCTCAAAAGCACATTCGACAAAATCCTGGTTATGGCACAAACGACTATCTCATCTGAATTTCAAAACCATGACTGAACTTGCACGTCACAAACTAGTCGATGGTCTTCCACAGTTTTGATATGCAAAAGATCACTTACGTCTAGCTTGTGAACAAGAAAAAAGTACTCATGCACATTTCTCTTCAAAAACAGAACACAGTATAGATCACATTCTTCAACTACTTCATATGGATTTGTGTGGCCCTATGCGTGTTCAAACGATAAACGGTAAATGCTACATTTTGGTAATTGTTGGTGACTACTCCAGATGGACTTGGGTCTACTTTCTCCGAAGCAAAGATCAAGCTCCTTCAATGATCATTACCTTTCTAACAAAAATTCAAGTTCAGCTTCGTAATATGGTCAGAAAAGTTAGAACATACAATGGAACTGAATTCAAAAATCAAACTCTTTGAGCTTATTTTGAGAAAGTAGGAATTGAACATCAAACATCTATTGCAAGAAGTCCAGAATAGAATGGGGTTGTCGAAAGACGCAACAGGAAATTAGTGGAAGCTGCAAGAACAATGTTAATCAATGCTCAATTACCAGATTACCTATGGGCAGAAGCTGTATCAACTGCATGTTATACCCAAAACCGTTGCATGATCACCAAACGGCATCACAAAACTCCTTATGAGATTGTTCACAACCGAAAACCGAATATAAATTACTTTCATGTATTTGGTGCCCTTTGTTACCCAAATAATGATCGTGATGATTTTGGAAAACTCAAAGCCAAAGCTGACATTGATATCTTCATTGGATATTGTGAGAACTCTAAAGGTTTTCGAATTTGGAATCGTCATACTAGAGAAATTCAGGAGACTATTCATGCTAATTTTGATGAGCTAACAGAAATGGCTTCTGAGCAAAACAGCTTAGGACCCGCAACCAACCGTCTAAATTTTCCAGATCAATCAGCTGCACCTCTTTCACTTAACTATAAAGAATTGGAAAACCTTGTTTGCTCCACTGTTTGATGATTCAATTGCATGTCGTGCGCCAGATGTATCACCAGTTTTCGCTGCACAACCTGATCATAATCCAATTCCTGATACACTTGTTACTACAACAACAACCGTTACTATAGATGCACCTCCAATTGAATCTCCATCAACAAAAAAATAAACCGCTTCCAATACTAAAAATGCAGCTGAAGATCTACAACAACAAGAAGTACCCTCACCTGCACATTATGACGGAAATGCCTTCTTTAATCCATTTGCTCCGGCTCCAACCATTCCCGATATTGCAGAGTCGTCCACACGCAACTTGGATCCGTCTAATATGCACACTCATTTTCAACATTACCCTTCAACACACAAATGGACAAGAGATCATCCCTTAGTAAATGTAATTGGTAATCCAGTCATGACACGACAAAGACTTCTCATAGATGGTGAAACATGCATTTATGCTCTTACCGTCTGTCAAGATGAACCAAAGAACATTAAAGAAGCAATGACTTATAAAAATTGGATTGAATCAATGCAAGAAGAACTCGATCAATTCAAACGTCTTGAGGTCTGGGAATTGGTAGAAAGACCAGATGGGGTCTATGTCATCGGACTGAAGTGGATTTGGAAAAACAAGTTAGATGCAGAAGGCACAGTGATTCGTAACAAATCGCGTCTGGTAGCTAAAGGTTTCACTCAGCAAGAAGGAATTAACTTTGAAGAGTCCTTTGCTCCAGTTGCTAGGCTTGAGCCTGTCCGTATCTTTCTGGCATACGCTGCTCACAAGAATATGGTCGTTTATCAAATGGATGTGAAAACAGCATTTCTGAACGGTCAATTACGTGAGGAAGTTTATGTGAGTCAACCAGAGGGATTCGCTGATCCAGACCATCCCAATCATGTGTACAGACTCAAGAAAGCCCTTTACGGACTTAAACAAGCCCCAAGGGCATGGTACGATAAACTAACTGCTTTCTTGCTTACCAATCATTTTACTAAAGGTTCAGTGGATCCGACTTTATTTATTCAAAAACATGGAGAGGGCATTTTAATTGTTCAAATCTATTTTGATGACATTATTTTTGCATCAACAAACAGAAAATATTCAAATGCTTTTGCAAGATTAATGAAACAAAATTTTGAAATGTCCATGATGGGCGAACTTACGTTCTTCTTAGGACTCCAAGTTCATCAATCACCCCGTGGAATTTTTCTAAGTCAGTCTAAGTATGCTCTTGAAATATTAAAGAAACATGGCATGACAAGTTGTGATACTTATAACACACCTATGCCTGCATCATCCCCAAAGCTGGATGCTGATTTACATGGTACACATGTTGACCCTACAAAATCCCATAGTATGATTGGGTCTCTCATGTATCTAACAGCCAGCAGACCAGATATAGTTTTTGTTGTATACCTATGCTCCCATTATCAGTCACGACCAACTAAAAGACACCTCTCAGAGGTTAAAAGAATCCTTGGATACATAAAGGGAACCATCCATTTGGGGATCTGGTATCCGAAGGATTCTGGTTTTGAACTAATAGCTTTTTCAGATGCTGATCATGCAGGATGTTTAGATACACGCAAAAGTACATCCGGGGGAGTGCAGTTTCTAGGAGACAAACTTGTATCTTGGCAGTCAAAGAAGCAGGATTGCACTTCATTGTCATCTACAGAATCAGAATATGTAGCCATGTCAGCATGCTGTGCTCAAATCATTTGGATGCGATCACAGCTGATGGACTACGGTTACATGTTCAATAAGATTCCCATGTACTGCTACTCCAAGAGTGCCATTGCCATCTCATACAACACAGTTCAACACCCGAAGTCTAAACATATTGCACTTCGATATCATTTCATCAAAGAGTATGTTGAAAAAGGTACTATTGAATTATATTTTATGGGTACCAAATACCAATTAGCGGACTTATTCACCAAAGCCTTGCCCCATGCAAGATTTGTGGAATTAGTTCACCAAATTGGTATGAGGTGTTTGACTCCAGATGATTTGCAAAACTTTCTTAAACATAACTAAGAAAGTCAAACACCAAAACCTCTTTTTTAAATATCTTATTCAAAAACACAAAAAGATTTTCATTTTTCTTTTCTTTCTTTCAAAAAAAAACACATGCAAGTACAAAATTTCCATCAACACTTTGTTCATTTAAACAAATTACCAATTCTTTCTAAACAAGTGTTGAGGGGGAGTATGAAATTCGAATTTTAAAATTTTCTTTAAAATTTGTACTTGCATATTTCCTTAAAGATGTTGTTTTAAAATGTGTTGGTAATATAATCCTTGTGATACACTCCTGAATCTTAAAATGTTTTCTAATACTCATAAGTCAATGGGGTGTATTAAAATTGTTCTTGTCAAAATTACCTAAAGTCTTATTAAAATTTGGGAGTAAGGGACATTGATTGCAA
Source organism: Artemisia tridentata subsp. tridentata (assembly GCA_021014915.2). Lineage (NCBI taxonomy): Eukaryota > Viridiplantae > Streptophyta > Magnoliopsida > Asterales > Asteraceae > Artemisia > Artemisia tridentata. The sequence continues at coordinate 322,345,049 of CP139507.1, read as the reverse complement.
AGTTATGCCATTAAGGAACTTAATGTGACAAGTTGAAAATTAAGATTTTTAACTATAATAAAAAATTCCTATAGCATTAACTGCATCTGAATTGCAGTCATTACTTTTCACCAAACACATTAATTCTTTACCAAACAAGATCAATAACCAAAATTCAATCTCCAAATCCGTTCAAGAATTCTTAAAACTGTGAGTGTTTATATAATGTTTAGATAATTATAAGACATGGTTTTCAAGGATTTTGTGATCCAACGGCTAAATTTTTCTAAATCGAATAAAATTGATTTAGGGTTTAAGTCGAATTGGGTTAAAATGATTTTAAGTGTTTGAGCCTAATTTGTGTGGTGGGATATGGTCGGAAACACACTCTGAACATGTTATGAATGTTTAATTATACCCAGAAACTCGAATTGATGATTGTTCAGATTAGGGTTTATGCGTTAATTTGGGGAAAATTAAATGAATGTGTTTTGACATAATTAATTGGTTGATATAGTGTTCTAATATGTTGTATAACTTGATTTAATCATCGAATCTGTTGGGAATTCTGCTAAGGACGAATTCTGCTGAAGGTTACTGCTGACGGAATCTGCTGAAGTGTTGGATTCTGCTGAAGAAGTATTTCTGCGGAAGTAGAGATTCTGCGTAGGTTGTTTCTGCTGATATAGATATTCCGCATATTTTATTATTAGTTAGGATATGTACGAGCTTTATTAGGAAACTATTATGATTATCTTGTTTAGTTTTTAGAAGATACGTTTCTTGTGAAACGGTTTAGGGTTTCTAGTGAAACGATTTAGGGTTCCTTATCTATAAAAGGAACACATTATTATGTATGATGTACGAGTTTAGAAAAAAAGTGTTTTAGTATTAATCAAAGATCCATAGAGGATCAATCTTTCTTAGTTATTTGTGTTCTTGCTTGTGTTTAATTTCCGCTTTAGAATACAAGTATTAGAGACTTTCTATTAGTGTATTTGTGATTACATAAACATTACTAACGATCCACGAGCGCTCAAAGATCTATCAAGGTCTTAGGTTCTACAAGTGGTATCAGAGCCTCGGGAGAGTCTCTGTGATACTAAGAACATCTTTTCTTTTACATCCTCTCAATCAAAACAACCAAAACAATGCCTGGATCAGACGATGGATCAGAAGTTAACAACAACCATAACACCACATCTTCATCTATGCAACAACTCACTCTCACCAACAGCAATGCAAAGTTCCCATATCTCAAGCAGGAAGAGTATGAATTGTGGGCTATGAAGATGCAGAACTGGATTACTAATATTGATTGGAATCTTTGGGAAATTGTCAAAAAGGGAAATAGTTTGAAAAGGCACACCGAAGATGCTGATGGCAAGATTACCATCCTTGGTCCTAAAACTGCTGAAGAGTTTCTAGCTGTGCAGAGAGAGAATAAAGTTAGAACTATTCTCCTTCAGGCTATACCAGATGATCATATGGGTGACTTTCACTACATGCAGGATGCAAAGGACATCTGGATGGCCATCAAGGCTAGGTTTGGTGGGAACGATGAGTCAAAGAGGATGAGGAAATCAATGTTGAAACAGCAGTTTCAAGAATTCCAAATCTCTGAAGAAGAAGGTATTCACAAGGGGTATGACAGGTTTCATAAGATTTTGAGTCAATTGAATCAGCTGAAGGCCAGGCTAGACAATGAGGATTGCAATGCAAAGTTCTTGCGATCTTTACCTCCATCTTGGCTGCATGTGAGCATTGCACTCAAAGCTAAAGGTGGACTGGATATGCTCTCTTTTGATGATCTCTACAACAAACTTAAAACTCTTGAGCCTGATGTTAGAAGTCCCATTCGTGCATCCATTCCCAGTTACTCAGCTTTTGTTAGCACCACCTCCAATAAGATGAATCAAGCTTCAAGCCCAAGCTCCTCAGCATCATCTTCCTACAACAACACCAGATCAAATTTACAACACTAGTCTAGTGGTGTATTGGAAGATGTACTTCACTATTTTGTTGCTAATTATGATCATCAGCAGCAACTTGCTTTTGAGGATTTTGATCAGGTAGATCCTATGGATTTGGAAGAAATGAACTTGAAGTGGCAGGTCGCCATGCTCACATTGAATGTCCAGAGGTTTGAAAAGAAGTCTAGGAGAAAGTTTGGTTACCAGGGAAGAGATCCAGCTAGATTTGACAGGATGAAGATCAAATGCTATACTTGTGGAAAGATGGGTCACTTCAAACGAGAGTGCAAGGATAGGAAGGCTGGTGATGAGGTTAGGTATTCTACCTATCAGAATAATCAAGTGGAAGCTGGGAAAGCTGGAGCTTTGGTTACTCTGGATGACCATGTTAACTGGAAGGCACATGAACCTGATAATGATGAAGCTTCTGGGCAGAGTGGATTGCTGGCAAGTTGTACTACAGAGGATCAACATGATCAAGTTGCCTTTATTGGCATCTCTCAGGTACATAATTGTGTTTTTGGTTGTAGTGAAAGATATAATGAACTTAAGGAGGCATATGATGAATTGAAACCTAAATATAATGAATGTTATGTTGAAGTTGAGGCTTACAAACAGGCTTTAAAAACTTTAGAAAGACAGAAAATTTGGTTTCAAAAGAATCAGGTTGCTTATGATGAAAAGATAGGGGTGTTAGAGAGAGATTTAACATGTACTACAAATGAATTAAAATGTTGTGAAAAGAAAAAGGCTAAACTAGAGTTAGAGAACCAAGAACTACAAGAGAAACTAGAAAAGGAAATAGCTAGTCATAAAACTTGGTTAATATCAGGTGATAAGTTATCTAACTGTCTCTATAATAGTCAACCTGTAAACTCTAGTATAGGTTTAGGTTTTAAAAAATATGTTGGTTTAGAGGCTAGGTTTGATATGGGTAAACCTACACCAGCAGGCTTAGCAAATTTTGTTAAAGAAGAAAATTACATGCTGTGCCTGGACCTATTAGAGGAGAATTCATGCCCACTACCAACACCACCACAGACTTTGATGGATCACACCATCTTTATGGAAAAAAGTCAAGTGACTTGCCAGACCCTGATTCTAATTCTACTGACTTTGTCTCTTGTTCTTCTAGTGACAAGTCCTCTGACCAAGGGTCTACTACCAGTTGTGATTCAAGTGAAAAGTCAGACCTTCCCAAGACCTCACCCAAGACCTCACCAAAGCCTACACCCAAGACTCCCTACAAGCCTGTTAGAGTTGCTGCTGATGAATCAAATTCAAAGACAGTTTCCTCTGAATACTTGTCATTTAATTCTTTGCAAAACAATGTTTTTAATTCTGTCAAAAACAATTCTGTTAATGTTAGTGGTTTGAATAATCTTGCATGTAATGGAACATCTTTCACTTTTAATAAATCTTCTAAAAAAAAGAAATGCTTTGTGTGTGGAAGTAAATTTCATTTGATTAAGGATTGTAATTTTCATGAGCAAAGATTGGGTGTATGTGGTGGTCAAAATAAACCTAGACCAATGTGGAATAATGTTAAGGATATACCACCATATGTTCCACAAGCAACTCATAAGACCAGCAATTCTGCTGATAGACATTCTCCATCTGCTGGGAGAAGACCTGTTGCTAGACCATATGTGAGACCAACTAGTTCATATTTTCAGAATGGTTATTGGCCTGGATTTATTGACCCAATGTATGTGGGTAGGGGATATTGGGATACTGCTGTTAAGCCCTCAGCAGGTTGTTTTTGGACTAAAAAGGGACCTAATTTTCATAGCAGGTCCAAGAACAAAGTATTCTTCTCTGAGGATGAATGTCTTGTGCTCTCTAAAGACTTCAAACTTCCAGAAGATACAACAATTCTGCTGAGAGTTCCCAGAAGTTACAATTTATACACATTCAATTTGAATGATGTTCAACCTGAAGGTGACCTAACATGTTTGGTGGCTAAAGCATCCCTGGATGAGTCTACAAAATGGCATAGAAGGATGGCTCATGTGAATTTCAAGACCATTAACAAGCTTTCTAAACTTGGTCTAGTTCATGGACTTCCTTCCAAAGTCTTCACCAATGAGCACAATTGTGTTGCCTGCAACAAAGGAAAGCAACACAGAGCCTCATACAAAGCCATTACTGCTGTGAGAACTATCTCAGAACCTCTTCAGTTGCTGCATATGGATCTCTTTGGTCCAACTCAAATCAGAAGTATTGATCACAAGTACTTCTGCCTGGTAATCACTGATGACTATAGCAGGTTTTGTTGGGTATTCTTTTTGAAAACTAAAGATGAAACATCTCCAATTTTAAAAGAATTCATTACTCTTGTTGAAAACCAGCTAAACAAAAAGGTTAAAGGTATTAGGTGTGATAATGGGACAGAGTTCAAAAATGTTGTTTTAATAGACCTCTGTCAGTCTAAAGGGATAAAAAGGGACTATAGCAATCCAAGAACCCCACAGCAAAATGGGGTTGTTGAAAGAAAGAATAGGACCTTAATAGAGGCAGCAAGATCCATGCTTGCAGACTCTAAATTACCCACTATGTTCTAGACTGAAGCAGTAAGCACTGCTTGTTATGTTTTGAACAGGGTATCCATCACTAGACCTCATTTCAAGACACCTTATGAACTTCTCACTGGGAAAGTTCCTGATATTCATTATCTCAAACCTTTTGGATGTCAAGTGACCATTTTGAACACTAGTGATCCACTGGGAAAGTTTGATGAGAAAGCTGATGAGGGGTATATTGTGGGTTATTCAGCACATAGTAAGGCTTATAGGGTATATAATTTAAATGCTAAAAAGATTGAGGAGACCCTTAACCTGAGATACCTAGAAGACAAGCCTAATGTTCAAGGTCAAGGTCATGCTTGGTATTTTGACTTGGATTACTTAACTGATTACTTGGGCTATACGAGATATGTTGCTAACCAATCTGCAGGTTCTCAAGAGTCTCCCGCTAACACTGCAGGTACCCTGGATGATGACTCAGATAGTGAGTCTGAGCATGTTGAACAAACAATTGTTGTACCTTCTTTTTCTCCTAACCATTTTGCAGGTGATAGCTCTAAAGAAACTTCTGATGAGATTGAAGATAAGTCACACTATGTAGAGGACCTTGCTAGACTCAAGAAGCAGGAGCATGCAGCCAATCAAGAAGCCGAAAGACTTGGTGTGGAGTTAGCACAACCAGTCAGTGGAAACCAGGATTCTGCTGATAGTTCTCCTGTTTCCCCTGACATCACCAATTCTGCTGATAGTTCTCCTGAAGGTTCTCCCATTTCTCCTAGTGTGTCCACAGACTTTGAAGAGCCATATACACGTTTTCCAAGTCCATCTGATCTTGGGAATCACCAACCCAAAGCTGGAATCTTCAACTCAGCCTCCTATGATAGTGATTTTGGACCCAATGTGAACAATCTTGACACCACAATTGATGTCAACCCCAATGCTACCAAGAGGATCAACATTGCTCATCCCCAATCCAATATTCTTGGTGATCCTCAAGCACCTGTTAGAACTAGAAGTACTGTGAAAAGTTCTAAGTATGGTCAAGTTGCTTTTCTTTCCTATGTCTCAAATCAAGAAAGGGATAATCAAACAGACTTTAAGCATTGTCTGTTTGCTTGCTTTCTTTCTCAAGTGGAACCAACCAGTGTTGCTCAAGCTCTTGAAGACTCAAGCTGGCTTGAAGCAATGCAAGATGAGATGTAACAATTCAAGAATCAGCAGGTTTGGATATTGGTACCACTACCTGAAGGGAAGATTGCCATTGGGACAAAATGGATTTTGAAGAATAAAAGAGATGCAAGGGGTATTGTGGTCAAAAACAAAGCAAGATTGGTGGCTCAGGGGTTCAGACAAGAGGAAGGAGTTGATTATGATGAAGTCTTTGCTCCAGTAGCTAGAGTTGAGGCCATTAGAATCTTCTTGGCCTATGCATCTTATATGGGTTTCATGGTATATCAGATGGATGTGAAAGGTGCTTTTCTATATGGTGAAATTGAAGAGGAGGTATATGTCACTCAACCCAAAGGTTTTGAGGACCCAGATAATCCTAAGCATGTTTACAAGGTTGTAAAAGCTCTCTATGGACTACATCAGGCACCAAGAGCTTGGTATGCTAGGCTTTCTGCATTTCTGCTGAAGCATGGTTACAGAAGAGGTGCCATTGACAACACACTCTTCATTAAGAAGAATTCTAGAGACATCATTCTTGTGCAAGTTTATGTGGATGACATTATCTTTGGCTCCACTAAAGAAGCTTGGTGCAGGGAGTTTGAGGAATTGATGAAGGGAGAGTTTCAGATGAGTGCTATGGGGGAGCTTACTTTCTTTTTGGGTCTACAAGTTCAGCAGAAACAAGATGGTATCTTTATCAGTCAGGATAAATATGTGAAAGATATCTTGAAGAAGTTTGATATGGAAAATGTCAGAACTGCCACTACACCTTATGAAGCTCCAAAACCAAAGAACAATCTTGAACCAGATCCTGCAGTGAATGTTCACCTATATAGATCCATGATTGGGTCATTAATGTATTTGACAGCTTCAAGGCCTGACATTACATTTGCTGTGAGTGCTTGTTCTAGACATCAGGTCACTCCACTTACTTCCCATTTGAATGCAGTCAAAAAGATCTTCAAGTACCTCAAAGGCCAACCCAACTTAGGTCTTTGGTACCCAAAAGAGTCTCCTTTTAAGTTGGAAGCATATAGTGATAGTGATTATGCTGGTGCAAATCTGGATAGGAGATCCACAATTGGAGGTTGCCAATTCCTTGGAAGAAGATTGATTTCTTGGCAATGCAAGAAACAAACTATTGTTGCTACCTCATCTACTGAAGCAGAGTATGTTGCTGCTGCCAATTGTTGTGGTCAGGTTCTTTGGATACAAAATCAATTGCTAGATTATGGGTCTAATTTCATGAACACCACAATCTTTATTGATAATCAAAGTACCATATGCATAGTTAAAAATCCAGTTTTTTATAATAGAACTAAGCATATTGAAATCAGGCATCATTTTATAAGAGATGCATATGAAAAACATTTGATTAAGGTGGTTAAGATTCACACAGATGATAATGTGGCAGATTTATTGACTAAGGCTTTTGATGGACCTAGGTTTCAACACTTAGTTGTCCATATTGGGATGGTTAACCCTTAAATGCTAAATTTGAGGGGAGGCATACGCCTCAGGGGAGGCATATGACTCAGGGGAGGATTGTTGATTGTTGTTAATCTTGTAATACTTTGTAGATTATGTTTGCTAACACACTAACCATCTAATGTACTTTAAGTTTTGTATGGTTTGGTTTGTTTGCTGTTATGTGTCTGTTTTGCAGAATGCCTTGATGTGTAGTTGCTGATCTTAAGTTGAAGTTCACCAAGATTGGTTTAATGGGAAATGGTCAAGTAAGCTTAAAGATTGTTTCTGCTGAATGGAAGTGCTGAAGCACAGTTCAAGTGAAAATCATTGATAGATAAAAGAAAAGTTGTTCATTCATTCAAAGAAATTACAGCTTGCAAACAACTTCAAATTGAAATAAAAGACCATTCCTATACAAGATAACCTACACAGACTCTAGATCCTATCATCATGATTTCAAAAGCTGTTGGAGATGCATGACCAGGAATGAAGATGCTGAAGAACCTAGTTTTATATCTTTGGTCCTTGGCAACATCTCATCATCACCTACTCCATTTTACCATTTCCTTTTCCGGTCACCTCTGCACCCTTGCCCTTTCCTTTGTTTCTATGGTATGAAACACCAGACCTTGGAGCAGGAAGACCAATAACCACCTCCCTTGTCACTGGGTGTGGTGGATTTCTGGTGTGTTGCATAGGTTGGGGTTGTGAAGGTTGGGGACTCTCTCCATCTGCTGTTGCTGCTTCCCTCTCCTCCTCCTCTCTCACCAATCTATTGAAGATTGGCTCTAGACGCTCTGTGGAGTCATCAGAGCCCCTAGATGAATCACTTGGATTCACCACACTATCATCTTCAGATGAAGGGAGAAAGGGGGACTTCAAAGGACGAGGTTCATCTTGATAGGGGTATCGAAATAACGGACGAGTATCCTCAGTGGATGATGATGATGGAGTTTTGGGTGGGTTGATTGGTCTGCTTGATGAGCCCACATCATGTTTTCTCTTTCGGGCTTGTTCTTTGGTAAGACCATACCTTCTATGGGAAGGTCGTGAGGATGATTGGGAGGCTTGGTGTTTTGGTGGTGATTGGGGAATGTTATCTCCTGAGTCTGCTGATGACTCAGAGGTGAGATCAATTACTTCTGGCTGGTTGTTCATGGTGTTGATGATTGATTTTGGTTGAATGAGGGTTTGATGGTAAATTGGGGTTAATTGATTTGTGCGGATTGTGATTTGGGGTTATTTTATAGGTGAAGTCAAGGGTTGATGGTAATTAATGCGAGTTGGGTTATTTTACTGAAGATATTTTTACACTTGAGTTGATTCTGCTGATTGACTTTCCATCAGCAGATTGACCATTATTTCTGCTGAAGTGTTAATTTTGAATGTTGGAGTCACTTTACACGTCAGATCCGGTCAACAATTAGTTTCCGATATTTTTGACCATGATTGGGTAACTTCTATTTATAACCTACTTCATATAATCTTCGCCCAAAACAACTTATTCCCTCTTCAAGCACTTTAAACCTATTTTCCATTCCCTTGTTTCATAACCTATCTCTCGCAATTTCTTCAATGGAGGCACTTCAATTTAAGAAGGATCACAACAAAGTTGCTTTTCTGGGAAAAGCAAAGGGACATGAAATGTATGAACCTATGGTGGATTTCTTGAAGCGTTCCAAGATTCATTATGCACTGACTCATTATCCAGATGTGGTACATGAATCTTTGGTCAAGCAATTTTGGGCATCTGCTGAAAAACGTTCTGACACAGAGATTGTTGCAATGATTGATGGAGCAGAGTATGTGGTGACTGAGTCGTTGATTAGGACAAGATTGCAACTGGATGATGAAGGTGGTGTCTATCACACCAACTCTGGTGAGATACTTGCTGGGCTGAGAGCTGCTGGTTATCAAAGTACGGATACAGTTATGTGGCTCAAGAACAAGTTTTGCCCTATGTGGAGGTTTTTGGTGCACACATTGCTTCAGTGCATCAGCAACAAGTCTGGAGGATGGGATCAATTCTCTACCCAATTGGGTTGTGGTATAGTATGTCTATCACAGGGTTTAACTTATAATTTCTCTAAGTTTATTTTTGATAATATGGTTGAAAATATTCAAAAGAAAAAGCATAAGTTTCTCATGTACCCTAGGTTTCTTCAAATAATTTTAGACATAAACACCCAAGATAGAGGCCATTATCCCATAGGAGCTCTTAGTGCTAAATTGTTTGCTTCAATGAAAACTCACTATGTTGGGGCACATCACCCTCTGCTACCAGCTATGTTGCCACATGGCAATGATGATGCTGATGAGGGTAATGCTGCTGGTGCTCCACCATCTCCCAATGCTGCTGATGATGGTACTCCATCATTTCCAAGTGTTACTGCTGATGGTAATCCATCAGTGGAAAGGGATGAGGGTCCTTCCACAACTGCTGAAGCACCAATTGTTTCTCCTGACCAACCTACACCTTCACCTTTACATGTTTCACCCAGTCCTAGTCCAACACCAACTCATGAAGCTCCTGATGAGCTTGTTCCTGAGGTTGAGGAGACACTTCAGTCTCTTGACACTCAGGTGCCTACACCTCTTGAATATGAGACTACCAGACTGTCCACACCTAGCCCTATTAGAAGACCAATTGATGAAAGCTCTCCTAATTTTGAGCATGTTACTCCTGAAAGGCCCAATGAAGCTCCCAATACCACTGAGCAATCTGTTGGTGGAGCTGAGGACCCTATTACTCTCACTTCTCTATATAATTTGCTCAACAGGAATGTTCAAGAAGTTGAGAAGTTGAAGAAGGAGCTCGCAGATACCAAATCTTCACTTGGTGGTGAGATTGTGGTGTTGAAAAAGAAGGTTCAGGAGTTAGAAGTTCAACTTGGGCAGACAAAGAAAAGGAAGTTTGTGTATGTCTCTGATGAAGAACAAGAAGATGTACAGTTGGATTCTCTTGAGATATTGGCTGAAGCTGCTCAGCAAACTCATACTTCTTCACCCAAAGCTGCTGAATCATCACAACCAAAAGAGCAGATCAAGTTCTATAGAAAGAGGGGAAGACAGTATTTGAGCAAGGATTCTAAGATGCCAAGTGTGAATGTTGTTCAAGAACAAGTTGATGGTGATCATTTTCAGGCAGATGAATCAATGATTGATGTTGCTTCTGCTGATATCACACCTTCTGAAGTTTCTCCTGAAGTATTTGTTGCTGGGAGAACGTTTGTCTTGAATCCTGATGCTGAGGTTTCTACTACACATGTTGAAACTACCACTCAACATGTTTCTGCTGATGCTTCTATTGGTGTTTCTTCTGAGCATATTGACAGAATTCCTATTGTTGATATTTCTCATAATGATTCTTCTGATGAGCCTGCTGCTCAAGTTCCAAGTGTTGACATCTCTGGCAATGAGCAAGGAGTGATGGTAGATGAAGATCTTGGTACAGATCTTGTGAGTGACAAAGAAAGGAAGGAGCAAGCTAGACTGGTGAAAGAGTATGAGGATATGATGAAGAGTCAAGCATTGGCACAAAAGATGACAGCTCAGTTTACTGCAAATTTCCCTCCTGAAAGGCAAAGAGAACTGGATGAGCAATCAGTTCATTTTACTGATGAACAATGGGATTCTTATACTCTACAAGCTGCTTCCAATTCTACTTTGGCTCAAAGCATCTTGGGGGCTAATTTTGATAGTGACAACTTTGCTGCACAAATGGTGACTCTTGGTCAACAAAAGAAGAAAGCTGCAGCAGAAAAGAGAAAGGCTATTGCTGCACAGAAGGCCAAAGCTAAGAGAGATAAAACTCAGACTGAGGCACAAATGAAGAATTATATGAGAAATGTGGTCTATCACCAATATACTTCTGTATATAATTCTGCTTTGACCAAGAAGCAAGTCTGGGCCTTACCTGAATCTGACTTGCATCAAATATATAATCACATTATGAAGGCTATTCACTTACCTCCTACTCAATTGAAGAGGCCTACTGCATGTATGGATGCTCCAGAAGCTAAAAGGATCAAGACAGTTGAGCTTGGTACTTCATCTTCTGGTGATAAAGACCAGCTGCACACTCAAGCTGTTTCTGCTGAGGCAACTCCTGAAGGCAACCAATCTGCTGAACAAGAAGGATCACTTATTTCCAACTACAATGCAGATCTGGTGAGGAAAGCTGAACTAGAAGCTGCTGAGGCTAGAAAGGCCAGAGAAGATACTGAGAAGTTGCATGAAGCAGGTGGTTCTGTTCCTACATCTTCTATTCCTCCTGAAGATGCTTCTGGTGCATCTGAAAATGTTAGTTCTATGGGGATATATATACCTGGAAGGAGGAAGAAAAGGATGGCACACAGAAGACATATTGCCATAAGAAGATCAGTGAGATTAGCTAGGAAGCAGGTTTCTAGAGCACATAAGTCTCACAAGGGGAGTTCTTCTAAGCATGTGGATCTCAAGGCTGATAATACAACCTTTATCAAAGTGGGTTCTTCTAAGACATTTCCTGAGGGTTCTTACAATGTGTTGGTCAAATGGACATTGACAGATGGACAGATAAACACCATCTATAGGCAAGATCATTCCTATATGGAGTTTACTTTCTTACAAGAAATACTTCACTTGGTGGATAGGCAAGATTTGCATACTCTCTATAGACTGGTCACAGAGTACTATGCTTCTCATACACCACAGGGGGATGGTTTGTACTTATTGGGAGATCTGCAAGTTCTGTTTGATTCTCACTCTCCTAATGGAAAAGGCTACTCAATTTGGGAGAATTCACACAAATGGAGGGTTGATACTTGGAGGTTTTATCCTATGCCTAATGTGCATGTTGTTGAAACAAAGTCTGGCATTAGGGTATGTATGTTTTCTGATCAGCATTATCCTTGGTTCATTCCTCTAATGACACGTATGCTTAGAAGCAAATTGGAAGTTCCTCCTGATCCAGTGGCCAATGATGAGACTCATGCTGAACAGCTGGTTGGGTTAATCAAGTCCAAGCTTCTGCAACACAAAGCTTCTACTTGATTCTGGTATTTTGTATTATTTTTGTATCTTATTTTCTTTTATTTCCTTTATTTCTTATTTCTTTGTTTTCTTAGTTAAAAAAATTAAAAAAAAAAAAAAAAAAAAAAAAAAAAAAAAAAACATTGTATATTTGTACTAACTTTTCTGCAGGTTTGTTGTACATCACTCTGTTGATGGTTATCAACTCACCAGATGTGACTTGTGTCCATCAAAGAGTTGGCTAGTCCAAAGGGTACAACTTTGGTAAAGACACATCAAATCTGTTGATAGCTGTAATAGCTTGCTCAAAGCTATAGGGTACTTCAACTCACCGATGGTTCATTCCTAAGAGTTGAAATGGTTCTCAATTCACCATGGATGTAACCCTTTATGGGATCCAAAGAATTGGCTAGTCCACACAAGTATGGTTTGTGGTAAAGACATTTGGTATCCATATTTGGTATTCAATTCACCAAGGTTCAGTTGAAACCAAGAATTGGCTAGTCCTGAGCAAACGGCTACAGGTAAAGACATCTCAAATCCGTTTATAGCTGATGATTTGCTAAAAATCATATGGTTATCAGTGTACCATAGTTTTTGAACTTAAACATTTGGCTACTCCAGTAGTGATGGCTATTGGTAAAGAGACATCAAATCCATTATTTTCAATGATTCACCTCTCACAGGAGTTAACACACCTGGATGTGATGAGAATAGTATGAAACTACTCTATTTTGATGTACACTTTGTCATTTGTTGCTGCAAAGACCTGAAGTTTAAAGTTTTGCCATTCATAGAGATGTGGTTCATTTGATTCTTTGCTGCTGATGTTCGATGTCAATCCTCTTTTTCTGAAGTGTTAAAGATCTATCAAGAATCTTGAACTTAACCATGTCAAATTCAAGATTAGGGGAGGATTGTTGGCAATTCTGCTAAGGACGAATTCTGCTGAAGGTTACTGCTGACGGAATCTGCTGAAGTATTGGATTCTGCTGAAGAAGTATTTCTGCGGAAGTAGAGATTCTGCGTAGTTTGTTTCTGCTGATATAGATATTCCGCATATTTTATTATTAGTTAGGATATGTACGAGCTTTATTAGGAAACTATTATGATTATCTTGTTTAGTTTTTAGAAGATACGTTTCTTGTGAAACGGTTTAGGGTTTCTAGTGAAACGATTTAGGGTTCCTTATCTATAAAAGGAACACATTATTATGTATGATGTACGAGTTTAGAAAAACAAGTGTTTTAGTATTAATCAAAGATCCATAGAGGATCAATCTTTCTTAGTTATATGTGTTCTTGCTTGTGTTTAATTTCCGCTTTAGAATACAAGTATTAGAGACTTTCTATTAGTGTGTTTGTGATTACATTAGCATTACTAACGATCCACGAGCGCTCAAAGATCTATCAAGGTCTTAGGTTCTACAGAATCACACCCAGAAACATGATTGAATCAATTTTGACGTGTAGGGTTTAAGAAGAACTCGACCAGGTTCAATCTTATTGATTCATGGATAAAAAATGTTAAAATATAGACCAATACACTCTAAAACATCATAGGAATCTATTGGAATCAAACAATCAAACATCTAACATGTTAAATTGAATTCCGATGATTCTGAGTTTAAGGGTTTGTCGGAATTGCAACAAGTTGCATTCAATTTAGATAAACGATGTTTAGATGTGTATAAATGAGCTTAATGATCATATTGTAACTTGTGATTTGATTTAAATTGGACAGGAAAACCAATTTCGATAAAGATTCAAGAAAATGTACGTCTACAGTATTATCGAAATTTCTTGTATAAGAAATTGTCAAATTGCAATATCCTTCGGAATTGGATAAGCCTTGTCGAAATTGCAAAATTTATCGGAATTGCATAAATTTGTCGCAATTGCACAACACTTATCGACATTCACATTTTTCATCGCAATTAGGCAAACTTTATCGCAATTCAAAATTTTCATCGCAATTGGACATGGTTTATCGCAATTCAGATTTTTCATCACAATTGAACAAATGTCATCGTAATTCAAAATCCATCGGAATTGGATAAAAATCTGTCGGAATTCAAAAAATCATCGGAATTGGCCAAAACTGTCACAATTCATTAAAACTGTCGCAATTGGATCTAACTTTGTCAAAACTCAAAAGAATCACATGTTGTCGAAATTGATTAATGGACAATTAAAGGAAATCAGTTTTAATTGGAAATCCACACAATGTCCAAAGATGAAAATTGCAATACTCATAATCTTGAAGACATGCAAAATCAATTATACAACAAAATGGTCACATGAATGATAACAAGATTAACAATTTGCTAATCTTCATGTATCCTGCAAACTTGTTTTGATTGATGTTTCAGATATCTCAAATGGCTGCACAACAACCACTCCCAATGCTCACCAAATAAAACACTTTTGCACAAGACTATGATGTGGAAATTGGCAAGAACAACGCACGTGTCGAATTTCACAAGATCAAGTGTGCTGAACCAACATGTCAAATTGCCATTGAAATCCTCAAAGTACGCAAGTGTAGGAGCATGCTGGACAAGTCGGCTTCCATTCCCAAATTCTATATTCACCAAATGTGGCACACTATTAAGCTAAGCATGGGAGAAGACTCTTTCACTTGCACACTGGATAGAAAGGAAGTAACTATTGATATTGACTATCTCCGCAATGCCTTACTTCTGCCAGAAGCTCCTGCACCTGCCAAGAAATTCCATCCTACACCATCAGAAGAAGATGTTCTCAACTTCCTAATGGAGATTGGCTATGATGTACAACTAGACAAGCCATTGAAAAGATTCTCTAAGGTCGAAGCCAAGCTCATTCCCAACCATGGAGAACCATTTATTATATCTTGGCTCGATCAGTCTCCGGAAGAGACAGTGGTCATTAGAACCCTCGTCTTTCTCATCTATATATCTTCTAGGGAATTGTGAATCAGAAACAGATAGACTATGCTCAACTCATCTGGGATGACATAGTCTTTCAGATTCAGAGTCACTACCTTAAACCACTCACCAAAATCCCCTTTGTAAGATATACCAAGCTAATCATCTACCATCTACTTGATGACAACGAACACATCCCTCGACGTCTTGAAGACCAAGAGAATCATTTATTTGCTATGGACAAAATCGTTAGTCAAGTCCACATCCCTAAAGGAAGCACACGCAAACAAGGGATGAGACTTCCTGAATCTCTTTTGACTGACAAGATAAAGAAAACGCAAGCATACATTAAATATGATAAAGCGTTCAATGAGGGACATGTCGGTTTCGGCAAATATGATGATGAGCCTGCTCTAACTAAGACTCGAGCCAAAGATGGTAGCAAGACAGGCAGCACATCTAGCACTTCAAAGAAGATTAAACCAGGGCCTCCTAAATACACCAAGAGGAGAGTTCCAGTCAAGATTGCTAAGCCTGAGCCTTAAGAAGAAAAGATTGTTGAAGAAGCGGGATCCAGTTTTGATACGAAAACCGATGAAGAACCAACAATCTACAAGGAAGAAATAGCTACCAAGATTGCTCTGGATGAAAGTCGTGAGTCATTTAAAGCTAATGAAGAGAGGCAGAAGAAGAAGATGCTTGAGGAACAGATGAGAATCGATGAGTAAATTGCCAAAGATTTTGATGAAGACTAGACCCTCGTCAATCCGGTTAATCAACCCGATGGGTCTGGAGGTGCAGAAGGAATTAGTCTACCTCGTTTAGATCCGGTTAATCAACCCGGTAATGACGAGGAAAAGCATGAAGATGAGCAGGCTAAAGATTTTGACATGGATGAGGATGATGAAACAGAGAATTTGTTGATTGATGATGAAGTGATCAGAAAAGCTGCTGAAGAGTTTGTAGGACTTTAGATCTAACTCTATCACACAATATAATAAATGTATTAAGCACGTATGGAGACTTGAGATATGTGAGATGTATGCGCATAACAAGAGAGAGAGAGTAGAGAGATAAAGAGAGAATATCTTATATAAAACAGATACAATACACACTCAAGCACACCACATAATGAGGTGTGTGGTATCTTTTATACATCAAGTTAGATGCCACATGGGCTTTCTATGGGCCTCATATGGATTGGGTTGGATTACATCATAACTTTCTCTAATCCTTGCCAAGGCCGTTCCTGAACCGGATGCCCCCAAGAGAGCTAACTCAGATACACCAAAGTGTATCAACGATTCAGGTGAGCCGCTGAAGTATACCAGGGTATCACTTCACGACTGTAGACCGTTTGAAGGAAATAACCATCATGATAGATAAGGCAAGATCCGTAGATCTCATAAAGACTCTTACAACTTGTGTCCTTTTTGGCGAACACAAGTGTATTATATTAGAAGTGTATCCTAAGAGATATTTTAATGAATCTCATGGCTCTAGACTCGTTTATGTGCGTTTTGGTTTTAGTCGTCGAAGGCATGGAGCAGAGTGCCACCTTTTCAATATCAACACATCTCGGAGTGAGAGGCCGATAGATTATGCAAGGTTCTCTGTGAGAAATGAAACAAATATCTTTTAAGAGATACCTGAGTGGCTAGGAGGGGTTGTGTAGCGCGTCACTGGGTCCTTGACATCTTGTCTTCAATACCGGTATCATCTTTGTGATAACCGATAGCAGATGTATTGACCCGATTTCTGCTCTAAGTTTTCATGGAGGGCTATTTCTTTTCACCCTTTCATAAACTTTTCTTTTTAATTCTTCAACCCCTTCTTTCTCCTTTCTCATTTACTCCTTTTTTTTCAATCATACCTAAGGACTTCTAATTCTAATCTATCAGAATTATCATTGGGTAGATCCCTCTGGCTCTGGCGGATCATAGGATATAAACTTAACCATAATCTCCTTGTTACTTCATGATTATCCTAGGTTCATTAATCACATGCCATAAAACTTTTTGTGAAAATCTCTCAAAGTGTTTATGATTATAAAACACTGAGGGGGGATTCAATACACTTTAAGGGTGTTAGTCCTTTTATAACGTGTGTATATGATATGTTTGAGTTAATATGATTAAGTATGCGGAATCTACTTAACCACACTTAGAAGGTTATTTGGATATGGAAATGGAACAGTTATGTTTGTAATTGAACAATGAACAAAGAAATTTTATCACCAAACGATTCAATATTATTCAAAATAATACGAGTGATCTTCACTATCACTAGGGTTACAAAACCTTGAATCTTAATGTTTCTATGACTTGTGATATTGTTGTGTTTGTTCTTTTCTCTTAACAGATATTCAAATTCTATTCTTTGCATAAATCTATATTATCTAGGTCATTAATATCTAGTCTAAGATCTCTCATTTATAGTCCAATAGAGATCTTTACAAATATTGTCAAGTCTAATTGAACACATGCTTGAGAGTGTCAGTCATTAAGATACAACATGTATCTGTGTTTACAACTTGTTACTGAACACTTTGTCTAAAGATATTATCTACCGTGTATTGTTGAGTATTATACACATAATATCTTCGTATAATTATCCAACCAGCAGTAGAATACTTCAACAGTTATCCACTCAGCAGTAGAATCTTCTTCACCAGCAGCAACATCATTCAGCAGTAGAATGTTTAACGCTAGCAGTAGAATCAAATGCACTAGCAGTAGAATGATACTTAGAGTATTTCTTTGAGCAGAACTGATCTTGTGAACATGTAATTTCCAATACTAATCTTCAGAACATTTAATTCCCAACAATCCTCCCCTAAACATGTGATTTCCCTTAATCAACATGTTTTCTGAATTAAATGAGGATTGTGAAGATCTTTCAAACACTTCTTTGTCAGACCCTTGATCTGAGCTTCCCTTTGTTCTGTAAGACTAAATATCTTTCTCAGTAACTCATCTGCCATTTTCTTTTGACTTCAACAATATTATTACCAATCTTCAAGCTTCAACCAAAGCCTAAAAGAAGGTGCAATTTCCTTGGATGGAGGAATTATAAGAGGCAATGGTGCTGTGTATCTTGGATGCTTGTTTCAACAAGTGAAATCATCTACCAGCATACCTTTGCAAGAGATGAACAAACGTAGTGAACTGAAATTGAAACTGAAAGCTCCTAGATAGAACTTTCTCCATTTGAAATGCTTCATCCCTTCTGAATATATATAATACTCCATAATCTGCTCTGTTCTTGTCATTTTCAACCTCCATGTCATCATCTTGTATGCACTTGTCTTTTCCTCCCTTACATTTGGTTAATCTTCCTTTCTTGGGCTTTATTTCCTCCCCAGAGATGCAAATAACATTTTTATCCTCCCCTGTTTGGAAGATCTCTTACCATCATCCCATCATTATCTGATCTACCAATGTGAACTTGTTTTCAGACAATGTTGTACATGTAGCCATCAATTCCTTAAGAGTTTATGTGTTGCCCTCATCACTTCTAGGTGTGTTAACTCCTATGAGAGGTGATTCATGGGGCATTGACTCATTATCCATCAATGGATGGTTTTGATGAGTCCCTTTGAAAAATCCTTTTTAAGAAACTTTTGACTTAGCAGTATGTTCATGATTTTATTATAGAAAAATCATATTGCATTCAACCATTTTGAAGGGATTAAGTGTATAACAGACACTTAATCAAGAATGCGGTTTAAAGCAACCTCTGGTTGTGTGAGAACCAATGTTTTTCAGTTATAAATAACTGCCTATGTAAAGATAAACCTATTCAAAAGGCTTTCTTGACAGGGTTTCCAGCTCATAGCAATTGTTACCTCTAACACAAGTGTTAGATTCACTTTTACTAGCTGTTCTTTCTATCAGATGACCTTAGACTTTCTGCACCATGTACTCTTAGAGTTGTAAAACCCCGAAAGTTATATAATCCGAAAAGACTAAAATACCCTCGAATTAAAATTTTGAGAACTTGCAGAAAATCACATAAGAGACATTTTATTGTACCGTAATATAATGTTAGTTATATCATAAGTCACCAAATGACTAATCACCAAATAAAACTTTATGTTATAAGTTTGTACAAAAAAAAAAAAAAAAAAAAAAAAAAAAAAAGAAAACAGTATACTAATATGCCGCCCCCCCCCCCCTTGACCAAAATTGAGACCAAGTTCATGATTGGTAAACTTTTGTTAAGCCCATTAATGTGATTGATACACTTCCCTAATTACAAAAAAATAAAACTCGGTTCCTCCCTTTTTGTTTCATAACCGAATATCAAGAACCCTAAAATCCCTCTCACATCAAACATTCGGCTATCCCCTTGTTTGTGCTGCCAATTTCGCCCCAAAAACCACCCAAAGGAGCCTCTAATCTTGTTCTAATTCGCGTCTAAATCATCACAAGGTAAACCTCTAACACTAATAATGATCCATTCGAATTTTGTAAATCAAAAACTAACAAAAAAACCATGTTTTTATCCCATTGTGGCTGCTGTGCGACGCCAAGAAAAAGGAGGAGAAAAGAGAGTTTTGTGTGGTGTTTTGATCCTCGTCGTGTTCGTGTTCTTCGTGGTCTACGAGGGTATGGTATCACCTAATATATTCGACCATTGTTTCTTGTTTTTTCTTTTGATTCTAGTCGAATTAATCACAAAAGATATCACATAAAATCATAGAATGATAAACCCAAAAAAAAAATTGTTATGTATGAATCGGCTGAATTTTGTGTTGAAATAATTCGTTGTGATCATGTTAAATATGTTATAGACCGACCTAAATACGTTATGGACTCACCCAAAATCGATTGGTGCCAAGAACAAATGATTTGAATGGTAAAAACCCTAAAATAGATATGTTGCTGTGATGTCTGATTCTGAGTGAGATTTTTGGTCGACTTTGAATGGCTGTAACTTTATGATGGAATCGAGTTTTTGAGTGTTTTAAAATCTCAAAACTAATTTCATTGAAATAGCTACCTGGGAAAATTTAGTTTGTAATTTTTAGAGGCCTAGAAGGTTACTTTTGATTTTTAGAAAATTATGTGTCTGATTGGATTTGTGAGTCTGGAAAATCAGTCCGGGTTTTTGATTTTTAGTTTTCAAATCGTGTCGAGTTAGAAGGTTTCCTTTGAACTGGGTAATATATAAGATGTCTATTACTTCCTAGAATTTTTGTAGATTTTTTTGAATTTTTCTTAAAAGTTTTATAACTAATAACTTTTCGTATAGTAAAATCAGTCAGAAATCTGGACGAGTTGGTTTAGGTGAATTTTAACCCATAGTTATGCTACTAAATAAAATCTGGAAAAATTTGGTAAAATACTTAAGACATGTGGGCATCTCTGGGAAGTTTTGGGTATTTTATTACTGAGTTCTTGTATGGTTTATGATTTATAGAAAACCTAACAATTTCGTATATAAAACTGTGAGAAGTTATAAAAGGGTAAAATTGTAAACTAAAGGGTGTGATGTGTTTATTGTGTAACCTAAAGGGTGTAAATGGATAATTGGCTAAAACCAAAGGTCATGACTAGAAAAATCTGTAACTTGATGATATTTTCATATTATACCCTAAACTTATGCTAATTACCTAATGAATCCTAAATTATGAAAACTACTATATGAACACTAAAACCTTGTAAAAGACATTAAGAATCTTGAACTATGAATATGATCATCTATAATACTTTGAATTAGCATACGGGAATGATATAACATAAAGTCACCTAATTTGGAATGAGAACAAGAATGAAACCTTACGGTCCTATGAACTTATAAGAGAACTTGTGCTTATTTGTAGATCGGGTGAAGAGGGAGTGATCTCCTACTTGATTTGATTTCCATTTCTTGCTTGCGTATTTCGTTAAGGTACAGATATTCTGCTTCTTTGATAAGAGGCCTTCATTCTCTGATTATGATTCGTGTTAGGGTTCCCTATGCCATTGCTATGTTCCCTTCATTCATGAACTCCGATCTTTTGAACCATCATGATATGGAACCTTTTATG
This sequence comes from Artemisia tridentata subsp. tridentata, assembly GCA_021014915.2. Taxonomy (NCBI): domain Eukaryota; kingdom Viridiplantae; phylum Streptophyta; class Magnoliopsida; order Asterales; family Asteraceae; genus Artemisia; species Artemisia tridentata. Next base: position 322,323,977 of record CP139507.1, on the reverse strand, counting down.
ATTATGAACCTTTCATTCATGAACCTCTAATTATGAACCCTTGACCATGAACCTTTGCTTATGAACCATGCTTATGAACTATGATTATGAACCATGATTATGAACTTATGAAACATGATATTGACCTATGCAAGTAAACTTAAAACATGATTCATGATACTTGACCTTTACCCTCAGTTTGATACTACGAGCCACTCACTAGGCATGAGGGTTTCATGTCCATGTCAGTCGATGCACCGATGGCATGACTCTAGGGCAGGAAAGTGATGACCTGTCCCGTCCCTGCATGTTATGTTTACGTAGAGGCAGATTATGGCCACCTGGGGCGTATGGATGCATCCTAGATTTGTTCATGTTCATGTTATGTTATGTTATTCATGGTGACTGATGGTGTGTGCGATACACGTCTTTCACACTCTGGGAGCTAGCTACTCCAACCCATGATTGAGGACACCCCTCATATTTACAGGATACCCATGATTGAGGACACCCCTCATATTTACAGGATACCCATGATTGAGGACACCCCTCATATTCACAGGATACTAAGAGGTCTCCCCTCTGCATGTGTACGATTATGATTATGATTATGATTCATGTTATGTTATGGGCTCGTAGTGGATTTCTGACTCCCTTTACCATGTACCCTTTTACCTTTCCTTATGATACCCTGTACTCTTACCTTTCATCTTGATACCATGTATTCATGCTTCCATTCCCTTTTACTCATGTTATTATTCATTATGCTTTTGCTTGTTACGTTATATCTGTTCACTGGGCTTTTTAAGCTCAGCCGCACGTTTTCTTTTCGTGTGCGGCAGGTTTTAGTTGGAAGCTGGGTAAGAGTGAAGAGATTTTGGACCTAGAAGACTTTGAGTAGAAGCCAATAGAAGAGATGTACTTATGGATTTGATAGGCAGCTTTTATTTTCCTTTGTAACCCTTTGGATTGCAAGATTTCATTTGTAACCTTTGAGAACCATTGTATTACTTTTGAATGTATGCTTTGTTATATCTGATATGAAACCATTTGCGTGACATCTTTACCCTTGTCGGGTTGGGGTGTTACAATTATGGTATCAGAGAGACAGGCTGCGATTCGTAATACATTTACCCTTGGCCTGTGTAAGTAGGACCACTAAGTTTCCCTGTAAGCGCTCATAAGATAACCTGTAAGATTTGCTTTAGGATCTCCCTATAGGAACCTAAATTTGACCAGTGAGGAATGGGTAGACTAAGACATATATGTGAGTATCATTTGCTTCCGCATCACTCTGATTCGTGCCTCTGCCCTTAGTTAAACCTCATCAGAAACTTTTCAGGAGTTAGAAGTTTTACAACTTAAGCTTAGTAACCAAGTAAGTTTGGAATACCTCGAAAAACCCACCTGGATACCTTACACCATGTAAGTTTCATTTTCAGATTTTGACATCCACCTCCGATTTGTTGGATAAGCTGTTTAACACCTTTCCGACCATGTCGTAAGCCATTCAACCATAATGTGTTCGACACATTTTGTGAATTCATTGCTTATGCTGAATGTGAATGTATCGTCCGATACTACTTAACTTTGCATAAATCCGTTACTACTCCTATGAGAATTCTGGTAATTATTAACCATGGATATAGGAAGTTATGTTCCTTTTCTTTGAATGACGAATCTTGTTCTGCCAACCATTTCCTTTGGAAGGATATGATGCTATGTTACCTCTGTATAGATTTGTTAACTGAGCATGATGATGCTAATAACGGATATTCTGTACATCTCACTTTTGACAAATATACGATGTTCGTATTGCTGATAATACACATCCTACTTACTGCTTATGCTAAGAAGCTGAACAAATCCCCACACTTGAATCATTCGTTTATCCATCTCAACACTTTTATTGAAACATGTGCTGGATTTCGATATATGAACTATCTGTCTGATTCGATGACTGTATTCGTTCTATGAATCTTTTGATCTTGACATGTCTTATTGTGTGGTCTCTTATGTATGGACCGGATGACTATTTGTAAAGCTACCATAGACTACCGTATCTGAAATGTGATCTTAACAATTTATCTTACCCTATTTCGTTATGATGAATCTCTACACCTGAATCTGCTAAAGTTTTGCCACTATGGAAGCACCAACCCTGAACTCATATGATTATCAATCTTCCTGACAACCATTACTATTCACCCTTGGAAAGTTCCGCCATTAGAAATATTCCGTTGTACGAAGATTTTCCGGTATTTCAGGTGTAATATGAATTTTGCTCACCTCAGTGATTCTCTTGAAGTACTCTTGTTGGTCTATGAAGATGAAGTATGTGGCGACGTATCGACTATTGTGCACCTAACCGTATCACTATCAGTAATCGTTACCCGTTTTCGCACATCAATGATTGATTTGGTCTTTCTTTTGAAACTTCGTATCTTGTTGCATCGTGCTAAATTTGAAGGGCTGAAGCAGCAACCACAAGAACTTCTAAGAAGGGGGTTAACTAACCGAGAGTAACCTTTGTGAAGTAGTTCAGTCTTACTTTGAAGAAGAAGGAAGGCGACATGAGGTGTATGTGAAAGTTCTTCCCCTAAACGATTTTAGAGACGGTCCTCGCGCTCGCTATAACCTTATGAGTTTGAGTGATGCCAATAGTATTGGCAAAAATGATCATGTCTTCGTGTGTTTTGGACAAATTGTCATAGTATGACATTGTGTTATGTTTAGAGAATGAAAGAAGAACATAGAGATTATTGGCAGGATGAGCCTTTGCTCTAGAAGAGAAATTCGGTTGACGTTCAGAGCTCTTAGTAGGCAACACTACCCTATATAATGTGAAGACAGAGTTTCACACAGAAAGGATCAAGATCGAAGACAATTATCAGCGTTAGAAACCTGGTGAGAGAATAGTAGAAGATGGTTGCGACAAGTGTACCTTAGATGAAGCACCTAAGAAGAAGAGAGGAACTGGATAGTACTCGACTACACATCATACAACACGTGAAGATTGCAACTCGGGCATCAAGACAACCAGATCGTATGAGGCGAATCGTTCAACACATACCTGGAGCTATGCTGGAAGACCTGTCGAAGATGCGCAGTCTTGCTTCTCTATTCATTTTAGTTGTACTAAGATGAATTGAGAGCAGAAGCAGACTTGCGGATGGAGGGTTGCACGATGATCGTGTCAGAGACTGCCGCTACGACATCACCATATCAAGAAGAGTTGCTGAAGGCTTGAGGAATCAGACTCAAGTTTGTAATTCCTTTTCACCATGGGATAAGGTGGACAAACATAGATGAACCACTCCAACTTGGAAGAAATTTTGAAATTTAGTATTTGAATTGACGAATTTTGAAGTGGACATTTGCGTTTAGACGAGGTGATTCTGTGAATGATGAAACTATCGATGACGTAATTCGTTTTTCCTCAACCTACTTAAATTCCGTTACCTGATAATGAAGTCCTTTGAATAATTTAGGTTTCTCTGTTAGTAATTTCGTCCTATGTCACTCTGCATTTGTTGAGTAACGAGTTATGTGGAATTTTGACGAATTATGGAAGGGACTTTGTGATTTATGTTTCAGAAAGGACGGATGTTGAAGTAACCACTGATATTGGCTGAGTTGATTTCGGTAAGTTATGAAGTATTGACGCTATTAACGACGTACCTGAATTCTGATGGACATTTTCGGATTTCCTTTACTCTTCGAGTAATTTTGTTCTCTTAGTTATGATGTTTGATTTTAGTGACCTCTGAGACGGTAGGTGGACTAGGTGGATTTAGATAAGTTATGTTAATCACGACTTGAGATAAAGTATGACCATCGTGAGGGCATATTTATATGATGCAAGTATTATGACGTCTGGCCAGCGTGATAATACTTACATCATATAACGTGCACTCTTTGTGGGCATAGGATATTTCGAGAAGTGCCTTAGAAGCCTTAGAATTTCTGATATCTGTTTGAGATCATCCGCGTTTAGTGAAACTTTAGATTCATTCTACCTATATGATTGATCCGCTGTCTTTGATGTACGATTTGATACATTTGATGATTCGTCACGCGCTTCGTTGACCGATGGTACGTTCCTTAGTTCGATCAGTATCTGCTTGGAATTGATGAGTTCTTCTATAGTGGTGCACTAGTTCCCTTTTCGTTAAGAATCTGGACTGAGCTGATGAGATTTTACTCTTTAGTACTACCTTCGTATTACTTACAACAGGAATGTTTCACGTATCTCTGTGTGAGATTTAAATCGTTATCCGCTACATTGTTGTTTCGTATTTCTTGGAACGGATTCGTTGTGAACTATGAAAGCCTAGGGCTTTTCGATGATTTTGATCAGGTTGGCAAGGTATCTCATCGCTTGGCGTTACCTTCCCAGTTATATCATGTATACGATGTATTCCATGTACCATTTCTTCGTTAGTATGATTATCATCCGCTTCATGTTGTGTTTTGCCCATTCGATCAGATTCGAGAAAATCTTTCGTATTGTGAAGAACCTGAGGCTGTTTTGAGCGTCAGGAAAGAGTCATGAGAACTAAAACAATTCCGTTCGTAAAGATTCTTTGGAAGAACCATCCTGAGAGCAAGGCTACTTGGGAAACCGAAGAGTCGATACGATCCGATTATCCGCATTTTTCTTTTTGACTTGGTACATATTCATTTCGTTATTGCTTTCGATTTCGCATTTTTCATTTCAATTTCGCACTCCAATTTTCGAGGACGAAAATTTTTTTTTAGAGGGGAAGAGTTGTAAAACCCCGAAAGTTATATAATCCGAAAAGACTAAAATACCCTCGAATTAAAATTTTGAGAACTTGCAGAAAATCACATAAGTGACATTTTATTGTACCGTAATATAATGTTAGTTATATCATAAGTCACCAAATGACTAATCACCAAATAAAACTTTATGTTATAAGTTTGTACAAAAAAAAAAAAAAAAAAAAAGAAAACACTATACTAATATGCCGCCCCCCCCCCCTTGACCAAAATTGAGACCAAGTTCATGATTGGTAAACTTTTGTTAAGCCCATTAATGTGATTGATACACTTCCCTAATTACAAAAAAATAAAACTCGGTTCCTCCCTTTTTGTTTCATAACCGAATATCAAGAACCCTAAAATCCCTCTCACATCAAACATTCGGCTATCCCCTTGTTTGTGCTGCCAATTTCGCCCCAAAAACCACCCAAAGGAGCCTCTAATCTTGTTCTAATTCGCGTCTAAATCATCACAAGGTAAACCTCTAACACTAATAATGATCCATTCGAATTTTGTAAATCAAAAACTAACAAAAAAACCATGTTTTTATCCCATTGTGGCTGCTGTGCGACGCCAAGAAAAAGGAGGAGAAAAGAGAGTTTTGTGTGGTGTTTTGATCCTCGTCGTGTTCGTGTTCTTCGTGGTCTACGAGGGTATGGTATCACCTAATATATTCGACTATTGTTTCTTGTTTTTCTTTTGATTCTAGTCGAATTAATCACAAAAGATATCACATAAAATCATAGAATGATAAACCCAAAAAAAAAATTGTTATGTATGAATCGGCTGAATTTTGTGTTGAAATAATTCATTGTGATCATGTTAAATATGTTATAGACCGACCTAAATACGTTATGGACTCACCCAAAATCGATTGGTGCCAAGAACAAATGATTTGAATGGTAAAAACCCTAAAATAGATATGTTGCTGTGATGTCTGATTCTGAGTGAGATTTTTGGTCGACTTTGAATGGCTGTAACTTTATGATGGAATCGAGTTTTTGAGTGTTTTAAAATCCCAAAACTAATTTCATTGAAATAGCTACCTGGGAAAATTTAGTTTGTAATTTTTAGAGGCCTAGAAGGTTACTTTTTGATTTTTAGAAAATTATGTGTCTGATCGGATTTGTGAGTCTGGAAAATCAGTCCGGGTTTTTGATTTTTAGTTTTCAAATCGTGTCGATTTAGAAGGTTTCCTTTGAACTGGGTAATATATAAGATGTCTATTACTTCCTAGAATTTTTGTAGATTTTTTTGAATTTTTCTTAAAAGGTTTCTAACTAATAACTTTTCGTATAGTAAAATCAGTCAGAAATCTGGACGAGTTGGTTTAGGTGAATTTTAACCCATAGTTATGCTACTAAATAAAATCTGGAAAAATTTAGTAAAATACTTAAGACATGTGGGCATCTCTGGTAATTTTTGGGTATTTTATTACTGAGTTCTTGTATGGTTTATGATTTATAGAAAACCTAACAATTTCGTATATAAAACTGTGAGAAGTTATAAAAGGGTAAAATTGTAAACTAAAGGGTGTGATGTGTTTATTGTGTAACCTAAAGGGTGTAAATGGATAATTGGCTAAAACCAAAGGTCATGACTAGAAAAATCTGTAACTTGATGATATTTTCATATTATACCCTAAACTTATGCTAATTACCTAATGAATCCTAAATTATGAAAACTACTATATGAACACTAAAACCTTGTAAAAGACATTAAGAATCTTGAACTATGAATATGATCATCTATAATACTTTGAATTAGCATACGGGAATGATATAACATAAAGTCACCTAATTTGGAATGAGAACAAGAATGAAACCTTACGGTCCTATGAACTTATAAGAGAACTTGTGCTTATTTGTAGATCGGGTGAAGAGGGAGTGATCTCCTACTTGATTTGATTTCCATTTCTTGCTTGCGTATTTCGTTAAGGTACAGATATTCTGCTTCTTTGATAAGAGGCCTTCATTCTCTGATTATGATTCGTGTTAGGGTTCCCTATGCCATTGCTATGTTCCCTTCATTCATGAACTCCGATCTTTTGAACCATCATGATATGGAACCTTTTATGATTATGAACCTTTCATTCATGAACCTCTAATTATGAACCCTTGACCATGAACCTTTACTTATGAACCATGCTTATGAACTATGATTATGAACCATGATTATGAACTTATGAAACATGATATTGACCTATGCAAGTAAACTTAAAACATGATTCATGATACTTGACCTTTACCCTCAGTTTGATACTACGAGCCACTCACTAGGCATGAGGGTTTCATGTCCATGTCAGTCGATGCACCGATGGCATGACTCTAGGGCAGGAAAGTGATGACCTGTCCCGTCCCTGCATGTTATGTTTACGTAGAGGCAGATTATGGCCACCTGGGGCGTATGGATGCATCCTAGATTTGTTCATGTTCATGTTATGTTATGTTATTCATGGTGACTGATGGTGTGTGCGATACACGTCTTTCACACTCTGGGAGCTAGCTACTCCAACCCATGATTGAGGACACCCCTCATATTTACAGGATACCCATGATTGAGGACACCCCTCATATTTACAGGATACCCATGATTGAGGACACCCCTCATATTCACAGGATACTAAGAGGTCTCCCCTCTGCATGTGTACGATTATGATTATGATTATGATTCATGTTATGTTATGGGCTCGTAGTGGATTTCTGACTCCCTTTACCATGTACCCTTTTACCTTTCCTTATGATACCCTGTACTCTTACCTTTCATCTTGATACCATGTATTCATGCTTCCATTCCCTTTTACTCATGTTATTATTCATTATGCTTTTGCTTGTTACGTTATATCTGTTCACTGGGCTTTTTAAGCTCAGCCGCACGTTTTCTTTTCGTGTGCGGCAGGTTTTAGTTGGAAGCTGGGTAAGAGTGAAGAGATTTTGGACCTAGAAGACTTTGAGTAGAAGCCAATAGAAGAGATGTACTTATGGATTTGATAGGCAGCTTTTATTTTCCTTTGTAACCCTTTGGATTGCAAGATTTCATTTGTAACCTTTGAGAACCATTGTATTACTTTTGAATGTATGCTTTGTTATATCTGATATGAAACCATTTGCGTGACATCTTTACCCTTGTCGGGTTGGGGTGTTACAGTTACCTCTAACACAAGTGTTAGATTCACTTTTACTAGCTGTTCTTTCTATCAGATGACCTTAGACTTGCTCATTATACTTAAAAGTATAAAATGATAGAAAGTGAGTTGTGTCAGTTACTATCTGACCAACTGAGCCATCAAGTCAATGTGAAATATTATAATCAGATTTCTAGAAATAAGTTCTAAGGGATCAGTTAACTTAGGAGTAAACCTTTGTTAATAAATTCCCAAACTCAGTCCATCATAAACCTATTATGTCAGCAACTGATATCATCATTCTGCTGCTTCCATTTCACTTGAAACTTCCTTTTTGTTCAATGTTCATACCTGAAAATGTTAGTCCAAAACCAAGAAACAAAATGCAAAGCATTTGTCTTATAGCAGCATTATAAATATGACTAACAAAATGAACTTAAACAAATAAAAATTTGTACTAGCAGCACAAACTTTTCACTAACAGTAGTAACTTATAAAGTCAGCAGTACAATCTTAAGATATATACAAAAACCACACAGATTAAAAAGTTTAAGGATTAAGCATTCCAATACTTGCTACCAAGTACTGAAACCTTCCAACATCAAAAGCTTTTGTGAGAAGATCTGCAAAGTTGTGTTCAGAATCAATTTTGAACACTTGAATCAACTTTTTCTCATTGCAATCTCTAATAAAATGATGTCTAATTTCAATGTGTTTTGTTTTAGAATGTTGTACTGGGTTTTTAATTATGCAAATTGTACTACTATTATCAATATGTATGACAGTGTTCATGAAATTGTACCCATAGTCAAGAAGTTGGTTTTGAAGCCATAGGACTTGACCACAGCAACTTGCAGCAGCTACATATTCAGCTTCAGTTGTTGAAGTAGCCACAATTGTCTGCTTCTTACACTGCCATGAGATAAGTCTACACCCAAGGAATTGACATCCTCCAGTTGTTGACTTGCTATCCAAGCTAGCACCAGCATAGACCCAACCTAGGTTGACCCTTGAGATATCTAAAAATCCTCTTGACTGCTGTTAAATGAGAAACCTTTGGAGTTACTTGAAATCTTGCACAAGCACAAACAGAGAACATGATATCAGGTCTTGATGATGTGAGATACATCAAAGAGCCTATCATAGATCTGTATGTGTGTACATCTACATTTTCTCCATCTAAATCTTTAAGAAGTGGCTTCTCAGAGTCCATTGGTGTGCTTGCCACTTTTGAATCAGCAAATTGAAATTTTCTAAGTATCTCTGCAACATATTTATCTTGACTAATAAATATGCCTTCACTAGATTGCTTAACTTGCAAACCCAAAAAGAATGTAAGTTCCCCTATGGAACTCATCTGAAACTTATCATGCATAAGCTTCTCAAACTCCAAACACATCTCCTTCCTTGTAGATCCAAAGATGATATCATCTACATACACCTGTACTAGCAAAAGATCACTCTTGTGCTTCTTGATGAATAATGTCTGATCAATCTTGCCTCTTTGAAATCTATTTTCAATTAAGTAGGAAGCTAGTGTTTCATACCATGCTCTAGGTGCCTGATGAAGGCCATAAAGAGCCTTAACTACTCTATACACTTTTTCTGGATGGTCAGAATCAATGAACCCTGGAGGTTGTGAGACATACACCTCTTCTTCAATAGTACCATATAGAAAAGCACTCTTGACATCCATTTGATAAACTGTGAAGCCTATAAATGAAGCATAAGCTAAGAAAAGCCTAATTGCCTCAAGTCTTGCTACTGGAGCAAAAACCTCATCATAGTCTATACCTTCTTCTTGTGTGTACCCTTGGGCTACTAATCTAGCCTTATTCCTAATCACTATGCCGCTTTCATCCCTTTTATTCTTGAAAACCCATCTAGTGCCAATTACCTTTTCATCCTTAGGTAAATCAACCAGCACCTAAACCTTCTGAATCTTGAACTGAAGAAGCTCCTCTTGCATAGCTTCTACCCAGCTTGAATCATCTAGGGCTTTAAGAATGTTCTTTGGTTCTGCCTGAGAGAGAAAACATACAAACAAGCAAGAGTTTGAAAACTCATGCTGCTTTGAAGCATAAAGGGCATCAAGAAGCCCTTGTTGGTCTGAAGACATCAGTTGTTGTCTTGTCTTCACACCTGATTGTACATCTCCAATCACATTTTCTAGGGAGTGGACTTTGTGAATCCTGGTGTGTGGAGTAGAAGGAACTTGATAGTTAGGTGAGATATTGCTCAAATCCACCTCTTCATCTGAGAAATCTGCTTCATTTGAGTCTGAAGGGCCAGCAGTAGAAACATTTGGCTCAGCAGTAGAAAAATTAAGCCTAGCAGTAAAATGCTCTGTCTCAGCAGTACTATCATTAGTAGAAACATTCTCTTGTTCCTTGGTTCCATCTTCCTTGTGTTCATCTTCAACATCTTCTTTAGCTTTACCAGAAGAAGATTCATCATTTGTTGAAGTTGAAGCCACACTGGTACTTATTGGCATCCATACATGATCTTGATTTGTCTCCTTGTCTAACCCTGCCTCATTTGTTGTTTGTGAACCTGAAAAATCATTAGTTTCTGCAACAACAGGCACACAATTCATAGAATAGGTTAGAGTCTCAAGATCAAATAGCCAATTAGGACCTTGACCTGCTACATTGGATTTATTCTCTAAAAATTCCACATGCAGGTTTTCATCTACTCTTCTAGTTTTCAAGGTGTATGCTCTAAAAGCTTTGTTATTAAGAGAATATCCAACTAAGAATCCTTCATCTGCTTTGCCATCAAACTTTCCAATATGGTCTAAGGTATTCAGAATTGTCACATGACATCCAAAAGGTCTAAGAAATCCTATTGCAGGAGTTCTACCTCTAAAAAGCTCATATAATGTCTTATTGTGAGATTTGACAACCAAAACCCTATTTTGAACATAGCAAGCTGTCACAACTCGTAATTTCAGGTTATTTTCCAAACCCCGACAATTTACTATTCATGAGTTACTATTCATCAATCACTATTCACCGATCACTATTCATCATTTTTTAAGTCAGTTTGAGACTTTGAGAAGTCGTCAAAAATTTTACTATTCACGTGACACTATTCATTCCCGGAGGAAAATCACTATTCATGGGCATCATTCATCATGTCGTAAACTTGGTTTACGGGTATTCAAATGCGCGTAACCAGTTAGGTTTAGCTGCATATTCATGCATCATCAGTAAAGGCACATCATTCAGACTAGAGTAGTCTGCATATCATCAGTAACATTATTACCATATCAGTTCATGCATGGGTTTGTGTGATTTTCATTAACGTATGCTTAATTGTTTAATTAACGTTACCACTCAGTCATTTCTACTAACATTATACCCAATACTCCCGACAATGATCCTAATACATTTTTAAGCTAATAATAATGATATAGAGATTATATTATTACTTTACCCGGTGTTTTTAAACCAATCGCTATACTTTTCGTTTGACGCTTATAACTCCGTCAGTTTACGAAATTTCAATCCAATAATCATTCTAACACCCGATTCTTGCAAGGAACATGATTTTACAATTTTTAAAACTTCGTCGTATTTCATTTCACCTCGTCATGATTCATTTCTAGTTAACTCGGTACCCGAAAACACTCGATGTATACACTAATCAACCAATACTTAAATAAATTGGGGACAAAGTCTTGCATTACCATCAAATCCAACCCCTTTTACCCACATGTGCCGCCCCCCCTAACCCCCCATTTAGCCTAAACACTCCAAAACTCATTAATGCATTTATCTTGATTTAATTTCCATCTCCACTACATCAACACATACACTAATAAACCCATTAGCTAAAAAAAAGATCAAAACCCTCCCACTTCATCTCCTAGGTTCGGCCAAGACCAAGAACACCACCATAATCCATAAATTTTTGAAGTTCAAGTCATAATCAAGCTCCATTTACCTTCCTAGTTATGGTTTTGTGATTTAATCCCAAGTTTCTTACTCATTTCTTATCAAAACTCATCCAATAATCAAGTAAGTTTCAAGAACACATTTTGATCATCTTATACTTTCATTTGATTCATATGTTTATGTATTTTCAAGTTATATTAGTTATTCATGCAAGTTACTTATGTTTTTGATACCACTTTTGCACATAAACTATCTTTAACACTAGATCTATAAGTTTCACTAATGATCTCATGAAATCCACCAAGGTTGGTGATTTTTAGGACCCCATGACACCCTAAGAAGGTGTATGGTAGGATTTACGAACTTGTGGAGTTGATTTGAGTTAGTATGATCAAGTTTAGAACCAAGAAAATGAGTTTTAACAAGTATAAAATAGGTTCTGTCCAAAAACGTGAAAACTGGAAAACTCAGAAACTTTTGAACTATTTTGGCCTTCATATTAAGAAAGTTCTTTCAAAAACGAAACCGTGGCCGCAAGAATCACTAAAAACCGACTTATAACGAAGGAGATATGATTTTTCAAAGTTAGACGACGAAAACTAATTTTCTGAAAATTTAGTTGCTGATCGCCGAGATTCAAAGGGCAAAATGAGGCGTTAGACGTGATCTAGACAACCCGACCTACCGAGATTATGTTAGTTCATGTTTATACGAAGCCTTGGATGTAAAGAACGTAGAAAACGAGCTTATAACGGCCGAGTTATTCACGTTTGAAGCCCGACGTACCATATTCATTTTGACAGCCCACTAATAGAAAGTGTTTTAAGTATAAAAACTAGTGTTTTTGCGAGACATAACATTGATAGCCGATTTTCTAATTGATCGAGGCGTTTACAATCAAAATTTAAATGAAACGACATTAATACATTGTTACAAGGTTTTCAAAAACGTCGAGTTTGATCAACTAACACTTAACATGCAATATTTCACGACTAGTTTCACAAAGCCATTTTGGGCATATTTTCACAAGTTAAGGAAAATATTAAATTGCGATGAAAACGCTACATTTTGCCGATAGAACACCAAACGAGGATCATGGAGTACCGTTTCAACATATTTACACGAAAAGTAGTTTATAACTTAACGAGACGTCAAAAGTGTATTTTTCGTCAATAAACATTATTTTCAAAACTAACAAGTGGTATCGTTAACATACGTATTTGCATGTGTTGCATTGTATCATTTCTTACATTGGATCACATCATTCATAATAGGTCGCGGTTAGAGACCGAGCTTTATTTCATCATATCCATCATTGTCATTGTTGCTATATCATATCAGGTGAGTTTTCATAGCCCCGTTTTAAATTGTTTATTGATTTCTAAACTCTCGGGGGAGAATACATTGCACCATTTTCATATGCGGACCAAAGTATACAAACTCATTACATTGCTTAAGTTACATCATTGCCCAGATTAAAGTCCCCTTTTATTATCATGGATCGTTAATTGTTAGCAAGCGAGAGTAAGTGAATAGATCTATTGAGGGTGACTCCTCCGTTCGGGTTGGTAGCACCAACTGGTCAAACGAACGCATTTCATTCTGTCATATTAGAGTGATTGGCAAACACTCGGTTGGGGCATTTCATTCAGTCTAGCTTCAGGGTCATGAGCTTAGAGCTAATGTATCATTTTTATGTGGCATGGTTTTGTCATACACTTTATACTTGTGGTATCCGTACAATATTTCATTTACATAAACCTATGATCTCACCAACATTTTTGTTAACCATTTTTAGCAATGTATTTTCAGGTAATTAAGGTATCGCATGTTGGCTTGCATATGGACATCATGGAGTCACGGAGTCGACGCGTCTCACTTTATATTTTATGCACTTATCCATCGTTTGAATTGTATGAACTTGTTTTATGAAAACCTGTTTCACCTTTTGGGACCTAGCTTTGTAACTCTGAATGTTTTAAAATAATCAAACAATGTATTTTCTAAACGACACTTTAGGTCATTCAATATAACTGCAACTTTGGTGCTATGACCAGTCGCGCCCCTGAATGCTTCATTCTGCTGCAAGTCACGAAATTTGAGGGTGTGAAAGATTGGTACCAGAGCAAAGGTTATAGCGAACTAGGTTGCCCATTATATCCTAGACTATAACTGCATCATCATAGCATCTCATCATTGTAGCATAAGTGCATATTCATTATATCACATGTAGTGATTGCAATTTCATACATATATCATTTCATCATAACTCACATTGTGTAAATGTTTATTTACTTTTATTTCACATCTATTGTCACAGTGATGTCTTCGGATTCACACCCTATTGTTATCTCATCGGACTCTGAGTCAGACGATACTTCCTCACTACCCTCCATCATACTAGAGTCGGTTACATCATCCCCACTACCCACTATCATTTTGTCATCAGTGGAGCCTACTCCACAATCTTCACCTGTGATGTCAGAGGCCGAGACAGAACCCTTTGAGGAGGGGGAAGTCGTGCCTACCCCACCACTGTCACCTGTGATCCGTCGTGGTCCCAGAGTTGTTCCAGTTATCCAGCCAGGAGGAGTGTGGCATTCAGTACACCATCACCATTATCACCCTTACCATCCTTATCATCATTGTCTCCACCATTGCCATCCCTATCAGCACCAGTTCATACCAGAGATCCTACTCCTATGTCAGACCTACCGCTCAAGAAGCGGGCACGTCTTGATATTCCATCACCAGATACTTCAGATGCCACAGAGACAGCACCACCCAGCAGATTCGAGGTTGGTGAGAGCTCGAGGGCTGCTGCTGACAGACTGCTTACTGCTGCTACATTTGACTCGCGACTAGATCAGCTTCAGGGAGAGATTGATAGGGCATTAGCTCATTTAGATGAGACCCCAGTGAGCCGTATTGAGGCTATAGAGGAGGAAGTTGAGGGATTGATCCAGGGCAGGATTGCCATCGATGTGTCACACCAGGGTTTAGAGGCTCGTCAGTTGGAGAGTTCAGAGCATATCACCCAGCTAAAGCAGGAGATGCCTGAGTTGTTCGATAGAGCGCAGATGTCCCAGGATGAGCATCATCGCCAGGCCGGTGAGTTATCTTCAGTTCAGGCTAGGATGTCTGCATCAGAGACTAGGGAGACTGATCTTCAGCTTTGAGTTCAGCACCTAGAGGAGATTGCTGTTGCTATGTCTAGGGATCTTTAGAGGATTTTCCGTAGGCTAGATGGAGCACCCGGGGGAGGTGCCTAGTGTTAGACCTTTATCATGTAGCTTGTACATTATTATCCTAGTCCCGGGGTGTGGGACATAGTTAGGACTTGTTGTCTTTTGCTTGTAGTACAAACAAATATATCAAGTGTGACTCTACTATGCAGGATTTTCGTTGTGCTATTTTATGATATCGGTCTGCGTAACCAAAATTTTCATGTATTATATTCATGTGCGTTGTGATTATATTTATGATGTTCGTTGTGGTTTCATTGTATTTATACATGCTGTGGTTGTATGTATACGTGTTGTGGATGTATATACATGTTGTGGTTGTATATATTGTGTATGATGATCGTTTTCTATTGTGGATTCTAATTGTTGTTATCTTTTGTGATTGTGAAGAATTATGCCACCCAAAAGAGCCACTACTGCTATGACACCAGCTGAAGTCAGAAAGCTTGTTGCCGACAGTATAGAGACAGCATTGGTTACAGAAAGAGCTGTCGTAGCTGCAGCTGCTGCTGAAGCCGCTTCGCGGGCAGAAACTGCGGAAGCCGCAGGAACAAATACCAATGGTACAAATGGTCGTAAATGTACGTACAAAAATTTCAAGAGTGGTGATCCGGAAAAATTCAAAGGCACTGAAGGAGCCACTGCCATGATCTGATGGTTTGAAAAGACAAAATCAGTATTCCTTCTATGCAACTGTCCGGAGGACAGCAAGGTTAAGTTTGCTACTAGTACACTCGTTGGGGAAGCTATGTCATGGTGGAATTCGTATGCAAAGCCCATGGGAATGGAGAATGCTCACAAGCTACATGGGACAAATTCAAGAAGTTGCTGACAAAGAAGTTTTGCCCACGAACAGAAGTGAAAAAGATGGAAACAGAGTTTTATGAGCTAGTGACAGCAGTAATGATATTGAGGCATATATCAGAAGGTTTCAGGAATTGGCAGCATTATGTCCGACAATGGTTCCGGACACTGAGAAGCTATTAGAGAATTTCATTGGAGGATTACCTCACAACATCCGTGGAGATGTGATTTCTTTTGACCCAAAAACATTGGATGGGCAATCAGGATGTCTCAGAAACTCATGGCTCAGATAGTGAAGAAAAGAATTACTTCAAACAACAACAACAACACCAACAGTAACCGTAACTACAACAACAATTCCAACAACTACCGAAACAACAACTATAACAGCAACCGAAACAATTCCAATAACAACAACAACAAAAGAAATCGGGATAACAACCAGAGTAGCAATGTTACTCAACCACCACCCAAAAGACAGGAAACTGCAAAGGCCTATGTTGCAGGTCAAGCTGAGAAAAGAGGTTACAATGGTACTTTACCCAAGTGCAACAAATGTCAAACCCATAATAACCATGGAAATTGTCCAAATCCTTGTGGGAACTGTAAGAAGGTTGGTCATTCGACCAGGGATTGCAAGGCTCCGATTGTGGTTGATAATCAGAAGCCCCCAGTAACATGCTTTGGTTATGGAGAAGTTGGAAACTTCAAGAAGGAATGTCCAAAAGGAAAGAATCAGGGAAACAATAACCAAGGTGGAACAGCTAGAGGAAGAGCTTATGTCCTTGGAGGAGAAGATGTCAGGGAGGACCTGAATGTCGTTACGGGTACGTTCCTCATTAATAATCGTTATGCATCCATACTATTTGATTCAGGAGCCGATAGAAGTTTTGTTTCTACTGCATTTGCACCATTACTCAACATTGAACCAGCCGCATTAGACACTCCATATCACATTGAACTAGCTAACGTTAGTTTAGTTGGCACCGACACGATCATTCGTGGTTTCACTCTCAATTTTCTCAATCACCCATTCAATATAGATCTCATGCCAGTAGAACTTGGAAGTTTCGACATTGTCATCGGAATAGATTGGTTATCTCGACATCATGCCAGAATCATCTGTGATGAAAAAGTTTTTCATCTTCCTTATGATGGCGAAACATTGGTCATTCGCGGAGAACGCAGTGGGACTAGACTCAGCATCATCTCGTGCATTAAAACAGAGAAATACATAAAGAAGGGCTGTTATGCATTCTTGGCTCATATCACAGAAAAGAAGTCGGAGGAGAAGCGACTTAAGGATGTGCCAACGGTTAAAGATTTTCCAGAAGTCTTTCCAGAAGACTTACCAAGACTTCCACCTACTCGCCAATTCGAATTTCAGATTGACTTAGTGCCGGGAGCCGCACCAGTTGCGCGAGCACCTTATCGACTTGCACCTTCAAAAATGCAAGAGTTGTCGAACCAATTGCAAGAGCTCTTGGATAAAGGATTCATTAGGCCGAGTTCCTCGCCTTGGGGAGCACCAGTTTTGTTTGTGAAGAAGAAAGATGGATCTTTCAGAATGTGCATTGATTATCGAGAGCTAAACAAATTAACGGTGAAGAATCGTTATCCACTTCCCAGGATCGAAAATTTGTTTGATCAGTTGCAAGGTTCCAGTTATTACTCCAAGATCGACTTGAGATCGGGTTACCATCAGCTTAGGGTTCGGGAGGGAGATATCCTGAAGACAGCATTCAGAACACGCTATGGCCATTATGAATTTCAGGTAATGCGTTCGGACTAACCAACGCACCAGCTGTGTTCATGGATCTCATGAACAGGGTGTGCAAGCCATATCTAGACAAGTTTGTGATCGTATTCATTGACGATATCTTGATTTACTCAAGGAGTGAAGAAGAGCACCGAGAACACCTTAGAACGATTTTAGAGCTGCTCAAGAAAGAGAAACTGTACGCCAAATTTTCGAAGTGTGATTTTTGAATCAGAAGAGTACAATTTCTTGGTCACGTCATTGATAGTCAGGGACTACAGGTTGATCCAGCAAAGATTGAGGCAGTTAAAGACTGGGCAACACCAAAAACTCCCACAGAAATTCGTTAATTCTTAGGACTTGCCGGATATTACAGAAGGTTCATTGAAGGTTTTTCCAAGATAGCTAAGCCACTAACCAAGTTGACACAAAAGAACCAGAAGTACGATTGGGGAGAAAAGCAAGAGACCGCTTTTCAGTTATTGAAACAGAAACTTTGCAGCGCGCCAATTTTGTCATTGCCAGAAGGGATTGAAAACTTTGTGGTATATTGCGATGCTTCACACAAAGGACTTGGAGCAGTGCTAATGCAAAACGAGAAAGTGATAGCTTATGCATCTCGTCAGCTTAAGAAGCATGAGAAGAATTACACTACTCACGACTTAGAGTTGGGTGCCGTGGTTTTCGCACTCAAGTTTTGGAGGCATTATCTTTACGGAACAAAGTGTTTAGTATTTACAGACCACAAAAGCTTACAGTACATTCTTGATCAGAAGGAACTTAACATGAGGCAACGTCGTTGTTTGGAACTACTTAGTGATTACGACTGTGAAATCAGATATCACCCAGGAAAAGCCAATGTTGTGGCAGATGCACTCAGTCGGAAAGAGAGACTCAAGCCTTTGAGAGTCAGATCATTGGGAATGACTATCATTTCACCACTACCATCAAAGATCCTCGAGGCCCAAGTCGAGGCACTCAAGGAAGAAAACCTACCAAGTGAAACACTCAAAGGAATGCAAGATAATGCAAACGGTTTAGTAAGGAGATCAGATGGAACATTATGCTTCAAGGATAGAAGCTGGATACCTCTCTATGGTGGAATACGAGAGCTGATCATGCACGAATCACACAAGTCGAAGTACTCTATTCACCCAGGTTCTGATAAGATGTATCAGGATCTCAAGAAGCTTTATTGGTGGCCGAATATGAAAGCAGAGATAGCTACGTATGCCAGTAAATGCCTTACTTGTGCTAAAGTAAAAGCCGAGTACCAGAAGCCATCAGGATTACTTCAGCAACCAAAGATTCCCCAGTGGAAATGGGAACGCATTATAATGGACTTTGTCACTAAACTTCCCAAAACATCAGGAGGTTACGATGCTATTTGGGTAATAGTTGATCGTCTCACCAAGTCAGCCCATTTCATTCCAATCAAAGAGACTTATACCATGGATCAGCTCACCAGACTTTACGTCAAGGAAATAGTCTCAAGGCACGGTGCACCAATTTCCATCATTTCTGACAGAGATAGTCGCTTTACTTCAAATTTTTGGGAATCATTGCAAGATTCATTTGGGACTAAATTAGACATGAGTACCGCCTATCATCCTCAGACCGATGGTCAGAGCGAGAGAACGATTCAGACATTGGAAGACATGCTCAGAGCATGTGTCATTGACTTTGGAAATGGTTGGGCTAACCATTTGCCATTGATCGAGTTCTCTTACAATAACAGTTATCACTCGAGCATAAAAGCCGCACCATTCGAGGTACTCTATGGTCGTAAGTGCAGGTCCCCAGTTTGTTGGGCCGAAGTTGGTGATGTACAGCTAACAGGTCCAGAGTTGGTCAGAGAAACAACAGAAAAGATAATTCAGATTAGAGAAAGACTCCAAACAGCCAGAAGTCGACAGAAAAGTTACGCCGATGTTCGATGCAAACCATTAGAATTCCAGGTTGGAGACAAAGTCATGTTGAAAGTCTCGCCTTGGAAGGGCGTGATACGATTCGGGAAACGCGGAGAAGTTGAACCCGAGATACATTGGGCCATTCAAGATTCTGGAAAGGATCGGTCCGGTAGCGTACAGACTGGAGCTTCCGTCAGAGCTCAGCAATGTACATAACACGTTTCATGTCTCAAACCTCAAGAAATGTCCTTCAGACGAAACGCTCGTAATCCCATTGGAAGAAATTCAGATCGAAGATAAGCTTAACTTTTTGGAAGAACCAGCAGAAATCATGGACCGAGAGGTCAAACAGTTGAAGCAAAGTCGAATTCCGATCGTCAAAGTTCGCTGGAATTCTCGCAGAGGTCCTGAGTTTACTTGGGAACGGGAAGACCAGATGCGACTCAAATACCCACATCTTTTCACCGAGACCACTCCAGAGACCAACATCAGCTGAATTCAGGGACTGAATTCCTTTTAGGGTGGTCGACTGTCACAACTCGTAATTTCAGGTCATTTTTCAAACCTCAAAAATTTACTATTCATGAGTTACTATTCATCAATCACTATTCACCGATCACTATTCATCATTTTTGAAGTTAGTTTGAGACTTTGAGAAGTCATCAAAAAATTTACTATTCACGTGACACTATTGATTCCCAGAGGGAAATCACTATTCATGAGCATCATTCATCATGTCGTAAACTTGGTTTACGGGTATTCAAATGCGCGTAACCAATTTGGTTTAACTGCGTATTCATGCATCATCAGTAAAGGCACATCATTCAGACTAGAGTAGTCTGCATATCATCAGTAACATCATTACCATATCAGTTCATGCATGGGTTTGTGTGATTTTCATTAACATATGCTTAATTGTTTAATTAACGTTACCACTCAGTCATTTCTACTAACATTATACCCAATACTCCCGACGATGATCCTAATACATTTTCAAGCTAATAATAATGATATAGAGATTATATTATTACTTTACCCGGTGTTTTTAAACCAATCGATATACTTTTCGTTTGACGCTTATAACTCTGTCGGTTTACGAAATTTCAATCCGACAATCATTCTAACACCCGATTCTTGCAAGGAACATGATTTTACAATTTTTACAACTTCGTCGTATTTCATTTCACCTCGTCATGATTCATTGCTAGTTAACTCGGTACCCGATAACACTCGATGTATACACTAATCAACCAATACTTAAATAAATTGGGGACAAAGTCTTGCATTAACATCAAATCCAACCCCTTTTACCCACATGTGCCGCCCCCCCTAACCCCCCATTTAGCCTAAACACTCCAAAACTCATTAATGCATTTATCTTGATTTAATTTCCATCTCCACTACATCAACACATACACTAATAAACCCATTAGCTAAAAAAAAGATCAAAACCCTCCCACTTCATCTCCTAGGTTCGGCCAAGACCAAGAACACCACCATAATCCATAAATTTTTGAAGTTCAAGTCATAATCAAGCTCCATTTACCTTCCTAGTTATGGTTTTGTGATTTAATCTCAAGTTTCTTACTCATTTCTTATCAAAACTCATCCAATAATCAAGTAAGTTTCAAGAACACATTTTGATCATCTTATACTTTCATTTGATTCATATGTTTATGTATTTTCAAGTTATATTAGTTATTCATGCAAGTTACTTATGTTTTTGATACCACTTTTGCACATAAACTATCTTTAACACTAGATCTATAAGTTTCACTAATGATCTCATGAAATCCACCAAGGTTGGTGATGTTTAGGACCCCATGACACCCTAAGAAGGTGTATGGTAGGATTTGTGAACTTGTGGAGTTGATTTGAGTTAGTATGATCAAGTTTAGAACCAAGAAAATGAGTTTTAACAAGTATAAAATAGGTTCTGTCCAAAAACGTGAAAACTGGAAAACTCAGAAACTTTTGAACTATTTTGGCCTTCATATTCAGAAAGTTCTATCAAAAAAAAAACCGTGGCCGCAAGAATCACTAAAAAACCGACTTATAACGAAGGAGATATGATTTTTCAAAGTTAGACGACGAAAACTAATTTTCTGAAAATTTAGTTGCTGATCGCAGAGATTCAAAGGGAAAAACGAGGCGTTAGACGTGATGATTGCGTGGTTTTGTAACCTTACAACAGGTTTTACCTCTCGAGGGATCTCAAGAGGCTTACAACCCCACCAGGCAGTGTACCTGACCGATGTAGTATAGTGTAGTGGTAAGTACGGGGGATTGATCATTCTCCACAGGGAATAGTGTTCGTTAGGTATGAAAGGCTACTCTAATTAGGTCTAAGGGTTGAGGAAGATTCTTTTTATGTTTTTATAATTTTATGAAAGCAAGTAAAATCTCGGGTTTTGAAGGTGGGGCGGAATTAGTTGCTAGTCAACTAACCCAAATGACTACGAATGCAAATAAAATAAAATAACAAAAATGAAAATGTGGTGAGAAACTTATGTGTAGAGAAATGTGTTTACTTAGATTTCCTTACTCCCTAACTATCTTTTACCGGTTAATTAGTGTGTATTAGTCGCGTGGATGACGGGTGTATTCCTTAATACCATTCGTGGGGTGGCGTACTTACTTCCCCAACTCTACAAGCTCCTACTTCACTCCTATGTCGAGCCGGCTAGGAAGCTCCTAACATGGGATCACTAGAATTCGCTTGTGCATTAAATACAACCATAAAAACCTTTAGTACGCGTTTGGTTCATGTTTCTTAAGACGTTCAAGCAAGTTACCGAATAGGAAGTTAGCCAGTTTTCTTAAGCCTAACATAGATAAACAATCATCCAATACAACTAACAACACACTAACAACCAATAATCAATAGCTAAGTTTCATTAGATCTAAGCAAACACAAGATAAAATTAGCCTAACATGTTAAACAAAAGACAAGCATAAGATAGAATCAAACAACACATAGACATATTGAATGATTAATTGATAACTTATCTTTCAATGAAACATGGAAGATCTCAAGGCAAGAAGCCCTGAAAAAAGTAGCTAAAATCGTCTTAGGGTTTTATCCCAAAATTCCACACACTAAGCTCTCCCTTATGACAAAAGATTAGAAAACTATATATAGATTTTTGGATCTGACGGCGTCACCTTATGCATTGTGACGCCGTCACCTCGCCGCTTTTAGGGTTTCCGGGTGACCTTCTTGACGCCGTCCCTCTTTAGCTCTTCAAAAATCCATTCTGGCTTATCAAGGCTTGACGCCGTCTAAACCTGAACGTGACGCCGTCCCCTTATGATTTAAGCCGTGACGCCCTTGATTTAGTTAAAGCGTGACGCCGTCAGAATTCTCATGCTAACTCACTGGCCCGTCATGAGTAAATTTCACATCCCACTTTTCTTGCCAAGGCATGACGCCGTCAAGAGATGATTCTGACGCCGTCAAAGGTAAATTTCAGCCGATTTTGAGACTTTGTCGTATTCTTCACTTTAATGCTCCAAAAACGTCCAAAATGCCTCCTTTTCCAGATTTCTCCTCAAAAGTACCTAAAATGACAAAAGGAACGATTTAGGGCAATATTTGATCAAATAAATACGATTTCGGGCTTAAATGACCCCTTAAAAGCGGTACACTTTTCGCCTCATCAAATACCCTTACACTTGAGATTTGCTTGTCCTCAAGCAAATGCGCTTTTATTCTAATCAAAATACAAGTTAGGGGTCATTTAATGCAAACATAAAAGTAATTACAACAAATAATCGTTCCACTTCAATCATAATAAGCACGGAGATTACATACTAGCACCTCACAAATAGTGTTTAGATACTCACATCTCTCAAGTGTCATCAAAATAAATCTCATAAATGAAAACGGAAAATATCTCTCACTACCTGTCATAGCAAATAGATTACCATAGGCTTGGGAAAGGATCGAAAACCTCCTCCACTAGGCGTAAGCACCTAAGATAAACTATCAAAGAGGGCTTTTAAATGGGTTATAAACGTTAGGTGTAGGGAAAAGGAAAACACGGTTTTGTTGGATAAAGGATATTTTACTGGTGGCTAGTTAAAGATCTTGATCAATTACATGTACTATACAATGTTGCTAAGCCAAGACTAGACTCGATCTTATGCTAGAAACGAAATAACAAAATAACAAAAATATAAAACAAACATAAAATGAAACGGGATGGTAGTCCGTATGTTTTTTCTACTTTTCATTTTCTCATTTTTTTTTTTTTGTGTTTTTCTTGATTTTTTTGATTTTTTTTTTTTTTTTTTTTTTTTTTTTTTTTTTTTTTTTTTTTTTTGACATACATTTTTACCCTACCATCCAAAATAATACATCATAGGGGCATTGCATTCCCCTTACACTTGAATTTTTACATAACTTTACAAATACTAATCTAATGACTCGAATTAAGATAATTGAAACACTTGGAGTACTTTTAAAACATTTAGCACATATGGGGGTAATAAATGATGTTCTTCCCCATTACTCCATTACACTAGTACTTTACCCATGAGTCCCAATCGTCCCAAAACAATATGTACAAGGATATGACTCGACTTAGCAACCATGTAATCAATTAGATAATTAACTTGGGTTTTAAACAAATGTTGTAACAATAATGCACTAAAAATGAGTGCATACAAGGTAGGCTAAGGCGATTTGGGTGTACATTTTAGTGGGGTGTAACAAATTCTTCCTTTAAGTAAAATGCTTAAAGGTCGAAACGAAAAGATAGGCTCTGAGGGGTGTACTAGGGGTATCGTGTACTAAAAATGAGTACAACGCAAAGGGTGTGGGAGAATTACTTGACCAATGTAGCCAATGTAATTATAACAAAAACACAGGTGTAAAACAATGGGTTTATCCTAATGCCTCTTATCATGCAGTAAAATCTAACTACACGAATGTAGTCTCACTTGTGGCCTCGGAATGGTCCTAACGCAAGTTCTAGAATCTAAGTGCTACCGGTACACACATCATAGCATAAATGCTTTTCCTACCAATTCTAGGGGCGAACCTCACATATTTGGGGTGGAAAAATTTTTTTAGTGGTACGGTTTTTGTGCTAGTCATATAACTCCTATCCGTGAGACGCTCATTAAGATCAAAGTTTCACTCCTATATGTTGTAAAAAATTTTAAATTTGGCACTAAAATTACCCTGATCAAGTATTTCTCTCAGTTTTATTACACATCTATTATTAAACAAACAAAAATCAAGCGCAATTGTATTCTCTAAAATCGTACTTTTACCCTCCCCTTACACTTAAGATGAACATTGTCCCCAATGTTCAAACAACAAGATGTAAAAGCAAAAAGTAAAAGAATGAAATCAAATACTCCCCTGATTCGCTCGTTGGATAGTGAAATCACACGGTTAAATCTTCCTCCAAAGAGAATGTTGAAGCTCCATGACTAATGCATCGCCATAAGCTTGGTTCCATAAACATTTCCTTGTCCAAAATAAACCTGTTAACCTGAGAAAACAAACACGAAAACCTGCATAACATCGGCGGGATAAAATCTATATATAAGGATATAATGCTTGTGGAATGATAATTTTGCAGATTCCTGGAGATTATAAGTTGGAGATTTTAATAAAAACTTTTTATGAAAACAAAACTTTCAAAAATTTCTGGAAATTAAATCTGACGCCGTCAGGTTATAACCCCTGACGCCGTCAGAAATGACCTGACAAAAATTTTCATTTTAAGTTTCCGGAAAATTTCTGGAAAAAACCTTTACCTTACTTCCTGGAAATCCTGCAAAACATCATTATGACTCGATACAAGCATTTGACTCAAACAAACACTAATATGTATGCTAATTTATTATTATTACGATTCATGTTCATATGTGTTCTAATAAACCGATTTAGATTTCCCTTACACTTATCTTTTGCAAAATACCTTTATATGTAGTTAAGACGAAGTTAAAAACAACATAAAGCATTTTCACAAATTAGTTTTGAACATGAATCAATACTAATAAAATTAAACACACATACGGAAAATAAAATCAAACAAGCAAATAAATAAACACACAAAGCAAATAAAAACAAATAAAGCTTGGGTTGCCTCCCAAGAAGCGCTTTTCTTTATTAACGAGTCTTGTAGCTAGACTCAAAGTAAGGCTCATCTAGTGTCGCTTATGCTCACGTATCCGAGTGTGAGCCATCTAATTGTTGCCTCATCTTTCTTGTATTCATCATTTAGCTCCAAACATCCATGATAGTATCTCTTATTTTTCTCATGTGGATATTTGAGCCCCTTCCCCTTATCATTCTCACTTAACAAGTCGATAGGCATAATTCTATTGCAAGCTTCAATGGGGTAGTTCTTAAACCTAGGATGTGCTCGGGGCATTTGATAGACAAAATCTTCATCCCCATCCGAGAATGTAATTAACCCGTCCACAAGTTTTTCGTCAAGGTTGGTCAACCTTTTGAAGGGTTCTCCAAAAATGACTTGGGTTAATTTGTCATCGATAAATTCTCCTAAGTTCTCCATAACCATAAAATCCACCACATACACAAAACTTCCTACGAACACGTGTAGTGGCTTAATCCTAGCAACAATGTTATCTCCTTGATATTCAAGCTCATCTACCATGATTTTATTATAATTAGCGCGAGAAATAATGTTCATAGGCAAAGACGAGTTAAGATAAGCATAAAAATCATGATAACCAATTTTACACGGGAATTGCATGTTAAAGAGGCTATCCTTTTCGATCTTAGTCCTAGGGTCAACATACTTAAAGGGGTCAATTTCCTCTTTTCCCCATTCCTCGTTAACTACTTCTCCATTACCGATATCCTCATCGGAGTCTGAGTAGTAAAATGGACTGACATAGTCATTCTCATGGTCAGACTCCTCCATCTCAGAATTGTTACCAAAGTGGTGGTCGGGTGAAAGGTTGTTGTTTGCTACTATGGGGGCGGGAACGGGTAGTTGAAAATTTGCACGGCGAAAAACACGAATAACAGGGATCAAATGACCAATGTTACTCATGAGGTAAGTGGAAGGTGTCACAAACAAAAGTACAAAGAAATAAGATAGACTAAAGAAAACCTAGAAAAATAAAAATCTCACTAGAAAGGAATCTAGTGAGTAGACCTAATAGAAATAAAAATTCAACCTAAACAATAACTATTCCCCGGCAGCGGCGCCAAAAACTTGATTGCGTGGTTTTGTAACCTTACAACAGGTTTTACCTCTCGAGGGATCTCAAGAGGCTTACAACCCCACCAGGCAGTG
This sequence comes from Artemisia tridentata subsp. tridentata, assembly GCA_021014915.2. NCBI lineage: Eukaryota > Viridiplantae > Streptophyta > Magnoliopsida > Asterales > Asteraceae > Artemisia > Artemisia tridentata. The sequence continues at coordinate 322,297,186 of CP139507.1, read as the reverse complement.
TACCTGACCGATGTAGTATAGTGTAGTGGTAAGTACGGGGGATTGATCGTTCTCCACAGGGAATAGTGTTCGTTAGGTATGAAAGGCTACTCTAATTAGGTCTAAGGGTTGAGGAAGATTCTTTTTATGTTTTTATAATTTTATGAAAGCAAGTAAAATCTCGGGTTTTGAAGGAGGTGGGCGGAATTAGTTGCTAGTCAACTAACCCAAATGACTACGAATGCAAATAAAATAAAATAACAAAAATGAAATGTGGTGAGAAACTTATGTGTAGAGAAATGTGTTTACTTAGATTTCCTTACTCCCTAACTATCTTTTACCGGTTAATTAGTGTGTATTAGTCGCGTGGATGACGGGTGTATTCCTTAATACCATTCGTGGGGGTGGCGTACTTACTTCCCCAACTCTACAAGCTCCTACTTCACTCCTATGTCGAGCCGGCTAGGAAGCTCCTAACATGGGATCACTAGAATTCGCTTGTGCATTAAATACAACCATAAAAACCTTTAGTACGCGTTTGGTTCATGTTTCTTAAGACGTTCAAGCAAGTTACCGAATAGGAAGTTAGCCAGTTTTCTTAAGCCTAACATAGATAAACAATCATCCAATACAACTAACAACACACTAACAACCAATAATCAATAGCTAAGTTTCATTAGATCTAAGCAAACACAAGATAAAATTAGCCTAACATGTTAAACAAAAGACAAGCATAAGATAGAATCAAACAACACATAGACATATTGAATGATTAATTGATAACTTATCTTTCAATGAAACATGGAAGATCTCAAGGCAAGAAGCCCTGAAAAAGTAGCTAAAATCGTCTTAGGGTTTTATCCCAAAATTCCACACACTAAGCTCTCCCTTATGACAAAAGATTAGAAAACTATATATAGATTTTTGGATCTGACGGCGTCACCTTATGCATTGTGACGCCGTCACCTCGCCGCTTTTAGGGTTTCCGGGTGACCTTCTTGACGCCGTCCCTCTTTAGCTCTTCAAAAATCCATTCTGGCTTATCAAGGCTTGACGCCGTCTAAACCTGAACGTGACGCCGTCCCCTTATGATTTAAGCCGTGACGCCCTTGATTTAGTTAAAGCGTGACGCCGTCAGAATTCTCATGCTAACTCACTGGCCCGTCATGAGTAAATTTCACATCCCACTTTTCTTGCCAAGGCATGACGCCGTCAAGAGATGATTCTGACGCCGTCAAAGGTAAATTTCAAACCGATTTTGAGACTTTGTCGTATTCTTCACTTTAATGCTCCAAAAACGTCCAAAATGCCTCCTTTTCCAGATTTCTCCTCAAAAGTACCTAAAATGACAAAAGGAACGATTTAGGGCAATATTTGATCAAATAAATACGATTTCGGGCTTAAATGACCCCTTAAAAGCGGTACACTTTTCGCCTCATCACGTGATCTAGATGACCCGACCTACTGAGATTATGTTAGTTCATGTTTATACGAAGCTGTGGATGTAACTAACGTAGAAAACGAGCTTATAACGGTCGAGTTATTCACGTTTGAAGCCCGACGTACCATATTCATTTTCACAGCCCACTAATAGAAAGTATTTTAAGTATAAAAACTAGTGTTTTTGCGAGACATAACATTCATAGCCGATTTTCTAATTGATCGTGGGTGTGTACAATGATGGGCGTGTGCGTATGCTCTAATTTATACCCACGGTATGTCGTTGTGGTTTTAGGAGTATTCATGTTTTAAATTTATATTTAGCCGACTTATCAATAACACACACACTTTAACGAGCAGTGTACCCGGTCAGTATGAATATAATGGTAAGTAGAGTGTCGATCACTAAGAGTGGAACGTATTATCTAGTTAAACTAATCAGTATTTTAATATCTTAAGTTAGCTATACAACCTAATCTAACGCAAGGGGGTTTCAGCCTGAGAGACTGGCACGGTTTGGTTATGATTAAATATAAACTAAACTAATAAGCACGAATCAGCGAGTAGCACACACGTACACAGATAAATACTCGAAACAATAAGAAGATCTGTCCTGATAGTTAAGTAGCTTGTCACTTGTTTTATTGCTAGTTTTATATGAAGTGTATAGTTCGATGCAACGCACCGAGATTAAGTCCTTTCTCGTTGGTTCTAATCTTATCGGCGAGTAAACCCTTAATGATTACTTATGACTATCCTATTTATCTTTCTTCCTATTTTTCTACAGACGATAGAATGCATAGGCGATCTAATAAATAGGCGAGGAAGGGGCATGGCGACCCAAGCAATGCTCAGCTAGACACAGAGGTTATCAATGCACTAATAAAAGTCACCAAAGACATCAACATATAAACTTTAATTAATGGGAAAGCAATTTTAAGGGGAGTTGAAATGAATGATAACATAACACAAGCCCATCAATCCTGACCAATTAAAGTGTACTAATACAATAAAACAAAACTACTTAATGAATTGAATACATGCAGGACCTTCTTACAGCTCTCGTATCTTTGTTCAAGGTGTGTCTTGTGCTGCTACTTCGACTGAATTCGGCCTAGGGTTTCTATGGTTTTCGGTTTTCTAAAACTGTCCAACTCCGAAATTCGTCTGACCTTGGGGTATTTATAGTTTTTGTCTGAGGGCTAGATGCGGCGCATAGGATAAGTAGATGCGGCGCATTGACTTAACTTCGCGTGGGGTCCAAGATTAATATATTCAGGAATATTCGTACACCGCCAGAAGATGCGGCGTAACTCCATTTCTAGATGCGGCGCATGTCCTTTCTGTCTTGGATCGTAGCTTGTGAAATCTTGATAGTGATGCGCCGTATATAATAAGTAAGATGCGGCGTATCTGGAGCAGAATGTTGTACATTCAGTTAGACTCTTATCTTCTTGCTTGTTTTGCTCCATAATTAGTCCAAAATCGCCAAGTTTCACATAATACTTGTTTTTACCTGAGAATTACAAAAGTAAACGATTAAGTATCAATTCTCACAGATAATATAATAAAACAAGTCAAATAAATAGGATAAATGATGGTAATAAAATGTACTTATTTGAGTTCATCAAATATCCCCCACTTGAACTTTACTTGTCCCCAAGTAAACCTTAGAATTAATCTTATGAAAATGTATCCTAAAAGATATTAGGATTTATTTTTATATTTAAGCATGTATCCATTTTTGTCATAATCACACAACCAAACACTTAACGAATTAGAAGTAAAATAAAATAATTTGGTAAAAGCAAATCTAATCGTTTAACTGTCCAGTCGTGACGAATATTCTATCATATGCTTGGCAAGTATACACATCTCCCCCACTAAAGCCAAGGAATAACAAGTCTAAAGCGGTAAAAAGGGTTTGTTGGTTAAGGGTTAATCATTCTCCTTAATCTCTATCGATCTCAAATTCCGGAAAAGGCGACAGAATCACAAATACATGATCGAATCCACGAACACGATACTTGCAATTGCTCAAATCCTTAACTCGAATAGGCTAAAGATAGGACCAAGTAATCTTCACCAATAATATTATATCAAAAAGGGCGACAAAATCATAAATACATAGCCGAATCCACGACTACGATACTTAAGATTGCTCAAATCCCTAATCTCAATAAATCAAAGGTTTGGATAAAGAATAATATAGGGTATGGATAATATTTGGGATATAAATTGGTGTAAAATGAAAAATAAACAAAACAAATAAATTAAAATCCTAAGTGTGGTTAATCACTATCCCAACCATCCCATGAATAAGACTCATATCATTGAATAACTCACGCTTTAACACTTGAAACACACGCTTTAGGTAGACACGAATTATACTCAACAAGATCTTAATCAAAGAATAAACTTTAGTTGGCGTTCCCATAACGGCCAACTCCCATTCAATCCATAAATATAATATACAACAACTAGTGGTGATATCGACCACTTAATACAAAACTTTACATAAGTTGGTTAAAATAAACATAGATGTGTAAAATTTCACCACATCACTATAATGATAACTCTGGATAATTTTTCCATACTTTTCATGACTTCAGAAATAACGGTAATAGTGAAAGTAGTAAACACACAAAAAATAAACTCAAAGATATACAATATTTACTTTCACTCCAATTGCATTGTGCAATTTCCCGACCTAACCAAAGATAATGAATTACGCACGCGAACACAGGTAATGTAAGGAAACACACTTTGCCTAAAGCAATTAACCAACCACGGATTTTAATCTACAGGGTAGGCTAAGGTGTAAGGGTGTAACGAAACATTATAACAAAGGTGTAAGAAACGAAAGGAATGGCTCTGAGTGTTTTTCTAGGGGTATCTTACTCTAAAAATGAGAGTAACAAAAGGGTTTATACGGGGTTAACTAACCAGTGTAGTTAGCTAATATCACATAACATATAAAGGCTATTTGGGTGTAATCTTAGAAATTTACCAATTTAGACAAGTCATTCCAATTATAAAAATAATACTTATTATGGTGGTCTCGAATAGTATACAGGCCAAGTTCTAAAGTCTACAAGTCACCGGCACACTCATAGATTTGTGAATTTTTGAAAAGTTCACAATTTTTTGAAAATAACGTCATGTGTGCAGCTATGTAATTTAGACTTTAACAAAAACATGCTAATTTTTTTTTTAAAATTTTGATATATTAAGCACATTTTAAGCATATTTTGAAAAAGTTTAGGACAAGTAAGTGTTCTAATTCTCCAATCCCCCCACTTAAGTTAAACAACGTCCTCGTTGTTTGTATCAAAGGTTAAAAACTGGAAAATAAAAGAATTAGAACAGAAAAACTCCCCTGAGATTTGCTCGGTATGATCCTCCATTAGTATAAGAGCAAAAATCAACTTCTTGTGGATGAGAACGTTTAAGCTTCATAATTGATGTATCCACAGGAAATGCAGGAATCTATAATACCATCAAGACTTAAACACACCTGAGTTAAGAAAGTTCAAACTTGCATAATACATTAGTAGTTAGTAAAAATAAAACTGAGAAAATTAAAATGAAAATCATCAGGTCAGTCGATACGCCGTATCTTATGGAAGAAGATACGCCGTATCGAGCCTGGAATAAATACGAATCAGAATAGAAGATGCGTCGCATCCTTAACCAGGGATGCGCCGCATTAAAATAAACTGACAAAAAGTTTTAAAGTCAAAAATAAAAAATGCAGAAAATAAAGTAAGATATGACCAGTGCAGGAGATGCGCCGAATCTTGGGATTGAGATGCGCCGTATCTTCTGCGGGCCTGACTGACTCGACACAGAACAGAATAGTAAAAATTTTCTCCGGGTTGTCTCCCGGTCAGCACTTGTCTTTATTCCAGAGTCTTCAAGTTAGACTCATGTTCAGCTCTTATTTTGTTCTTGTCACGGTCCATCCTTCTTCTTTCATCCGAAAGACGTTCCCGTATTGCTCCGCAACATTTTCTTCCATTTGACTTAATCTAGTATAACTCTTGGTCTTCATCGCAACATATTCCTCATCTGGTCCCAAAGAGTATTTAATGACTTTAAATTTTTCAGAAATAATCATGGGTGGCTTATTATAAGGGATCCCAAGTAGTTGACACTTTCTTTTGATGAATTCTTCTTCGTCTTTATCAACAAACTTAAAATAAGGATCCTTAATCAAATAGTCATCAAGTTCATCAATTAATGACTCATTGTTATTATCATCTTGAATTGCCTCCCACTCTCTTTCCAATTCCCATTGTAAGCGTCGACTAAGCTTTGTGTAATCATCAAATTGTTCATGCACCCATTCCCAGAAAGTAGTATTCGATGTTCCCTTTAGCTCTTTCAAGTATTCGATCCTACCCTTTTCTTGCAAAGCCTCCGCTTTTTGTGGGCAGTCTTCAACATTATCATACCACTCGTAGTCTTCAAAGGTTACATCGTTTCCAACTCGTTTCATTCCAATTATACTTCCCCCATTACAGGTTCCGTCACTCTTATAATCACAGGTTGGCCATTTACTACTTCCATCCTTGAAAACGAAAGGTTTACAAGTGTGATCAATATGCTCAAATTCCCATGGTTTATCCCAAACCCATGGTATTTGGTCATTCCATTCGTAGTACCAGGTGTTTTTGAAATCATCATAAGTTTTGAATCCTGGTAGATCTCCAGTTAGCACATCATCGTCGACTTGAAGAAGGTAATTAAATTCTTTGAATTGTTTGCACAGAGGTGTCTCATAATTGAACAGATCAATGTCTATGCTGAATAATTCTTCAATGCCCTCATTGATTGTTGAATCATTAAGTGACGACCCATAGTAGCTCTCTACTTCTTCATCTTCCCCTCTCATCCAATATACCCATAACGCATCTTTAGTAGCTCGATCCATGCTCTTATGGTTATTGAACTTACTAGCCAACCAATCTGAAAAATCAACATTGTTAGGATCGTGGTCAACGTCAAAGCAAGCTTTTCCAATCATTTTCCTCCTTATCTCCATGAACTCGTTAAATTGTTCCCTAAAACTCCGTGTCAACCATGAGGTCACAATCTGTTTGATTTCATTCACAGGAGCAAATTTAGGATTACCGTATTTAAGTTCAAGCCATTCTTCGAGGGAGATGTCCATCAACCTTACCAACCTGCCATGAAATAGTAACTCCGACACAGCATAAATTCTTTCATCGTCCAGATAGTTCTCATTTAATCCCCAGTACTGTTCGGAATAAGGCATGTAAGAGATTTGTATAGGTTGGGTATTGCCTCCACCACAGCTTTTATTGCTTGAGTTCATGTATTCAATTTGGAATTTCCCATCATTCTCTTCGATAGTAGTCCAAGTCAATCCTTTAGATTCAATGATGGGCCATAAGAGTAGCAATTCATCTTCAGTGTAGCTCATTAGTAAATCATAAGAGAATATCCCATCTTCAATATTGCATAAGCGTTTAAATTCCTTATAAGTAGCTTCAAGAGGGGTTTCCCAAGAAAATAAATCGGCATCAATCATGAGCACATTGAAGTTGACATCATCAAAAACTTTCACTTCGAATGAATCCGAAAGCAAGAGTTCCTTAGCAAGATATCCGTTCACTGACATGTCTTCCATAGCAAAACCTGTCATCATAGGTATAATCGTCAGTAGGATTTGTTCGCTAGAAGAGAAATTAATGAATTTAGAAACGGATATAAGAATAACTGATATCTGCAGATGATGCGCCGTATCCAGAAAGATGGATACGCCGTATCTTATTTCGTTAAAATTTAATCAGACTTTTACTCATAAAATAGATACGCCGCTTAGAAATTAGAATGCGCCGTATCAATTTAAATTATCAAAAATCGATTATACTTTTTAAAATTAAATGCGTCGTATTAACAAAAGTTATTGCGCCGTATTTTTGTTACGTTTCAAAATACAAGATTTTTGATTCAGTAAGATGCGCCGTATCGATAAAAAATCGATACGTCGTATCTGTTTAATAATTCGAAAACTGTTTTTAATTAAAATAATAGATACGCCGTATCTGCTAAAGCAGATGCGTCATATAGCGTTATCGTTTAGAAAAAAATTTATTAAAAACAGATACGCCGTATCTTGGGGAAAGATGCGTCGTATCGAATTTATTAAACGCGTTGTATTTTATAAAAATTAAACGCAATACGCCGTATCTATGAAAATAGATGCGCCGTATCGTTTAAATTAGCTCAGTACAACGATAGCAGAATACAGAAAAACAGAAAAATAAAAACAAAAATAAACACAAACGAAAAGCAACAAAAAAAATAATAGAAAACAAATAACACACAAAACATAAAATATGCAAATAATACAATGAATGCAATTAATCTAATACACAACACGGTTAGCGGTTAGATTAAAAATTAAAAAGAAAAACCTAATTAAAATACTAATCAAATTAACAGATAATAACAATTCACTCCCCGGCAGCGGCGCCAAAAACTTGATGGGCGTGTGCGTATGCTCTAATTTATACCCACGGTATGTCGTTGTGGTTTTAGCAGTATTCAAGTTTTAAATTTATATTTAGCCGACTTATCAATAACACACACACTTTAATGAGCAGTGTACCCGGTCAGTATGAATATAATTGTAAGTAGAGTGTCGATCACTAAGAGTGGAACGTATTATCTAGTTATCCTAATCAGTATTTTAATATCTTAAGTTAGCTATACAACCTAATCTAACGCAAGGGGGTTTCAGCCTGAGAGACTGGCACGGTTTGGTTATGATTAAATATAAACTAAACTATTAAGCACGAATCAGCGAGTAGCACACACGTATACAGATAAATACTCGAAACAATAAGAAGATATGTCCTGATAGTTAAGTAGCTTGTCACTTGTTTTATTGCTAGTTTTATATGAAGTGTATAGTTCGATGCAACGCACCGAGATTAAGTCCTTTCTCGTTGGTTCTAATCTTATCGGCGAGTAAACCCTTAATGATTACTTATGACTATCCTATTTATCTTTCTTCCTACTTTTCTACAGACAATAGAATGCATAGGTGATCTAATAAATAGGCGAGGAAGGGGCATGGCGACCCAAGCAATGCTCAGCTAGACACAGAGGTTATCAATGCACTAATAAAAGTCACCAAAGACATCAACATATAAACTTTAATTAATGGGAAAGCAATTTTAAGGGGAGTTGAAGTGAATGATAACATAACACAAGCCCATCAATCCTGACCAATTAAAGTGTACTAATACAATAAAAAAAAACTACTTAATGAATTGAATACATGCAGGACCTTCTTACAGCTCTCGTATCTTTGTTCAAGGTGTGTCTTGTGCTGCTACTTCGTCTGAATTCGGCTTAGGGTTTCTGTGGTCTTCGGTCTTCTAAAACTGTCCAACTCCGAAATTCGTCTGACCTTGGGGTATTTATAGTTTCTGTCTGAGGGCTAGATGCGGCGCATAGGATAAGTAGATGCGGCGCATTGACTTAACTTCGCGTGGGGTCCAAGATTAATATATTCAGGAATATTCGTACACCGCCAGAAGATGCGGCGTAACTCCATTTCTAGATGCGGCGCATGTCCTTTCTGTCTTGGATCGTAGCTTGTGAAATCTTGATAGTGATGCGCCGTATATAATAAGTAAGATGCGGCGTATCTGGAGCAGAATGTTGTACATTTCAGTAGACTCTTATCTTCTTGCTTGTTTTGCTCCATAATTAGTCCAAAATCGCCAAGTTTCACATAATACTTGTTTTTACCTGAGAATTACAAAAGTAAACGATTAAGTATCAATTCTCATACATAATATAATAAAACAAGTCAAATAAATAGGATAAATGATGGTAGTAAAATGTACTTATTTGAGTTCATCATACAATCAAAAGTTAAATAAAACGACATTAATACATTGTTACAAGGTTTTCAAAAATGTCGAGTTTGATCAACTAACACTTAACGTGCAATATTTCACGACTAGTTTCACAAAGCCATTTTGGGCATATTTTCACAAGTTAAGGAAAATATTAAATTGCGATGAAAACGCTACATTTTGCCGATAGAACACCAAACGAGGATCGTGGAGTACCGTTTCAACATATTTACATGAAAAGTAGTTTATAACTTAACGAGACGTCAAAATTGTATTTTTCGTCGATAAACATTATTTTCAAAACTAACAAGTGGTATCGTTAACATACGTATTTGCATGTGTTGCATTGTATCATTGCTTACATTGGATCACATCATTCATAATAGGTCGCGGTTAGAGACCGAGCTTTATTTCATCATATCCATCATTGTCATTGTTGCTATATCATATCAGGTGAGTTTTCATAGCCCCGTTTTAAATTGCTTATTGATTTCTAAACTCTCGGGGGAGAATACATTGCACCATTTTCATATGCGGACCAAAGTATAAAAACTCATTACATTGCTTAAGTTACATCATTGCCCAGATTAAAGTCCCCTTTTATTATCATGGACCGTTAATTGTTAGCAAGCGAGAGTGAGTGAATAGATCTAGTGAGGGTGACTCCTCCGTTCGGGTTGGTAGCACCAACTGGTCAAACGAACACATTTCATTTCTGTCATATTAGAGTGATTGGTAAACACTCGGTTGGGGCATTTCATTCAGTCTAGCTTCGGGGTCATGAGCTTAGAGCTAATGTATCATTTTTATGTGGCATGGTTTTGTCATACACTTTATACTTGTGGTATCCGTACAATATTTCATTTACATAAAACTATGATCTCACCAACATTTTTGTTGACCATTTTTAGCAATGTATTTTCAGGTAATTAAGGTATCGCATGTTGGCTTGCATATGGACATCATGGAGTCGCGGAGTCGACGCGTCTCACTTTATATTTTATGCACTTACCCATCGTTTGAATTGTATGAACTTGTCTTATGAAAACCTATTTCACCTTTTGGGACCTAGCTTTGTAACTCTGAATGTTTTTAAATAATTAAACGATGTATTTTCTAAACGACACTTTAGGTCGTTCAATATAACTGCAACTTTGGTGCTTGACCATGTCGCGCCCCTGAATGCTTCATTCCACTGCAAATCACAAAATTTTGGGGTGTGACACAAGCAGTATTAACTGCTTCAGCCCAAAAAGTGATAGGCGACTTAGAGTCGGCTAACATGGTTCTAGCAGCTTCTATAAGTGTTCTATTTCTCCTTTTAGCTACTCCATTTTGCTGAGGAGTTCTAGCTACACTAAATTCTCTCCTAATACCTTTTTCCTTGCAGAAGTTATCCATAACTCTATTCTTAAACTCTGTCCCATTATCACATCTAATGACTTTTACTCTTTTATCTACTAGGTTTTCTATCTCTGTAATGAATGTCTTAAGGATGCTAGAAGTTTCATCCTTAGAACCTAAAAAGAAAACCCATGTAAATCTACTATAGTCATCAGTAATAACTAGACAATATCTTTTATGCATCATACTACTAACAGAAGTAGGTCCAAATAAATCCATATGAAGCATAAACAATGATTGATCAATAGAGTTAAAAATTTTGGGCTTACAAGTGGCTTTGTGTCGTTTGCCTTTAAGACAAGCAATGTATGTTTGGTCATTTTCAAATCGTTTTTGAGGTAAACCTCTTACCAAACCATTCTTAATAATCTTATTTATGGTTTTGAAGTTAATGTGACCAAGCCTCCTATGCCATTTCATTGATTCATCCAATGTGGCCTTTGCAACAAGACAAGTTAAAGCCTTTTTAGGAACAATGTTCTTCATATAACACTGTACATGTTGCCCTTTCTTGGAATTTTAAGAAGAACTTGACTTTCATCAGGCATTTTTAAATCAGAAGAAACTACAAGACATTCAGTATCAGTAAAAAGAACTTTGTTCTTTTTGTCACACATTTGTGAGACACTAAAAAGATTATACTTTAGCTCTTGTACATAGTACACATCTTCAAAATCTAAATTTCCAGTTTTAATTGTACCTTTACCAGAAATTTTTCCACGAATACCTCCTCCAAAGGTAACATAGCCACCATCTAATGTTTGAAAATCTGAAAGATATGACTTGTTGCCTATCATGTGCCTTGAACATCCACTATCTGAGTATCCTTGATCCTCTTGTTTATCAGTAGAATGTTCCTACACAAAAATGAGGAATATTAGTTTCCTTTGGGGACCCAAGCCATTACTGACTTGGATCTGCCTCGTACATCAATGTAATTTAATCTCTTAAGAATGGTTGATGCACCATTGGGTTTAGTTTGTCTCCAAACCCAACATGCTGAGGCCTTAACAGCATTTGCCTTATTTTCCCAAGCAGCAGTATGAACTACATGCTTAGCAGTAGAAACTGCTAGCTTTGTAGTTGTTCCCTTTGGTTTCCAAACTTGTTTTTGGACCACTGCTTTTGATTGAATGGGCCTTTTAACAGTTTTTGATGCATTTTTGTGAGTTGATTTTGCAATTTTAACTGTTGGTCTTGGGTTAACAGTCATGAATGGTCTAGCAGTAGAAACTGCTTGCCTAGCAGTAGGAACTGCTTTTGTAACTGCTCTGGGTTTTGTTCTCTTAGAATTAGAGTGAAAGTGAAATTGAGGAGTTTGCCTTTTTAGATTCACCCTATTATGTGTATACCCAGATACCCTTTGGTTGCAGAAAGCTGCAAGATGGTCAAATTCTCCACATACAAAACAAGCTTTGTTATAAAAGTCAAAGTCATCACCTAGTTGGTGAGACTTAAGGCCATTCCAATTCCTTTGGTTGACTTTAGGCTTGTTTGTGGTTCTGTATTGTTCACAATATCTAACTGGTTGCCTAACATGTTTAATGTTGGTTTTAGGCCTATCAGTATTAGTTTTGACTATCTTAGGAACACTTGTTCCTGCTTTCTTAACCACTTCAGGTTTAGACATAACCTGTTCATCTTCATCATCATCAGATATCCAGTCTTCAATGACTACACTATCTGATCTTCTATCAGAGGACACCTTGTCCTCAGGAAGTGAAGTTTTACTTAAATTTCACTTACTTTCTTAGGTTCATCAACAACTAGCTTTGTTTTTGGCTGTACACCATATTGTAGCTCAGGTTATTGAAATTCAGGTACACCTAAATTTTCTAGGTCAATCCCTGGGGGTTTAGGGATTCCTCTGTAAGGGGGTGGACAGCATTATATCCTAACCCTGACTTGGCTCTATTAATCACTTGACATTCTATCATGTTGGTCACACCTCTAGAAGCATGTTCTAGTGTTTGTGTAGTCAAGTGAATGTTTCCATTTTCCTTTTTGATCCTATCATATGCCTCTCTCAAAAGCTTAATTTCAGCATCTCTAAAGAATATGTCTTGTCTAAGAAGAGCTTTGTCATCAGAAAAAGCAAATTCATTTTGTTTGTAATGAATGATCTGCTTCTCTAGGGATTCTAAACCACATTTATAATCTACTAAGTCTTGTTGAGTTCTGCTTAGGACTTTCTTTTGGTCATCATAATGTTTGATTAAAGTTTGTAGTTCTGAAAGAGCTGTGCAAGTATTAGAACAAACTTTATGATTTTGTACCTCAGAAGAGAAAGCCATGAGTGCCATCTGTGAAGAATCTTCTTCTTCATCAGCCATGAAACTCCAATCAAAACCTAGCTCATCAATAGCTACCATAGCTTTTGAGTTTGGCTCAGAAACCTCCCTTGTTTTGGATGTGCTTCCAAAACCTCTATTCTTGCTATCTTGTTGCCTTGGCCTTCTACATTCTCTTGAGAAGTGCCCCATCATGTGGCAGTTATAGCACTCTATCTTTGACTTGTCAAAACCAGCAGTATCATTGTTGCTGATTGTGAGCTTCTTCCCTGTCCTTTGATAGAACTTCTTAGCCCTCATGCTAAGAAGAGAAATTTTCCATTTTAGGTCCATTTCCTCCAGATCATCATCATTGATCTCTTGGAAGTCTTCATAAGTGAGCATTCACCCATCATTTCGACTTGTGAGAAATGCACAACAAGTCTTCTCATCCAAAATACCCATGGTACTGCTTGATGAACTAGCAGCACCAACACCATCAACAACTTTCACCTCTTCACTTGGATTTGAGGTACTAGGAGATGACATAAATGCCATGTTCCTAGTATTAGAACTAGTACCTCCATTTTTCTTCAAATCTTCTTCCACAATCTTAAAGTTGCTATACAAGTCTATCAGTTCCATAGTGTCAAGGTCTGGCTTATTCTTCCAGACTACAACATGTATAGCCCACTCTTCTGGTGTTAAACGCATTGCTCATAATATTCTTATGCACTTGTCACAATCTTCTTGAGGTATTTCAACCCCAAGAATAGCAAGTTGGCTCACAATATTCTGAAGCCTATTAAACATATGGTCAAGAGATTCATTGTTGGTAGAGGAGAAGTTTTCAAACTGCTGCTTAGCAGTGTTTGTGGGTTTTCTTGGTGGCTTCATTTCCACCATACCTGGAAACAATAGCTTCAAATAATGACTTGGCATCTTTGAACTTGCTGAAGTTTAAAAGTTGATCATTGGGAATGGTCATCATCAGCATGCTTCTTGCCTTTAGTTCATTTTTCTTTTTTATTCTATCTTTTGCAGATGTTGGGTGCATCTGTAGAGTTGTCACCACTTTGTCGTCCACTGTTGATGTAGTGGTTGTAGGCTGGTAAGAGTTTCCATCTTCAATGATTTCCCAAAGTGCATAGTCTTGCACTTGGAAATATTGCTCTATCCTCAGCCTCCACATCTCAAACTCATTCTGTTTGAGCATGGGTAATTTTGCAGCAACATTGGTCTGAATAGATTCAATGTCCATTTCTTCTTCTTCTTCTTCTAAATCAAATATATCAGCCTGTCTCTGATACCAATTGTGGGGGGATTCGATACACTTGAAGGGTGTTAGTCCTTTTATAACGTGTGTATATGATATGTTTGAGTTAATATGATTAAGTATGCGGAATCTACTTAACCACACTTAGAAGGTTATTTGGATATGGAAATGGAACAGTTATGTTTGTAATTGAACAATGAATAAAGAAATTTTATCACCAAATGATTCAATATTATTCAAAATAATACAAGTGATCTTCACTATCACTAGGGTTACAAAACCTTGAATCTTAATGTTTCTATGACTTGTGAAATTGTTGTGTTTGTTCTTTTCTCTTAACAGATATTCAAGTTCTCATTCTTTACACAAATCTATCTTATCTAGGTCATTAATATCTAGTCTAAAATCTCTCATTTATAGTCCAAGAGAGATCTTTACAAATATGTCAAGTCTAATCGAACACATGCTTGAGAGTGTTAGTCATTAAGATACAATATGTATCTGTGTTTACAACTTGTTACTAAACACTTTGTCTAAAGATATTATCTACCGTGTATTGTTGAGTGTTATACATATAATATCTTCGTATACTTATCCAACCAGCAGTAGAATACTTCAACAGTTATCCACTCAGCAGTAGAATCTTCTTCACCAGCAGCAGCATCATTCAGCAGTAGAATGTTTAACGCTAGCAGTAGAATCAAATGCACTAGCAGTAGAATGATACTTAGAGTATTTCTTTGAGCAGAACTGATCTTGTGAACATGTAATTTCCAATACTAATCTTCAGAACATTTAATTCCCAACAAACACATTTTGTTAACACTTCGAGAGTTTTGCATTTTTCAGAAATACTCCCCCTACACATGTGCTTGTACGATTTTAAAGATATGTTTGCACATGTTGGGTAGAGTTCGCACTTTTGAATTGATCGATTTTCAGTGAATATGACCGTTGCGAGACACGTTTACATCACTAGTTAGACTAGCTTGAAATTATTACCCGTTTTGGTCATGTTCAAAGAGAATCTCTCGAAATGGTACACTCTACTCAGGCAAGTCCTTTGCGAGACACGTTTACATCACTGGATGAACCAGCTTGAAATTATTACCCGTCTAGGACAAGTCTTTTCGAATACTAACCTTTAAGCTTCGTCAATTCGTTGGTACAATCTGAGTCGAGCTCTTTTGAGATTCAACCATGATTTTTATACATTTTCGATCACATTTTAATCACGTCTTCTCCCCCTCAAAAATAGTATGTCGTGATATTTTTGATATCAACTGATTAAAAGAAAAAGGCTTTGGAGAGATAGACGGATTTGATTTTGCATAAAATTGGAACATTTTTTTTTATACTCCCCCTTAATTAAAAGTATATTTCTTACAAAATTTTTTTAACTCAATTAGGGGTTTGGAGGGAGTTATCTTTTTAAAATGCGAATTACGAGTCCTGATCTGAAATAATCAGAAGTCATCATTGTAGCCCGGGTTTCGTAATGAAGTATATGAAAGCCATAACGATTTTTAGGATAAGTGCTAGAAAAATATTTAAAACCTTTGTTTTGATTAAGCACTTTCCTTTCTTTGAAGCGCGGATCCTGAACTGATGTGTCCAGAAGCCATAGTGAGATCAGATTAGACAACAATCTTTGGAACCCATTTAAGCATGGAGCCAACGGGTTTACCATATTTTGAAATCCATTTGTAAGTTTTGTCAATCCGATACAAAGAAGTTGAATTCCAACGAGGACTGAAAACCGGTGTTTCATTTTGAAATAACACTCGTGGAATCAACGGTGATTTAAAACTCTTTTTCTTGTGAAAATTGTTTGAGAAACCCGGTGTCTCTCTTGGAGTTTTAAAACTTGAAGAAGAAGTTTTCCATCCATTGTTGAAACCCGGTGTTTCATTTCGAAAATTCATTTTTGAGATGAATGGAAACCTTCCGGAATTTGGAATTTTCAAAGCAGAGCCATTCTTTTGTTGTAGCGGAATCATTTCAGAGTTTGAATATTTCAAAGGTTTTGAACGACTTTGCTTTGATTTCCACACTTGCTTTACCGGTTTAAAGCGAGAGTTTGGAGTTTGAAAATCTTTATTCTCTTCTTTTGAAGTATTTGACCTTGAAAACTTTTGAGGAGTAATTGTTTCGGAAAAATTTAGTCTCTTTGAACACTTCCTTCCTTTTTGCAAAGAATAGGTCGTAAATTGAGAAACTTTTTTCGAAAATGGTTTTGAGATTCACCTGTGTAAACCTTCTCCGAAACACTTACTTTTGGTGTTGACTTGTTTGAAACATGAGATTTTGCCTTTTGATCGATTAAGAGCATCAAACTTTGCTTTTAAGGCATTGTATGACGTTCGCAAATCATTGTATTCTTTTTGAATCGTAAGATGATCTTGTGATGCCAGTTTTTCATGTAATGAAACATTTTGATCTTCAAGATGTGCAAAATATTTTTCATATTTTTCCGTTTCGATTGAAAAATTGGTTTTGGCATCATCAAAATCTTTGGCTTGTTGTGCTAAGATCTTTTCCAAATCAACAACTTTCTTTTGAAGCACACAATTTTCTTTTTCAAAACGATGATTTGTTGCGATCTGAGAGTCAGATTTGTTTGAAATTTGATTCTGAACTCTTGATCGTTTGATTGAATCAAACAAGTTTTTGTAAGTCTGTTTCAAATGCTCATTTTCTTTTTGTAATGATGCCACAGCATGTTCCAATTCAAAAAAATTTGTATCAAGTTCGTCAAAATCAAACTTGATTTTAGCATCATCACAATTTTCTTAAAAAATCTTTTCTTTTCCTTTAAGCACCGTTGTCAAAGAGTTTTCAGAAGATAATTTCTTTTCTTGCAGTTTGAGTTGGAAAGAAATACTTTGTGCTTGAGTTTTGTTAAATCTTTGTCAAACTGAGCAGTTCTTTTTGACAATTCTTCTTTGACTTCAGCTGCTTCTTTTGAAAGGTCTGTGATTTTATTTTTGAGACAAAGATTTTCAGATTTCAAAGAAGATGTTTGTTCAAAATTCATATTCTAATACTCATGGCTGACAAACACTGACTTGAATGACTCTATTTGATTTGTGAAAATTTCTTTTTGAATATCAATTATTAAGATTTTTCATCAAATTCGTCTTCATGAGAATGGATGTACTTTAAATCTTCTCTCATTTCAGTGACAAGATACTTTTCAAAGTGATCAAAACTTAAGTTGATATCTTTCTCACAAGGTTCAATATCATCTTTTAAAACCTTACTGACTTCTATTTTTAGGCGAGAATCCGATGAAAGAAGATTATAGTAATCATTATTGGTGTATTGTTGCTTAACACAAATGACTTTTAACGTTTGCTCAATGTGATGTTTAAGATTAAAAAAATGTTTCCTTGCTTTATTTTATCATAACTTAACATCATAAGTAGCAAGTTGAGCTTCTTTGAAATATCTTTTCACATTTTTGTCTTTTCTTTTCAAAGGTTCTTTTGGTATATCTGTCAATTGTGTACAACCATACACAAAGCGCGTGGGTTTTTTTACTTTTAAACGTTTTTCCTCTTCAGATTTTTCTTCATCTTCAGAATTGAACAGAATATCAGTCGACAAACCTTTTCCCAGTTTTTCAGCATCATACAAACTAGGTGTTAACTTTTGCACTTTGTTTAAAAAACAAAGTTTTTCATTTTTCAAATCATTTTCCAAAATATTTTCCAAATGATCAATATTTTCAAAACAAAACCCGTATTTTCCTTGATTAACGTCCTCATCTTTAGGAAGCAACATTTGAAAAGTTTGAACAGTCTGTCCTGTTTTCCGAAGTTTTGCTTCAAGATTGATTGCTCGTTCCAAAAACTCTTGATTTTCATTCTCAAGTTTTGTTTTAACAATCTCAAAATTTGAAGTGATTTTCTAAAGCTTTGAATTTTCACTTTTTAAATCAGAGATCTCTTTTAAAAGCGTTTCAACCTTTCTATTGTTAAGTACCATTTTTTCATCCAGTTTTTGAATGGAACATTTTTCACGAAAAACAGCTTCTCTATAACCAACTTCAAGTTCTTCTTTTTGTTTTAAAAGTGGTTTGACAGAATCTCCGTTCATTTCATACTTCCGAGCTTGAGATTTAAGGTTCGATATTTCAATTTCAATTTCAGCTTTGCTTTTTGGTACATTTTCAAAACCTTTTTCCATTTCTTTAAATCTCTCAAGCTCTTTGGTCAATAAGACATTCGCTTGCTAAGTTTCGCGATTGTCCACTTTGCACTTATCAAGTTCATGTTTGAAATTATTGATTAATGAAGCAAATAAGGCACGATCTTGTTCATAAGCAGATCCATCCTGGGCAAGCTCACTTCCATTAGGATCCATATCTAGAGTTGTAGGAGTGATATTACTATCAAACCGTTCCACCACATATGTGTCACTTACGGACTTAGGATGCGCAGGATGTGTCTTATCATGAGCAAACACATTATCGAACAAAACAACATTATCATTATCGTTTGAATATTTTACCGTGGCCAATATCTCTGTGTCAAATGAAGGTGTAACACCCCCAATTTTGGATAGCAACAGCGGAAGACTTAATTGGGTGTTACGTAGAGGATCTTTCGTCATAGTAATAGAAAACGACTTTAAAAGACGTTTTTAAGTTTATCATTCAAAATATAAGCGTTTAGAATTCAAAGATGTTTCATAGTTGAACATGTTTATTTAAATTTGAATGATAAAACATTTATTTAAACCACCCGTACAGGGTTTAATGCCCACTCCGTTGCCTTGAGTTCCAGTCCTTAGTTACCTGAGATAACATGCTAAAAGTCAACAAAAGTTGAGTGATGTTCATAGGTTTAAGTTTAATAGTTTGAACACAAGTATAAGTGTTAATTGCATCGAATTACAATTAACATGTTTAAAATCAAGTTATTATTGCATTAAGCTCATGACACGCAACGCTTAACTGGCATCAAATATGATGTAAATATGGGCCCTCGTGATGAGTATTTGCCAATAACTCATAAGTTGTTCAAATAAAGTGCGCCTGGGTGGCTCATCCTAGCAGACCCAAACGGGGATTGTCAGTCCCTAATAGATCTATTCACAATTATTTACGTTCACTCGCAAGTGATTAAGGTTCATGATTGAGGGACTTTTGGCAATAGCTACTTAAGCAATAATAATAACAGTCATAGCATACAAAAAGTTTGTGTTCAGGTTTTGTAGCATGTATCTCCCCACAAAAGATTTAAAGTTTAAGTGTGGGCTATGAACTCACCTTGTAGTACAGTAGTGGCAGTAGTATCGTTATTCAAACGATGAAAAGAAAACGGCTTCAACACACGACCTATATAGTATATGACAAGTTTTAGTGGTTTGATAGTCTAAGTTTGGTTTATCGCGAATCATAACGTTTAAGGTTTTATTGATTTGTTTGCCACATTAAATGTGCACGTTTAAATGATCAAGTTATATATAAAATATAAGATTATGTATATATAAAAAGAATATATAGAGTTATATTATATATATATATGGATATATATAACATTTTGGATGCGTGCTCGTTCGTCGGAGTGTAATGGTTGACAAAAAGGGATCGTCGTTTTATAAATCAAAGTTGGTTGACGATAAGTTAGATTCTACGTTAACGATTTTGTTAAGCGGTTTTTGTATATATATATATATATATATATATATATATATATAATTAATAAGTTAATAAACTACGTATATAGAATTATTAATCGTCGACTAAACATATTTGGTTCGGGTTTTGGGTTTGTAAAATATTACCACAAGTATAAATTAGAAATACCCTTTAGGTTTTTTTACAAAATTACACCTTTAGCCCTAACGGCATAACATTTGCACCGTTAGTCCTCGATTAAGTTTTATAACCTTTTAGGTCCAAAACTTTTAATATTTACATTTTATACTCAATAGTTTCTAGATTTACAGTTTTCATCACAAAGTTATTAAAATAACAGTTTTTACCGAAAGTTTCCAATTTTGACAACTTTAGTCCCTCGGTTAGCAATTCTTTGCAAATCGAGTCCAAAGTTTATAAAATCAAAGTTTACAAATTTTATTTCATAAATAAGTTTTAAAAATAGCTTTTATAACTTATAGAAATAGCTTAATTTGGTCGAGAGCTTATTTTTAAGCTCGTGGGCTTTTAACGAGTTAGAACAAGGCCCATTATGGGTTTACGATTCGATGGTTTAGGGGGGAAGTTGGGCTTGGTTACGGGCTTGTTTAAGGGCTATAAAAACATAACAAATGAGCTTATACGATTAGCTTATTTGAAAAGCTTAAAATTAACTTAGTGGACTTATAAGCCCACTCGCTAGTATTTAGTTTTTTTGTAAAACAGATTTTTGGTCGATTACTTTGGGTGTAGCATGGTTCGAGTTACGTTTTCTAAGTCGAAGTAAATATTCGACTTGCTAGTTTAGTAGCTTGTCTATGAGGTCGAGTTATAAAATATACAAGTTGCATGTCGAGTTAAAGAAATATAAGGCCAAAACTAATTGACTTAGATTGTTTAAAACAGTTTTAAGAACCTAAAAATATTCTAAGTGTTTTTATGGAATTCGAAAGTTGTCAACATGACTTAGAAACGTGTGATGTTTATAATTTATATGTTTATATGATGTTCAAATATTTGTTGTTTTCGATAGTTAGTATGACAAAGATATAGAGTGTCGAATGAAACTTATGTGGTGTTAATGTGGTTTACGAATTATCGAGACCAAATGAAATGGTGACATGCGAATGTGAACTAATGTATAAAATAGAAAAGTGAGAAAGTGGCTTACTTCACCTCAAAGGTGGGACGAAATTACGAATTCGAGAATGCGTTAGGCCGATGAAAATGTGGGACTCGATTCTTTGTCCTCCAAAGATATAGAAGCAAGTAAGTCATGGTCCTTAGCTGGGTTCGAATGCCTCGAAATTTAAGCTAAGCTAAGCGAGTTCAACATGTTTAAAGACTTGGAAAATATTTTGTAGGTGAATATGTTGGTGTGCATGAATCTGGTCAATTGCATGCATGTATTTATAGGTCATTTGGTTCATGTATGAGATATCATTCATGAGGAAGGTGGGGTACGAAGTTAGTAGCAAGGTGTGATGAAATCAATGGGAGAGTCAAAGTTAGAATCGTCCTTGTGCTAGTTCGACCAAAAGAATGAAGTCAAGGGTTCCATATTTTGCGTATTGAGAGTAGAAGCAATGATGAATCATGATGAGAATTGTAAAGTGTCATTGAGTAGTCACAGTTGGAGTGTAAAATTTAGCAAAATGATGGTTTGCTTGTATGTACTAGTCGGCGCTAAACTTCAAGAAGAAAGGGACAAATGCAAGTTTCCAAATGTTGGTTTATGTTGTGATATGTTCGGTTATTTCATGCGTGATCTAAAATGAGTAGAGGGTTCGTTTGATAGCTTATATACTCCATAAGAGTTCATTCGAATTATTGGTTGGCCAGAATATTGGTGGTGTCGAGTTATGTGTTGTAAAAGAATCGACTAGGCCAAAATATAAAATGTGGGTTGAGTTTATCACACATCGAATGGGTTGAGATTTGACAGATTTAAGGCTATTAAGTGATCGAGTTTGAGTGAGATGTTGGTTTCCCTCGATTCTTAGTTAAGTTGGGAATGGAGTCGGGTAAAATATTGATATCGTTGTTAAGTTAATTTGCTCGTATAAATGCCAAAGTGATCGGTAGATAAGCAGCTAAACCGAATATTTTACAATCAAACTTTGGGCTTTGTTTTTGGTTTGTTGGGCTCGTTGGTGGATTGGGCCGAGAAAGAAAAAGAATGAAAATAATAAGGGCTCGTTTGGCTTGTTCGATTTGTAGTGGGATTGGGCCGAGACCCAATGAGTCTAGTGGTCCATTTGAGGTCCAATATATTTACTGAGTGTTCGTGATAATTTTCGTGAGCTCGGGAATGTATTTGATCACATTCGGTTATTTGTCGAAATGTATAGACGTTAAGTATTTAAACGTTAATGTTTTAAATAATTCGCGATGTTTAGACTATCGAGGCTCGTGTGTAAGCATCGTTTCTAGGTAATCGGTAGTCACAAGTATCGTTGTGATTTAAATAGTGTAGCATAAATATCAAAAGAAATTTTTTTACTGGTAAAAATGGTTATTAGATAACGTAATGATTTATTAATCATTTATTAGCATCTACTATTCATAGGGGAAAATTACGGGAGGTTACAGTACCTACCACTTACACTGAATTCCGTCCCGGAATTCTAGTCTAAGATAGGTAATAGAAGTGTCTACGAGAATAGGTGGGGGTATTTGGCTCGAATTTGGTCTTCGCGTTCCCAAGTATATTCCGGTCCTCGTTTAGAGTTCCATCGGACTTTGACAATGGGAATGCGGTTCTGTTTTAGTTGTTTGACCTCTCTGTCCATGATCTCCACGGGTTCTTCTGTAAAGACGAGTTTGTCGTCTAGTCGAATCTCTTTCAAAGGAATTACAAGAGATTCATCTGACAAACATTTCTTAAGGTTTGATACGTGAAAGGTGTCGTGAACTCGACTAAGTTCCTCTGGAAGTTCGAGTTTGTAAGCCACTGGTCCTCTCCTCTCTAGGATTTTGAATGGACCAATGTATCTCGGGTTAAGTTTTCCACGTTTTCCGAAACGTACCATTCCTTTCCAGGGAGATACTTTCAACATAACCTTGTCTCCAATCTGGAATTCTAGAGGTTTTCTCCTCACGTCGGCATAGCTCTTCTGTCTATCTCTTGCCGATTGTAGTCGTTGCTTAATCTTAACTATCTTTTCGGTTGTCTCATGAATGAGATCGGGTCCGGTGAGTTGTATATCTCCGACTTCGGTCCAACAAACAGGCGATCTGCACTTTCGACCGTAGAGTGCTTCGAATGGTGCTGCCTTAATGCTGGCGTGATAACTGTTGTTGTAGGAGAACTCAGCTAGAGGTAAGTGTTTATCCCAACCTTTTCCGAAGTCAATAACACATGCTCGGAGCATATCTTCAAGGTTTGGATTGTCCTCTCGCTTTGTCCATCGGTTTGTGGATGATAGGCAGTGCTCATATCCAATTTGGTTCCCAAGGCTTTTTGCAAAGACTTCCAAAAATGAGATGTGAAACGACTGTCACGATCCGAGATGATTGAGATCGGCACTCCATGTCGCGAAACTATTTCTTTTAGATATAGCGTTGCGAGTGTGTCCATCTCGTCAGTTTCTTTGATTGCTAAGAAGTGAGCGGATTTTGTGAGACGATCAATGATGACCCAAATAGTGTCAAGTCCAGTTGATGTCTTAGGAAGCTTAGTGATAAAGTCCATTGTAATACGTTCCCATTTCCATACAGGAATTTCGGGTTGTATGAGTAATCCGGATGGCTTTTGATATTCCGCTTTTACTCTTGAACAAGTCAAACATTTTCCGACATACTCGGCTATGTCGGCCTTCATGTTTGGCCACCAGTAAAGCTTCTTGAGATCTTGGTACATCTTGTCAGAACCTGGATGAATGGAGTACTTGGATTTGTGAGACTCATTCATAATGAGATCACGTATACCTCCGTATAGAGGAATCCAACTTCTCTCTTTGAAACAGAGCATCCCGTCTGCTCTCTGCACAAAGCCATTCTTATTTTCTGGCATACCATGAATCTTTTCACTAGGTCGGTTCTCTTCCTTAAGAGCTTCGGATTGAGCGGTGAGTATTTGTGAGGGCAGGGGTGAACGAATGGTTATTCCTAACGATTTGACTCTAAGAGGTTTCAGTCGTTCCTTTCGACTTAATGCATCTGCCACAACGTTGGCTTTTCCTGGGTGATAACGGATTTCACAATCATAATCGCTGAGTAACTCTAACCAGCGATGTTGTCTCATGTTTAGTTCTTTCTGATCTAAGATGTGCTGAAGACTTTTGTGGTCGGTGAATACCGTGCACTTGGTACCATACAGGTAATGTCTCTCATAACTTAAGGGCGAATACTACTGCTCCTAACTCTAAATCATGAGTCGTGTAGTTTGCTTTGTGCGGTTTGAGTTGTCGTGAGGTATAAGCTATCACTTTGTTTTGTTGCATCAGCACAGCTCCCAAACCATGATATGAGGCATCACAATACACTACGAAGTCTTCACTTCCTTCGGGTAGTGCTAATATTGGTGCTTCACAGAGCCTACTCTTTAATAGCTGGAAAGCTGATTCTTCTTCTTTTCCCCAGATAAACTTCTTGTTCTTCTGAGTTAATTCGGTCAAAGGCTTTGAGATTTTTGAAAAACCTTCAATAAATCTTCTGTAGTAACCCGCTAGACCCAAAAATTGGCGTATCTCTGTGGGATTTGTAGGAGATGTCCAACTTTTGACGGCCTCAATCTTAGCTGGATCTACGTGAATGCCTTGACTGTTGATAACATGCCCAAGGAATTGTACAGTTCTAATCCAAAAGTCGCATTTGGAGAACTTGGCATACAACTGTTCCTTTTTGAGTAACTCTAAAATAATCTTTAGATGTTCGGCATGTTCTTGTTCGTTGCGGGAGTAGATTAGGATATCATCTATGAATACTATTACGAATTTATCCAGGTATGGTTTGCACACTCGGTTCATTAGATCCATGAACACTGCAGGTGCATTGGTTAAACCAAATGGCATTACTTGGAATTCATAATGTCCGTAACGTGTCCTAAAAGCTGTTTTGGGAATATCCTCCTCTCGAACTCTCAACTGATGGTACCCTGACCTTAGGTCGATCTTCGAGTATACACTCGATCCTTGTAGTTGATCAAACAAGTCATCGATCCTAGGTAGTGGGTAACGATTCTTTACAGTGAGTTTGTTCAATTCCCGGTAATCAATACACATTCGGAAAGATCCGTCCTTCTTCTTAACGAATAGAACCGGAGCTCCCCAAGGTGATGAGCTGGGTCGGATAAAGCCTTTATCAGACAATTCTCTCAATTGTTCTGATAATTCCTTCATTTCAGACGGCGCTAACCTATAAGGTGCTTTCGCCACAGGTGCTGCTCCAGGCACAAGTTCAATCTGGAATTCTACTTGACGTGGAGGTGGAAGACCGGGTAGATCTTCGGGGAATACTTCTGGAAACTCTTTAACGATCGGAACGTCTTCAACTCGTTTATCTTTTGATTTGTTTTCCGTTACATGAACCATGAATGCTTGGCATCCTTCGTTCATGTACTTTACCAATCTGATATATGAGATGATACCGTATCGCGTTTTATTCTTGTCACCATGGACAATAAGAGTTTCACCATTACATGGAATGTGCACGACTTTCTCGTCACAGAGTATTCTAGCGCGGTGTTTGGATAACCAATCCATACCAATGACTATGTCAAAACTACCGAGCTGAATGGGCATGAGGTCGATAGGAAAAGGGTTGTCTTGTAGGATTATGGTACAACCACAAATTACGGAGTCGGTGCCAATTAGGTTTCCGTCCGCCATTTCGATTTCAAAAGTGGCGTTTAGTTTGGAAGGGGTAATGTTAAGCAAAGAAGCAAACGTAGTTGACACAAAACTTCTATCTGCTCCAAAATCAAATAATACTCTAGCATTATGTTGATTGAGTAAGAACGTACCCGTGACGACGTCAGAGTTCAGTGGGGCAACTTCCTCTTTTAACACATATGCTCTTCCTCGAGCGTTATTTGGCTGACCGTTTCCTTTCGGACAGTGGCTCTTGAAGTGACCTACTTCTCCGCATGAGTAGCAAGTCAGAGTTACAGGCTGTAGGTTGCTACCGGTAGCAGGATTCCTGCAATCCTTTGTCTAATGGCCCACCTTCTGGCATTTCAGACATTTGATTGAGCAAGGTCCACTGTGGTGTAGTTTGCATCTGTAGCACTGGGATTTCTGACCTTGATATCCCTTGCCTTCAGTAGCAGCATAAGCCTTGACGGTTTCTTGTCTTTGGTTTTGATAATGGTGACGAGTGTTTCGGTTTTGATGATGCGGGTTATTGTTTCTAGGGTTGTTGTTATTGAAGTTGTTGTTGCGGTGGTTATTGTTACTGTGGTGGTGAGTGGTTCTTTTGTCATCGAGCTTTCTCTTGAGCTCATTGTTGTACTTGACCTCTCGGTCCAGTAGTTTTTGAGCAAGTTCGATGGCTGCCTCTAGAGTTGACGGATTTGATGAAGTGACATTTCCCTCAATACTTCGGGGAAGTCCTTCGATATACTTCTCCAGTTCTTTTTCGAAAGTTGGTACAACAGTAGGGCATAATATTTTAAGCTCTTGGAATCTCCTGTTGTATGTTTTAAGATCAATTCCTTTTACTACTAGTAGATGGAATTCATCCTCCAATTTTCTTAGTTCGGAACGGGGACAGTATTTCTTTAGCATCTTGGTCTTATACTCAGTCCAAGTGAGCTGATAGGCTGCTGTCATTCCCATGGCTTTGACTGTAGCATTCCACCATGACAAAGCATCTTGCATGATAGTTCCAGTAGCGAAAGTGACTTTGTTCTCCTCGGTACAACCGCTTCTTTGGAAAACAGTTTTAGATCGTTCAAACAGTGAGCAAGTTCAGTCACTCCTTCAGTACCTTTGCAAGAAGTTGGTTGACAACTTATAAAATCCTTGTAGGTACACTTTCGGTTTGCAGCAGTTACACTTTCTCCTGTCGGTAGACTAGTGCCACTGTTGCGAGCATTTGCTGCTGCCTGTTCTGTCAAGACTGCATTTACACCGTCAGCGATTGCTTTTCGGATAGCCTCTGGAGTCATTGTAGGCGTAGCAGTTGAAGTTTCATGATTTGCGGCGGAGGTTGCTTTCCTTGTACGTACCATAGTTCTATCAATATTGCAAAAGCATATTTTTAGAATCTCATAATGATTACGTTAGGTTAGGCTACTTTGGAAGGAAATTGAATATGGATTATAATAATATAATTTTTAACCATAACAATTGAGTTTAATAATTCTGGTTTATCTCTGTAGGTACAGCAAATATCATATCATAAATTCATTCACAATATGTCTAAATTAATTCATAACACACATGATAACATAAATGATTGAATTGCACTGTATGAACCAAAATTTCGCGAGACAATATATGGCAAAATCATAACGCATATGCAAGAAACAACCATGGAATACATAAATCAACATCAATATAATACATCCACACAACATAGGATTAATAACTTGTTCGATTTGTTTTACAAAACATAAAGATACAAGATTATTTATTAATACAACATTGGTAGACTAAGACATCTCTTAGTTATATTGACACATCTCTGATCTATGGTCCTCCTGGTGCACCATCTAAGCGGCGCTGAAGATCTGCAATTGCTGCCATCAAGGTCTTCACGGTCTGGTCTCGAGCTCTTTCTCTAGCCTGGGAATCCTCAACCATAAGTCTAAGAATCAGAACCTGAGAGCTAACTCGGTCAAGCTCAGAGTCTAATGTCTCAATCACTGTCTGCATCGAAGTAGTGGCCTCTCCTAGTATAGAAATAGTCTCAATGGCTTCTTCTAAACTAGTACCTACTCGATCAAAGATTGCCTCCATCGCCAACTGACCAATCACAAGGTTCTCCACTTCTTCCCCAAGTGCGTCAATCTGCTCTAGTGGTAAGTCATCAAGAATCTCTGCAATGTCATCCAGACGATCCTCATGTCTGACTAATCTGGCTGCCAATAGAGGTATGGTGTGATGGATGGGTTCTCCGGTAACCGGAAGAATCCTCGAAGTAGCTGTAGCCGAACTCTCTCCTAGTTCCATGGCTCTCGGTGCTCCTTCCTGGGATCTCCAGTGACGGATGATAGGTAGTAAGTAAGACCATCGGCGTGCATCGACCCTCCTGTGGGTCCCGGTGCGAACTGTAGTCTCATCTCTAACCTGGGCATAGGGGTCCGATAAAGATGGAACCAAGCGGTATGTCCTCTTGCAAGGTGGCAGAGGCTCGCTAAGAGTAGCTGAGGGTGGAGAAGCAAGGGGTGGAATAGAAGATGGTAATGGAACAGTGGTGGTCTGGTGATAGAAAATAGTAGGTGGTAGAGCTGAAGATAGTGGTGTAAGCGGTGGTGTCCTGGTATGCTCAGGAGCTGGGGGTGGTGATGTTACAGGAGTCGAAGTTGGTATGAGTGGGACTGGTGGTGGTACGATCAGTGCTGGTGGTGTACGTACTCGTTTTCGGGGAGTGTGTTTGCGAACAAAACCTTCTCCGGGGCATCGGTAAAGTTGGTCAAAGGGTTCGGGTTCGTACGGCTGGAGTTGTCGTACTCGTCCATGCCGGCGAATCGGGTCAGGTGATGGTATGGGTGATACTGGAGGGGAAATCTCCAAGTCGGATGCCGGTAGAAATTGCTGGCTTTCCATGTACCGGTCAGTAGCAGGTGACATTGGAATAGCCGTCGTAGTAAAGTCTGAGGTAAATGGCATAGGATCCTCATTTTCTGAATCAGATGATACAGCGATGGGATGGGGTTTTGAAGACATAGTACTGTAATAATCCCGAATAGTAAATGTAAGCTATTAACATAATCATAACTATGTTAAACTTTATTAAGAACTCGTATAGTAAGCAACATCTAAAATGTTGGAAGTGTGTAGGCACGGAGGGCATAAGGTGGTTTACAATGGTCCATTTTAAAAAAAAATGTAGTTATAGTCCAGTGTTTAAAATATCTCTGGTTCTCTATAACCATGAGCTCTGATGCCAATCTGTAACACCCCCAATTTCGGATAGCAACAACGGAGGACTTAATTGGGTGTTACATAGAGGATCTTTCGTCATAGTCATAGAAAACGACTTTAAAAGACGTTTTTAAGTTTATCATTCAAAATATAAGCGTTTAGAATACAAAGATGTTTCATAGTTGAACATGTTTATTTAAATTTGAATGATAAAACATTTATTTAAACCACCCGTACAGGGTTTAATGCCCACTCCGCTGCCTTGAGTTCCAGTTCTTAGTTACCTGAGATAACATGCTAAAAGTCAACAAAAGTTGAGTGATGTTCATAGGTTTAAGTTTAATAGTTTGAACACAATTATAAGTGTTAATTGCATCGAATTACAATTAACATGTTTAAAATCAAGTTATTATTGCATTAAGCTCATGACACGCAACGCTTAACTGGCATCAAATATGATGTAAAGTATATGGGCCCTCGTGATGAGTATTTGCCAATAACTCATAAGTTGTTCAAATAAAGTGCGCCTGGGTGGCTCATCCTAGCAGACCCAAACGGGGATTGTCAGTCCCTAATAGATCTATTCACAATTATTTACGTTCACTCGCAAGTGATTAAGGTTCATGATTGAGGGACTTTTGGCAATAGCTACTTAAGCAATAATAATAACAGTCATAGCATACAAAAAGTTTGTGTTCAGGTTTTGTAGCATGTATCTCCCCACAAAAGATTTAAAGTTTAAGTGTGGGCTATGAACTCACCTTGTAGTACAGTAGTGGCAGTAGTATCGTTATTCAAACGATGAAAAGAAAACGGCTTCAACACACGACCTATATAGTATATGACAAGTTTTAGTGGTTTGATAGTCTAAGTTTGGTTTATCGCGAATCATAACGTTTAAGGTTTTATTGATTTGTTTGCCACATTAAATGTGCACGTTTAAATGATCAAGTTATATATAAAGTATAATGGTGTATATAAAAATATAAGATTATGTATATATAAAAAGAATATATAGAGTTATATATATATATGGATATATATAACATTTTGGAAGCGAGCTCGTTTGTTGGAGTGTAATGGTTGACAAAAAGGGATCGTCGTTTTATAAATCAAAGTTGGTTGACGATAAGTTAGATTCTACGTTAACGATTTCGTTAAGCGGTTTTTGTATATATATATATATATATATATATATATATATATATATATATATATATATATATTATATATATATATATATATATATATATATATATATAGTTAATAAACTACGTATATAGAATTATTAATCGTCGACTAAACATATTTGGTTAGGGTTTTGGGTTTGTAAAATATTACCACAAGTATAAATTAGAAATACCCTTTAGGTTTTTTTACAAAATTACACCTTTAGCCCTAACGGCATAACATTTGCACCGTTAGTCCTCGGTTAAGTTTTATAACCTTTTAGGTCCAAAACTTTTAATATTTACATTTTATACTCAATAGTTTCTAGATTTACAGTTTTCATCACAAAGTTATTAAAATAACAGTTTTTACCGAAAGTTTCCAATTTTGACAACTTTAGTCCCTCGGTTAGCAATTCTTTGCAAATCGAGTCCAAAGTTTATAAAATCAAAGTTTACAAATTTTATTTCATAAATAAGTTTTAAAAATGGCTTTTATAACTTATAGAAATAGCTTAATTCGGTCGAGAGCTTATTTTTAAGCTCATGGGCTTTTAACGAGTTAGAACAAGGCCCATTATGGGTTTACGATTCGATGGTTTAGGGGGGAAGTTGGGCTTGGTTACGGGCTTGTTTAAGGGCTATAAAAACATAACAAATGAGCTTATACGATTAGCTTATTTGAAAAGCTTAAAATTAACTTAGTGGACTTATAAGCCCACTCGCTAGTATTTAGTTTTTTTGTAAAACAGATTTTTGGTCGATTACTTTGGGTGTAGCATGGTTCGAGTTACGTTTTCTAAGTCGAAGTAAATGTTCGACTTGCTAGTTAAGTAGCTTGTCTATGAGGTCGAGTTATAAAATATACAAGTTGCATGTCGAGTTAAAGAAATATAAGGCCAAAAATATTGACTTAGATTGTTTAAAACAGTTTTAAGAACCTAAAAATATTCTAAGTGTTTTTATGGAATTCGAAAGTTGTCAACATGACTTAGAAACGTGTGATGTTTATAATTTATATGTTTATATGATGTTCAAATATTTGTTGTTTTCGATAGTTAGTATGACAAGGATATAGAGTGTCGAATGAAACTTATGTGGTGTTAATGTGGTTTACGAATTATCGAGACCAAATGAAATGGTGACATGCGAATGTGAACTAATGTATAAAATAGAAAAGTGAGAAAGTGGCTTACTTCACCTCAAAGGTGGGACGAAATTACGAATTCGAGAATGCGTTAGGCCGATGAAAATGTGGGACTCGATTCTTTGTCCTCCAAAGATATAGAAGCAAGTAAGTCGTGGTCCTTAGCTGGGTTCGAACGCCTCGAAATTTAAGCTAAGCTAAGCGAGTTCAACATGTTTAAAGACTTGGAAAATATTTTGTAGGTGAATATGTTGGTGTGCATGAATCTGGTCGATTGCATGCATGTATTTATAGGGTCATTTGGTTCATGTATGAGATATCATTCATGAGGAAGGTGGGGTACGAAGTTAGTAGCAAGGTGTGATGAAATCAATGGGAGAGTCAAAGTTAGAATCGTCCTTGTGCTAGTTCGACCAAAAGAATGAAGTCAAGGGTTCCATATTTTGCGTATTGAGAGTAGAAGCAATGATGAATCATGATGAGAATTGTAAAGTGTCATTGAGTAGTCACAGTTGGAGTGTAAAATTTAGCAAAATGATGGTTTGCTTGTATGTACTAGTCGGCGCTAAACTTCAAGAAGAAAGGGACAAATGCAAGTTTCCAAATGTTGGTTTATGTTTGATATGTTTGGTTATTTCATGCGTGATCTAAAATGAGTAGAGGGTTCGTTTGATAGCTTATATACTCCATAAGAGTTCATTCAAATTATTGGTTGGCCAGAATATTGGTGGTGTCGAGTTATGTGTTGTAAAAGAATCGACTAGGCCAAAATATAAAATGTGGGTTGAGTTTATCACACATCGAATGGGTTGAGATTTGACAGATTTAAGGCTATTAAGTGATCGAGTTTGAGTGAGATGTTGGTTTCCCTCGATTCTTAGTTAAGTTGGGAATGGAGTCGGGTAAAATATTGATATCGTTGTTAAGTTAATTTGCTCGTATAAATGCCAAAGTGATCGGTAGATAAGCAGCTAAACCGAATATTTTACAATCAAACTTTGGGCTTTGGTTTTGGTTTGTTGGGCTCGTTGGTGGATTGGGCCGAGAAAGAAAAAGAATGAAAATAATAAGGGCTCGTTTGGTTTGTTCGATTTGTAGTGGGATTGGGCCGAGACCCAATGAGTCTAGTGGTCCATTTGAGGTCCAATATATTTACTGAGTGTTCGTGATAATTTTCGTGATCTCGGGAATTTATTTGATCACATTCGGTTATTTGTCGAAATGTATAGACGTTAAGTATTTAAACGTTAATGTTTTAAATAATTCGCGATGTTTAGACTATCGAGGCTCGTGTGTAAGCATCGTTTCTAGGTAATCGGTAGTCACAAGTATCGTTGTGATTTAAATAGTGTAGCATAAATATCAAAAGAAATTTTGTTACAGGTAAAAATGGTTATTAGATAACGTAATGATTTATTAATCATTTATTAGCATCTACTATTCATAGGGAAAAATTACGGGAGGTTACAGAAGGTCTGACATGATCATCCTCGGTATCCCAAACAACTTCATTCCTGTGTGTACCATCAGCATCCGAATCATACTTTGGACTGCTACTTTCAACCTGCTGTTCTGAAGATGTATCACTTCCCGTGAAAACTAAGCTAGCATCAGATGTTGCACCCTCAATGACTGTTTGTTCATCTTTGTCTGTCTCTCTTTCATGCACCTCTTTTTCCTTTAGCAGCATTTCCCTTTCAATTAGCTCTCTTTCTTTTAACTGCATATCTATTTCAATCTGCTCTCTTTCCCGTTTCTGCTTCTCAATTTCATTTAACTCAACTTCCTCTACATCAAGTATCTTTTCGAGTTCACCCATGTTATCGATGCATTTAGTTCTGAAGGTCATATAGCTTACCCGAAATCTTTGGTAAAATGCATCGATAAACTCTGACTGGTTCAATAACCAAAGGTTAAATATACTATGAAGTTGAGTTTTGATCACTTTAAGAGCTTCCTTGTAGTTACACGTATAAAGTTCTTCTTCATTAAGTAGCTTTTCAAGTTGATTCAGGCTTTGGGTGATTTTTTCTTTGAAATGATGAAATCGGACTTTGATGAAGTACTCAAATGCCTGATCGAACCTTGGTTCATATCCAGATGTATTTATGACCTTTTCTACCTGACACTTGAACACTTTAAACGCTTTCTTTGAATCTCTCTCTTTCATTTGCATTTCCTTTTCAATTTAATTCTGATGTGTGATAAAGTTGATCTTGGATCGTTTCAACGATATAGGAGTTGTGTTTGTTGTTGCAGAAGGTAAGTTGTTGTAGGGAAAATTTGATCTAAAAACTTACAAACGTTGATAACTTCTTTTTGGAGTGGATTTGGGCCTCGAAGGTTGGGTTGAATCAACGTTAGTTCATTCAACGTGTCATTCTCCTCATTCTCACGGTCGTTTTGATAGGTTATGGGCTGAAAACGGAGTTACGGTTCAAAAGTTATAGTCGTTTGAAGTTTTGTCGTAAAAAATAAACAAAAGTCAGCTTTGAAGGTTCAATTCCGATGGATATGGTTCAATTCCGATGGATTTAGTTCAATTCCGATGGATTTGGTTGAATTCCGATGGATTTGGAGCAATTTCGATGGATTTGGAGCAATTCCGATGGATTTGGTGCAATTCTGATGAATACTGTTCACTTTGGTCCAATTCCGATGAAAGTTGCAATTCCGATGAAAGTTGCAATTTTGATGAAAATTTGCAATTTCGATGAAAATTTGCAATTTCGATGAAATTTTGCAATTTCGATAGAATCTATCTAATTTGTACAAATTAGAAGATATTTTCTTAGTCGAAGTATTCCACACACTTATACAAGCAAGGGAATACTGAGTAATCGTTGGATCTTGAAGTAAACAAGTTCTTGATGAATTCCAATGACCAATTCCGATGAACCAATTCCGATAAACCCTTAAAAACCAATTCCGACAAACCCTTAAAAATCAATTCTGACAAACCATCAAAATTTCAATTCCGATGGATTAACTGACTTTTTAGAGATCAATATTACGACTGAAATCAAACTTCTAACCAGTTTCAATCGACTAAAAACCTTCAAAAACACTTAAATAACAATAAAGTTTCGACCTTTAACATTTATAACCAACTTTGACGAATTTCGATAAGTATCCAAAACTTTTTTATTCGATACGAAACACGTTTTTGATGATTTTGATTCGATTTAATGCGAAAACTCACTAATAAGTAGAAGATCTATAAGAAAGACAACAACTTTAACCTAGAAAACGTAAAAATCAAAGCTTTTGGACAAAAGGCTAACGTTTTTATGAAGAAATACGCAAATTTTTGCAAAGCTTTAAACAAAAAAAAAAAGACACAACCAATCCTAAATCGTTGTTAGGCTCTTGATACCACTTGTAGGACCTTAAATCTAACTCTATCACACAATATAATAAACGTATTAAGCACGTATGGAGACTTGAGATATGTGAGATGTATGCGTATAACAAGAGAGAGAGAGAGAGTAGTGAGATGAAGAGAGAATATCTTATAGAAAACACATACAATACACACTTAAGCACACCACACAATGAGGTGTGTGGTGTCTTTTACACATCAAGATAGACGCCACATGGGCTTTCTATGGGCCTCGTATGGGTTGGGTTGGATTACATCATAACTTAGTAAACTAGCATAACATAACTACTAACCTATTAGCTTAGCTCAATCCACGAGCCCATTGACTATTCTATGATATATTCTACGACACATTACAAGGTTATAAATATCTAAATGACCATCACTTTCTATTAAAGCTAACAGAGTTGGCATTGGAAAAGAAGAAAAAATAGGAGGAAGAAAGGTTGGCAAGGATAACGGCTGAGGAGAAGGAAACCGACGAATACATTCAAACACCTCCAACCACTCCTCCATACTCTCCTCCAATTACCCATGACACACCTCCAGTCTCTAAGCAAGCTTCTCCACCAAAAGATCAAAAACATCCTGAATCATCCACACACTCTTCACCACCACCAACACAAACAACAACAAGCAAGTCAAAAAAGAAACCCATCTCCCAAGCTTCAAAAAGGGTGAAGCAGGCCGTGAAGCTTGCAAGAGCAAAGAAAAATAACAAGCTTCAGGACCAAATTGAAACTTTAACAAATATAGTCACCGGCCTTGCTGGACAAGTGAATGAGCTTCAAAACACCAAAGCTCGAGTTGATGAATTCTATTAAGATGATATTCAAGAAAAGATGTTCACTGCGATCATGGGCAGCACTGAAGAATATTTGAAGAAGTACTTGCCTAGGATCACATCAAATAAAGTGAAAGAATATCTTGAGCCGAACATCGAAGGTCTACTCAAGAATATTGTGGCTACAGTTCCACTTGTCCTTCAAACCCAACCTACAAAGCCAAAAGAACCAACTCTGGAAGAGCTTAAACTTCAACTATTTGAAAGCTTAACAAGTCTTACATCACCAACTCCTGAGCAAATTGCCATCTCTGAGGCAATAAAGGCTAACATATTGAAGGAGTCGTGTAAAGTTGAGGCTGACAAAGGTAAACGTCCAAGAGACAATGAAGACCCAGACCCGAACTCACAAGCCAAGAAATCAAAGAGTGTCGGCGGATCTGCTTCTCAATACCAAGAACCTGTCAGACCTTCAGCAACCACAACAGCCACCCAACCAGCTAAGGCTTCTGGCTCCGGACCAATAGCGATGGAGCATCATTTTGAGTTCATTGCAAACGAAGAATTCCAACAACACCAAGATCAACCAGACTCGCCACCCAAGTCAAAAGCAACAAAGTCTACGCATGGAAAGAAGTCAACAGCCAAAAGAACAACTGTTGTCTCATGGCTGGACGAAGACATGACGAAAGGGAATGATGTAGCAACCTGTAAAATTCCCCAGTAATTTGTACATTGCTAATCAAGTATTTAATACTAATACAGTTCAGTTAACCATTTTTATGGTCAAAATTTAAAATTTTGTTATTACATTACAAACACATTGGAAGGAGCTCACACACGGACCACAAATGATCCAACACACTCAATATATATCAAACGGATCACCAACACACTATTTCTGGCCCAACTTTGTGGCCTATTACTATTCAAAAGCCCAATCCAATATTTCAAGTTTTATTAAACTTCATTTATCACTCGATTAAACACCCATAGCTTTGCCCCGTTTTCTCTCAACATCGACACACATGTTATGCAATATTTTGCACCACTCGACTCTCTACACACCAAAGAATGAGTAGGCCGAATTTCATTTTCCCATTCGTATGTTTGATGGCTTAACGAGAGCCAAAGAATAACCCCATCGAGACATGTACCAACTCACACCATATTAACCTGTTTTAATCCAAATCGATTCAAACTGATTTTCCCTAGCCAATTCGACATTCTATGATCGAATAAGAGTTCAAAGGATCATTTCCCACATCCTTACACAAATATTGCACGTTAAAACCTATTTTGGACCCATTAAATATGTGTACGCGACTTATATATATACAAATACATGCATACTCGGTTCTATGACTAAGCTACCCACAAAACCCCCTCCTAAGTTGTCTAATACTCGAGTATGATTCTCTTATCTCATGCTAAACATCAAATCACCAACTTGATTGAGTATTATACTATATTTCGACCATAATACTTGTATATATACACATACCATAACTCCTATTCACACATAAGAGTTATCTCATTTTTCTCTCAAGTCTTTCTCCCTTTTCCGAGTTCTCAAGAAGCCAGAAGTGTTTCCCCTTTGTTCGAGTTCATTTCCAAGGCGTAATCATACATTTCGAAGCATTGTTGATCGGTTCTAGTGTATTACACAAATTCTAACCAAGTTCTTTACAATTCGAACGTATAAACACCACCTTAAAGGTGTTGTAAGTCTTCCTAAACCTTTTTCAATTCGTTCATATTGATATATTTACCTCATGCATTGTTCTTATATTTTTTTGATTGTATATTTCATTTTATGCATTTTATACGCTTCCTTTTATTTATTTTATGTTTCATGCAATGACCTCCTCAAAGGATGGCTAAGAACTTGTGCTTTATCTCTACTCGACACTTACATATTCAGTTCTTAATTATTCGAGCTCATTTTCATCATTTATCGAATCGCATAACATTATATATGTCATATCTTATATTTCCGAACCATGTTAAACATCGACTAGAAATGGACTAATAAATTCCAAATCATATACACACCATGTCAATTTAATTGCACAACTCGTTTCTTAATAAGCTCATTTAATAAGTTTATGTTTTAAGTTTCCTTTGAAAAGCTCTTAAAAGTCCTCTAAAAACTTCAACGCTATCGCTAATATGAACCATGGAAAACTCTTTATTTATACCGAGTGGGCTAAAAAGCCCAATAAGCAAATAATAAGCTATCTTGATAAGCTATCTCAATAAGCTAATTGAATAAGCTCTTTTGTAACATTTTCTAGACCCTTTTTACAAGCCCAAGATAAGCCCACTTTGTTATAAAAATCCACGGATCGAATTTCGTTAATGGGCTTTTGTTATAATCGTTAAAAGCCCACTTAGCTTAAAAATAAGCACTTCATATAATAAGCAGTTGAAATTCACTTGAATAAGCTTTAATAAGTAGTATAAACTCTCGGAATTCTTTTCACATTCTTTTTGTAAAATTTGGACTTGTTTTGCAAAGATTATTACTATTTGGGTTGAAAATGTAAAGTTTACCTAAATATGTTCTAAAACTGTTAATTTAATAACCTGAGGGTATAAATTGTAAAAACAGTAAACAGGAAGATTATTATGTCATTTTGGGAATTATTGGACTAAAAATGTAATAAAAAGTTAACCAAGGACTAACGGTGCAAAACTAACACCGTTAGGGTAGAAAATGTAAAATTGGTATAAGTACAAGGACCAAACTGTAACTTGATTCCATATTCATTTCTATTGCATATTTTACATTTTCCCACTCACTCATATGCATTTTTACATTTTTGTACCATATTTAATCCCGTTACGCTTGTATTTATATATAACGAATTCTAACGATTAACTTAACGTTTCGTTCACACACCTTTCGAGGGAACGATATTTATGGAATCAATGACATAAAAGCATGATAATATTATGTATAATATTATTTTTGAACTTTAAGCATTTTAAGCATATCACACTCACACCTCACACCAAATTGTTATCCGTTACTCGTTTTCACAAACACCATTCATATTAAGTCACAAATACCAAATACTCAGACTTCACTATTATCCAGGTCCTGTGTTGAAGCCGTTTCCGTAATTTCACTTGATTTCACATTTCTACCTTGCCAGTTACACACAAGGTGAGTCATAGCCCCACTTTTACTTATTTAACAAGTTTACACTCTATGGGGAAGATACATGCTACAAACTAAATCACAAGTATTTTTGTATGCTTCACCAGATTTATATTGCCTAAGTTATGCTATTGCCAAAAGCCCCTCACATCATGAACCATTAATCACTTGCGAGTGAACGCGAATATAGTGAATAGATCTATTGGAGGCTGACTGCCTATTCCACTAATACTTGACGGATAGCCTTAGTTGCTAGTCGTATTAGTCGCAATGCACTATATTTGAAGGAAATAGGAAATGGAAAAATCACCTATACTCGAGGGCCCCACACCGGTTACTACACTGTTAACGTTTGCGTGTCATGAGACTTAGGGCAATATATATACATAACTGCAATATCACTATTTTAAACATGATTGTAATTCACAGGTAATCACTACTTGTGTTCTCTCAAACCCATTATTATTACAAACTCTATGATTTCACTCAACAATTTTTGTTGACTTTCAGCATGTTTATCTCAGGTAATTAGCGGTGTAGACAACGCACGGAGCGGGCAATAAACCAAGGGTTTTAATGTGGTGTAAAACAAAATAAAGTCATGTCATTCACTTTTAAACTACTACAACCCTTTTATAGGATGTTTCAACTCTGATATTTTCACATTTTGTACTTCAACTTTTATTTGAATAACAATTACTTTTAAAATGCCTCTTTTGAGCCGTTTTCTATTAATATGCAAAGATCCTCCCCGTAACGCCTCTTTTGAGCCGTTTTCTATTATTATGCAAAGATCCTCCCCGTAATACCCCGATTAGTCTTTCGCTGTTAAATCATAATTTAGGGGGTGTTACAGATTGGCATCAGAGACATAATTATAGAGAACCAAATGTTTTCAAACGTTGGACTATAATTACACTTTTCAAAATGAATGACTTTTACACCATACCACTTTACATCCTCCGTGCCTGCATAACACCGTGCTCAATATATTATACTATAAAAATATTATTTTAAATTAATCTTCACACACTTGATATTTACTCTCACACACCCGATTATTTCATGTTGATTCTCACACACTTGATTATTTCACCATGATTTACACACCCTTGATTATATTGATTGCTTACAATTACTATTTACGAATTATTACAGTACCATGTCTACAATCTCACACCTGAGTACCTCATCATCGGATGTAGAATCCGAGGACACCCTATCATCTATCACCTCCCCATTGACAGAAGACCCATATGTTTTAGCTCTACGGGCACATATCTCACCACCACACCCGGAGAACCGACCAGTTTCTCCCACATACACCCCCTTACTGACGACCAGTATATGCAGACTCGGCAATGGTTGCCAGCAGAAGAGTCAGATACACCTTTACCTACTCCACCACCCCCACCTGCCCCGGTAGCCCAGAGCAGAAGAGTCAGGATTTTAGAACCATATGAACCTGAACCATTCATGACACCGTTTAGGAGTCACCCCAACGGTTGCATTAGGATACATACACCTCGTCTGAGGGTACGCCTACCTATTGTGCCGATTGTACCACCATTTCCACCCTATTCCCCTACTTCACCCCTAGATATGATCGGGATGACACCCCCATTATCACCCGAGTACCAGTATACATTACCACCATTACGTTTATCATCACCTCCACTTAGACCCGACCACCTATTCAACCAACTCACCCAAACTTACCCATATACACCCCACCAGCCGGAGCCAACTCAAGAAGAGGATCTACCCTCTTCAAGCCGGGCTCATACAGCAGGACCCAGTCATTCACCCTCACCATCATTTCCACCCGGTTTCACTCCACCAGCTCGAGTCTTCGAGACTGGAGAGAGCTCATGGGCAGCAGTGGCCCGCACCCCTACACTATCCTCTATCATGACGCGTCTGGAATGCCATGAGAGGCGGATAGATACCCTCCTGGGTATAGCTGGAGGGACAACCGTTGGACTGCCCCAAGATGGTCAACGACACTCTACATAGCATTGTATCCGACAGGATAGAGCTTCAGGACAGTCTGACCAGGATACGGTCAGAGATGTATGAGACCCGCACCCACATTACAGTCTCACTATGGGAGGGACAGAGGAATATTGTGGAAGCTTTGGAAGCACGCCTCAGAGCCGAAAAATTAGAGAACCTAGTGGAAGACATGCAGGTCCAACACCAGACTGACATTCAAAGGCTCCTAGATCAAATATCACAGCTCACCAGGCCCATGGACGAGTCTTCCAGCAGCTAGACGTAGACTACATCTGTATAGTTTTGAGGAACCTTAGCCTGTCGCATGTGGCATTAATAAAGGACCTTGTAATCATTCTGTTATGTAACAAAATTGATTCAAGTTATTAATATATGATGTTGGTTATGATTTACTATATATTGATGTTGATTTATGCTACTGTGGTTGTTCATGTGTATTGTGATTGTATTCAGACATGTCGTGATGTTACTTGTGATTGTCATGGTTCTTTAAAAGATACAAATGGAATGAAAATACAAACACATAATAAAGAAAATTTCAAAAGAAACTTGATGAATGAAGAGAAAGTTGCTGAACTTCAGCTTTTGTAGATGATGAATCACTTTGTTCCTTTGAAATCCTATACCAAGAGTGATCATTCAATTACGATAGTACCTAACCATGTCATGATTCTATGATTTTCCATCACTTTGTGACAATATTGTTAGAATTATATACAATCACCCTATTACTCAATGTATTCTAACATGGTCACTATGTGAGTTCTAAATCTATATTTTCTTGTGGTATTAACAGAAAAATGCCTCGTACAAGGAAAGAAACTGCCACTCCAACAACAGCTATGACTCCAAAAGCTATCCAAAAATTGGTAGCTGATAGTGTTGCAGCAGCTCTAGAGACTCAAACGGCTACCATGGCCCGCTCGAGCAACAACAACCGATCCACCGCTGAAAGTAAGGCATATGCGTCTCACAAGTGCACATACAAAGACTTCATAGGTTGCCAACCAACTTATTTCAAGGGATCCAAAGGGGTCACCGAACTGGCTCCATGGTTTGAGCGCAGCGAAACAGTATTCAATCGGTGCAACTGTCCAGACAATAGCAAAGTTACCTTTGTTACTGGAACACTTCTGGAAGATGTAGCATCTTGGTGGAACTCAACCGTCCAAACCATAGGTATGGAAGAGGCCTATCGGATGTCCTGAATCGAGCTAAAAACTAAACTGCTGAAGAAATACTGTCCCCGAACAGAAATCAGGAAACTAGAGGAAGAATTCCACCAGTTAATTGTTAGGGGAAACGATTTGAGAACCTACAACCGAAGGTTCCAGGAATTGTCCATACTATGTCCAACTATGGTGCCAGATACTAAAAGGGCACTGGAAAAGTATGTGGAGGGACTACCTCGAAACATCGAGGGGAAGGTCACCTCGTCCAAACCGGCAACTCTTGAGGAAGCTATCGGAATAGCTCAACGGTTATTAGAACGAGAAATCAGATGGAGTTCTACCTCCGCAAACAATGATCACAAACGAAGTCTCGATAACCGTGGAACCACCAACAACAACACCCACAACAACAACAGAAACCCCAACAACAACAACAACAACAACAGAAACCCCAATAACAATAACAACAACAACCGCAGCCACAACTACCAACAAAACCGCAAAAACCACCACCACCAACAGAACCGTAGACAAGAAGCTGCTAGATCTTATGTTGCGGCACCCACAGGAGAAAAAGCCTATACCGGAACCCAACCCCAGTGCAACCAATGTAAACTCTGTCACACTAGACCTTGTCGTGCAGTTTGCGGAAATTACCGAAAAGTGGGTCACAAGACCTCTGACTGCAGAGCCACGGGCGCGAACACACAGCCCATAACAGTAGTGTGTCATGGTTGTGGTGAAAAAGGACACTACAAGAACAACTGCCCAAAGAATCCAAACAACGTTGCTCGTGGGAGAGCATATGTGCTTGGTGACGGGAATGTACCACAGGAACCCGGCGTCGTCACGGGTACTTTCTTACTGAACCAACACAATGCTAAAATATTATTTGATTCTGGAGCTAATAACAGCTTTGTGTCTACCTCATTTGCTTCATTTCTTAATATTACCCCTGTAGAACTAGACACTACATATTAAATCGAAATAGCTAACGGAAACCTCATAGGCACCAACAAAATGATCAAAGGTTGCACCCTAACACTTCTAAACAAACCTTTCCCCATTGATCTCATGCCTATCTAACTGGGTAGCTTTGATGTCATTATTGGCATGGATTGGTTATCCAAGCACCACGCCCGAATCATCTGTGACGAAAAGGTCGTCCAAATCCCGCTTGATGGTGAAACTCTTATCGTTCGCGGCGATCACAACAAAACCCGACTCAACATCATCTCATATGCCAAAACAATTAAGTACATGGACAAAGGATGTCACGTATTTTTTATTCAAGTGACGGAGAATGAAACGAAGGAGAAACAACTCGAAGAAGTGCCTATTGTCAAGGACTTTTCTGAAGTATTTCCAGAAGACTTGCCCGGTATTCCACCAGTTCGGCAAGTAGAATTCCAAATTGATTTAGTACCTGGAGCAACACCAGTTGCTAAAGCACCATATCGATTAGCACCTTCAGAAATGAAAGAACTGTCTGAGCAGTTGAAAGAGCTATCAGATAAAGGTTTTATCCGACCAAGTTCATCACCTTGGGGAGCACCAGTCTTATTTCTCAAAAAGAAAGATGGGACTTTCCGAATGTGTATTGATTATAGAGAACTGAACAAACTCACCATAAAGAATCGATATTCGTTACCCCGGATTGACGATTTATTTGATCCGTTGCAAGGATCGAGTGTCTACTCAAAAATCGATCTGAGATCAGGTTATTATCAACTACGTGTCAGGGAGGAAGATATTCCCAAAACAGCCTTCCGAACACGATACGGGCATTATGAATTTCAAGTAATGTCATTTGGTATCACCAATGCGCCCGCAATATTCATGGATTTAATGAACCGAGTATGCAAACCCTACTTGGATAAATTCATGATTGTGTTCATCGATGACATCTTAATCTACTCACGTAGCAAAGAAGAACATGCTGAACACTTGAGAACCATTTTGGAGTTGCTCAAAAATGAAAAGTTGTATGCAAAATTCTCCAAATGTGATTTTTGGATCCCCACTGTACAATTTCTTGGCCATATCATCAACAGTCAAGGTATCCACATAGATCCTGCAAAGATTGAGGCGGTTAAAGGTTGGGCATCTCCTACCACCCCAACCGAAATTCGTCAATTTCTAGGTCTCGCTGGTTACTATCGAAGGTTCATAGAAGACTTTTCAAAGATTGCAAAGCCTTTGACCGAATTAACCCAGAAAAACAAGAAGTATATCTGGGAAGACAAACAAGAGTCAGCTTTTCAACTCTTAAAACAAAAACTCTATGAAGCCCCCATCTTAGCACTACCTGAAGGAAGTGAAGACTTCGTGGTGTACTGTGATGCATCACATCACGGTTTAGGTGCAGTGTTAACGCAAAGAAGCAAAGTTATAGCTTATGCTTCTAGACAGCTTAAGAAAAATAAGGAAAACCATACCACTCATGATCTGGAATTAGGAGCAGTGGTCTTTGCTCTTAAGATTTGGAGACATTACTTGTCCGGTACCAAGTGTACGATTTTCACCAATCACAAGAGTCTTTAGCACATCCTAGATCAGAAGGAGCTAAACATGAGACAGCGGCGATGGTTAGAACTGCTCAACGATTACGATTATGAAATTCACTATCACCCCGGTAAAGCGAATGTCGTGGCTGATGCCTTGAGTAGAAAAGAAAGAATTAAAGCTCTCAAAGTCCGAACTCTGGGAATGACCATTCATTCACCCCTTCCATCACAAATTTTCTTAGCCCAATCAGGAGCTCTCAAAGAGGAAAACAAACCTCATGAGAAGATTTACGGTATGCCCGAGAATGAAAATGGTTTTGTAAAAAGATCAGACGGTATGTTGTGTTTCAAAGAAAGATATTGGGTCCCACTCTATGGAGGTATTCGAGATCTCATCATGCATGAATCTCATAAATCCAAGTACTCTATTCACCCAGGTTCTGACAAAATGTACCAGGATCTCAAAAAGATCTACTGGTGGCCCAACATGAAAGCCGACATCGCTGAGTATGTTGAGAAATGTTTGACTTGTTCAAGAGTTAAGGCGGAAAGTCAAAAGCCGTCGGGATTACTTGTACAACCTGAACTACCAGTCTGGAAATGG
Source organism: Artemisia tridentata subsp. tridentata (assembly GCA_021014915.2). NCBI lineage: Eukaryota > Viridiplantae > Streptophyta > Magnoliopsida > Asterales > Asteraceae > Artemisia > Artemisia tridentata. The sequence goes on along the minus strand of CP139507.1, from coordinate 322,252,290 downwards.
GAAAGAATTACCATGGATTTCATCACTAAACTACCAAAGACGTCAACTGGATTAGACACCATCTGGGTCATCATTGATCGTCTCACCAAGTCTGCTCATTTCCTACCTATTAAGGAAACTGACGAAATGACCACTCTCGCTCAGTTATATCTCAAGGAAATAGTGACTCGACATGGAGTTCCAATCTCCATCATCTCAGATAGAGATAACCGATTTACCTTAAGATTTTGGCAAACTCTACAAAAAGCTCTCGGTACACGTCTAGATATGAGTACCACTTATCACCCTCAGACTGATGGTCAGAGTGAAAGAACGATCCAAACCTTGGAACACATGCTCCGAGCATGTGTTATAGACTTCGAAAAAGGTTGGGATAAATACTTGCCACTAGCTGAATTTTCTTACAACAACAGTTATCATGCCAGCATCAAGGCGGCACCATTTGAAGCACTTTATGGTAGAAAGTGCAGATCACCTGTTTGTTGGACAGAAGTTGGTGACATACAACTCACAGGACCAGAACTGATACACGACACGACAGAAAAGATTTTTAGGATCAGAAAAAGACTGCAATTAAGCTGCTCGTGACAGACAAAAGAGTTACGCTGATGTAAGATGAAAACCTATGGAATTTCAAGTCGGTGACAGAGTTATGTTGAAAGTTTCCCCATGGAAGGGAATGATACACTTTGGAAAGCGAGGAAAGTTGAATCCCAGGTATATTGGACCATTCAAATCCTCGAAAGGATTGGTCCAGTTGCTTACAAACTTGAGCTCCCAGAAGAAATCAGTAGAGTACACCCCACATTTCAGGTTTCACAACTAAAGAAATGTTTATCAGATGAAACTCTCGTCAATCCACTAAAATAACTCGGACTTGACGACAAACTCGTGTTCACTGAAGAACCAGTAGAAATAATGGATAGGGAGGTAAAACAACTTAAGCAAATCCGTATTCCCATTGTCAAAGTTAGATGGAACTCTAAACGAGGACCAGAGTACACATGGATATGTGAAGGTTAAATTTGCGACAAATACCCCCCATTTATTCCCATAGACACCCATAACATTTCGAAGCATTGTTGATCGGTTCTAGCGTATTACACAAATTCTAACCAAATTCTTTACCATTCGAACGTATAAACACCACCTTAAAGGTGTTGTAAGTCTTCCTAAACCTTTTTCAATTCGTTCATATTGATATATTCACCTCATGCATTGTTCTTATATTTTTTCGATCGTATATTTCATTTTATGCATTTTATACGCTTCCTTTTATTTATTTTACGTTTCATGCAATGACCTCCTCAAAGGATGGCTAAGAACTTGTGCTTTATCTCTACTCAACACTTACATATTCGGTTATTAATTATTCGAGCTCATTTTCATCATTTATCGAATCGTATAACATTATATATGTCATATCTTATATTTCCGAACCATGTTAAACATCGACTAGAAATGGAGTAATAAATTCGAAGTCATATACACACCATGTCAATTTAATTGCACAACTCGTTTCTTAATAAGCTCATTTAATAAGTTTATGTTTTAAGTTTCCTTTGAAAAGCTCTTAAAAGTCCTCTAAAAACTTCAAAGCTATCGCTAATAAGAACCATGGAAAACTCTTTATTTATACCGAGTGGGCTGATAAGCCCAATAAGAAAATAATAAGCTATCCCAATAAGCTAATCGAATAAGCTCTTTTGTAACATTTTCTAGACCCTTTTTACAAGCCCAAGATAAGCCCACTTTGTTATAAAAACCCACGGATCGAATTTCGTTAATGGGCTTTTGTTATGATCGTTAAAAGCCCACTTAGCTTAAAAATAAGCACTTCGTATAATAAGCAGTTGAAATTCACTTGAATAAGCTTTAATAAGTTGTAAAAACTCTCGGAATTCTTTTCCCATTCTTTTTGTAAAATTTGGACTTGTTTTGCAAAGATTATTACTATTTGGGTTAAAAATGTAAAGTTTACCTAATTATGTTCTAAAACTGTTAATTTAATAACCTGAGGGTATAAATTGTAAAAACAGTAAACAGGAAGATTATTATGTCATTTTGGAAATTATTGGACTAAAAATGTAATAAAAAATTAACCAAGGACTAACGGTGCAAAACTAACACCGTTAGGGTAGAAAATGTAAAATTGGTATTAGTGCAAGGACCAAACTATAACTTTATTCCATATTCATTTCTATTGCATATTTTACATTTTCCCACTCACTCATATGCATTTTTACATTTTTGTACCATATTTAATCTCGTTACGTTTATATTTATATATAATGAATTCTAACGATTAACTTAACGTTTCGTTCACACACCTTTCGAGGGAATGATATTTATGGAATCAATGACATAAAAACATGATAATATTATGTATAATATTATTTTTGAACTTTAAGCATTTTAAGCATATCACACTCATACCTCACACCAAATTGTTATCCGTTACTCGTTTTCACAAACACCATTCATATTAAGTCACAAATACCAAATACTCAGAATTCACTATTATCCAGGTCCTGTGTTGAATCCGTGTCTGTAATTTCACTTGATTTCACATTTCCACCTTGCCAGTTACACACAAGGTGAGTCATAGCCCCACTTTTACTTATTTAACAAGTTTACAGTCTATGGGGGAGATACATGCTACAAACTAAATCACAAGTATTTTCAAGTATTTTTGTATGCTTCACCAGATCTATATTGCCTAAGTTATGCTATTGCCAAAAGCCCCTCACATCATGAACCATTAATCACTTGCGAGTGAACGCGAATATAGTGAATAGATCTATTGGAGGCTGACTGCCTATTCCACTAATACTTGACGGATAGCCTTAGTTGCTAGTCGTATTAGTCGCAATGCACTATATTTGAAGGAAATAGGAAATGGCAAAATCACCTATACTCGAGGGCCCCACACCGGTTACTACACTGTTAAAGTTTGCGTGTCATGATACTTAGGGCAATATATATACATAACTGCAATATCACTATTTTAAACATGATTGTAATTCACAGGCAATCACTACTTGTGTTCTCTCAAACCCATTATTATTACAAACTCTATGATTTCACTCAACAATTTTTGTTGACTTTTAGCATGTTTATCTCAGGTAATTAGCGGAGCAGACAAGGCACGGAGCGGGCAATAAACCAAGGGTTTTAATATGGTGTAAAACAAAATAAAGTCATGTCATTCACTTTTAAACTACTACACCCTTTTATGGGATGTTTCAACTATGATATTTTCACATTTTGTACTTCAACTTTGATTTGAATAACAAGTACTTTTAAAACGCCTCTTTTGAGCCATTTTATATTATTATGCAAAGATCCTCCTCGTAATACCCCGATTAGTCTTCCGCTGTTAAATCATAGTTTAGGGGGTATTACAAATGAATGGTTTGATCAACTAGTCAGTGCTCAACCACATATCGACGATGACTCCATGATCGAAGGACGCACACTTGAGTTCAACTCAAACGTGACCAACGCATCAAAAAGCTTACAAAAGGAGAACTTCGTCGAATCAAGAATGATGCCTTCAACCTGCTGAAAGATAGGTCCTCTAGTGCAGCTGAGTTTGAATATCACCTGGAAAACATTGCACGAGCAATATCTAGCGAGTTCAGCTGGACAAATTTGGAAACGTATGTGATTGACAGTACTTCTCAACACAAATAACCATACGTTATGGATTGGACAAAGCCTTTGTCGGTGATTGGAACTTCAGATCAACCTGCTGCCCCTTACAGCTTCTTCTTCAACAATGACTTGGAACTTCTTGTGCACGGCAACAAGTGTCAACCCAAGTATGCAACTTCCATAACCCTGATTCCTGCTGCAAGCTATCCACAACCTGCCATCGAAGAAACAGCTACAAGACTCTTCGTTACAAACAGAGTGTTGTACGATCAAGATGCGCAACTAGGAATGTATCACTAGAATGAGAAGAGGAAAACATGGTACAAAAGCAAACTCACGAATAAGTCTCCAACTTCAGTGATGAGTGATCTCAGGATAATTGCAGTGGTTAGCATTGAAGCGGAAAAGAAGTATGATAATACCTTTCTGCATAAAATCATGGTTAGAAGACAAGATCAGAAGATGTATTCATTCTCAGAAGCTGACTTCCTAGACTTGAACCTCGACGACCTTGAAGACATGTATCTCATCAAGGTTCAAGGGAAGATGCATCATTTCTCCACTGATCTTACATACGCGTTCAACACCTCACTGCTATACTACATCAGAAGGAAGATCATTCAAGAATGCGTCGAAGACATGCAACTTGGGGTCGAGAGCTATCAAAGGAAGATTAACTTAACCGCACCACTTCTACATCTTCCTGAGATCAACCAAGAACCCTAGTATACCATGAATAAATACCCAACCTTTGGGTTTGTCTAGAAGAGTGATCTCTCCATCAACTGCTTCATGGGATACAAAGAGGTTCACAAGTTCTGCGACCACACGCTCAAGAAAGTTCGTGATGGGTTGGTGATTCGAGTGAGAAATCGGGAGCTATATAGGACCAGCAGGTGGACAGCTTCTCAACTACAAGAAGTTCATCAATTGATTCTGAAGATAGAGAAAAGGCTTGTTCACAGAGACCAGATGAGGAGACTTGAAAGCTATGTGGGAGGAAGACCATCTTTCCCGATTAGGAATTTTCAAAGACCTGATCTTGTATTCACTGTCTTCAGAAGCACGGATTGATGTAAGAGTTGGATAATTCTTTGTTGATAATACTTGCTTGTGATATATATTATGGTTTGTGTACAGATAACAGTGCACAACCCGTACCTGTAAAGAAGGAACCCTGAGGTACGCTTCAGTGCCTCAATCCTAAGATAAGGAGCGAAAGCTTCTTACTTTTGAGTAGAATTAATCAAAATTTTGATAAGTTTTTCAAAATTCTACTCAAAAGGACAAGTATTCCCTCTCGTGTTTAAAACCTCAAAAAGTGATTTCACTTGTTGAGGGGGAGTACTTGCAACAAATCTTTGTTCTAAAACAAAAAGTTCTTGTTGAAATCTTCCCGTAAACCTCAAAAAGTGATGCGTGGTTTTGTAACCTTACAACAGGTTTTACCTCTCGAGGGATCTCAAGAGGCTTACAACCCCACCAGGCAGTGTACCTGACCGATGTAGTATAGTGTAGTGGTAAGTACGGGGGATTGATCATTCTCCACAGGGAATAGTGTTCGTTAGGTATGAAAGGCTACTCTAATTAGGTCTAAGGGTTGAGGAAGATTCTTTTTATGTTTTTATAATTTTATGAAAGCAAGTAAAATCTCGGGTTTGAAGGAGTGGGCGGAATTAGTTGCTAGTCAACTAACCCAAATGACTACGAATGCAAATAAAATAAAATAACAAAAATGAAATGTGGTGAGAAACTTATGTGTAGAGAAATGTGTTTACTTAGATTTCCTTACTCCCTAACTATCTTTTACCGGTTAATTAGTGTGTATTAGTCGCGTGGATGACGGGTGTATTCCTTAATACCATTCGTGGGGTGGCGTACTTACTTCCCCAACTCTACAAGCTCCTACTTCACTCCTATGTCGAGCCGGCTAGGAAGCTCCTAACATGGGATCACTAGAATTCGCTTGTGCATTAAATACAACCATAAAAACCTTTAGTACGCGTTTGGTTCATGTTTCTTAAGACGTTCAAGCAAGTTACCGAATAGGAAGTTAGCCAGTTTTCTTAAGCCTAACATAGATAAACAATCATCCAATACAACTAATAACACATTAACAACCAATAATCAATAGCTAGGTTTCATTAGATCTAAGCAAACACAAGATAAATTTAGCCTAACATGTTAAACAAAAGACAAGAATAAGATAGAATCAAACAACACATAGACATATTGAATGATTAATTGATAACTTATCTTTCAATGAAACATGGAAGATCTCAAGGCAAAAAGCCCTGAAAAAGTAGCTAAAATCGTCTTAGGGTTTTCTCCCAAAATTCCACACACTAAGCTCTCTTTAATGACAAAAAATTAGAAAACTATATATAGATTTTTGGATCTGACGGCGTCACCTTATGGAGTGTGACGCCGTCACCTCGCCGCTTTTAGGGTTCCCGGATGACCATCTTGACGCCGTCCCTCTTTAGCTCTTCAAAAATCCATCCTGGCTTATCAAGGCTTGACGCCGTCCAACCATGAACGTGACGCCGTCCCCTTATGATTTAAGCCGTGACGCCCTTGATCAAGTTAAAGCGTGACGCCGTCAGAATTCACATGCTATTTTCACTGGCCCGTCATGAGTAAATTTCACGTCCAACTTTTCTTGCCAAGGCATGACGCCGTCCAGTATAAATTGTGACGCCGTCAAGAGTAACTTTTAGCCGATTTTTGAGACTTTGCCGTTTTCTTCACTTTATTGCTCCAAAAACGTCCAAAATGCCTCCTTTTCCAGATTTCTCCTCAAAAGTACCTAAAATGACAAAAGGAACGATTTAGGGCAATATTTGATCAAATAAATACGATTTAAGGCTTAAATGACCCCTTAAAAGCGGTACACTTTTTGCTTCATCAAATACCCTTACACTTGAGATTTGCTTGTCCTCAAGCAAATGCGCTTTTATTCTAATCAAAATACAAGTTAGGGGTCATTTAATGCTAACATAAAAGTAATTACAACAAATATTCGTTCCACTTCAATCATAATAAGCACGGAGATTATAAACTAGCACCTCACAAGTAGTGTTTAGATACTCACATCTCTCAAGTGTCATCAAAATAAATCTCATAAATGAAAATGGAAAATATCTCTCACTACCTGTCATAGCAAATAGATTACCATAGGCTTGGGAAAGGATCGAAAACCTCCTCCACTAGGCGTAAGCACCTAAGATAAACTATCAAAGAGGGCTTTTAAATGGGTTATAACGTTAGGTGTAGGGAAAAGGAAAACACGGTTTTGTTGGATAAAGGATATTTTACTGGTGGCGAGTTAAAAATCTTGATCAATTACATGTACTATACAATGTTGCTAAGCCAAGACTAGACTCGATCTTAAGCTAATGATAAAATAACAAAAACATAAAATAAACATAAAATAAAACGGGATGGTAGTCCGTATGTTTTTTCTATTTTTCTTTTTCTCATTTTTTTTTGTATTTTTCTTGATTTTTTTTTTTTTTTTTTTTTTTTTTTTTTTTTTTTTTTGTTGACATACACTTTTGCCCTACCATCCAAAATAATATATCATAGGGGCATTGCATCCCCGTACACTTGAATTTTTACATAACTTTACAAATAACTATTCTAATGACTCGAATTAAGATAATTGAAAAACTTGGAGTACTTTTAAAATATTTAGCACATATGGGGGTAATAAATGATGTTCTTCCCCATTACTCCATTACACTAGTACTTTACCCATGAGTCCCAATCGTCCCAAAACAATATGTACAAGGATATGACTCGACTTAGCAACCATGTAATCAACTAGATAATTAACTTGGGTTTAAACAAAAATGTTGTAACAATAATGCAAAAAATGAGTGCATACAAGGTAGGCTAAGGCGATTTGGGTGTACATTTTAGTGGGGTGTAACAAATTCTTCCTTTAAGTAAAATGCTTAAAGGTTGAAACGAAAAGATAGGCTCTGAGGGGTGTACTAGGGGTATCGTGTACTAAAAATGAGTACAACGCAAAGGGTGTGGGAGAATTACTTGACCAATGTAGCCAATGTAATTATAACAAAAACACAGGTGTGAAACAATGGGTTAATCCTAATGCCTCTTATCATGTAGTAAATCTAACTACACGAATGTAGTCTCACTTGTGGCCTCGGAATGGTCCTAACGCAAGTTCTAGAATCTAAGTGCTACCGGTACACACATCATAGCATAAATGCTTTTCCTACCAATTCTAGGGGCGAACCTCACATATTTGGGGTGGAAAATTTTTTTAGTGGTACGGTTTTGTGCTAGTCATATAACTCCTATCCATGAGACGCTCATTAAGATCAAAGTTTCACTCCTAAATGTTGTAAAAAATTTTAAATTTGGCACTAAAATTACCCTAACAGGTGTTTATCTCAGTTTTATTACACATCTATTATTAAACAAACAAAAATCAAGCGCAATTGTATTCTCTAAAATCGTACTTTTACCCTCCCTTACACTTAAGATGAACATTGTCCCCAATGTTCAAATAACAAGATGTAAAAGAAAAAAGTAAAAGAATGAAATCAAATACTCCCCTGATTCGCTCGGTGGATAATGAAATTACACGGTTAAATCTTCCTCCAAAGAGAATGTTGAAGCTCCATGACTAATGCATCGCCATAAGCTTGATTCCAAAAACATCTCCTTGTCCAAAATAACCTGTTAAACCTGAGAAAACAAACACGAAAACCTGCATAACATCGGCGGGAAAAATCTATATATAAGGATATAATGCTTGTGGAATGATAATTTTGCAGATTCCTGGAGATTATAAGTTGGAGATTTAATAAAAACTTTTTATGAAAACAAAACTTTCAAAAATTTCTGGAAATTAAATCTGACGCCGTCAGGTTATAACCCCTGACGCCGTCAGAAATGACCTGACAAAAATTTTCATTTTTAGTTTCCGGAAAATTTCTGGAAAAACCTTTACCTTACTTCCTGGAAATCCTGCAAAACATCATTATGACTCGATACAAGCATTTGACTCAGAAACACACTAATATGTATGCTAATTTATTATTATTACGATTCATGTTAATTTGTGTTCTAATAAACCGATTTAGATTTCCCTTACACTTATCTTTTGCAAAATACCTTTATATGTAGTTAAGACGAAGTTAAAAACAACATAAAGCATTTTCACAAATTAGTTTTGAACATGAATCAATACTAATAAAAATTAAACACACATACGGAAACAAATAAAAACAAACAAACAAATAAATAAACACACAAAGCAAATAAAGCAAATAAAGCTTGGGTTGCCTCCCAAGAAGCGCTTTTCTTTATTAACGAGTCTTGTAGCTAGACTCAAAGTCACGTACATTACGTGACTCCATCATCGGTCACGGTTCCTAGGCCATTCTCCTTCGATCCTTTATCAGAATCACTTTCATAGTAAAGGTATTTCGGGTCCACGTGATCAAAAGGATTGTTTCGGTATTTAGAACTAAGTTCCTTATCGTGCTTAAAGAATCCGCTTGACAGGTCAAAAGTGTCCTTACATCCCCTTCTCACATCATCATCACATAACACGAGTTGGGAACTTAACCCATCGAGCCCTTTATAATCATTCTCCATGAATTCTCTCATCTTGTAAGGCGTTTGGTATGAGATTTCCCTAATCCCATCGGTGAAAGTCATGATCCCATTGAGCTCGTCCACAACCAAGCTTGTGGCCTGGCAAAAAGGTGCCCCAAAAACAACTTGTGATAACCTGGGATCGATGTACTCTTCGATATTATTGACGATTGCGAAGCTCATAGTGAATGTCATGTTTCCTACAAACACCTGTATATCATCATCTATGCCGATGTCGTCCTTCCCTTTATGAATCATCCCCCATCTGCAAATGTTGTTATAATGAAACAAGGACATCACATTTTTGGGTAAACATGTGTCAATGTAAACATTATAAAAATGCTTGTGACCAATCATGCAAGGTATTTTGAGATTACTTGGATCATGTCGCTTAATTCGGCCAGGTCTTTTACCGTGTAACCCCCATGTGTTGCCACTTGCTGATGGTTGATACTCATACACTTCTTCACAGCCATCCCGAAAAATCACTTTCCTGACACCATCGGTAAATAATGCACTCCTATCATCCTCATCGAGTATCACTCCCGTTGCTTTTATGAATGGTTTGCCTAGAACAAGGCCAGTTAAGGATGGGCTGATGATAGAGTTCATGTTATTAATTACAGTTAACTCGATATGAAAGAGGAACTTTTCTATCACAATTGGTACCCTCCTTATTACCCCGATGATATTAGACCCTTCATATTTGACTTGTTCAGTGAAGGCTTCATTATATAGAGAAAGGGATATTGCGCTTATAGAAGAGTTGGGGTTTATGTAGGCATCTTTTATAAACTTTTTCCTAGTGGTGCAAGAAATCTTAAAGACCCTAGGAGCGCCATCCTCTATTCTCTCCCCGAATCCCATAGGCGACCTTGCTGTGCCCCTCTCAAGTTCCTCTACCAGGGGGCGGTCTAGCAGTCCTGCGAGCCCATGAGGTATTTCGGATTCCTCTTCCGAGCCCTCCTCATCACTCACCTCTATTGTACTCGAGTTCTTTGGTGAGTCTAGATAGTCGTCGGGCGCCTCGGGTTTCTTTTCGGGAGCTTCACCCTCCATTTCATTGTCCACATTCTTGGCTGTTTGTTGGTCCAAATTTGGTTTGGGAACAGGTATTGTTGTAATGGTGTTCACGAAGTGGAGAGGTTTCGAAGGGGTATGAGTATCTCCTGTTTTTTTTTTCGTTTTGTGATATGTATTTGAAGAGTTTACTAGGGTGCTTGATTTTTACAGGAGGGGGTGTTTGGTGGGTTACCGTAACAGATTTGATCTCATTAACTCGTGCCAACTCACAAGTTGACCTGCCAGCAAGGCGATCATTGATAACCTTTAACAGGTTATCAACCTTGTTGTTCATATCAACTTGCTGTTGTCTGAATTGATTCTCAAGTTTGGAAAGCTGTGTTTCTTGAGAGAGAATGAATTTTTGCAGTGATTCCTCGCGATTTTGTTGTTTATGCGTGTGTCGCTGAGGATAATGTTCAGACCAGGTGAGCGGGGTAGAGTCATTGAATGATACGCTACGAGTTTGGTTCCAACTAAAATTTGGCTTATTCTTCCATGCCTCATACCCATCTTCGGAATTTTTGGGCCCATAATTAGTGGCGAGCCACTTATCTCCCGCCTTATCGATTCGCGAGGATGCGAATTCTTTGAAAGCCTGTTTGGGAAGTTCCATGCAATCATGAGTGTCGTGGGGACCACTACATAATTTACACGAAGAAGTGATTTTATTCACTTGGCTTGAAGGTTTAGGAGCCTCGTAGGATTTCATGAGAAACTTGACTTGGTCTTCAAGTTCTATAATCCTACGGTCGGAAGTGCTTGAATTGTTCGAAGGCAAAGATATTGCCTTGACCGTTTTATTCAAATCACGGGGATCACTCCAACTTTCGTTGTCATAAAGAGCAAGATCCTCTAGGAGAGCCCATGATTGTTCCGCACTTAGATCACGTAGCTTGCCACCGGCCGATTGGTCAATGGTTTGCCTCGTGGAGAGATTGATATGGTCATAGAAGATTTGGACTTGGAGCCAAAGTTCTATGCCATGGTGAGGGACTTTTTGGAGTAAGTCCTTGAATCGAGTCCATGCCTCGTAGAGAGTTTCGCCTTGACGTTGTTGGAACATCAAGATATCATTCCTTAGCTTGGTAGTTCTTCCCGGTGGGAAAAACTGAGCAAGGAAACGAGTGGTGAGATCATCCCAAGAGGTGATGGATCCTGCGGGTTGACGTTCTAGCCACTGACTAGCTTGGTCCCGCAAAGAGAATTGGAAGAGACGCAATCGGGTCGTCTCTCGAGTGGCAACATCAAGGTCTATAGAATCAATGATTTTAAGAAAGTCCTTGAGATGTTGATTAGGATCTTCAGAACGAAGTCCATGGAATGCGCATCCGCTTTGCACCAACCGGATGGTGTCGGATCGCAAGGGTGTGATATTGGCTCCTTGAGTGAGCTCAATGGTGTTTCGATAGCCATGGTGGCTAGGACGGGAATACTCTCCTAAAGTACGGGCTCTAGGAGGTGGTGGTGGTTGTTGTGGTGGTGGGTTGTGGGGGTTAAGGATTATTACCATCTTCCATGATGTCGGACGGTAATGGTTACGAACAAAGACACGAAGAAAATAGATAGACTAAAGAAAATCTAGAAAAATAAAATAAAAATCTCACTAGAAAGGAATCTAGTGAGTAGACCTAATAGAAATAAAAATTCAACCTAAACAATAACTATTCCCCGGCAGCGGCGCCAAAAACTTGATGCGTGGTTTTGTAACCTTACAACAGGTTTTACCTCTCGAGGGATCTCAAGAGGCTTACAACCCCACCAGGCAGTGTACCTGACCGATGTAGTATAGTGTAGTGGTAAGTACGGGGGATTGATCGTTCTCCACAGGGAATAGTGTTCGTTAGGTATGAAAGGCTACTCTAATTAGGTCTAAGGGTTGAGGAAGATTCTTTTTTATGTTTTTTATAATTTTATGAAAGCAAGTAAAATCTCGGGTTTGAAGGAGTGGGCGGAATTAGTTGCTAGTCAACTAACCCAAATTACTACGAATGCAATAAAATTAAATAACTGAAAATAAAATGTGGTGAGAAACTTATGTGTAGAGAAATGTGTTTACTTAGATTTCCTTACTCCCTAACTATCTTTTACCGGTTAATTAGTGTGTATTAGTTGCGTGGATGACGGGTGTATTCCTTAATACCATTCGTGGGGTGGCGTACTTACTTCCCCAACTCTACAAGCTCCTACTTCACTCCTATGTCGAGCCGGCTAGGAAGCTCCTAACATGGGATCACTAGAATTCGCTTGTGCATTAAATACAACCATAAAAACCTTTAGTACGCGTTTGGTTCATGTTTCTTAAGACGTTCAAGCAAGTTACCGAATAGGAAGTTAGCCAGTTTTCTTAAGCCTAACATAGATAAACAATCATCCAATACAACTAATAACACATTAACAACCAATAATCAATAGCTAGGTTTCATTAGATCTAAGCAAACACAAGATAAATTTAGCCTAACATGTTAAACAAAAGACAAGAATAAGATAGAATCAAACAACACATAGACATATTGAATGATTAATTGATAACTTATCTTTCAATGAAACATGGAAGATCTCAAGGCAAAAAGCCCTGAAAAAGTAGCTAAAATCGTCTTAGGGTTTTCTCCCAAAATTCCACACACTAAGCTCTCTTTAATGACAAAAAATTAGAAAACTATATATAGATTTTTGGATCTGACGGCGTCACCTTATGGAGTGTGACGCCGTCACCTCGCCGCTTTTAGGGTTCCCGGATGACCATCTTGACGCCGTCCCTCTTTAGCTCTTCAAAAATCCATTCTGGCTTATCAAGGCTTGACGCCGTCCAACCATGAACGTGACGTCGTCCCCTTATGATTTAAGCCGTGACGCCCTTGATCAAGTTAAAGCGTGACGCCGTCAGAATTCACATGCTATTTTCACTGGCCCGTCATGAGTAAATTTCACGTCCAACTTTTCTTGCCAAGGCATGACGCCGTCCAGTATAAATTGTGATGCCGTCAAGAGTAACTTTTAGCCGATTTTTGAGACTTTGCCGTTTTCTTCACTTTATTGCTCCAAAAACGTCCAAAATGCCTCCTTTTCCAGATTTCTCCTCAAAAGTACCTAAAATGACAAAAGGAACGATTTAGGGCAATATTTGATCAAATAAATACGATTTAAGGCTTAAATGACCCCTTAAAAGCGGTACACTTTTCGCTTCATCAAAAAGCATATTTTAATCAATTTTTTTCCAAAAACAACATCAATATGCTATTTTTCAGGGGGAGAATAATAATATGATTAAAATATGATAACTAATGTATGGCATCTCGCATGAGCTCGACTTAGATTTTACCCAAGAATTGACGAAAATTAACTGTCATTAATCGAAAGGACTTGTCCTGGACGGGTAATAATTTCAAGCTGGTTTATCCAGTGATGTAAGCGTGTCTCGAATAGGACTTGTCTGAGTAGAGTGTACCATTTTTGAGAGATTTTCTTTGAATATGACCTTGACGGGTAATAATTTCAAGCTAGTCTAACTAGTGATGTAAGCGTGTCTCGAATCGGTCATATTCACTGAAAATCAATCAATTCAAAAGTGCTAACTCCACCCGACATGTGCAAATTTATCTTAAAAACTTATGAGCATATGTGAAGGGGGAGTATTTCTGAAAAAGCAAAACTCTCAAAGTGTTAACAAAATATGTTTTATAATCATAAACACTTTGAGAGATTTTCAAATAAATGGTTTATGGCAACATAGGATGGTCATGGAGCTATAAGGTGACTAAGGTTAGGAAAAACGTCCTATGATCCGCCAGAACCGGAGGGATCTACCCATGGACAATACCAATAGTTTAGTATTAGAAGTCCTTAGGTATGATTGAAAAAAGGAGTAAAGAAATGAAAGGAGAAAGAAGGGGTTGAAGAATTAAATAGAAAAGTAAATGAAATGGTGAAAAGAAATAGCCCTCCAAATGTTCAACCTTAGGGCAGAAACCGGGTTCAATTCATATGCTACTGGATGTTACTACAGTGACACCGATATTGAAGACTAAGACATCATAGACCCAGTGACGCACTGCACTAAACCTTCTAGCCACTCAAGTGTCTCTCAAAAGATACTTGTTTCATTTCTCACGAAGAACCCTTCATAATCTATCGACCTCTCACTCCGAGATGAGTTGATATTGAAAAGGAGGCACTCTGCTCAATGCCTCCGACGACTAAAACCAAAATGCACTAAATCGAGTCTAGAGCCGCGAGATACATCAAAAGATCTCATAGGAACACTTAATATTTCTACACTGGTTGTTCAACATTAAGGACACCAGTTGTAAATAACAAGAGTCCTACGCAGATCTTAGCAATCTGCCAAGAACATTCATGAGAGAACTCACAATTGTGATTCCCAGTGATTGAGTAGAAATTCCTGCCAGGGGCAACATCAAACAGCCCTGACAGTAGGTCACTTCGGTAATCCCTTATGGGTTACGCTTAGTGTTCACGGTGGTTCCAAACGGTCTACAGTCGTGGAGTGATACTTTGGTATACTTCAGCGACTCACCCTGAATCGTTGATACACTTTGGTGTATTTGTGTAAGCTCTCTTGGGGGCATCCGATTCAGGAACGGCCTTGGCAAGAATTAGAGAAAGTTCTCACACTATGCTGTTAACGATCTCGAAGTCCGAACCTGTAAGTGCCAGATGCTTTATTGCTAACTGTTTACATGCAGGTATTTATGGAGACTAGGAGTTCCACCACCACCATCACCATCATGCTTATACTAACATCACAAAGAAAGTTCTCACAAAGATCAAAGCAAAGTAAACGTTCAAAAGTCAAAAAATCGAAGCTAAAGAATGAGAATTACTTGAAGCATGAAGATCAAAGTCAAAAGAAGTATGAGCATGGTGGAAAAGACGTAAAGACACCAGAATTAAAAGACGTTGATGAAAGTCAGATCACGACATTACCATATCACACATAACAAGAACAAAGAACAAAGATACAAAAGACGTCAAAGCCTAAGAAGCAAAGAAGACATCAAGCAACCTTGATGACCAATCCTTAGGGGGAGATTGTTGGGAACACATTTCATTTATATCAAGTCTTGGTCATATCATTTGTAATAGGTTGCTAAGTATAAGGCCTTTATGTTTGTTTAAGTATCTCGGCCCTATTAGAAGGCCTATGGGCCGTGACCTTGTATTTTGTTTCTAGAAAGACTTAACAAGGTGATGCCCTAGCTAAGCATCCCTATATATACTCATGTAACATACTCTTTATATTGTTGGTTTTTATTCACTAATGCAAGCAAAGTTTTGTTACTTTATCGTGTAAAAGAATCCGACCTTTCTTCTCTCTCTTTCTCTCATCTCTATCATCTCTATTACTTGTGTTATACAATTATAGTGACCTAACATTAGCATTGTTACAGTATAAAGCTCATGTAAAAGCTTTGTGATATTTCAAAATTAACATGTGCTGAAGTATGTAACATCTTGCACGGTTACAATATAAAGCTCTGTGATAGCTTAAAAGCCTAACACCCACAAGTCTGCACTTATAGAAACGAAATGGATCCAGACATCTACAAGGTAATTTACTTCTTAGCTAAGTGTAACATGGGAGTTATTTAGTCTCTTATTAACCTATGATGGACTTTTTGTTACTTCTAGAAATTACTATTAGTACATCAAAGTAACCTATTTAGTGACTTATTAAACTAAGATGGATCTTTTTACTATTTGATTAGAATGTTACTATGTAAAATGTTGGTACTTCAAGTAAAAAAAAATTATTCTTTGTAGATTGACAATAGACTTTTCATTTCAATTTACTATCAAATTTGATCCTTTTTTGTACTTGGTTAATAATTCGTTCATGTTGTGGTCCCATGTATTCAAGAATGAGATGCTTTAATCAGTGTTTAGTTAGCAATTTTATTGTCTCGGGTATTCAAGAAGTTTGAGCTGGAAATATACGATTTCTTACATGAATGATAAAAGCTCACTCAAAATGTTTCCAGTTTTCTCCATTCGGTATGTGAAACTTATCCTTTAATATTTCCAGTCTCCGGTAAACAGTTGTGAGCTTGGTTTGAACTCGAATAATGGGCCAAGTCTGCATAAGACAGGTCGAAAGTTTATCAAAAGGTAATTTTATGGTTTTTAAATACTTGAATGATGTTTACTGCTAGCTTTTGTGACGATGTTTAATTAATAGTTTTTAAAATACAAGAAAGAAAAGTAAAAAAATGTTTGTAAACCGACCCGTTTGGAATGCATATGTAATATTGGTAATATGATTAATATAGACATTTAACTTTGTTTGCAGCATTGGATGTCAATTTCTAAATAAGACTCCTTCAAATTCCACATCACCAAACACGACGACTGCTAATCAATGAATTAAGTCATTAGTCGTCATCGACTAATTTTTGAGGTAACCATTAATAATATAGGTTATGTATGTATGCGCAGATGTAACATAACTCAGGCATGTTCCATGTATGTGTACATGATGATTGTTACAAATTAAAGGTCGTATTGAAATTTTGGGCTTTAGCCAAGTGTAATGTGAACTCATTACATGAAATTATATATATATATATATATATATATATATATATATATATATAATATATATATATATATATATATATATATATATATATATACTAGACTTCAAAGCCCGCCCAATGGCGGGCATGACTTGTAATTATAGTTTTCATGGCCCGCCCAATGGGCGGGCATGACTTGTAAGCCCTCCCGGGCATATAAGCCCGCCCACAGGGCGGGCATGACTTGTGATTATCGTTGAAAAAATTAAGGCGGGCATGAATTGTAATTTACGTATCTACTATATCAAAACACAATAACCATATAACCAAGTTTAACAAACAATAAAAAAAAGTAAAAAATATATATATATATATATATATATATATATATATATATATATATATATAATAAAAAAATAAAACGCATATAATTTCATCATGACACTTCAAACAACATTCTAAAAACATTTCATTCATATCTTTTTTTGTTTAAGCATCATCATTGAATCTATTTGTTGAATTGAGTGCAGTAGAAAAACAGAAACAATCAACTTGCTATTATTTTTTTTTCTTTCTGTTACATTCAAGTTTGTACTGCTCAGTTAATATTGCTTCATGGTTAGTACTGCTCGTAGCATTTATCAAGTTAGTACTGCCAACGTATGGTCGTTTGTACTGCTCTTGATTCTTGGAAGTACTACTTTTTTTTGTGATGCTCGTCCTTGTTACTTTGTACTGCTTGTCACATAGATACTGCAATTTTCAGTCCTGGTCATACAAATAAAACTTTTTACTAATAGATAAGAAACGTGGTATATAATTGAGAAAGGTTTTAGATACATTATTTGAACAATCTCATGACACATACTACCTTGCTTCTATCCAAATAGTAAAAACTACTCACTACTATATAAAAACCACAATAAACATATAAGCAGTCCTAATAAATAATCCAAATACGTCATTATATTATCTTATTCCTTATAAAATTATAAAATGCAATTGGCCAGATATGACAATGTTTGATGCAAGATGGTATAAAAATACTTCTTATTTATACGCCTCCTATCCGCATCACAAAATCATTAAATTGCTTTTCTCCCAACCTTGAAGATATTCGATTTACAAATCCTGGTGCTATATTAAACTGAACTTAATCACCGTGTTTTATTGGCTGAAAGGTGAGTTTCCGCTCTGCACTTTCACAAGGTTTGAGTATGCGCCGCCACGTAGACATAAAAGATCAGAATGAGACCCTTGCTCTGCCACCTTCCCATCTTTAACCACAGCAATAGATTCTGAATTTTGTATTGTTGAGAGGCGGTGAGCAACAACAATACATGTGCGTCCGCTCATTATATGTTCTAATGCTTCTTGAACCAAGCTTTCTGATACGCTATCAAGAGCACTCGTTGCCTCGTCCAACAATAAAATAGTTGGGTTTTTTTATAATTGCTCGATCCAATGCTATTCTTTGTTTCTGACCTCCTGAGAGCTGCATACCTCTTTCACCACAGTATGTTTCATACACGTCTTTCATTCCACTGCCAAGTGCCATCCACAAGTAGTACAAAGTTAGCCATGCAGTTAATCAAAGATTTCTAATTCAAACAGTAATGTTTTCTAGAGCGGTGCTTATGAACACATCTTAAATATGTTTAATCAAACTGCAAAAAGGCATGCATATGTGATTCGAAACACTGTATGGAATTGGTTCTGAATTTAACTGACTGTAAATGTTTATTTGGTTCAAGTCTCATTCTTGAGTCACTTCTCTTGTCCCTTAGGCTATTCAAATCTGAGTTTAGGAGTGGGCATTATACCTTATGAATTCATGGGCATTGGCAAGCGTGGAAGCACTCCTGATCTCAGTTTCTGTAGCATTTGGTTTTCGGTAAGCAATATTTTCACGAATAGTACCTGCAAAAAGTGTTGGCTCTTGACCGACTAATGCGATATGTGACCTTAATGCTCTTAGGTTATATTCCTTAATGTCCCGTTCATAAAATGCCAATCTTTCACAATACTCATTAGCTATAAATATTAATAAAGGATATAGATCATATGCACTTAAATGAAGCCACGGGCCTTCCAAGTTCTGGGCTTTCTCTTATCATCCAGATTGTTAAGGTAAAATACAGTCCCATCATCCGTGTAGATGTCATCTTGCTTTGATTCTTGGAAATTATACGTCATTGATTCGCTATCAATTTCTTTATAGACACCTGAATATGAAAGGTTCCATCAGATATCTGACACATGGAAATACAAATTTGAGCATACTAACTTGCTTACAATTAGTAAATTAAGAAAAAAGGACGGGCTAAAAAAACACCTGGTGCAATTTAGCCGTAGAACTAAGAATAAGTAATGTGTCTACCCATCCCAGCTCAACCCCGATTGGAAATTGACACGTACCTGTTTTGACCCATTACCCGACTAAACTTGCACTTTTTGTCACCTCTACAATATATAGCCATATAGGTGCTCTCTTTCAAACTAACACTATTGGCTACCTGTTATGCGCTGATTGACGATTGCTTCTTGCTACTCGGATCTCCTAATAGCAAAAAATGGTTAAATTGTTTCAATTATGAGTATACGTGCATCTTATTGAGATCCTATGGGTCATACAGGTAGTAAGGAAAGTAAGTTAACTAAAATAAAAAACGTGAAAAACATGTTAATAAAACGACATTATTACCTGCAATCTCCGGGTCAGGTCTTTATACTGGCTGTTGCTGTTTTCTACAAAGTACTATAACGGTGCTCGACCCCATATTTTTTCATCTTGTCTACAAATTGAGCATAGAGTGGATCAGTTTAAGAGAAAAGTATCACTGACACTTATATGCATTAAAAACATGTAGCAGACATGGATCAGCCCAACCCTTTCATTAAAGGGCGTGTCAACACAAGCTGGTGCTTTTCCCACTTATAGTATCTTGGGGATGGGGGCGTAACGGATTTTGGTTATTTGTTTTATGCTATGAAGCTACCCACCACCACCTTATTAAAAGAAACTGAACGGTTAAACTAATTTACCCCTAGTGCGCATCTAAAAAATTTATAAACGGCTACATATAGAAGGACCTGTAATAGGAGTTGCAACAACTGAATGATATCGTTGACAGTAGGCGGGTGCATTTTCTGTCTCAGGTATCACGACTTAACTAACTGAATGATATAGTCAATGGTGCTTGAAATTTTAATCATTGTCAGCAAAATTGCATAGTCTTACCTAAATCAGATAGTCAATGGCTCCTCATTCTGAAACCCATTCAGATAACAGTCTTACCTAAGTCTTTTTCAATCCATTCTGCATGTGGGTATTTCAGACAGGAACAGGCCACGGAAAGGCAAAAATTGACAAAGAAAGGCAAGACAAGATCATGGGTATTAAAGAAAAAGGAACAGATGAGGAGCATAGGAAATGCTGTGCCCCGGGATACCAAATACACTGCCCGCAAGCGCAAAGCTCATTTTTTGATATGTTAAGCTTTTTATATGTATGTTCTATTGTCGCATTTGAGAGACAGATACGGCGGACTTGATACTGTAAAAGAGCTGTAATACCGTGACGTGGCGGTCAAAATCATGCTCTTGGCAGTAGACCTCATCACAATTGCGAGAATCAAAAATTTGATATGTGGGTCAGGTTTTAGATAACATATCAGCAAGATATTTGCTTTTTTCTATACGAATATGGGAGTGATATCATCACGGTCGTCAGGTGTGTTTAATTTAGCAACATCAGTTGTAGATCGGTCACCAATCCTAGTGGTCTGGGATACAATAATTTAAGTAGTAGAATGAGTTATAAGATTTCTTATATAAACCAAAATTGCAGCAAAGCATCAAAAACCTTCAAGCGGCCACCTTCCCAAGTTGTATATCACAGGTGATATGACAAACGGGAACAGAAGCAAAATGTGATCACTTAGATGAAGCGTATCTGTAGCTGCATATAAACATGCTTAGAGTAAATACAATATTCAATGTATACCTGGTACCATCTTTAAAGAAGGACGTTACTAATCCTTGCATTTCATGTTCCACAGACCTTCATAAGATGTATGCTACTGCTACACAAAAAAAAAACATACATGATGGATCTAGAGCAAATAAGGGTACCACAGGATTAGCATTACATTATCACTTAGTGTCCCTTGCATTTACCTATATAAATTTGGTAAGAGTTAAATATTCAAATAAGAACATAAAGCCTGTTAAATCAAACATGAAATGTACGTCTTTAAATCCTGACACGATGCACAAAAAATAAATTAAGTCCCTCGCTAAAAAAAACTCAATAATCAAACTAAGAACTATACCATTCCAAACTAAAAACTTTTATGAATTAAAAAAACACATTATATAATGCACAGAAAAGTAAGTTTTTACCTTCGTTTAGTCATGTGCAATCTCCTAAACACCTTCATTTTAGCGAATTGAAACCCATGATATGGTAATCAAAACCCTAGACGGGAAGACGGTGTCTTGCTTCAACCATCAATCCTATAAATCAAAGAAACATATAAACATCTAGATTTTTTCAAGCAATACTATGAACCATTGTAACATCACCAATCAGATTCTCAATACCTTCAATAATGTAAAAAAACTCAAATTGCTCTAATTAATAATTTAGGACTTACATGATGATGAGGTGCTACTGTGAAAATTATGATGTGGAGGAGGAGGATTAACCATTGTAAGTAGTTTCATGTTCATCTGCATGTAGGATAAACCAATTATGTGTTCTTTCACATGGTAAGAAGCTTGTTTCAACTCCTCATATTCACAATTGCTCTAATCTTTTCCAAAGCTTTATAAAACAGTGATAATTTTATTAGCTCCTCTAGAAGGAAAAGATGCAGTCTGAACACAGATTGTTCCTCAAGAAATAAGATGCAGTCCAAACCCTCATTGTTTAGACTTTTGGTTTCGCTTTCTACACATATATAAGCAAACCATAGCTAAGTGTATTGTTGCAATCAGCTCCTTCAGCTTTACTAATCCATCTAAAATGCAAAATGAAAACTTCACAGTATTTTTTCCATATATTGCCTTAATCACCACATTATCCACTCTGCTTGCAACTAAATATATACATCGACACTGATTTACAGTAGTGGCAAAATGGGTCAGGTGAGTTGATCAGCGGGTCAAAACTGATTCAAGTAAAATAAACGTTTCTCAGTGTGGGCCGGGTTGATCAGCAGCTGGAAAAATGAGTGTACCTCGTAGACACAGACTAAGTCCAGGACCGATTGTAACTGCAACTGCAGAAAGATCAGCCTCAGTCAAGTTAGCTTTATCAAGTGCATCCTGTACTACCTAAAGCATACCATAAGACAACAGAAGTTAATATCATTTACAAATATTATTTTGATTTAAAACCATGAACATTACAAACAACAATATTGCCACTTAGCTTCACGACATTTAAAGTTGATTACTTAATGCTTAGGCATAGCAACTTCTAAGTACACTTGTATACATATTTGGTTCATTTCCTGCTTTATTCAGTTACTTGGTAACATCTAATAATATATAGCACGTAGGAAAGCATATATCATACGTAATTCATAACACACATTAAGCATAGTCAATTTTAAGCATATATCTTAATTGAGCTTAAAGGAGCTCCTCGGAAGGTTTAAAAATAAAGAGAAACCATCTCATAAGCTACTAATACTCTTATCCCAAATCTACTAACTATTTTCTAAATCCAACCCAAATCCATCAAGTTTTACACAAAAAGCTTTTGCCTAAAGTTGACTATTTGGTAAAGGTAGCATGATACATAAGTAATTCAAGACGACATCTGCTCCATACGATGGTTCTCACTGGAGAAACAAATAGAAAACACTCTTTACCCTAAAACAACTATACCACAAATTCATAAAAAAAAACTTTAAAATCACCTCTTCTTTTTAGCTCGTTCCAGCCACATGCCTTCATCCCAGCCACTGCACTATGAAGTAATATAAATCATTAATTTTTCTAATCAATACAATGTGCCAAGGGCGATAAATATCACCAAAAATTTACAAAATTTCCTGCTTATCCACTTAGATTGTCAACTGAATCAGCATCCTCGTCATCTTCTTCCAGTATTTTCGCAAGTTCGGCCTGCACCGTTCCAGAATCACCTTCTTCTGCAGCTCCAACTCACGCTGCTGATCTTCACCAAATATATACCACCGCAACTTCACTGTTCATATAAAGAAAAGTAACATACCACAACGTGTTCATGTAATATGAATAATGGTTAAGTAAATAGCAAATATAACCTTGGTCCATGATGGAACGCTTGCTGGTATCATCTTAGAAGGAGAGTTGAGAACCTGTGACGAAAAATGCTTCATATAAATTGTACAGTTGTAGCATCAAGTGAGTCAAAGATAAGCTACTTCTATGATTAACTACCAATGGTGTGAGCTTACTTGCGACAGTTCAAGATAAACTTGGACACCAACAGTAACAAATGAGCTTATCTGACAAATATGCACTTTATCCGATATCTGACAAAGCTGGCAGTACTAACAATATATCCGATAAAGCTAACAGTATTAACTTTCTTGAGCCAGCAGTGTTAATGAAACATTTACAGGTTGGAAAAGGTCACAACAACTACCAAACTCATCTCTAAATCTGCATCTCTTTTATGGGGCTAAACACCAAATGTTTATTTTAGAGCAAGTTACTGCAGAATATTGGAGATATTCAAGTCTTGGTATTTTCCTAAGCCCGACATTTAAAAAATTCACAAAATTTTTTACATATATATTTACAGTAAAGGAGGGAACAAAATGTTTACTTACCAATCAATATACCTTGTTTCAGATCGCCATGAGCAATAAAGCTGCCTTTTTGTTCCTGTCAACAGCATTTTTGCATATTTAGCCGAAATCAATATTTTCATATTCACTATTATCCATACAAATTCATTGAATCCCAGTATCACATGATTATGGAATAAGGAGAAATAAGAAATCTTACCAAGTGAACCCTGATAAGACTAATTACATGCTTTCTAAGAGATATCAGTAGTAGAAACAATTGCTGTGTGTGCGTATGTATGCTTTGTGTATGCTTTGAGGTTTGTTTTGATTTAGGGTTTGTAGGTATTGTTTTGAGATACGTGATCTTTTAATGTTTTTTTAAATCCGGTATATACTCTAAAATATATCATAATCTATTCCTTAAATATAGCTTAACAATATTAAATTTTTAAGCATGACTTACTTTTTTTGTATTGTAAATCACAAAAAAATGTGTTGGTCTAGTGGTAATCAACTTTGTTGATGTTACCAACACCTTAAATTCACCCAAGTTCGAATCCTCTAGTGTCATTTTTTAAAATTTCGTATTTGAAAGTCAACATCCGAATTAATTTGGTCAAACATTGCTTACATGGCATGCTTAGGTGGAATAAGAGCATGATTACTCATCAATCAAGCGCTTATTCATCAATCATGCATTTGATGACGTCATACGCATCCTGTTATATATAATATGTAGATATATATATATATATATATATATATATATATATATATATATATAATATAT
This sequence comes from Artemisia tridentata subsp. tridentata, assembly GCA_021014915.2. NCBI lineage: Eukaryota > Viridiplantae > Streptophyta > Magnoliopsida > Asterales > Asteraceae > Artemisia > Artemisia tridentata. The sequence goes on along the minus strand of CP139507.1, from coordinate 322,227,820 downwards.
ATATATATATATATATTTCAAATTTAGGGCTATAGCTGGTTGTGTTTTCAATTACATATTTTTTCTCCATTTATTCTTAAGTCCACATTTAAAGATAAAGGTGATAAAGGGGTTTGGGATTACTAACTTTTCTGCTTATTTGCTTATGTACTTAACCTATTTGCTTAGAATCTGGTCAAGCACTTGAAAAGGTACATAACTTGCTAAAAAGGTTAGGCGAAAGTCAAAATTAATATAAAGAACTTAAAATGTTAATTTACGCCTTTTTAACATGGTTATTTTCTCAAATAGTTGTGTTATCTCAATGTTCGTAATTTTCTTTACCAAGCTGCACTTATGCTATCAATATTTCCATCAAGAGTTTCAGGTGAGCCACTGGGTGTAACACGATTGTTTGATGTTCTGTATGTTATTTTATCTTTACAAGAAACTTTTTTTTTTTTTTTTTTTTTTTTTTTTTTTTTTTTTTTTTTTTTTTTTTTTTTTATAATCCAAGTGGCTTTAAATGAACCCATATGTTGGGAATTAAATATTCAAGAAGTTTAATATCGGGTTCTACTCAAAGAAATACTCTAAGTATAATTCTGTTGCTAGAGCATTTGATTCTGCTGCTAGCGTTAACATTCTACTGCTGAATGATTCTGTTGCTAGTGTTATGATTCTGCTGCTGGTGAAGAACTTTCTGCTGCTGAGTGGATAAGTATGAAAAGATATTATGTGTATTAAAGTCAACAATATACGGTAGATAATATCTTACCCCATGTGATCAGTCATTATGTTATATTCTCAAAATAAATTGTAAACATAGATACATGTTGTATCTTAATGTCTGACACTCTCAAAGCAAGCGTTCGATAAGACTTGACAATATTTTAAAGATCTTTCTTGTGTTATAAAAGAAAGATCTTAGACTAGATATTAGTGTGACATAATAGTGTGTGAATTATTTTTAGTGCTTAAAAATAACTCTCAAGAACTTAGAACAAATATCAAAAGTCATAGAAAACATAAAATTCAAGGTCTTTGTAACCCAAGTGATATTGAAGACCACTCGTATTATCTTAAATAATATTGAATCGTTTGGGTGTGATAACATTGCATGTTCTTTGTTCTATATTCACAAGCATAACTGTTCCATTTCCATAACACAAATAACCTTCTAAGTGTGATTAAGTAAATTCCGCGTACTTGATCATATTAACTCAACTTATCACATACACAAAGCAACAAAGGTTTAACCACCTTATCAGTGTATCGATCACACACCCCTCAATTGGTATCAGAGACACAAGCTGATATAGTTGATTTAGAAGAAGAAGAAGAAGAAGAAATGGACGTTGAATCTATTCAGACCAATGTTGCTGCAAAAATACCCATGCTCAAACAGAATGAGTTTGAGATGTGGAGGCTGAGGATAGTGTAATATTTCCAAGTGCAAGACTATGCACTTTGGGAAATCATTGAAGATGGAAACTCTTACCAGCCTACAACCATTTCATCAACAGTGGACGGCAAAGTGGTGACATCTCTGCAGACAAAGCCAACATCTGCAGAAGATAGAATAAAGAAGAAAAATGACTTAAAGGAAAGAAGCATGCTGATGATGACCATTCCCAATGATCAACTTCTAAACTTCAGCAAGTTCAAAGATGCCAAGTCATTATTTGAAGCTATTATTGCCAGATATGGTGGAAATGAAGCCACCAAGAAAACCCACAAGACACTGCTCAAGCAGCAGTTTGAAAACTTCTCCTCTACATACAATGAATCTCTTGACCATATGTTTAATAGGCTTCAGAATATTGTGAGCCAACTTGCTATTCTTGGGGTTGAAATACCTCAAGAAGATTTGAACTCAAAATTTCTGAGAAGCTTACCAGAAGAGTGGGCTATGCATGTTGTTGTCTGGAAGAATAAGCCAGACCTTGATACAATGGAATTGATTGATTTGTATAGCAACTTTAAGATTGTGGAGCAAGATTTGAAGAAGAATGGAGGTACTAGTTCTAATACTGGGAACATGGCATTTATGTGAACTCCTAGTACCTCAAAATTAAGTGAAGAGGTGAAAGTTGTTGATGGTGTTGGTGCTGCTAGTTCATCAAGCAGTGCCATGGGTATTTTAGATGAAAAGACTTGTTGTGCATTTCTTACAAGTCGAAATGATGGTCCATGCTCACCTATGAAGACCTCCAAGAGATCAATGATGATGATCTGGAGGAAATGGACCTAAAATGGCAAATTTCTCTTCTTAGCATGAGAGCCAAGAAGTTCTATCAAAGGACGGGGAAGAAGCTCTTAATCAGCAACACTGATACTGCTGGTTTTGACAAGTCGAAGATAGAGTGCTATAACTGCCACATGATGGGGCACTTCTCAAGAGAATGTAGAAGGCCAAGGCAGCAGGATAGCAAGAACAAAGGTTTTGGAAGCACATCCAAAACTAGGGAGGTTTCTAACCCAAACTCAAAAGCTATGGAAGCTATTGATGGGCTAGGTTTTTATTGGAGTTTCATGGCTGATGAAGAAGAAGATTCTTCACAGATGGGACTCATGGCTTTTTCTACTACTAAGGTACAAACTCATAAAGCTTGTTCAAATGCTTGTACTGCTCTTAAAGAATTACAAACTTTAATCAAACATTATGATGAACAAAAGAAAGAGCTAAGCAAAACTCATCAAAACTACATTAATTATAAGTGTGGTTTAGAATCAACAGAAAAGCAGATCTTATACTACAAAGAAAATGAACTTGCTTTTTCTGATGACAAAGCTCTCCTAAGACAGGACATATTCTTTAAAGATGCTGAAATTAAGCTTTTAAGAGAGGCTTTTGATAGGGTCAAAAAGGAAAATGGAAACATTCACTTAACTACACAGACACTAGAACATGCTTCTAGAGGTGTGACCAACATGATAGAATGTCAAGTGATTAATAGAGCTAAGTCAGGAGTAGGATATAAGAGTGTCCCACCTCCATACAGAGGTATCCCTAAACCCCCAGGGATTGACCTAGAAAATTCAGGTATCCCTGAATTTCAACAACCTGAGCTACAATATGGTGTACAGCCAAAAACCAAGCTAGTTGTTGATGAACCTAAGAAAGTAAGTGAAAGTTTAAGTAAAACTTTACTTCCTGAGGACAAGGTGTCCTCTGATAGAAGATCAGATAGTGTAGTCATTGAAGACTGGGTATCTGAAGCAGGAACAAGGGTTCCTAAAGTGATCAAAAAGGATACTGTTAAGCCTAGATCAAACATTAAACATGTTAGGCAACCAGTTAAATATTGTGAACAATATAGATCCACTAGCAAGCCCAGAGGTAACCAAAGAAATTGGAATGGCCTCAAGTCTAACCAATTAGGTGATGACTTTTTCTTTTATAATAAAGCTTGTTACACATGTGGTAGTTTTGATCATCTTGCAGCTTTCTGTAACAAATGGGTATCTGGGTATGAAAACAATAGGGTGAATTTCAAAAGGCAAACTCCTCAAACTCACTTTCACTCTAAGTCTAAGAGAACAAAACCCAGAGCAGTTACCAAAACAGTTTCTGCTGCTAGACCATTCATGACTGTTAACCCAATACCAACAGTTAAATATGCAAAATCTTTTTGTACAAATGCATCAAAGACTGTTCAAAGGCCCATTAAAACAAAAGCAGTGGTCCAAAAACAAGTTTGGAAAATTAAGGGAACAATTACAAAGCTAGCAGTTTCTGCTGCTAAGCATGTAATTCATTCTGCTGCTAGGGAAAACAGGGCAAATGCTGTTAAGGCCTCAGCATGTTGGATTCTTAAATCCAATGTTGCATCAACTGTTCTTAAGAGATTAAATTTCATTGATGCAAGAGGCAGATCCAAGTCAGTAATGGCTTGGGTCCCCAAAAGAAACTAATACTTCTCATTTCTGGGCAGGAACATTCAATTGATAAACAAGATGATCAAGGATACTCAGATAGTGAATGTTCAAGGCACATGATAGGCAACAAGTCTTATCTCTCAGATTTTCAATCAATAGATGGAGGCTATGTTACCTTTGGAGGAGGTGTTGGTGGCAAAATTTCCGGTAAAGGTACAATCAAAACTGGAAATTTAGATTTTGAAGATGTGTACTATGTACAAGAGCTAAATTATAATCTTTTTAGTGTCTCACAAATGTGTGACAAAAAGAACAAAGTTCTTTTCTGTGACACTGAATGTCTTGTACTTTCTCCTGATTTTAAGATGCCTGATGAAAGTCAAGTGCTTCTTAAAATTCCTAGAAAGGGCAATATGTACAGTGTAGACATGAAGAACATTGTTCCTAAAAAGGATTTAACTTGTCTTGTTGCAAAGGCCACATTGGATGAATCAATGTTATGGCATAGGAGGCTTGGTCATATTAATTTCAAAACCATAAATCAGATTGTTAAGAATGGTTTGGTAAGAGGTTTACCTCAAAAACGATTTGAAAATGATCAAACATGCATTGCTTGTCTTAAAGGCAAACAACACAAAGCCACTTGTAAGCCCAAGCTTTTTAACTCTATCAATCAATCATTGTTTATGCTTCATATGGACTTGTTTGGTCCTACAAATGTTAGAAGTATGCAACATAAGAGATATTGTCTAGTTATTACTGATGACTATAGTAGATTTACATGGGTTTTCTTTTTAGCTACTAAGGATGAGACACCTAGCATCCTTAAGACTTTCATTACAGAGATAGAAAACCTAGTAGACAAAAGAGTAAAAGTCATTAGATGTGATAATGGGACAGAGTTCAAAAATAGAGTTATGGATGAATTCTGCAAAAAGAAATGTATTAGGAGAGAGTTTAGTGTTGCTAGAACTCCACAACAGAATGGAGTTGCTGAAAGGAAAAATAGAACACTAATAGAAGCTGCTAGAACTATGTTAGCTGATTCTAAGCTACCTATAACTTTTTGGGCTGAAGCAGTCAACACTGCTTGCTATGTTCAAAATAGAGTTTTAGTTGTACAACCTCACAATAAGACATCTTATGAGCTTTTTAGAGGTAGAACTCCTGCAATAGGACTTCTTAGACCTTTTGGATGTCATGTGACTATTCTCAATACCTTAGACCATCTTGGAAAATTTGATGGCAAAGCAGATGAAGGTTTCTTAGTTGGATATTCTCTCAATAGTAAAGCATTTAGAGTATACAACTTAAGAACTAAGAAAGTAGAAGAAAACCTACATGTGGAATTTTTAGAGCATAAATCCAATGTAGTAGGTGAAGGTCCTAATTGGCTATTTGATCTAGAGTCATTAACCCATTCTATGAATTATGTGCCTGTTGTTGCAGAAACTAATGACTTTTCAGGTTCACAAATAACAAATGAGGCAGGGTTAGACAAAAAGACAAATCAAGATCATATATGGATGCCAATAAGTACTAGTGTGGCTTCAACTTCAACAAATGATGAATCTTCTTCTGATAAAGCTAAAGAAGATGTTGAAAGTGAACACAAGGAAGATGGAACAAAGGAACAACAAAATGTTTCTGCTGATGATAGTGCTGCTGAGACAGAGCATTCTACTGCTAGGCTTAATTTTTCTGTTTCTAGGCCAAATGATTCTGCTGCTGGCCCTTCAGACTCAAATGAAGCAGATTTCTCAGATAATGAGGTGGATTTGAGCAATATCACACCTAACTATCAAGTTCCTTCAACCCCACACACAAGGATTCACAAAGTCCTCTCCCTAGAAAATGTGATTAGAGATGTACAATCAGGTGTGAAGACAAGACAACAACTGATGTCTTCAGACCAACAAGGGCTTCTTGATGCCCTTTATGCTTTAAAGCAGCATGAGTTTTTAAACTCTTTCTTGTTTGTATGTTTTCTCTCACAAGATGAACCAAAGAACATTCTGAAAGCCTTAGATGATTCAAGCTGGGTAGAGGCTATGCAAGAGGAGCTTTTTCAGTTCAAGATTCAGAAGGTTTGGGTGCTAGTTGATTTACCTAAGGATGCAAAGGTAATTGGCACTAGATGGGTTTTCAAGAATAAAAGGGATGAAAGGGGAATAGTGATTAGAAATAAGGCTAGATTAGTAGCCCAAGGGTACACACAATAAGAAGGGATAGACTATGATGAGGTTTTTGCTCCAGTAGCAAGACTTGAGGCAATTAGGCTTTTCTTAGCTTATGCTTCATTTTTAGGCTTCACTGTTTATCAAATGGATGTCAAGAGTGCATTTTTATATGGTACTATTGAAGAATATGTGTATGTCTCACAACCTCCAGGGTTCATTGATCCTGACCATCCAGACAAAGTGTACAGAGTTGTTAAGGCTCTTTATGGCCTTCATCAGGCACCTAGAGCTTGGTATGAAACACTGGCTTCCTATTTAAAATAAAATGGATTTCAAAGAGGAAAGATTGATCAGACACTTTTCATCAAATAGCACAAGAAGGATCTTCTGTTAGTGCAGGTGTATGTGGATGACATTATCTTTGGATCTACAAGGAAGGAGATGTGTTTGGAGTTCGAGAAGCTTATGCATGATAAGTTTCAGATGAGTTTCATGGGGGAACTTACATTCTTTTTGGGTTTGTAAGTTAAACAGTCATATGAAGGCATATTTATTATTCAAGATAAATATGTTGCTGAGATACTAAGGAAGTTCAACTTTGCTGATTCAAAAATGGCAAGCACACCAATGGACTCTGAGAAACCACTTCCTAAAGACTTGGATGGAGAAAATGTAGATGTACACACTTACAGATCTATGATAGGCTCTTTGATGTATCTCACATCATCAAGACCTGACATCATGTTCTCTGTTTGTACTTGTGCAAGATTTCAAGTAACTCCAAAGGTTTCTCATTTAACAGCAGACAAGAGAATTTTTAGATATCTCAAGGGTCAACCAAGGTTGGTTCTATGGTATTCTAGAGAGTCACCATTTGACTTGGTAGCATTTTCGGATAGTGATTATGCTGGTGCTAGCTTGGACAGAAAGTCAACAACTGGAGGATGTCAATTCCTTGGGTGTAGACTTATCTCATGGCAGTGTAAGAAGCAAACAACTATGGCTACTTCAACAACTGAAGCTGAATATGTAGCTGCTGCAAGTTGCTGTGCTCAAGTCTTATGGCTTCAAAACCAACTTCTTGACTATGGGTACAATTTCATGAACACTGTTATTCATATTGATAATAGTAGTAGTATTTGCATAATTAAAAATCCAGTGCAACATTCTAAAACAAAACACATTGAAATTAGACATCACTTTATAAGAGACTGCAATGAGAAAAGATTAATTCAAGTTCTTAAAATTGCTTCAGAATACAACTTTGCAGATCTGCTAACAAAAGCTTTTGATGTTGGAAGGTTTCAGTACTTGGTAGCAAGTATTGGAATGCTTAATCCTCAATGATTTTAAAACTTTGTGTTTTTGTAAATAAATTTTTGTTTGTGCTGCTGGCTTTAAAAGATACTATTGCTATTACAAAAGTTTGTGCTGCTAGTACAAATTTAAATTGTGTTATTCATACAGTTAGTCCTATGATTATTCTAATACAAGACAAGTACTTTGTACATTGTTCTTTTGGTTTTAGACTAACAATTTCAGGTATGAACATGTGAACACACAGGATGTTTCAAGTGAAATGGAAGCAACAGAATGATAATATCAGTTGCTATAATAATAGGTTCATGATAGAAAAAGTTTAGGAATTTCAAACCTCCTTAAAACTTCTTTCTTGAAGCTTGATTAAGATGTTTCACATTGAATTGATGTCTTAGTTGATCAGAAAGTAACTGATGCAACTCACTTTCTATCATTTTATACTTTTAAAGTATAATGAGCAAGTCTAAGGACATCTGATAGAAAGAACAACTAGTAAAAGTGAATCTAACACTTGTGTTAGAGGCAACAATTACTATGAGCTGGAAACCCTGTCAAGAAAGCCTTTTGAATAGGTTTATCTTTACACAGGCAGTTATTTATAACTGAAAACATTGGTTCTCACACAACCAGAGGTTGCTTTAAACTGAAATTTTGATAAAATGTCTGTTATACACTTAATCCCTTCAAAATAGTTGAAAGCAGTATGGTTTTTCATAATAAAATCAAGTACATACTGCTAAGGCAAAAGTTTCTTAAAAGGATTTTCAAAGAGACTCACAAAAACCATCAAATGATGGACCATGAGTCAAATACCCCATGAATCACCTCTTATAGGAGTTAACACACCTAGAAGTGATGAGGGCAGCAAATTAAACTCTAAAGGAATTGATGGCTACATGTACAACATTGTCTAATAACATGTTCTGATGAATAGCTCAGATGATGGAGAGAAATATTTTGGTACCTAGTGAGAGATCTTCCAAACAGGGGAGGATAAAATGTTATTTGCATCTTAGGGGAGGTAATATCTCAAGAGAGGAAATAAAGCTCAAAGAAGGAAGATTAACCAATGAAAGGGAGGAAAAGACAAGAGCATACAAGATGATGACATGGAGGTTGAAAATGACAAGAACAGAGCTTATTCTGGAGTATTATATATATTCAGAAGGGATGAAGCATTCCAAAGGAGAAAGTTCTATCTAGGTCAAACAAAGAAAAGTTTCAATTTCAGTTCACCACGTTTGTTCATCACTTGCAAAGGCATGCTGATAGATGATTTCACTTGTTGAAACAAGCATCCAAGATACACAGCATCATTGCCTCTTATAATTCCTCCATCCAAGGAAATTGCACCATCTTTTAGGTCAATGTTTGAAGACTGAAGATGTGTATTGATATTGTTAAAGTCAAAGAACAGAAAGCAGATGAGTTACTGAGAAAGATATTTAATCTTGAAGAACAGAAGTGTTTGAAAGATCTTCACAATCCATAATTTAATTCAGAAACATGTTGAAAAGGATTCACATGTTTAGGGGAGTATTGTTGGGAATTAAATATTCAAGAAGTTTAATATCGGGTTCTACTCAAAGAAATACTCTAAGTATGATTCTGCTGCTAGAGCATTTGATTCTGCTGCTAGCGTTAACATTCTACTGCTGAATGATTCTGCTGCTAGTGTTATGATTCTGCTGCTGGTGAAGAACTTTCTGCTGCTGAGTGGATAAGTATGAAAAGATATTATGTGTATTAAAGTCAACAATATACGGTAGATAATATCTTACCCCATGTGATCAGTCATTATGTTATATTCTCAGAACAAGTTGTAAACATAGATACATGTTGTATCTTAATGTCTGACACTCTCAAAGCAAGCGTTCGATAAGACTTGACAATATTATAAAGATCTTTCTTGTGTTATAAAAGAAAGATCTTAGACTAGATATTAGTGTGACATAATAGTGTGTGAATTATTTTTAGTGCTTAAAAATAACTCTCAAGAACTTAGAACAAATATCAAAAGTCATAGAAAACATAAGATTCAAGGTCTTTGTAACCCTAGTGATATTGAAGACCACTCATATTATCTTGAATAATATTGAATCGTTTGGTATGATAACATTGCATGTTCTTTGTTCTATATTCACAAGCATAACTGTTCCATTTCCATAACACAAATAACCTTCTAAGTGTGATTAAGCAAATTCTGAGTACTTGATCATATTAACTCAACTTATCACATACACAAAGCAACAAAGGTTTAACCACCTTATCAGTGTATCGATCACCCCCTCACCATACTTAGAAGTACCTTAGCCTTTAGCTTTTAATATAATTAATCTTGAAAGTGAAAAAATATCATGGGAATGTAAGTAGTTAACATCAACGCTACACACATGATCCACGTACTCTAAGTCTGGCCCAATTTATACTTGGATAAGTTGGTGAAAGTAGTTAGTTTTACTCCTATTCGTTGAAGTCTTCACAATGGACTCATGCTGGTAAAAATGTCTTACTATCTTTTAATACTTAAAATACCTTCCCTTATAACATAGGAGAAGCCATAACTGAACAAGCAGATCATTTGGTAATTGAACTTGATACCTTGACATTGTTCTCAAAGTTTGATATATTGACCTACATATTTCTTACGCACTTGAATGACACTTCAGTTTATTACAGAAAACTGCACATTACTATGGTTAGTATAATTTCTTATCCATAAGTTATTGACTTGCACTATAGAAACTTTAGAATGTATAATTAATGGAAACCCAAATACTCTAACTGTTATGCAAAACATGTAAACGTTGTTGTTAATGTTACTTATCCATTTTGGTTACTTGATAGGGATGAGGCAACCGCACAGAGTTTGTTGTAATTAACTATAGCAAAAAACTGAATTTGCGACAACAAAAAAAGAATACTATGCAAATGCATTGACTGCAGCTAATGAAGCTGAAGCTTTAGCATATGCACAACCTAATTGTGAATCCAAAAGTGAAGGAACAAGTTGCCTACAAGAGGCTGAGGAATGTGAATTAACCAAACAAGGTGTTCAATAAGAAAAGGCCACGGCCACATGTTAGAGAAAAAAAGTAAAGTAAAGTAACTACCAATACCGTCTTTCAGGGTTATGGTTCCCAATACCATCTTCCATGGTGTATGGGGGAGGTTGAGACGTAGACAACCTTACCCCTACCTATTAGACCCGTATCCTGGTTACGAGTAGGCCCCACCCTAGATGGAATATGCTAAGGACTTTATGTGATTGGTTGGTCAACAAAGTTACGTGGAAAGTCAAACCCGATAGTCAAGTGATTGTCAAAATATGTGTTATAAAGTTATGGGAAGTATTAAGTGCCTCAAATAGATAGGAAATGGACTTCAAGGGCTTAAGTTGTCATAAGTCAAATATGTTATAAGTTGGTTGTGGCCAAAGTAGGAAAAAGGGGACTTAAGGGACTATTTATGCCATCTTGCCAAAGATGCAATCTAGCTAGATAAATCCAGGACATTCTAGACATTCTACCATTATTTAGAGAGAGAGTTGGAAGCCGGTTCTTGGAGGAGAAAAAGAAGAGGGAAAATGCAAGTATTGATGATCAAGTGTAGAGGTTAAGTCCAAGATCAAGAATTCAACCCTAGTGATGATCCTTGTGCAAGTAAGTAACTTCAATCATGTTGAATTGATGATTTATGAATTAGGGTTTATGCACCTAATTTGGAGAAAATGGGTAAATGATGGTTTCAAGATAATTAATGGGTTATAGTGATTATGAGATAAGTTTGTGTGGGTTAGTTAGTAAGTAAAAGGGTGTTCATCATATGATCAAATATGATCATATGATGACCAAGTATGAAAAAGGTATGTTAGTAGTTATAGATATTTGATTATGTGTTGTTAAGTATTTATGTATGATGATTATGAAGTAGGAAAAATGTTGGTAATGATGTGATGATGGTGACTAGTGAGGATGATGATGATGATGGTGGTGAAATAATGATGTGATAGTTAGCTTGGATTGAAGGTAAGTAACTCTCCCTAAAACATGTTTTATATGTGTATTTATCATGTATGTATTATGGTTGTATAAGAATATAGGAGTTGGATCTAGAATGGTTGTAAGCTAAGGATGGATGGCTAGTGATCTTGACTATGGGTATGTTAGCTTGTTGGATTTGGACTAGTTAAGGTATGTTGTTGATTATGGTTGTGATGAAGGGATGTAATTATGTTATGAAGTTGTGTATGATATTAGTGGTATGGCGTAGCTAGAGGATTTTATGTGATTATGATGCTTATGTGGATATATGTGTATGAGATATGTTTTATGTCGGGTTACTTACTAAGCGTAAGCTTATTCTTTTAGTTGTCAATGTTTTTGTAGGTTTATGTGCGGCGGAATGGAAGTACTTGGATTATAGCCTAAGGATTTGGAAGCGGATTGATAGAAAGATTGCAATTAGGAGCTTAGTATAGAATACCGAGCTCAAGTGTCAAGGTTGTACCCCTGAGAGTCTTTTATTGATTTATAAAGTAAAGTCGGGTGTCAATATGTATGTCGAAGAAGTCATAACGATTTGGGAGTCTAACGATGAGTCAAAGTGTGTTTTAAGCGTTTATGAGTAAAGTTAAAGGGGCGTTTGGTTTAGTTGTAAATATACCCATTTTGGGTAGTAAACGGGTCAAGTGTCGTTGGAACATGTTTGATATGTTAAGTTATTGATGTTGGTCAAGTTTGGTGTAAAACGGAAGTCGTATGGGTTGTTTGTAGTGAAAATGGGTCAAAACGGGTTATTTGCATAACCCGTCTCATTTGTAAAGTACCCTTTCGGGAAGTCGTTCGGTAAATTTTTTTGTATGAAAATGAGCCCATTGATATACTAAGTAAATCTGGAAAGTTTGTTCGATAACGAGTTCGGGAGGTCGGGTTTTCAAGACGGGGTTTTGAAAATGATTACGGGCGAACAGCAGGTCTGAACCCGCGCGGTTCAGACTGGTTTTGGGCCCTGAACCGGCGGTTCAGACCGGTTTTGGGCCTGAACCGGCGGCTGGGAAATCTAAGCCAGCGGTTCAGATTTTTTGACAGATTCTGGTAAACTTTGAAAAATCATATCTTTTAAACCGTAAGTCGTCACGGGTCGTGCCACCCGTCATTTTGAAGGTAATTGAGTATACTTTCCTTTAAAAATAGTTTCAAGGGCTGAATGTATATAGATTTTTGTCAGTTGTCAAAAGAGTGACCGGATGTCCATAAAAGTCAAGCGTTTTTGCGTAAAAAGTTTTAATTTTTGGTCTTAGCGGGCACGGGGTGTAAAAACTTGGTATCAGAGCTTCGGTTTAAGTGAATTAGGTTTTCTTTAGGATTGCCTAGACTTAAACCACTCGTAGACGCGTTGTATATAAGTTAATGTCATGCGACTAGTAGGTTCTTTTGAGGTACAACATAGAAGTGCTAATAGTAATAATGAGATTAGATGATAGATAAGTTGTAATGTGAATGTTGTCATGTGGATGTAGTGAAATATAGTAGTAATGAATTAGACGCGAAAAATAGATGCCTTAGGTGTGCGATGTGAAAGTGCTTATAGCAATAATGGGGTTAGGCTTTGGTCGGATATAATGTGAATATTGAGAATGTGGACTTACTAATGGTAGAATTAATGAGTTAAACTCGAGTCATTGATTGTCTAAGTTATGAGGTGGAATACGTGATATGTTGTATGAGCGTAAGGTGTTAGGAGTTGTTCATGTTTATAGTATTGGTGTGAACGTAATGTAAGTCCATGGCGGACTAGACGTGCTTAAATGATAGATTACCGTACACTCGGATATTGTCGGTGATTATTATATGATTATGTAATTGTGTGTTATGGTAGTTTAGCAAAGGCGAATGGATGTAATAAGTTGTGTAGTGGTTTGTAGAAATGTGACTAATAATGAAAGTGCATGGCTTGTGTGATAGTGATGACCAAAGCATGGTCTTATGAGTAATTATATTTGGTGTGATGATCATTAATGGGGTATTAGAGATGGGTTAGCGGAAAGTCAAAGTATTAGGAGCATAATTATGAACGTGTGGTAATGTTGAATGTGTGTTATAGCATAGTGTGGTGAAGAAATGACATAAATTTATACATAATAAGTCCGTGATGAACTTGGTAAATTTACAAAATGAGAAAAGGCATAGTGATTGGGTAAATGATGAAATAGAACGAAATTTCCTAAGTGCTAATAGCTATAATGAGATGAGCATGTATGAGGTTAAGGTATTGCCATGAAATAATTATATTACGGCTAAGGCCATTAGCGGTAATTATTAATAATGAATGAATGTGTTATAGTTGACGATCTATGTAAGGCCTATATGTAAAGGAAGCGAGTGAGACTAAAAGAGTAATGGTAAAGATGCGGAATTAGTTAACGGGGATTAAATAATGTAAGTTGTGGTAAGACGTGTAAACACATAGAAGTGTGTAATTATAATAAGCAAGCTCATATGCTCTATGTGCTTGCGTTCACTAAAATATATGAATGTAATGATGTATGTGAGGTGCTTATGACTTGGATCCATTGCTAAGGTGATAAAGGGTGAATGTTAATGATCCTTCGGGATGAATGTTAAAGGTGGTATCCTTCAGGATGACCAAGTAAATGAATGATAAGGAATCTTTCGGGATGAATGTTAAAGATCCCTCGGGATGAAAACGTATTGCCTTCATCGACAAATGGGGTTGCCTACATCCTTGGCAATAAAAATATCCCCATAATGAATGTGTTAATGATATGGATCCAAGTCTAAAAAGGAAATATGAAGTATAAACATGATGGAATAATAAAAGTTAAATTGGGAAATAGGAGTAGTAGTGTTGTGTCGGGAATACATAACCATGAGTTTATATTTCTTGATTTACATCGATTGGGACGCCTCTCCATGTAAATAAGGAAGTATAAATGAGTGGGCTTGTGTGTTGCCGACACGGCACGAGTAGGGTTAGAGAAGTAGGAAGCGGAAGTTTTGAATTAGTTAGAAAATTATAAAGACTAAGATAGGAGGGTTAGAATTAGACCATGGCTTTTAGTTAAGACTTAGGAGAAACCTTGATGAGATGAAGAAATTGTAATGATGATATGATGTGCCTTGCGGCGTAGTACAAAATATGATGAATGAAAATAATAGAATGTGCACGTATTGGTCGAGTGTAATTATGTAAAGTCAAATAGTACGAGTTTCTTAAGTATCAAGTAGTCAAAGAATGAGAGTAGAGGATAAAGCAAGTGAGATGGTGATGTAACGGTAATATGGCGGATTAGAATGATGATTACTTGTAATAAGTATGTCATGTATTATGTAAAATCTAAGCAAGAGTTGTATGATATAGAAGTAAACGGGAAGTAATGGGGGTTAAGGATATGTGATATGTTATAGTATGCATAGAGTTGCAAGATCACTTAGATCGTTGCACTAAATAAACTAGGAATTAAGGTGCTAGGAATGAGATGAGTTATGAGAGAAAGTGTAGGTTAGTAATGAATGATAGATTTCGGGGACGAAATCTAAATAAGGGGGTAGAATTGTTAGACCCGTATCCCGGTTACGAGTAGGCCCCACCCTAGATGGAATATGCTAAGGACTTTATGTGATTGGTTGGTCAACAAAGTTACGTGGAAAGTCAAACCCGATAGTCAAGTGATAGTCAAAATATGTGTTATAAAGTTATGGGAAGTATTGGGTGCCTCAAATAGATAGGAAATGGACTTCAAGGGCTTAAGTTGTCATAAGTCAAATATGTTATAAGTTGGTTGTGGCCAAAGTAGGAAAAAGGGGACTTAAGGGACTATTTATGCCATCTTGCCAAAGATGCAATCTAGCTAGATAAATCCAGGACATTCTAGACATTCTACCATTATTTAGAGAGAGAGTTGGAAGCCGGTTCTTGGAGGAGAAAAAGAAGAGGGAAAAATGCAAGTATTGATGATCAAGTGTAGAGGTTAAGTCCAAGATCAAGAATTCAACCCTAGTGATGATCCTTGTGCAAGTAAGTAACTTCAATCATGTTGAATTGATGATTTATGAATTAGGGTTTATGTACCTAATTTGGGGAAAATGGGTAAATGATGGTTTCAAGATAATTAATGGGTTATAGTGATTATGAGGTAAGTTTGTGTGGGTTAGTTAGTAAGTAAAAGGGTGTTCATCATATGATCAAATATGATCATATGATGACCAAGTATGAAAAAGGTATGTTAGTAGTTATAGATATTTGATTATGTGTTGTTAAGTATTTGTGTATGATGATTATGAAGTAGGAAAAATGATGGTGATGATGTGATGATGGTGACTAGTGAGGATGATGATGATGGTGGTGAAATAATGATGTGATAGTTAGCTTGGATTGAAGGTAAGTAACTCTCCCTAAAACATGTATTATATGTGTATTTATCACATATGTATTGTGATTGTATAAGAATATAAGATTTGGATCTAGAATGGTTGTAAGCTAAGGATGGATGGCTAGTGATCTTGACTATGGGTATGTTAGCTTGTTGGATTTGGACTAGTTAAGGTATGTTGTTGATTATGGTTGTGATGAAGGGATGTAATTATGTTATGAAGTTGTGTATAATATGAATGGTATGGCGTAGCTAGAGGCTTTTATGTGATTATGATGCTTATGTGGATATATGTGTATGAGATATATTTTATGTCGGGTTACTTACTAAGCGTAAGCTTATTCTTTTAGTTGTCAATGTTTTTGTAGGTTTATGTGCGGCGGAATGGAAGTACTTGGACTATAGCCTAAGGATTTGAAAGCGGATTGATAGAAAGATTGCAATTAGGAGCTTAGTATAGAATACCGAGCTCAAGTGTCAAGGTTGTACCCCCGAGAGTCTTTTATTGATTTATAAAGTAAAGTCGGGTGTCAATATGTATGTCGAAGAAGTCATAATGATTTGGGAGTCTAACGATGAGTCAAAGTGTGTTTTAAGCGTTTATGAGTAAAATTAAAGGGGCGTTTGGTTTAGTTGTAAATATACCCATTTTGGGTAGTAAACGGGTCAAGTGTCGTTGGAACATGTTTGATATGTTAAGTTATTGATGTTGGTCAAGTTTGGTGTAAAACGGAAGTCATATGGGTTGTTTGTAGTAAAAATGGGTCCAAACGGGTTATTTGCATAACCCGTCTCATTTGTAAAGTACCCTTTCGGGAAGTCGTTCGGTAAATGTTTTTGCATGAAAATGAGCCCATTGATATACTAAGTAAATCTGGAAAGTTTGGTTCGATAACGAGTTCGGGAGGTCGGGTTTCCAAGACGGGATTTTGAAAATGATTACGGGCGTACAGCAGGTCTGAACCGCCGTGGTTCAGACCTGAACCGGCGGTTCAGACCGGTTTTGGGCCCTGAACCGGCGGCTGGGAAATCTCAGCCGCGGTTCAGATTTTTCGACAAATTTTGGTAAACTTTGAAAAATCATATCTTTTAAACCGTAAGTCGTCACGGGTCGTGCCACCCGTCATTTTGAAGGTAATTGAGTCTAATTTCGTTTAAAAATAGTCTAACGGGCTGAATGTATATAGATTTTTGTCAGTTGTCAAAAGAGTGACCGGATGTCCATAAAAGTCAAGCGTTTTTGCTTAAAAAGTTTTAATTTTTGGTCTAAGCAGGCACGGGGTGTAACACTACCTAAGGTAGAGAGGGTGCTTCCGGTTCTACCAAAGGTAGAAAAGGACCTCCGGCCTTGCAAGGGGTGACGATCGAACCCTTGACCTCTGTCACCAGATGTAACACCCCAACCCGACAAGGGTAAAGATGTCATAATAATGGTTTCATATGAGATCAAAACAAAGCATACATCAATAGTAATACAAGGATACAAAAGTAATACTGAATATACAAGGCTACAAAGGGAACAAAAGCTAAATACTAAGTCTGCAAATGCAAATCCTTCTACTAGTCTCTACTTTAGAATATCTATCAAGGTCTTCTAAGTCCAAAAGTCTCTTCACTCATACCCGGCTTCCAACTAAAACCTGCGGCAGGAAAAGAAATGTGGCTGAGCTTAAAAAGCCCAGTGAACAGATATATATATATATATACGAAAACGAAAGCAAAAGAAAATGAACATGTATAGTTTGGTGCATTGGGTTTACAATGGTATAGTCAAAGAGTACAGAGTAAGAAAGGGTCAGAAATCCACCACGAGCCCGAACACAAATATAGTAACCCTGTAAGTAATCTAGAAGGGATATCTCTCAAATAACCAGATAATATGAGGGGTGTCCTCATGTATCAAATTGGAGTGATCAGCTCCTGAACAATATGTGAAAGACGTGGATTGCACCCATGCATCAGTCACCGAACAATATAATATAATATCAAATCATGTTAAATCCACTAATACGAACACGAACCTAGGATGCATCCATACGCCCCCCGAACAATATACTGGCCATAATAAATGTAGTGTGCACATAATAATCAAAATGGGGACGGTGTGGAACATCACTCGACCACACTGGAGTCATGCCATTGGTGCATCAATGACACGGCCATGTTACCTTCATGGCTAGGAAACGAACTTGGCTCGGGTATCAAACTGAAGGGTCAAAGGTCCAAATCAAAGCAAAGGTTCAAATGGTCTAAGTCATCGAATCATGGTCAAAGTCCCAATATCAAAGAAAAGGTTCAAATAGTCTAAGTCATCATCGGAGGTTCAAAATCAAATGGTTCATTTAAAGTAATCTTTATCAAATGATTTTCATAAAAATGATCTTTAATAACGGTTTTCACAAAAGTAGTCTTTAAAAGTAGTTTTCATAAAAGCTTAGCCCAATTCCAATTAAAAGTGGTAGCGCATATTTCATAAACATCATTTTAAAAATAGTTTTTCCTCAAAACATTTCCAAGATATAATTAAAAAGGTTTTCACATCTAGTTACCAAAATCAAATGAACCCTCGAAGTATCAAGTGAGTCGAATACTAATATCCCAAGGTAACGAACGAATATCAAATGGATCATTATAGAGGCTCAAAGCAAAAGGGTCATATCGAACATCAAAGTCAAAATGAATCAAACAAACGAACCAAAGTGTAAGGGAACGTAGCAATGGCTTAGGGAATCTTAAACGAATCAAGATCAATGAGTCATGAGAGGGAAAACACCCTTACTGAAAAAGGGTAGAATATCTGTACCTTATACCGCACGTGCAAACATATCTAGAAATATAAAGATCGGAAACAACTCCATCTTCAGCGAATCTACACGAACACATGGTCGTCTTATTATTAATATCTTCTTCAAATCAGATTTTTCATTTTAGTCGGCTTTCCATTTTTAAAAACTTTCCATTTATAGCAGATTCCCAAAATTATCAAGTTTTCATTTTTAGAAAGTTTCCTTATTTAGTAAGTTTCCAAAAATAGCAAATTTCCATAATTAGACAAATTCCACAAAGTAATTAGGTTAAGTCATCAATTAATTATTATTATGGAAATAGGGTTCGTTTTAGCAAGTTATAGTAGCTTAGGGTTAAACTTGACAACTTTCCATATTTTAGGGTTTTAAATGCAAATATGTCAAAGATATGGTCTAAAGTGCAAATATTACAAGTTATTCATTTTAATCCATAAGTTTCCCATAATTACAAATCCAATCCTTCAATTTAACAATTTTACAAGTTAAACCCTTTAGTTAAATAAATTACAAATTAAACCTTATAATTAATTAAGTTACAAATTAATCCTCATAATATTCATAATTACACATTAAGCCTTCAATTATTCAAAATTACACATCACACCCCTTATTTCAATAATTATACGAAATACCCTTCATTTACAATATTTACGAAACAAGTCCCTCTATTTTAAATATTTTCAATTCGGTTTTAATAATTAAACAAGTTACCATTTAAACCTTTTAATTACAAAATTTACATATAATACCCCTATATCATAATTTTTACGATTCAACCCTGTTCCCAAGTATCTTACAAAAATAATCCACAAGTTTATAAAATTACAAAACACACCCAAAACCTTTTTATTTCCAATCGGTATAATATAAAAATGCATAAGCCTTAACTCTAAAATTTTCCAATCATTACCAATCATTGAATTAACCTTAAAACACATTTAATATACCAGATCCATCACCAAAAACCCTAACCCTAGTTCATACGATTTATATTTTATTTTAAACCCTTTTTCTTTAAAATCCGATTACAAGAAAAACTCACCAAGCAAGATTTAGGCTTCGATAATTTCAAGTATCATTTTTCTAGTGTTATATAGCACGAATAGGACCTGAAAAAAATAGTCTTGAAGGACACAAAAATAGTAATAGCCGATTCATGATTTATTTGGTTTTTAGGGTTTAAAATCGTATTTTAATTCAAACGACTTGAGTAGCATGCATGGGTCGTGATAACCATTTTATATAGATCATATATGATGTAAAAAGAGTCACAAAAATACCAGATAGTTTTTAGAATGATCGAATGAGGTGTAGAGAGTTAATACCTCTCGGCAAGAATATAACTCGAACAAAAATCAAAACCAAATGAACCAAGCCTCCAATATTCGAACTCCTATTTTTCTAGCCTCCTTTGAACTCCAAAGTACCCAATAAAAATGCCAAGAAGTCATGGAAAATTGTGGTGGCCGAATGGGGGTTTTTAGTTTTTTTTTAGGTTTAAAGAATGAATAAAAAGGGAAATAATATAAAACCATGTGATTGAATGGAGAGAGGGCATGGATTTCGGCCCAAGGTGATGTGATAAGATCAATTTCTGATTCGTGATTGATTTCCCTTTAATTGTGATACTTATCTCTTTATTTTATACATTTTAATTATTTAACAAGTAAATAAACATATATAAATATGTATTTTCGGTCCAAAATATTTTAAGTGATGTGACAAGTATTTTTAGGACATTTAGGATGTTAAAATGTTCATGCAAAAATTATCATACTTCATATGTTGCTCATTTCCAAGGGTTTGGGATTGATGTTTTATTTAAATATTATTTGGTAATTTTGCATATTTTGAAATTTTGGGTATTACACCAGAGGCTAGGGTGTTAACCACTTGATCCAACCTTGCTTTTTTTGGCCACATGTTAGAGAGGTATAGTGAATAATTTTCTACTTTTGAAAGCACCTAATCTCACAAGTTTGCACACATGAGTTAGTCAACGGGTCAAAATATACAAATTTTTGTGGATTGGTATAAGTTGGGTTGGCCTAAACCGTTATTATCTTTAAAAAAATGGATGTTTTTTACCAACAGATTGTTAGATAAACTATGTATACATATATTATTAGTCACAACCTCTTTTTACTTATACTTTTTTTGTTCTTTTAAACTTATTAGATGTTCGAGGAATGGACATTGGCTAATCACTTCATTAACGCTCACTACATACATTTGCTTGTGAAGATCAACAAATTTAGAGATGACGATCCATGGACGTTTATTATATTAATAGTTACAAACACAATTGTTTTTGGGATCGTTGATTTATTACTTATTATTCCTTTAAAAAAATAATGGAACATGTTTACGTCCGCTATTCTTTATTACTTTATTCACACACTCAACTTCTAAATGAATAATTTCTTTAAAAACCCCGTGAATCCACGGGTCTATAAGCTAGTTATATATATTCTGACGATTAAATGCATTTATGTTATATGTTTTTCGTGAGAATAAACTTATTGATGACTTTGCTAAAAAAAACTTCATGGTGATTGATGATTAAGACTTTGTAATTAGTAATTGTATTATGTGTATTATGACTTTGTAACATTGGTGTCAAATAACTCTCATGTTATATAACTTTTCCATTAATATAGAAAATATCAATTACAATAAGATGGCGGGCAAACGGGCAACAAGTTGCGCCACAGCCCCCTTTTGGATAGCAAACCCAATCCTACTAAAGATGAAATTTTGTGTCTTAGGGGTCAAAATATTACTTTGCACAACCCGTTGAACCCTAGTAAAAAACTCCCCTGCCTCAGGAGCTAGGAAACGAAATGTATCAAAAGCAAAAGGGATAAACACGTGTTGATTTTCTAAACAAACCTTCTCGTGTTTAGCAACTTTGCTCGATTCTGCTTTCAACGCCGCTTGTCCCGCAACAAACCCATTGTCCCTAAGCCCAACAAGAGGGGACACCCCAGTAAGATCCACACAAGCATGTTTCCCCCCGGCCCACCCAAACACAAGTATATCAGCCGGCCGAAAAGTAGACCTCCCTTCAAGCAGATCCGTTAGAAAGTTCACGGGGGCCACCTTTTTAGAAGAAATTCCTGCTCGTTTAAGAACATCATATAGAACATCCCTAACCAAATCATGCCTATATTTGAAACTAGGTAACTCCTTACAATGGACTGCATGATCGCCAAAAGAATCCAAACAAACCTTGTGGCAGACTGGGCAAGGTTCATCAACCGAAAAAAGAGGGATCATTAGCCGGTACTTAAGGATAGTCCGGTACTCTAGAGCCGACATATGTTGGCCTAGTCCTTCAATGGGGATAACCATCAAGAAATTCTGAGCATGAGGAGCTCGGAGACATTCAAACACTGCTTTTTGTCGAGGGGATAAATCAAACTTCACTCCCAAGCTTTGGACGATTCCACTAAATAAGCCACGCGCCAAAACATTCTGGGCTTTAAGGGGGCGGTGTCCTTGTTAGAGAAACCGCTAAGATCGAAATCAGGGAGGGACATGCGCAAGCGATCCATTGCATACCCATAATCAGAGTCAACCCCATCAATACCACATCCCCGAAGAATGTGGTCCTACAAACTCCAAGATTGCGCCCTCGAGGCCACAAAAGCATAAGTAGATACATCCTCTGCCGAACATAGACCCAACCCACCAAACCGAGTCGGAAGGGATGCTAGCCTCCATTGAAAATCCCCCAAAAAAGGGCCCCCGCAAACAACAATAACCTCTATCGCCTTCCGAAGGCCATTGTCAAAAATAGAAACAGCTTCCCCTATATACATAGGTTGGCACGTTCTGAGACCGAACAACAAATTTGTGACGCCCATTCATGAGCGGAGCAAAAGGAGCTCTGATTGAGGGTCCCGCAGACTTGGGAGACAACTCATTAGTTCCACAGCACGAGATGCCCTTTTCACAGCCAAACTACTAATAAACCCCGCATCCTGGCTAACAGCGCCTCCAAGGAGTTTCACACCCAACGTTGGCCTCCCAATCCCGTAGGGAAACAACCCATCCTGCACCTTCACCTCATTGCATGACGGCCAAAAAATTTCTGTTTACTTAATGTTGAGTTCGAGGCCCAGGCGGGGCCCCTCGGCCTTGATTATATCTAAGGCTTTAGCTACCTCTTTAGTGTCTTCGATAATCGTACCATCATCCAAATACCAAGCATGGAAAAGAAGTTTACAGCAATCCCTGATCCGGTGAACAAGTGGGTGCAAAACTAAGGCAAAAGAAGAGGCCCTAAAGGGTCCCCTTGCTGAACACCAGTGGTGGACCAAATATGGTCATCACCCACATATAACCTCGCCGACTAACAATATAAAAACTCCACCCATAGGGAAATAGACGGGCATCAAGTCCGAACCTCATGTAGAAGGGTAGTCCGATCCACCAAGTTGAAGGTATTAGAGAAATCAACAGTAAGCATAGCCAACGACCCATCCGAGTGAAACTCATTTAAGAATCTATTCGCACTATGGAGCACGGCCTCCGCCCCGCTGGGGACTCCCACCCCAAACTGAAAATCACAAAGGTATTTGGACATCTCCTTCCTGACACCCCTCATAGCCACTTTAGAAACCAGCCTCCTCCAAATCGCGCCAACAGCAATAGGCCTAATCCCATTGTCCGGTTTGAGCAACGGCGTGAGGGGCGCAGAAGCAACAAACCCCGCCAAAACCTTAGGGCACCTCCCAGCCAAACATAAATTAACCACCACAGAGATAGCCTTGAGTAACTCATCAGCGATCGCCGACCCCTCCCCACAAAATGCATCTAAAATGTGTTGGGCCCTCAATCCGTCCCGCCCACAAGAAGTCCCTTTTGGGAAGGATTGAATACACCCAAGAACACTATCAACATCTACAACAAGAGGAGGCTCAGAGAGTGATATAACAATTATAGATCAAGGGAGAAATCACAAAAGGTAAATAATGTGAAAACCCCAAGTTCGTTGTCCCGATGAAGATTGAATGGAATTGTGATTCGGGATCGTGAAACGTGAAGTGAATGAGAGATAAAAGTGAGATTTTGATAATTATCAATACGGAAAGTAAATCAACACTAGAAATCAACAAATAAAGCATATGAAATGATAACGTAAAGGACAATTAAGCTAAATCGCAATAAAAACTAAAAACGCGCGAAATAATCAAAAACTACGTACTAGCGCAACTATAAAAGTGAAATTAGAGCAATACTAATCCTACGGGCATGAAAACAATTTTCCTACATTCTATATGACAAAAGAAAATTTTGGGAAAAAGAATTTTTTTTTTTTTTTGACTTTTATTTTAATTGATTGCGTGGTTTTGTAACCTTACAACAGGTTTTACCTCTCGAGGGATCTCAAGAGGCTTACAACCCCACCAGGCAGTGTACCTGACCGATGTAGTATAGTGTAGTGGTAAGTACGGGGGATTGATCGTTCTCCACAGGGAATAGTGTTCGTTAGGTATGAAAGGCTACTCTAATTAGGTCTAAGGGTTGAGGAAGATTCTTTTTTATGTTTTTATAATTTTATGAAAGCAAGTAAAATCTCGGGTTTTGAAGGAGTGGGCGGAATTAGTTGCTAGTCAACTAACCCAAATTACTACGAATGCAAATAAAATAAATAACTGAAAATAAAATGTGGTGAGAAACTTATGTGTAGAGAAATGTGTTTACTTAGATTTCCTTACTCCCTAACTATCTTTTACCGGTTAATTACTGTGTATTAGTCGCGTGGATGACGGGTGTATTCCTTAATACCATTCGTGGGGTGGCGTACTTACTTCCCCAACTCTACAAGCTCCTACTTCACTCCTATGTCGAGCCGGCTAGGAAGCTCCTAACATGGGATCACTAGAATTCGCTTGTGCATTAAATACAACCATAAAAACCTTTAGTACGCATTTGGTTCATGTTTCTTAAGACGTTCAAGCAAGTTACCGAATAGGAAGTTAGCCAGTTTTCTTAAGCCTAACATAGATAAACAATCATCCAATACAACTAACAACACACTAACAACCAATAATCAATAGCTAGGTTTCATTAGATCTAAGCAAACACAAGATAAAATTAGCCTAACATGTTAAACAAAAGACAAGAATAAGATAGAATCAAACAACACATAGACATATTGAATGATTAATTGATAACTTATCTTTCAATGAAACATGGAAGATCTCAAGGCAAAAAGCCCTGAAAAAGTAGCTAAAATCGTCTTAGGGTTTTATCCCAAAATTCCACACACTAAGCTCTCCTTAATGACAAAAAATTAGAAAACTATATATAGATTTTTGGATCTGACGGCGTCACCTTATGGAGTGTGACGCCGTCACCTCGCCGCTTTTAGGGTTCCCGGATGACCTTCTTGACGCCGTCCCTCTTTAGCTCTTCAAAAATCCATTCTGGCTTATCAAGGCTTGACGCCGTCTAACCATGAACGTGACGCCGTCCCCTTATGATTTAAACCGTGACGCCCTCGATCAAGTTAAAGCGTGACGCCGTCAGAATTCACATGCTATTTTCACTGGCCCGTCATGAGTAAATTTCATATCCAACTTTTCTTGCCAAGGCATGACGCCGTCCAGAGTAAAGTCTGACGCCGTCAAGAGTAACTTTTAGCCGATTTTTGAGACTTTGTCGTTTTCTTCACTTTAATGCTCCAAAAACGTCCAAAATGCCTCCTTTTCCAGATTTCTCCTCAAAAGTACCTAAAATGACAAAAGGAACGATTTAGGGCAATATTTGATCAAATAAATACGATTTAAGGCTTAAATGACCCCTTAAAAGCGGTACACTTTTCGCTTCATCAAATACCCTTACACTTGAGATTTGCTTGTCCTCAAGCAAATGCGCTTTTATTCTAATCAAAATACAAGTTAGGGGTCATTTAATGCTAACATAAAAGTAATTACAACAAATAATCGTTCCACTTCAATCATAATAAGCACGGAGATTACATACTAGCACCTCACAAGTAGTGTTTAGATACTCACATCTCTCAAGTGTCATCAAAATAAATCTCATAAATGAAAACGGAAAATATCTCTCACTACCTGTCATAGCAAATAGATTACCATAGGCTTGGGAAAGGATCGAAAACCTCCTCCACTAGGCGTAAGCACCAAAGATAAACTATCAAAGAGGGCTTTTAAATGGGTTATAACGTTAGGTGTAGGGAAAAGGAAAACACGGTTTTGTTGGATAAAGGATATTTTACTGGTGGCGAGTTAAAGATCTTGATCAATTACATGTACTATACAATGTTGCTAAGCCAAGACTAGACTCGATCTTAAGCTAGAAACGAAATAACAAAATAACAAAAATATAAAACAAACATAAAATAAAACGGGATGGTAGTCCGTATGTTTTTTTCTACTTTTCATTTTCTCATTTTTTTGTATTTTTCTTGATTTTTTCGATTTTTCTTTTTTTTTTTTTTTTTTTTTTTTTTTTTTTTTTTTTGCATACACTTTTGCCCTACCATCCAAAATAATACATCATAGGGGCATTGCATTCCCCTTACACTTGAATTTTTACATAACTTTACAAATACTAATCTAATGACTCGAATTAAGATAATTGAAAAACTTGGAGTACTTTTAAAACATTTAGCACATATGGGGGTAATAAATGATGTTCTTCCCCATTACTCCATTACACTAGTACTTTACCCGTGAGTCCCAATCGTCCCAAAACAATATGTACAAGGATATGACTCGACTTAGCAACCATGTAATCAACTAGATAATTAACTTGGGTTTAAACAAATGTTGTAACAATAATGCACTAAAAATGAGTGCATACAAGGTAGGCTAAGGCGATTTGGGTGTACATTTTAGTGGGGTGTAACAAATTCTTCCTTTAAGTAAAATGCTTAAAGGTCGAAACGAAAAGATAGGCTCTGAGGGGTGTACTAGGGGTATCGTGTACTAAAAATGAGTACAACGCAAAGGGTGTGGGAGAATTACTTGACCAATGTAGCCAAAATAATTATAACAAAAACACAGGTGTAAAACAATGGGTTAATCCTAATGCCTCTTATCATGTAGTAAATCTAACTACACGAATGTAGTCTCACTTGTGGCCTTGGAATGGTCCTAACGCAAGTTCTAGAATCTAAGTGCTACCGGTACACACATCATAGCATAAATGCTTTTCCTACCAATTCTAGGGTCGAACCTCACATATTTGGGGTGGAAAATTTTTTAGTGGTACGGTTTTTGTGCTAGTCATATAACTCCTATCCGTGAGACGCTCATTAGAACTAAAGTTTCACTCCTATATGTTGTAAAAAAATTTAAATTTGGCACTAAAATTACCTTAACAAGTATTTCTCTCAGTTTTATATTACACATCTACCATCAAACAAACAAAAATCAAGCGCAATTGTATTCTCTAAAATCGTACTTTTACCCTCCCCTTACACTTAAGATGAACATTGTCCCCAATGTTCAAATAATAAGATGTAAAAGCAAAAAGTAAAAGAATGAAATCAAATACTCCCCTGATTCGCTCGGTGGATAATGAAATTACACGGTTAAATCTTCCTCCAAAGAGAATGTTGAAGCTCCATGACTAATGCATCGCCATAAGCTTGATTCCAAAAACATCTCCTTGTCCAAAATAACCTGTTAAACCTGAGAAAACAAACACGAAAACCTGCATAACATCGGCGGGAAAAATCTATATATAAGGATATAATGCTTGTGGAATGATAATTTTGCAGATTCCTGGAGATTATAAGTTGGAGATTTAATAAAAACTTTTATGAAAACAAAACTTTCAAAAATTTCTGGAAATTAAATCTGACGCCGTCAGGTTGTAACCCCTGACGCCGTCAGAAATGACCTGACAAAAATTTTCGTTTTAAGTTTCCGGAAAATTTCTGAAAAAACTTTTACCTTACTTCCTGGAAATCCTGCAAAACATCATTATGACTCGATACAAGCATTTGACTCAAACAAATACGAATATGTATGTTAATTTAATATTATTATGATTCATGTTCATTTGTGTTCTAATAAACCGATTTAGATTTCCCTTACACTTATCTTTTGCCAAATACCTTTATATGTAGTTAAGACGAAGTTAAAAACAACATAAAGCATTTTCACAAATTAGTTTTGAACATGAATCAATAATAATAAAAATTAAACATACATACGGAAGCAAATAAAATCAAACAAACAAATAAATAAACACACAAAGCAAATAAAGCTTGGGTTGCCTCCCAAGAAGCGCTTGTTTTTGTTCGAGTCATGAGCCTGACTCTACCCTTATTTAACGGATAAAGGAGAGGTTTTTCCTACACTTAAGATTAAGTGCGGGTGATAGTAGCGATACACACCATCTTGGTGGAAGTATGTCGCGTGAGGAAAGAGTGGTGGATGAATTATATACTCAAAGGGGTGTGCTTCTTTCATCATAACCTTACCTAGTTTACTTTGGTCAATGGGTGAATTAAAGTTTTCTCCTAAAAAGGGATCATCTTCTATCAACTTCGAGAGACTCCTAGTTGGGAATCCATCTTGACCTAATAAACCCGGTTTAAACCCATAATGTTTCTTGTGATCTATCATGAGTGGGTTATGTAAGCTTGTAAGATCATGGTTCACTCCTATGTTAGCTTCCTCTCTACAAGGCTTAAAGTCTACTACCTCCAACGTAAGACTATCCGGACTATATGGTTTGATGGGTTGATCGGGACCTTTTTCAATTCCTAAATTCATATTTAAGGATGGAAGATTAGGTAGTGGTTTTGGTTGAGGCTCCGGTTCATCAAAACTAGGAACTTCCATATGACTAAAAGAAAGGTGGTGATCACTAAAAGCATTCAAACCTATTTCTTCTAGTTGTGTTTGGTCCAAGGGCTCTACCTCTATTGGGGTTCCTATAGTCTCCTCAACTTCTTCCGGGTAAGTCACGGGCGGTGTGTGTGCCTCAAATGATGGTAGGACTTGTGGGGTACTTGGTGGGCTTATGTTACTTACCTCATCATTCCTTGTGTCAAGATCACCTATATCCTCATCATGTGTTTTAGTAGGATCTAACCCTAACATTTTCCCAAGTATCTCAAGTGCTTCTCTAGGCATCTTAACTTCTATGTCCGAATCATAAGGATCATCCTCAATATTCTGACTGCTATATACAAATTGCCCAAAAGATTCATCATGTGTTTCTTGAGATTCATCGTCATCGATCATAAAACCTAGGTCTTTTTGATCAATGTGATCATGCTCGGCTAGATCCTCCATCACATCAAGATCACCTAAGTGTTCACCCTGTATTATGGTAGTGCCTAACCATGACATGCAGCTAGGTGGCTCAACTCTACCCTCATCCCCAAACAAACTTGTTTCATGATCCTTGAAATTTGTGGTCAATTGACTTGTATTAATGTTTGTTGGGTTGTCTACCATATAATAATATTGGGCACACTCTTCAATAGCTTCCCATGCTTTCTCAGCACTTAATTCCCTAATATCCCTGCCGGCAATATGGTAAATGTCCCTTTGGGCATGTCGGTCGACATGATTGTAAAAGATTTGAGTTAGGGACCAAAAATCGAAGTTATGATGAGGGACTTTTTGGAGTAAATATTTAAAACGAGTCCATGCATCATAGAGAGGTTCATCTTTATGTTGTTTAAACATCAAGATGTCATATGGAGTGGGTGAATTACGTGGTTGGTAGTATGGTGGATTCGCGTTCTCCATAATGGTGAACGGAAGAGTCAACGGAAATTACGAACAAACACACAAGGAAATAAGATAGACTAAAGAAAACCTAGAAAAATAAAATAAAAAATCTCACTAGAAAGGAATCTAGTGAGTAGACCTAATAAAATAAAAATTCAACCTAAACAATAACTATTCCCCGGCAGCGGCGCCAAAAACTTGATTGCGTGGTTTTGTAACCTTACAACAGGTTTTACCTCTCGAGGGATCTCAAGAGGCTTACAACCCCACCAGGCAGTGTACCTGACCGATGTAGTATAGTGTAGTGGTAAGTACGGGGGATTGATCGTTCTCCACAGAGAATAGTGTTCGTTAGGTATGAAAGGCTACTCTAATTAGGTCTAAGGGTTGAGGAAGATTCTTTTTTATGTTTTTATAATTTTATGAAAGCAAGTAAAATCTCGGGTTTTGAAGGAGTGGGCGGAATTAGTTGCTAGTCAACTAACCCAAATTACTACGAATGCAAATAAAATAAATAACTGAAAATAAAATGTGGTGAGAAACTTATGTGTAGAGAAATGTGTTTACTTAGATTTCCTTACTCCCTAACTATCTTTTACCGGTTAATTACTGTGTATTAGTCGCGTGGATGACGGGTGTATTCCTTAATACCATTCGTGGGGTGGCGTACTTACTTCCCCAACTCTACAAGCTCCTACTTCACTCCTATGTCGAGCCGGCTAGGAAGCTCCTAACATGGGATCACTAGAATTCGCTTGTGCATTAAATACAACCATAAAAACCTTTAGTACGCATTTGGTTCATGTTTCTTAAGACGTTCAAGCAAGTTACCGAATAGGAAGTTAGCCAGTTTTCTTAAGCCTAACATAGATAAACAATCATCCAATACAACTAACAACACACTAACAACCAATAATCAATAGCTAGGTTTCATTAGATCTAAGCAAACACAAGATAAAATTAGCCTAACATGTTAAACAAAAGACAAGAATAAGATAGAATCAAACAACACATAGACATATTGAATGATTAATTGATAACTTATCTTTCAATGAAACATGGAAGATCTCAAGGCAAAAAGCCCTGAAAAAGTAGCTAAAATCGTCTTAGGGTTTTATCCCAAAATTCCACACACTAAGCTCTCCTTAATGACAAAAAATTAGAAAACTATATATAGATTTTTGGATCTGACGGCGTCACCTTATGGAGTGTGACGCCGTCACCTCGCCGCTTTTAGGGTTCCCGGATGACCTTCTTGACGCCGTCCCTCTTTAGCTCTTCAAAAATCCATTCTGGCTTATCAAGGCTTGACGCCGTCTAACCATGAACGTGACGCCGTCCCCTTATGATTTAAGCCGTGACGCCCTCGATCAAGTTAAAGCGTGACGCCGTCAGAATTCACATGCTATTTTCACTGGCCCGTCATGAGTAAATTTCATATCCAACTTTTCTTGCCAAGGCATGACGCCGTCCAGAGTAAAGTCTGACGTCGTCAAGAGTAACTTTTAGCCGATTTTTGAGACTTTGTCGTTTTCTTCACTTTAATGCTCCAAAAACGTCCAAAATGCCTCCTTTTCCAGATTTCTCCTCAAAAGTACCTAAAATGAAAAAAGGAACGATTTAGGGCAATATTTGATCAAATAAATACGATTTAAGGCTTAAATGACCCCTTAAAAGCGGTACACTTTTCGCTTCATCATTAATTAATATGAATTTAAAACTATTTAATTGATTTAAAAATATTAAAACACTTAGGAAAAATCTGAAATTTTTTTAGTAAATCTAATTTTAAATTATCTACCTAGGAAAATTAAAATCAGAACCTCATTCAGCTTGAATAAGCTGAACAGCTAAATAAGCTATTAGGGAATAAGCTAAAAATAAGCAAATGCTGTCCAAAAAATTTTCCAAAGCTCAGGACTTATTATTCACACTACTGGAAACTAGAATCAACCAAATAAGCTCAGAAAAGCTCACAGAATAAGCCCCAAAAGCACTTAGTTCAGCTGCAATTTTAAGGCAAAACAGTGATTAAGTAGCCATCTATAAGCTGCTCTAGAAGCTTGTACAAAGCAGATTAGGGAAAACTGAAAGCTGATCCTAAGATCTGATAACACAGACTACTTATAAACCTAAAATGCTTAAATTCTTCAAGCAATTGCTACTTCAATTGAAGCCTAAAACAGATGGCAATAGAACTATAAAACTGAAATAGACAAGGAATAATCCTAAATGGTGATATGCAGACTGATTTATAAGCTATGAATAAGCTCAAAATTCCAAAATAAGATGAAACAGAAAATTAATGACCTATAAGCTACTTATAATCTGAAAATGAAGCAAAGGGGTTGACTAATTAAGCTGATTCATGCCACATTAAAAACTGAGTTCAACAACTCAAAACTGCAGGTCTGCAAAAGTAATCTGATGCAGCAGGACAATGTTTTGACTGATTCTCTTTCAATATCTCCTATCCTAATGATACTAGATCTAGATAACTGACTACAAGATCTTAAAATAACTATTAGTGTGGGTAAAATGATCAGCTTATAAAGAGCTTATCTATGACAGTTTTTATCCTATCATTTCACCTATCAACACCAATTCTAGTAAACATATAAACTAACTGAATTTCTGCATAAAAACAGCTAAACCATAACCTGAACAAACTTACTCTAAATTATCACTAATGCAAATGAACAGAAATTTTAAGAAAACTTAACCAGTTTACCCATTTTGACCCATGCCAAAACTCAGTTCCAAACACTGCCTTAACTGATCTGATTTTTGGATTCTTAAATGAAACAGTATATTTAAGCCTTAAGACTGAACACCAATGATAACTTATCTAATTTTAAACTTGGAAAGAAATTTTCAAAGGAAAATAAACTGTTAAAGCAGCTTAAGCTAATTTTGACTTAATTTGACTTTTAAGCTATTATGACAGAAATGAGGAGCAACTTAACTCTAATCACAATATTAATACCAAACATTAAAAATAACATCTAAATAAGCAGAGAAATCCAAATTAAGCACTTACATAAAAAAAATAAGCTGTTGCACAGGAAGTTTGACCAACGTTGACTTCTGTTAAAAATTAAACTGAGTACAAATGAGGACTGAGAGTTACAATAGACTGGAAATATAAGCTGAAATTAAGCTATTCTACCCTATTCTAACCCTAACCTAATAAGCTACTACCTAGCTACTCACTACTGACTCCCTAAAAACTAACTGCTCAACTTTGTGAATGAGAGGGGCTATTTATAGCCATCATCAGAAGCTTCTGGGGTCTCTCTAAAGCAATCCAGGCCCTTGAATCATCCCTTGCTCTCCAATCTTTAAATCCAAGCCGTTAGATCCTTTGGTGATGTGGCACATCCAATAGACTGCCCCCACGTGTCATTCTATGCTGTCAGGTCCTTCTAGAATCTCTTATGATTGGGTAATTATGATGGGATGAGGTAATTTTAAGGATGCAGTAATTAGGGTTCATAAACAGTAGATTTTGGGGATATTTTGGGCGCGTACGTGTGTGTGTGTTTTATATATATATATATATTTTGTTGACTTGGGTTATATAGAGTTGACTGGGTTTAAAGGTTGGGTCGGGTAAGGTATTAGGTATGGGCTGGGTAAAAGATTGGTGGAATGGGCTGGGTTTAGTAGTAAGTGTGGGATGGGTTTGTGATATAGAATGGTGGGTTGGGTTTCATTGGTGGGTTTGTTAAGATCCGGGTTTTTTAAAGGGATTTAAGAATTATAAGGACCAAAGATGTAAATGTTGAAATCCAAGGGACTTTTCCTGCCATTCTTCCAAAACAATTCCAAGGGCTGAACTTGACAAACTTTGATAATTTGAGGACCTTAGTTGACTTTTTGACCATAATTTCCTCCCCGGCTCCGGCTTTGAGTCTTTACCAAATCTCGTGCTCGGTTTGTCTTTTTATCTTGATATTTGTCCATTTTTCTCGATATTCGTGCCTGCATATGTAAAAACACAAAAACACAATATATTTGGCATAATTGGTTAGTTTTTGGTCTATTTGGGTCCGGTTTTGGTAAATAAAAGGTATGTGAATAAGCACATACCAAAATCCCCCAGACTAAGCTATTGCAATGTCCTCATGCAATGTCATAAAAACACGTTTTTGGATCCAAAAATTTCTAATCTCTTTTTACTAACTTTGAGAAGTAGCAAAATTTTCAAAAGAGATTAAGAAATCTTAAGTTCTAAAAACTCCCCGATTTTCCTTTTTATTCTATTTTTGTATTTTTCTCATAATCATGTGACGGTTTTGTTGACAATCATTATCTTACGATAACTTTTAGGGTCTTCGAGCAGGAAACACGACTCATAAAGAAGTGACCATACGGATAAAATTCGTCGTTCCTGATTTTTCACGAGCCCCCAAACTAAGCTTAAAAACGAAATCATTGTTATTTACAAGTTAGATTGCCGACACTACCCATGAAAGCTAATTGTGTAATTACTTCTCGTTCCCAAATTCCTATTTTCCTCTATTTATTTTATTTTTGGTGAGAAATGAATTTCTTCATACTCTCGTTTTGATAAGTTTTAGTCCGATAAAGATACCTAGTTTAGACGCTAAGTAGTTTCCAAACCTTCCCTCGAAAACCGTTGCATACAAAAATGAGGTCCACATCAAGGTCTCTGATTTAACACGATTTTGAGGATATCCCTTTTATATACGACCGAAACAACTCATCTACGAGTCCAGAGACAGAAGCTTTTATTAGGATACCCCCGGATTCGAAATTTGTCATTTTTTAACTTTACTAAGCACATATTATTATTCCTTGGCCTTTTAAACAACCTAGACAACGGCAGCAAACCGTCAAGAATCGGGAGTCTTATTTTGACCTTGGATATTTTTCCTCTGCCTTTTTGAAGTCTGAGTCAATGGGAGCGAACC
Organism: Artemisia tridentata subsp. tridentata; assembly: GCA_021014915.2. NCBI lineage: Eukaryota > Viridiplantae > Streptophyta > Magnoliopsida > Asterales > Asteraceae > Artemisia > Artemisia tridentata. The sequence continues at coordinate 322,193,587 of CP139507.1, read as the reverse complement.
GTCAGGAAACAGAAAACTTTTATCGGCTTTGGATTATTATTATTATTATTCATTATTCATTATATATTTTGCCAAATCCCGAGTCCTACGGCTTTTATAGCAATAGAGACAATAGCACGTACTATCAGGAATCAGTTGCCTATTACACCGTAACACTGGCAGTACCTTGATGTGTACCCAACTTTCATAAGCAAGGACTCTCTAAGGAAGAAATAAAAACTAATTATCGCCAAAACTAAAATACCTTTAATTATTCCTAGATTACTATTATTGGGTGAAACAAGCTTATGGGAACAAAAAGCCACAAGTAACTTTGATGAGCTCTAAAGAGATCCAACTACTCCACGTTTAGCAATCTAACTTATAAACAACTCTATCATTTCTCGTTCTTCGCAAATTTAAAATCTTAAATAATAAGATCCACGAATGCTTAGCCTTATAATCAAGCCATGCATATATAAAGTCGATACGGGAACTTGCAAACTCTTAAAAAGAATTCGCATTTTATAGCTCCTTGTGTAAAAGACTAGCACGAGCTTATAGATTATAAATGGTTAAGGGAACAAGCTAGGGCTCAACACGCCCGATCAAGTCAGAATTTTATTCCTACTCTCACCAGCGGAAAGTCAACAAAAATGTCAAAATTTATTATATTTTTGCAAAAAAATTTAAATTTTCTCATTTTTTCAATTTTTTCAATTTTGGAGGAAAAACGGGGTTGCGAGAGTAAACGGCAATAATGCAAGGCAAAAATCGAATCGAAAGATCACCCCCCAGACTAAAACGAGACATTGTCCTCAATATCTTAAAGGTAAGGGTTCTCCTACATAAACCTAAGGCCGTTTATTAATTATGCCAAAGATAAATGTAAAACGATAAGATTAAGGATATCGGATAAGCAACGAATGATGAAACTCGAGTGGAGAGAAGCAACCACGAGCACGAGAGTCTTCAATCATCGGGCAATCCTGGACATACATAAACAACCACGAAAAACAAGAAATGGAAGAGGTAGCCCTCCTCACGTCACTTTATTAGAAAATAGATAAGAAGATAGAAGGATAAGCATGGGGTGCCTCCCACGAAGCGCTTGTTTTTGGTAACCGAGTCACATGAGCTTGACTCGACCCCGAATTTAATTGTCCTTGGGGGAGCAAGTGGAAGAAATAATCTCAATCGGACTTTCGTTCAAGATTTTTGGATAATCATTGAAGCATACGAAAGTTCCACTCCGATGAGATACCCACGGCTTTAGAAGATAAAAGCGGTGATGCCGGGGTCAAAAACTTTGTCTTCATTTCCGGCTGGAAACGATAGTAAAGTTTTAATCAGAGATAACTCCATGCAGAACGGGAGTTCTTGATCAGAAATAAGAAGCAGAGAAAAATCACTTTTCTCCAGAATTAAAAGTTCCTTAGATGAGGCAGGAAACTTTAAATTTTTATCAAGAGTCAATTTTATCAAAGGATGAATTTTACCATCATCGAGTATACCTGGATTAAACACTTTGTCTTCACAAGAAAACTCAGCAGGGTACTCGATGGGAAACTCAATGGAGAAAAGGAAATTATCCTCGGGAGAATGAGGAGATAAGTCATTTGAAGCAATTGTAGCATCCTCAATTATGGTTTCCATTTTAGGGCCTTTTTCATCAGTAGGTTTGCCATATAAGAGATTTTTCCATTCGGTTTGATCGGCCCCAAAATCGAAGAGATTGTCATCATTAAGCTCACTGTAAGAATCAGATGATGGAGCATGGTATAAAAGATTTTCAACTTCTTTACGATTAGCACGAAAGTCAAAGAGATCATCATCATCATCTGATGGAAGTGGATAGTCGTGAGCGAGTTTATCGGTGAACTCCTCGGGATAAGAATCACATATAGACGGATCATGATACAGCAAAAATTCCAATTCTTTAAGATCCGATTCAAAATCAAAGTCATCGTCCTTTTCACCCGGTGGTATTGGATCGATGTGAGCGAGTTCATCGGCGAACTCCTCAAGAAGAGAATCAATACTAGAAGTGGTAAAGAGATAAGAATTAAACATATAAGAGGAGACGAAGATTATTTTTGGGTTTTGTAATTTAGAAAACTTTGAAAAACACAAAAGAAAAGGGAAAATAAATTTGAAAAGAAAATCTTTTTGGATTTTTATATATAAGGAAAAATTATTATCTTTTTGGTGATCGTTGATCAACCGTACTCGTTTCTTTCAAAACTACGCGCAGCGTGGCGGGAGAGAAGAATGGATCTCTCTTCAGTCTGCAATTTAATGTCAAGACTTCCTTAAACCCCGTGTATAGGTTGTAGTAAAGAAATAATCCGAGAAACGTTTAACTTCACGATCTCTTTTGTTGTTTATTCGGAATGGTTTACAACGCCCTCTCGAGAGCGAGGATGTTTATTATTTTTGTATTTTTGAAAACACTTTAGGAAAAGTGTTTTTTTTTTTTTTTTTTTTTTTTTTTTTTTTTTACACAAAAACGAGAACTTCCGAGGAAGGGTCTTCAAAACACGATCCGACGAACGAAATTCAAACTCTTCTCAAGCCTTCCCCGGCAGCGGCGCCAAAAATTGATATAACAATTATAGATCAAGGGAGAAATCACAAAAGGTAAATAATGTGAAAACCCCGAGTTCGTTGTCCCGATGAAGATTGAATGGAATTGTGATTCGGGATCGTGAAACGTGAAGTGAATGAGAGATAAAAGTGAGATTTTGATAATTATCACTACGGAAAGTAAATCAACACTAGAAATCAACAAATAAAGCATATGAAATGATAACGTAAAGGACAATTAAGCTAAATCGCAATAAAAACTAAAAACGCGCGAAATAATCAAAAACTACGTACTAGCGCAACTATAAAAGTGAAATTAGAGCAATACTAATCCTACGGGTATGAAAACAATTTTCCTACATTCTATATGACAAAAGAAAATTTTGGGAAAAAGAAAAATTTTTTTTTGACTTTTATTTTATTTAATATGAATTTAAAACTATTTAATTGATTTAAAAATATTAAAACACTTAGGAAAAATCTGAAATTTTTTTAGTAAATCTAATTTTAAATTATCTACCTAGGAAAATTAAAATCAGAACCTCATTCAGCTTGAATAAGCTGAACAGCTAAATAAGCTATTAGGGAATAAGCTAAAAATAAGCAAATGATGTCCAAAAAATTTTCCAAAGATCAGGACTTATTATTCACACTACTGGAAACTAGAATCAACCAAATAAGCTCAGAAAAGCTCACAGAATAAACCCCAAAAGCACTTAGTTCAGCTGCAATTTTAAGGCAAAACAGTGATTAAGTAGCCATCTATAAGCTGCTCTAGAAGCTTGTACAAAGCAGATTAGGGAAAACTGAAAGTTGATCCTAAGATCTGATAACACAGACTACTTATAAACCTAAAATGCCTAAATTCTTCAAGCAATTGCTACTTCAATTGAAGCCTAAAACAGATGGCAATAGAACTATAAAACTGAAATAGACAAGGAATAATCCTAAATGGTGATATGCAGACTGATTTATAAGCTATGAATAAGCTCAAAATTCCAAAATAAGATGAAACAGAAAATTAATGACCTATAAGCTACTTATAATCTGAAAATGAAGCAAAGGGGTTGACTAATTAAGCTGATTCATGCCACATTAAAAACTGAGTTCAACAACTCAAAACTGCAGGTCTGCAAAAGTAATCTGATGCAGCAGGACAATGTTTTGACTGATTCTCTTTCAATATCTCCTATCCTAATGATACTAGATCTAGATAACTGACTACAAGATCTTAAAATTGCTAATAGTGTGGGTAAAATGATCAGCTTATAAAGAGCTTATCTATGACAGTTTTTATCCTATCATTTCACCTATCAACACCAATTCTAGTAAACATATAAACTAACTGAATTTCTGCATAAAAACAGCTAAACCATAACCTGAACAAACTTACTCTAAATTATCACTAATGCAAATGAACAGGAATTTTAAGAAAGCTTAACCAGTTTACCCATTTTGACCCATGCCAAAACTCAGTTCCAAACACTGCCTTAACTGATCTGATTTTTGGATTCTTAAATGAAACAATATATTTAAGCCTTAAGACTGAACACCAATGATAACTTATCTAATTTTAAACTTGGAAAGAAATTTTCAAAGGAAAATAAACTGTTAAAGCAGCTTAAGCTAATTTTGACTTAATTTGACTTTTAAGCTATTATGACAGAAATGAGGAGCAACTTAACTCTAATCACAATATTAATACCAAACATTAAAAATAACATCTAAATAAGCAGAGAAATCCAAATTAAGCACTTACATAAAAAATAAGCTTCTTCACATTACTGGAAACTAGAAACAACTGGAAATGTTGAAATAATCACAAGCTATAAGCTATCATTCAGCTGAACAGATTTTAGAACAAGCAGAAAACAAATGGGGTGCACAGCACTTTTCCAACTATTCTAAAAGCTAATCATAAGCTAGTTTTTGAAATCCAGAGGTATGATCTGAAAGCTCATATGAAAAGCTATTAAAAACCTCAAAATGCCTAAATTATCTCTACTATTGCTGGCTTATTATCACCCTAGATCCGATGCTTATAAGAGACCAGAAGCTGATGCAGTAGATAAGCAGAGTGAAAGGCTGAATTGCAGACACTAAATAAGCTACTGATTAAGCTGGAAATTGTGATACCAGATTATGAACTTAATGCTTGATATTATAACTCCCTATAAACCAAAACTTGAGGTCTAAGCTTAATTGAATAAGCCCGTAGCTATCTTAGATCAGCAGCTGCAAATCCAAACCTGCACTAACTTTCTGTGACAGCATGCTTGGAAAAATGGCGCAAAGGTGGGTCAAAACTATTCTAGAGCAAACCAGGCTTTAGGAACTTACTTAAACTACTCAAATGTACCTAGAAATGCCAAGTTGGGGTTCTAAATAAGCTCAGCTTATGCTGAGCTTATAGAGGGCAGATTTTTGCTTAAAAATTCCACTAAAGGCCAAAACATCTAATTAAGCTATAAAACCTTAAACACCTACTGATTTGTGCTTAAAATGCCTTATCCTAGCTATATCAGATTTCTCCTTTATGAATATGAATAGTGAAAAGCCTAACAGCTTAATAACCAAACACTACTTTCAAATCAGCTTTCACCTATTTTACACTATACCTAACTATTCTAAGCTATAATCTATTCTATACTATGATTATCTAAGCTACTTATAATCTAAAAAACAGAAATCAAAGACAAATAAGCTAGAAAATAAACTGATTACCAACAAGTAGAAAATAAGCTAGAAAGGACATTTGGTACTCACAAGTGTTCCGGCTGAATTTTGAATGATCACAGAGGCTACAAACTACCTAGGCTTATCCAATTAAGCCAAAATAATACCCAGATCAGCTTTACACCCCAGCTTATCACCTCAGCTTATTTTGACCTCCCAGTTGACTTTTCTGTTGACTTTTTGATTTGTGAAGCAAAAACAGTTTTGAACTATACCAAAAGCTTACCATAAGCTACTGAGCTTACATAAGCTTCTACAAACTCAGAAAACTGCTTATTAAAGCGGGGATTTACAATATTTTTGGATTTTTGAATGACTTTTCAATATTTTTTTGGAGTTTTTGTTTGTGAAACTGTTTTGAACTAATATTAATTTCTGAAAGCTTTAGAAGAAGCAGAAGTAACTTATGAAACAATAACAATAAGCTATAACTATTATTTATAATAAACTACTGAGAATATTAAGACGCTAACAATGAAATTATAAGCTAAAGTAGTACGAATCAAAAAGAGAAACAAACTTCTTTCATTAATAAAACTTTGAAACTTACAAAAGAGATTTAAAACTATAATTGAAAATTCATTTAACCAGCATAACAATACATTAAAAATTACATAAGAACTGAAATTAAAATTACAACTGAAATGTAAATGATTACACTAAGAAAAGTAGTAAATTTGACAAGAAAATAAAGTGGTAACAATTTTCTAAAACGTAAAAATTGGACAATCCTAACTAATGAGGAGAACTTCCTATTTATAGAGATGAGCTGAAGCTTCCAGGCTGACACTCTGGCAATCCGTGTGCTCTTGAGCTAATCATCACCCTTAGATCACGTCCCATCATCCACAGCCATTAGATCAAATATTGTGAGGTGTTCGGTCCAATAGACAGCTGCCACGTATCATTCTTTTGCTTCTTGAGTACTCTGACACCACTGACATTCTTCTAGAAGTGCGTGATTGGACCGTACTACCCTTAATTGTGGTAATTAAATCGGAACAGTAACTAGGGTTCTTGGGGTAAATATTGGGGAAGAACAGGTAAAAAGGCGGGTGTGTTTATTTTGCAATTGTTTGACTGAGATTTTATTTAACCTTTGACCGGGTTTTTTTTATGGATCGTGGGTTGTGGTTTTATGGGTATGGGTTGTGTTTTGGGTATGGTTAGGTTTTGGGTATGGGTTGGGTAGTTGGGTTAAAGATGTGGTGTAATGGGCTGGTGGAATTAATGGGTTTATGGGATGGGTTAAGGGTTTTATTGGATCCGGTTTGGATAAAATCCGGATATTGTGTATAGTTTAGGATTTATTATTTGTGGTTTTGAAAATATAAGGACCAAATGTGTATTTCTTGAAATCTCAGGGACTGATCTTGCCAATTCACCAAAATAAATCTAAGGGTTTATTTTGTCATTTGGTGAGATTCTGAGGGCTGACTTTGACTTTTGAGCATAAAATTCTCTCCCGGCTTCGGCTTTAAAATCCTTTCCACATCTCGTGCTCGTTTTCCCGGTTTTTCTGTGTCTTTTGTCCTTTTTCGTTTATCCGTTGCCTGCACACATAAAAACACAAAAACACAATATCTTTTGGCATTTTGGTTAGTTTTTGGTCTATTTGAGTCCGGTTTTGGTCAAGAAAAGGTATGTGAATAAGCACATACCAGAGAGCAAGGAACCAGGCATAACCGGAGAGGGCAGTATAGGATGCTTAGCCAACAAAGTTGTCAAAGTATCCGTACCAAGAGGTGCAACCCCCATAGAACACAACACTTTAACGGCAGTAGTGAAATGCCCGTCCATAACTTTCCTCAAACATTGTTTAACATTGGTGCACACCGCTGATCTAATAGACTCAGAGGCAAGCTCATCCTTACCCGCGATCACCCTCAGGGGTTGGGCAAAAAGCGATAGGATAAGTTCAGAAAAACCATCCCCTCCCCAAGCTGCCAACGACCGTTGAATACTATGGCATTGCAAAGACTTCCTATTACCAGACCTACGCTCTTGATGGTTAGATGGCCTAAAAACAAGCAACGTGCAATGTGGTAACAACAAAAGTTTTACCCACGCCTCAATAGACGTTGGCATATTCGCCACCTTACCCAGAGCAGCAGTTAAAGCATGAGAAAACGCTATACGACAACTATGAGGGATGCTCTTAACAGTCATGATAGGTAGGGAGAACATACGGTCAAGGAGAACCTCATCCACCACCACCCCTCCCAAAGGAACCAATCCCCTCTCATGTTGTATGAATTCTATTGTTGGCTAAAAATGAGATACTATAGATTAATATTGCGGGTCAGCTGAAAAATATTAATGAAAATCAAAATTAGTTTCGGTGAAAATATTGAATGATAATTAAGGGTAGTATAGTCATTTTGCTATGCTGAATTTTTATCTTTTAACAATGTAGTTCGCTCTTTATATGTATTATAGATTTGAAGCTAAACAAATTTGGTTCCTATTGTTGTTATTTGTGATGTCAAACCAGCAAAAATTAATCCTTGGACAGGGCGAGTATGAATAATTCATAGACGAGCCAGTGCAAATGTTATTAGTTAAATTTGGATATCAGTGGCGGGGATTAGCATGTGCAAGTGGGGCAGCCGCACAGGTCCACCATTTGTGAGGGGCCTCCGATTATGTCCACTAGTATTTACACATGTACGTTTAATTATATTTATACATGTTTAACTTGAATTTTTATAGCCCTTTTGGAATATTATGTGAGGGGGCCTCTGATTTATTATATATGTCCATTAGTTTTTATACATGTTTAAGTATATTATGTTTTGAATTTTCCGTAATAGTTAAGCTTTTCGTGATTTACGGGGCCTCATTTGTAGTTTCGCACCGGGCCATTCAAATCAATGAGACAACCCTGTTAGATATAACTAACGGTCTTTGCATTCTTAACAATTTGCGAACAAGAAAACCCTTTTACATAAATAAATGCCTAAAAACATTATCAATATTTATTCATATCTCTATGTTTTGGTGATCACAAAATTTAAACTCATTAAAACATAAACTTATAAATTAAACAAGTACTTAGTTGTAAATATTCACTTCTACAACTAAAATCACTTAAGGTATGAATGAACTAATGCTTAATGCATTATATGATCAAAGGAACATTTTCTTAAAAACTAGATTTTTATAAAACATCAAAAACATTTTATATATTTTTGAAAAACATTTTTGGCATTAAATAAAAATGTTTAATCTTTTATAAAAATATGAATTCAAATTTTTAACCAAAATCAGTTAAAATGTTCCAGAAAAACCTTCCCCACAAAAGGACAAAATTGGCCAACGTTCAGTAGGGGCGGCCCCCTTAATAATTAAGGGGACCGCCCCCTATTTAAGGGGACCGCCCCCGCTCCAGTAGGCTCCAGCTGTCCAGATTTTTCCCTATAAATACAAGCCTTCTCCTGGATTTTTTCTCAACCCTTTTGCACTAAAACTTTCTGTCGTAGATCTCATTTCATATCTTAAATAAACCTTTGATCATGTAATCTTAAGCAGTGGTTTCCAAGTGATCCAAGCTTCCACCATCCAAGTGCAAAAGAAGAATACTTCTATCAATCAAGATTAGAAGTATTACAACTTAGTATCATTTTGTTACTTAAGTTGTGTGTTTAACAAAGTTTGTAAATCATTCATTCATTTGTATGTAAGGTGTGTGTTGTAGATTAGTGTTGTGTGTAAGTAGTGAAGATGTTGTATAAGTAGTTGTGGTATAGAAGTTGTGAGGTCAAAATGTAGAAGTCGTGAAGCCGTGGTGTAGAAGTTGTGAAGCCGTAGCTTAGAAGACATGAAGTCCTTGTGTTGAAGTCATGAAGCCGTAGCATAGAAGCTGTGAAGCGGTCGTGTTAAAGTTGTGAAGTCCTAGTCGTGAAGTCCTAGTGTTGAAGTCGTGAAGCCGTAGCATAGAAGTTGTGTAGCGGTCGTGTTGAAGTCGTGAAGTCCTAGTCGTGAAGTCCTAGTGTTAAAGTCGTGAAGCCGTAGCATAGAGGTTGTGTAGCGGTCATGTTGAAGTCGTGAAGTCTTAAGTCATGAAGACATAGTGTTGAAGTCGTGAAGCCGCATCATAGAGGTTGTGTAGCGGTCGTGTTGAAGTCGTGAAGAAGTCGTGAAGAAGTCGTGAAGCCGTTGTGAAGAAGTCGTGAAGAAGTCGTGATTAAGTCGTGTAGAAGTTGTGTTGTGAAGTTGTGAGATTGGTTCTAGCTACGATTAGAACTCGACATTTAGCTTTGTGTCGTTAAACCCGTGTAAGCCAAAGTTGTGTACGGTTTTCTCCGCCATAAGGGAGCTTATTGAAGTTGTGAAGAAAACTCTCGAGCAAGGTGTGCTCAGGGAGTGGAGTAGGGTAAGGAAGGTGTCCTTGTAGCCGAACCACTATAAATCTCTCGTGTCTCGGTTAGATCTTTCCATACCTTATTTATTTCTTTACTTGCATCGTCATTACTTTCATACACATAGGCTTATATAATTGCTAGTATTAATTAGAGGTCGACTTCACATAAAGATCAAATTGAAAATCCATTCAAGAAACCAAAACTTTTACAATCAATTTAAAAGAATACATATATAACTAATAATAAGATTTAAGTTTTATTTTTCATAACAAACTAGAATCTAAAGTTTTTTAAAAGTATAAAACAAAGGTTTTTATAATAAATTAAAAAGACGTAAAACTATTCAACCCCCCCTTCTAGTTTTCCACAATTGGTATCAAGAGCCACGTCAATCAAGATCTTTAAAATATACTGTATTTTAAAACTTGAATCGATCTATGGAATTCGAAAAATATCTAGAAGGGGAATCTTTGCTAAAACCACCACTATTTGAAAAATATACTTTTCTTGAATGGAAAAATAAATTTGAAATTATGTGAAATCAATTGATCTAGATCTTTGGCATGTCATTTCGATTGGTGATTTTGAAAATCAAACAAAAACGGATTTTGAAAATCAAATTGATTATTTGAAAACAAAGAATGAAATAAATAATAAAGCTAAAATAATTATTTATAAAAACATTGCCGAAAGTTGAATATGAAAGAATATTCTTCTGTAAAACGGCAAATGATATTTGGAAAAATTTCTAAAACTTTCATCAAGAAAAATGTCAAGCCAAAGATGAGGATTTTAATCTTGTACATGAATTAGTTATCTTAGAAATTTAATAGATAAACTTTTAGATAAAATAGATACATGTGCTACTAGTTCAAATGTTGTTAATGTAGGTGTTAGCGACGAAGACTACATGAATCAACTCCAAAGTGAACTCAATCCAAGATCATGGAGTAACACAGACGAAGGAGAAGATCATCATCCGACTCACCTATCATTCACACGTCGATCATCATCTGAGACATTACGAAGAAAAGCTAGGACGTGAGGTAAGTTCTCTTTTTAAATTTCATAAGTAATTACTTCATGCATATAATCTTATTAATGCCTTAGGATATGCTTAGTCTGATAGGTTGCTTTGCCTTTACACTTTAGTTATATTCGTTCTGTGGCTTAATGAACTAGAAACCCTTTAGTTAGCCCCCCTAAGTGTTAGTGAACCAAGCAATCTTCATATTTGGTACTCTTCGATAAGTAAATTTAGGAACTTAATTTCTTCTAAAAAGAGAATGACTACTGGAGAATCTATTGACTACAAACTCAATTTGACCTAATGGTTGAATTGCTTCTATGTGAGAAGTTGGGTGTGTGTAACCCGTAAAAACGGTCGTGTTTAGCCTGAATTGAGCACCACTAGTAATAGTCTCATACTCATTCTCCAACTTGAATACATTATTCTTCCTAAATATACCTAACGATAGTTTACTGTTATGAACTTTGCTTTTCACTAGAGCTTTTCATTCCTAGATTTATGTCATCTTGCGTATATAAAATTTCTAGATGTTTACTTGCTCCTATGTGATTTGACTGCATGCCTTCGTAATTATTTGTTTAGTTGTTAAATGCATTGTCATTATAATAGTTTTTGTTTTTCTCTAACTACTCTGACATGATGTATTTTTGTATTTAGTCATAATACATGCTTAAATGCCATAGGATATGTAGAAAGAGGTAGCATGTGACAATAGACTTAACCAATGCCCTTGAGCATGAGATCTTTTACAAACCACTATTTTTAAACCTATAATTAATGAGACTTATTTTTAAATTTGCAAAAACTTCACATTTTGGAAAAATGATTTTTCAAAAGATTATGACACATTTCTATTAAACATGTTTCACCATCCTACTTTCTTCCAAACTTGTGTCTATAATTACGTGTTTATCAAAAACCAAAGATTGGAAAAATATGTTTTCTTTCCTCATAAAAACATTTTGAAATAAAGCCAAAACTATTTCAGTAATATATTTTTCACATCCACATAAAACCTACTTTCAAGCATTGTTGAATAATGCCAAAAACATTTCTTTAAATCATGCTTGGTGATCTCATATATGTCATATATACTTGTGTATATGACACTTATAAGTGAACTAAATCAAAAATGAAAAATCATGGTTTACTTATTAAAGATCTCACTTGGTACAAGTCTAGAAGTCCATGCTATCACAACTCCCCATTCCCTTGTACATAGATAATCACTTAGGATTAATTAACTAGCCTTTTAATCTTCCTAAGTATAATACTATGAATTACATGGTGCTATGTATTATCTACTTGTCTAATATATGTATATACATGTTATATGCTTAATGAGTAGTTTGCATGTTAGATAAAGTTGCTTAAATAAATATGCTTAGCATTTATGAGTTATTAAATCCTAAATTGCCTTGAAAGAAGTTGGACTTGCTTGAAACTAAACCCAAAAACACAACTTTTTCTACAAATTTATGCCAAAAACCCATTTTCAGTAATCTGGAAGTCAGCAGATGGGCGGCCCCCTTAAATACTCAGGCGGCCCCCTTAAAATTAAGGGGACCGGCCCCTATTTAAGGGGACCGGCCATCTGGAGTGACGGATTACTATTTTCCTTTTCAATTTCCAACCCATTTTATCCTATACTTCCCAAAATTCACAAACACATATTGTCACAAACCACTCTCCAAAATTTACCTTTCACAATCACATCATCACTACACCATAAATGCCCATTTGGAGGAGGAAGCTTGACATTTGCCATAACCCAACAAATGATGTTGTTCAAACTCAACCAACACCTAAACATCCTAATGAACCCTTTCACACACATAACCAATCATCCATATGTCCACCTTCATTCACTCATAATTACCCAAGTTCACAAGTGTCTCCACCACCAAAAGTGTCACCACCACTTCCACCAAATAACAACCACTCTCCATCATCATCACCTTCCACTCAACACTTGAAGTTCATTGAAGAACTCAAGGAAGCCCATGAGCTTAATGCTCTCCTTGCTTTGCACCTTGCTCAAAGCAACTTAAACCCATCACCATCCATATCACCATCATTACCATCATCACCACATCACTTGAGTCAAACTGAGAAACATGTCAACAATTTTCCTTGTTGCATCTTTCTCCAAAATCAAACCATCATTACCATCATCACCATCCATATCACCATCATTACCATCATCACCACATCACTTGAGTCAAACTGAGAAACATGTCAACAATTGTCCTTGTTGCATCTTTCTCCAAAATCAAACCATCATTCCATCATCACCATCCATCTCACCATCATTACCATCATCACCACATCACTCGAGTCAAATTGAGAAATATGTCAACAATAGTCCTTGTTGCATCTTTCTCCAAAATCAAACCATCACCTTAAATGAGCGTCTCACTTGGATTGAGTATCTTCTCACTAGATCTAATCCAACACCACCACTTGAACAACATCAAAACCCTCATTCAACATGGTCAAGTCCAAGCTCTCCACCTCCAATTCCTCCATCAACACTCTCTCCAACATCCATACACCCAAACTTACAACCCCATTAATCCAATTTTTTTTACCCCCTCTTTACCATCATCCATCCAAAATAATCCAAGTTTTCATGTCTCAAGCAAGTCCAATGGATCTCTTAGGCAATTTAAAATTTTCTACTTATTGCATGCTATAAGCATAATATGTGTTGTATCAATAATTATGTTTTTAACATAATTATTTTCAACTAATGAATGCTTTATTTCTTGTCTTTAATATATGATTTTTATGCTTATTGCTTGTATACTTGATATCATGATATATATACATTTCTTGATGATTAATAACATGCTTATTCCATAATATGTTTTAAATGTATGCATGCGTAATTAACATGTTTATGTCACTAGTTAATCATTCTTGATGTACATGATTCAAATGGAGCTTGCTACAAAAACACCCTAAAAATGACCCTTTTCTGGAAATTTTTCAAATTTGGTTGCCTGGGAAAACACCAGATGGGCGGCCCCCTTAATTCCCTAGGGGTCCCCTTAATTTTAAGGGGGCCGGCCTACAATTAAGGGGACCGGCCATCTGGCTAGTAAAATTTACTGTTTTCTTTTGCATCTTGCGACCCCTTTTATCTAGCCCAAACCTTACCTAAATCAACCATCACCTCCATCAAACACCCATTTTCATTCACCATTCTATCACCAAAATCATCTCTAAGACACCAAAACTCCATCACCACCAGCTCAATGTTAATCCCAAGTGCACCAAATGCACCATCAAAAACACCCTTTCATCCATCAATAACCACATCAACTCACACCTTTCATCACCACCATCAAGAGCATCAACTCCACCTCCTACTCAAGAACCTCCATTCACCCAACTTGTCATTTCCATATCACCAATAACACCTCTTGATGCTCATTTCTCATCATCACCAATACCACCACATCCACAACCAAACCATCATCTTTGGTCTTAGAGATGAGATACACTACATGTTTTCATCCCTTGAACACATGCTTAAAACCAACCTCCACCACAACCTCCATCATTTTCACCCACTACACTACAACCACCTTCATTCTCACCAAATTAAGCATATGCAATGCTTAATCAAAAATAATTTTTCAAACCATTTTGTGTGCAAGCCCCATGGAAGATCATGTACTCCTAGAAAGATTATGTAGATTGCATTACTTACTAGCTAATGTAGGATTGAATATAATCTTGGATGGTTGTGTATTGATACACAACATTTTTAATGAATGTCTTTATATGCATGCTTATTTTTGCTATATATATGCTTGTGCTTCTAATATTTTTCTTGCAAGTATTCCATATATCGATTCCTTGGTACCCCCAAACGAGGGGGAGTACACATCAAGGGGGAGTTTTCGTCCCGACAAATTTCACGTTTGAATTTTGTCGGCTTAACCTTTTTGATTCTACAAAAAGGGGGAGAAGTGAATGTAAACTCACTAAATACTTGTCCAAAAATAAACTTTTTGGTTTAATGAGTTTAGGTTTTGTAATCATCAAAAAGGGGGAGATTGTTGACATAAATAAATGCCTAAAAACATTATCAATATTTATTCATATCTCTATGTTTTGATGATCACAAAATGTAAACTCATTAAAACATAAACTTATAAATTAAACAAGTACTTAGTTGTAAATATTCACTTCTACAACTAAAATCACTTAAGGTATGAATGAATTAATGCTTAATGCATTATATGATCAAAGGAACATTTTCTTAAAAACTAGATTTTTTATAAAACATCAAAAACATTTTATATATTTTTGAAAATCATTTTTGGCATTAAATAAAAATGTTTAATCTTTTATAAAAATATGAATTCAAATTTTTAACCAAAATCAGTTAAAATGTTCCAGAAAAACCTTCCCCACAAAAGGACAAAATTGGCCAACGTTCAGTAGGGGCGGCCCCCTTAATTTTACTAGGCGGCCCCCTTAATAATTAAGGGGACCGCCCCCTATTTAAGGGGACCGCCCCCGCTCCAGTAGGCTCCAGCTGTCCAGATTTTTCCCTATAAATACAAGCCTTCTCCTAGATTTTTTCTCAACCCTTTTGCACTAAAACTTTCTGTTGTAGATCTCATTTCATATCTTAAATAAACCTTTGATCATGTAATCTTAAGCAGTGGTTTTCAAGTGATCCAAGCTTCCACCATCCAAGTGCAAAAGAAGAATACTTCTATCAATCAAGATTAGAAGTATTACAACTTAGTATCATTTTGTTACTTAAGTTGTGTGTTTAACAAAGTTTGTAAATCATTCATTCATTTGTATGTAAGGTGTGTGTTGTAGATTAGTGTTGTGTGTAAGTAGTGAAGATGTTGTATAAGTAGTTGTGGTATAGAAGTTGTGAGGTCAAAATGTAGAAGTCGTGAAGCCGTGGTGTAGAAGTTGTGAAGCCGTAGCTTAGAAGACATGAAGTCCTTGTGTTGAAGTCATGAAGCCGTAGCATAGAAGCTGTGAAGCGGTCGTGTTAAAGTTGTGAAGTCCTAGTCGTGAAGTCCTAGTGTTGAAGTCGTGAAGCCGTAGCATAGAAGTTGTGTAGCGGTCGTGTTGAAGCCGTGAAGTCCTAGTGTTGAAGTCGTGAAGCCGTAGCATAGAGGTTGTGTAGCGGTCATGTTGAAGTCATGAAGTCTTAAGTCATGAAGACATAGTGTTGAAGTCGTGAAGCCGCATCATAGAGGTTGTGTAGCGGTCGTGTTGAAGTCGTGAAGAAGTCATGAAGAAGTCGTGAAGCCGTTGTGAAGAAGTCGTGAAGAAGTCGTGATTAAGTCGTGTAGAAGTTGTGTTGTGAAGTTGTGAGATTGGTTCTAGCTACGATTAGAACTCGACATTTAGCTTTGTGTCGTTAAACCCGTGTAAGCCAAAGTTGTGTACGGTTTTCTCTGCCATAAGGGAGCTTATTGAAGTTGTGAAGAAAACTCTCGAACAAGGTGTGCTCGGGGAGTGGAGTAGGGCAAGGAAGGTGTCCTTGTAGCCGAACCACTATAAATCTCTCGTGTCTCGGTTAGATCTTTCCATACCTTATTTATTTCTTTACTTGCATCGTCATTACTTTCATACACATAGGCTTATATAATTGCTAGTATTAATTAGAGGTCGACTTCACATAAAGATCAAATTGAAAATCCATTCAAGAAACCAAAACTTTTACAATCAATTTAAAAGAATACATATATAACTAATAATAAGATTTAAGTTTTATTTTTCATAACAAACTAGAATCTAAAGTTTTTTAAAAGTAGAAAACAAAGGTTTTTATAATAAATTAAAAAGACGTAAAACTATTCAACCCCCCCTTCTAGTTTTCCACAAAACCCTTTTACATTTTAAATAATTTTTATTAGTATTTACGAGAAAAGTTCATTTACTCACTATTATTTTGATACTTACTGAGGGACTAATCCTCACCATCCGTTTAGTTTGATCTAATGGTGAGGATCATACAAACATAGTTTTTTGTCCGTATATAAAGTTTTTTTCTCATTTACCTTCATTTATTTTCACACAGTTAATGTGTGTTCTCCCGACTCTCTTTCTCTCCTCCCTTCCCCAAATTAAAAACCGAATTATTCATCTCCACCAAAAACCCAAACCCTAAATAAACAAAAATGACCACCGACGAGCCCCACACGCCGTCATAGACCCCAAAGTCCGCCACTTCAGTTTCTTCACTCCACCTGACCGTTCACAATCAGTCCCTTTATCCACCGCCATGTCATCACCACCTTCCGGTAACTTACTCTCACCAGGCATGAGCCCTCCGCCACGTCATCCTATCCAAACACGCTTGGCTAATGTTGGGAGTAATAATCCTTCTGAGTTTGCTTCTGGTGAGTTTATTTGATGATAAGAGTGGGCGGGTTTGAGTTGCCAAAGGAGGTTAAACCCAAGAGTTTGACTATGGTTTCGGTTGTTAGTAATGTCACCGGTATGGATTGTGTTTTGCTTATTTTGTGCTTTTTGATAAGTGTTAGTAGGAATCTGCTTTAATTTATTACTAGTAGTTATTTGCTTCCTTTTTTTCTTTTTTTTTTTTTTTTTTTTTTTTTTTTTTTTTTTTTTTTTTTTTTTTTTTGAAATATAAAAAAGTTGTTGATTGTGATTTTGTTGTGTTTGGTTAGGCAATCATGAGTGATAAAGGTTATTTATCACTTGTTTTATGTTCATTGATGAGGCTTTGTAGTTATATAATTATGATTTATGAATGATAATGAATTGATGCTGAAATGTGGCTTTGTAGTTATATCGGTAATCGAATCGTAATTAGGTAGTTGTTGATTAGATTGAGTATTTATTTTCGAGTAATCAATACTCTAGAGTAATCCTAATTAGGTAGTTGATGAAAGATCGTGAAATTAGAAAATGATGGCTCACATCACTATATGATGTAGGCTGATTATAGTTATCCGTTGTGGTTAACTGGAGCTGAAGGTTTGGCTATTGTTGGTTGTGAATGGAAGTATTTATTGATTTTGATGAGAAATCTTCAATTATTATGTGAGTAAAATAGTTTCCTGTGTGTTAAACAATGAATCTGTGTGGATCAATTGAAGGGTAAATGCTTTTCGGTTGTTAAGGTACATGTGAGTAGATAAACTGGTCTGATTTTGATTAGTTATGTTTTGCTTAGTCTTAAGCAAGAAGTGTCAGGATAAAGATTAGGCATTGTGGTTGCATGTAGTTGATAACCATTTTGTTTTCCTCTCATCTATGTTTTCGTTGTCCATGATGCTTAGTGCTAAGAAAACGAAGGAACTATGTGCAGGATCATCCTTGTTTGCATCTTGCATTTCTTCTATTTCTTTCATTACATAATGAGTAGAGAATATGGACTTTGAAACCTTTTAAGTTATAACATCTCTAAGATACTTTATAGTCTGTAAGTTGCAATCCTTTAAATTGTATGTTTTACTTGATATTACCCATTTGACAAAGCAACCTGAGGTTTGCACCAAAAACATATTGGTCGACTATCACCCTTTTATTTTTGCCTAAACTCATGGTTTTACCCGTTTGGCCAGTTAGATGAAAAATAAAATGGGTTTAAGCCGATATAAGTAAATGTAGATTTTCCAAATCTAATTTGGCTGCTAACAGTGCTAATATATTTGGTTGCAGAAAAGGAAATGGCTTCAGACTCTGTTGGTGGGACAAGCTTGATGCGGGATTTTGGCTATGTTTGGTAAAAGTAGCAGTGAGCAGTAGCAGCGAGCTGTGAGCAGTAGCCACAGCTCACAGCTCACAGCTCACCGCTCACAGTAGCCACAATCACAGCTCACCGCTCACCGCTCACAACTTCTTAAAGAAGCATTGGAAAAATGAGCTTTCCTAAAAAATAGCAAAGCTCACCGCTCTTTTGCCAAACGAAGAATAAAAATAAAAAAGCTCATTGCCCACCGCTCATCGCCCCAAAAGGCTTCAAAAAGCTCCGCGCCAAACATAGTCTTTGACTCTGGGTTGTACACCACTTATGGTGATGCAGAAAAGGAAGTGGCCTCAGGCTCTGTTGGTGGGACAAACCTAATGCAGAATTGGTTTGATCCTGGATTATACTCTACTTACGGTGCATCATCAGATTGGGATTATGTCCTAAAAAGATGAGTTTTCTTGACAAGTATTGGATCCTAAGTTGGTGAGATGATTATTATTCCTCTTTTAGTCGTGAGAGAGGTACACAAATGTCATCAATCTGGGTAGTAAATGGCACCACTTTATGTGTATATATGTGGATTTCTGGAGTCGAATCAAGACTGTATAAAGCTGGTTATGTTTTCAACCTTGGAGGTTTGTATAAACAATGTATATAATTTATGTGTATATATGTGGATTTATGGTGTAGAAAAATGGATCAATGTATAAAATTTCAATATGTGAGTAATTTTGTTGTTTTGCTTTAGGCATACAGTGCTCACATACGTGGTCCAAACAATTTGATTGGATCCAATTTTATTGAATCATGTGTTTAGGGGTGTCAATAGGGTCGGGTTAACCCGAACCCGATAACGCTTATAGGGTCGGGTTTAATCCGGTTGAAAATGCTTATCGGGTTAATTTGACCCGAACCCGATAACCCGCTATTGTTATAGGGTCGGGTTCGGGTTGAGTTATTTATCTTATCGGGTCAACCCGATAAGACCTGAAAATTCTTAAAACTATTTTTTATTTAGTTACTTTGCCTATATTTTTATAAAAGATAGTCCATTAGCTAAATGTATATTGTTTTACTCCATCATTATCCTATATACTAAATTTGGGAAGTTTGCTTCCCTCAAAAAAGAGTTCCGTTACAAAATAAAAACAATGGCAATTCATACATTTGTTGGCCTTTTATTATTGGATGATACTTTGTTAGTGGGATAGATGGCACACCTACATTGGATATCCAAATAATTCATTTTTTCCATTGTTTTTTACTGTTCACATTCCGTCCCGTAATGCAACTGTTTAGTCCACTGTAGCACCTGTAATACAACTGTATCGAGCACTGTTACTCCGTTATATTGTTCTACCATGTATCTTTCATCGTATAATTGCTCATTGTATTACACACACACACACTGGTGCTGCGCTCTTCTACCTTCTTCCAGAACCCTCTTCATCATAAAAATAAAAATATACACACCCCAAAAACACATACTAATTTCGCTTTACCAAAAAAACACACACAATTGAATTAACATTACGCTTTACCAACAATGCAAGCGGCAGTAGACATTCATCAATTTCAAGATCTTTAAGACCAATTAATTTTGATTTCGAATTTTTGGAATTTCAAGTATTGATTTGGGGTTATTATTATTATTATTATTATTATTATTATTATTATTATTATTATTATTATTATTATTATTATTATTATTATTATTATTATTATTATTATTATTTCCAGATTTTAATACTGATTTAGGTTCTTCGCAGCATGTACCGATTCATGGATTTGGGGTCTCAATTGTAGCAGCAGTGTAATGGTGGTGGTCCGACGCATAGTTTGTTTAAAATAAAGGTATTTTTTTCTTCATAACATCAAACTGATCTAATTGTTGATGATTTTGATTAGAAAAAAAATCCATAATAGAGTTATGCACTATTAGCGTAAGAAGCTTTAAAAGATCAATGGAAGTAAATAAAATGCCGATAACCACATATTGTAATCGAGAAATCGACTACAGTAAGTGTTTGTGTATTTTGAAAGTGAAATGTCATTTGCGTAGCTTAAGGATGAGTTTTATTATTTTTGGGCTAACTCTTAGTTGAGTAAAAGAGAAAGTGCTAAGATGCGTATCAAGTGTCTTTGCTTCTAATATCCATAATAGAGTTATGCACCTTGCAATTTCTCCTGATGGACTACGATTATGATTGGAACTGGGGGTATTGAAGAGGTCGTATATGCAATCATTGACGGGGATATGGTTCTTGCGACTGCATATGATCATGAACTACCTCGGTACGGTATTAAACTTGGCCTCACAAATTATGCTACACATGCTTCCATGTCGTATTCTGTTTTTTGTAATGGCAAGTAGCCTTGATTAAATTTTGGAAAATTAATTGTTAAAACATCTACAGGTTCAAAAAAATGATGATTTATATGGAAATAATTATCATCAGTTGTATAGAGGAGAATAACAACTTTTTGACTATAGATTATAGTGCTTCAGTCTGAAAAATAAAAGGGACACTTAATATTTATTTCATATTGTTGGATTACAGGTCATTGGAGTGTGTTGGCCAATGCATTGAGCTGTTGCAAGAAAGTTAATGGCAAAGGTGGAACCAACAATGATGATGTCCTAATGAAGGTGGGTTTGCTCCTAATATCTGACTTATATTAAAAGCAGGTAAAAAGTTGATTGTGATTTCTTTATACAGTTATCTGAAGTAAATTCAATGAAAGTTTGGTGTGTATGTGTATTATGTTAGGATAAATAGCTGAAACGAATGCATCAACTTTTGTGGAAAAAAGGGATGGAATGCATCTGTATCTTGCATAATCTTTTTTAAACTCGACACACACTATGACACTAATACAAATGTTATGCGTTTTCACTAAAACATTTCCCAAATAATCAGACTTCTTTTGTATCCTTACTGCAGCAAAGAATGAAAAAGTACGTTCATCTGACAAGCCAATATCACCAACAATATTCAAACGAAAAAGACGGAAAGCGAAAGTGGGATGTGTACAAATATCAATTGGCAGAATTCTGGTGCGGTTGACTTATATGATGGGGCAACATATCTGTAATCATGGTAAGTGGCAATTTGTGAACTCCAGATATTCTAAAGAATTGACAGTTTGTTTGTGCTTCATAGAAATCCACCAAAGGTATACTATTCAACAATTTGTTTATGTCTTAGAAGCAACACTTATGTAGAAAAAGTAATCCATTTATTTCTGCAATTTTATACAACGGCTTATTACTGATGACGAACTTAGTCCTAAAAGTAGAGGCATACAAAAACGAGTTGATGTATAACATAATACACATGTGAAAATAACACCTGTACTATGCAATGACTACTTGAAAAATACGTGGTTTTAAAGTTACATTTTTGTAGTGACAACAGTATGTGATCATGATAAGGCAACTTATCTGCGTCATGAACTTAGGAGTGAATTGAATGGGATTAAGTGCATTAAAGATCTGATGGAATCAAGAGAGCTGGGTGGAGAGCAGAGGCGCATCTTACGTAGAAGTCATTTGTGTTGAGAGCAATTACCATAGATTGTTTATGATGCTGATATACAGAGCCTTGAGGAATGGTATGTGTTTTAAACTGATCTTATAAAGAAGAATAATTTTTACATTGATTTTAGGGGTTGTTTGGATTTGAGTTTAAAATTGACTATTTAATTAATAACCAGTTTTTAATCCTTGGATTCGCTTAGTTATTACATCTTTAAATAGCATAACCACATCCATGTATTCAACGACTGTTTTCTATCGACCTTTTTACTTTGGCTGAATATACGCGGCTCAGATTTTACTCTTTATAGTACATACTTGCATCAATAGTTTCTTATAAACTAATTGAAGGCCTCCATGAATATGACATCGATAATTAGATAGCTCTAAGGCGGTTGACAAAGAAATATGCTAAAATAAATTCGTTGAAATGAAACTCAACAAATAAATTGATCTTGCAATTTGTCATATCCTCATAACTCGGTCGCTAGACATGAACTGCAAATTATTATAACATCTTCCTTTAACTTTCCTTTGTAACAGGTGGATGAAGCGTACTTTGTTCTGCTCTTTTGTTATGGCAAAGGAAATGGAGCTCATTTGTTGGTCGTCAACGGAGAACTGCTGTAAAAAAGTGGTTTGCTTCAGGAAATACGCCGCTTCGTGATATTGGTCTACCAAAAAATGACGGCCATTACGTTATGTTCGGTCAAGCTACATGTAGGTTAGAGTCTTACAAGTACTATCTTGATATTGGTCTATTGGTCTACGGCTTTCAGATTCAATCTTTCTTTAAATTAAGATTTGAATCTTTGAACATAATGTTGGGTTCAAAGTCAGTGAGTAAACTAAGATACCCATTTTTAATTTACAATCTTTTGGAAAACAAAAATGAACACATATGACTATTAGGCTGCATCTATGCATGGATTATGATAGTAGATGAACAATATAGATAGTGTTTGGGTAATCCTTTCGTTTCAAATTTAGATTTAGCACAGCATTCCCGCAGCAACGCGTACCACAATACTCCCGCAGCAACGCGCGGGTTACCCCACTCGTTTTATCTAAGGGAAAGCAAGAGGTGAAATTATATAGCTCATATAGTCATGTTTCAATGCTTATGTTAACTGTTAAGATGTCATTTTGTTTTGTATAAAACTTGCAGTGTGGAAAGGTTGTAAGTAATACGGAGTAAAACTTTAGAAGCTCACCATTATTTGCATGGGACAATTAAAAGTTTATGTTGATTTAGTTTGTTTTGTTTTTTCTTTGTTAGTGATGTTAAGTTGGTTCTTTTTAGAGTTTTAGTTCAGATGTCTTCAATGAAATTTGAACTCACAACCTCTAGGTTGATTGACCACTCACATACTGTTGGGTCAAGAGGCCTTTGATAATGCATTTAATACAAGTGACACTTAATTGATTTATCATTTGTGATATTATACTTTATTTATTTTGTAGCTTGATTATCACAAGTGATAATAAACTAAAATGAATGAAAATATTCAAGTCACATAAATGATGTCAACTTTGGGTTATTTTATTGATTTATCAAATGTGAATATGTGATGAATCTGTGATATTACTTATATGTAGAATACTAGAATTAAATTCTATTACTTTATCACCTGTGATATTACTCATATATAGAATACCCAAATGAATGTCAAATTTTATTGTTTTATCACACGTGATATTACTCATATGTAGAATACCAGAATTAATGTCACATTCTCTTGTTTTATTACATGTGATTGCTCATATTTTGAAAACCATAATTAATGTCACATTTTATTACTTTATAATACTCATACGTAGAATACCAAAATTAATGTCACATTGTATTGCTTTATCACTTGTGATATTGCTCATATCTCAGGTGATATTAAAGGTGATAATATATAAAAAAATATACAGAGCAATGAAATATCTCAGGTTATATGAAAGGTTAAAATACATACTTGTATGTTTATGAAATATCACAACTGATATTAGACGTTAATATTTTTTTTACGAAATATCACAAGTGATATTAGACATGTCATATAATATAGTTTAACTAATAAGCATTTTAAATTATCACCAACATAAAAAATTACAACTAATACAACTTTAATATGAAGCAATCAGATAAACAAAACACATCAAACGAGTTTTGTATATCCTTTTTTCCCCCTATTTTCAACAACTTATATGAATTAAGCGTATTGATTTAGAAGTTCAAATATTATGTGTAATATATAGTTGGAAAGCTTAGAATGTGTACTTTTCAATACAAAAAAGGTCAATCTTTTGGAGTTATAAATTAATACTTATGCTCATTTTATAACAACATATTAAGCGTTCAAACATACAGATTATTGTTAAATTACATGTGATACGTCAAGCAAGTTTGACTTTAAAAAAAAAAAAAAAAAAAAAAAAAAAAAAAAAAAAAAAAAAAAAACTATTATTTCCCTTAACTTCTATGACAGGTGGTAATTGAGGAACTTGTGATATGACAGGTGCTATCACCAGTGATATCACAGTTGATATCACATGTGATATCACCCATGATATCACACATGATATCATAGGTGTTTGAGCTTATTCAGTTTATTTTATGGATATGTTGTGCTTTCTTCAACCACAACTGCAATTTTTGACTTGGCCATTTTTTGCAACTGAACATCCGAACGATTAAGAGACGAAGCATTTTGTGGAATGATTCGTTGGAATCAACACGTATTTTTCTCCAAGGATTTACAAAGGAAATATGTAAACCCGAGTCGTTTTCCCCAACGAATGATTGAATGGAATTTGTGATTTTGGATCGTGAATCGTGTGATGAATAGTGATAAAGATGAGATTTTTTTGGTTTTTAATCTACAAATATGAAATATGATCTAAAAACAGTTAAATAAGCAAAGAAAATGAATAACTCAAGCCTACGTGACTAGAAACGCAAAGGAAACCTATAAACGTGCAAAACCCGGACTAATCCCGAGCTTTAAAAGCAAAACTAATAAATATTAACCTTAGGCATGAAATTATATTTTTCCTAAGTCCTAAATTATAAAAGAAAATTTAAAAAAAAAGATTTGTATTTTTCTGATTTTTATATTTTTTATTATGAATTAAAAACAAAATTTAAAAGAAAAATAAACTAAAAATACTAAATGAAAATGGAAAATTATGAAAAATTACAGGAAAGTGCTAACTGATGTTCTAATCATAGGAAAATTAAAATTGGGTCAACTGCTTATTCAGATAAGCAGTTATTAAGCGAACAATGAAATAAGCTATAGTAGAAAAAATGTGGTTAACTAAATAAGGGTGCAAAGGCTTAATGAAAAAGACCCTAGGGCGTGGTGGAGTTGGGCTGCGTTGGTAGCTGGGTTTATTATTAGGATAGAAATAGGTTTAAAGGGTTAGGTTAGTTAGGATTAGAATTGGAATTGGCTTTAACTTTGAGGGACCATTGTTGTAATAATCTGAAAATCCAAGGACCAAGGCTGCAAAAATCAAAATTATTTCCAAGGACCATTTGTGTCATTTTGGTATTTTTGGGGGTTGACTATGACTGACTTTGACCATAAAAGTGAACCTATGGTGAAATTCTTTCCCTGTCCTCAGCTTTTGACGATTTTCCAATCTCATGCTCGGTTTTGTCTGTTTTTGCCCTGTTTTCAATCCTTTTGTACCTGAAACACATAAAAACACAAACCAAGGATATTTGCAGTATAATATGGTATATTTGGCTGTTTTTGGCATTTTTTGTGTCTTTTATAGGTGTAAAATGATGAGTATTTACACACTCATCAATCCCCCACACTAAACTATTGCTAGTCCCCAGCAATCCGATCATATAAAGTAATGAAAGGATTAAAAGAATACCAAGCATACCCCGTTTCGACTTTTTATTTGATGCAAGAAATTTAAACTAAAACAAAAATAGACAAAATGCTTGATTTCCAAAAATGGTATCACGGAACAGGATTCACACAAACTGGGTGTCTCCAGGGAATTGAAATCGTCATCCTCTTTTTTATACTCCCAACCAAGCTTAAACTCAATGTGCAAAATTTTTTGTAAAATGCTAACACTACTTATACAAATAATCTATGTAAGCCAAGACTTAACTTTTCACTCCCACATTTATTCAAGTTAGGTGAATGTGCTTGATTTTCAAAATTTTGATCACAAAAACCGACGTTTTTATAAGATTTTGACTAATACTAGCTGAAAGATAGATTTAAAATTTACAACAAGCAAGTTTCAAAACTTTATTCAACACATCAAAACTTATTGCATTTTGCAATATCATTCCATTTTTGCATTTTGCAATATCATTCCATTTTATTTTATTTTTTTCTTTTCATTTTTTTTTCATCATTTTTCATTTTCTTTTTTTTTTTTTTTTTTACTTGTGCAACATAAACTACCGGAGTTTCACGGGAACCAAGACCTTACACCTTCCGGAATAAAGGATCCAAGGGCCGTTACAACGGAGAGTTCCAAGACTCTAAACATTCCTGAAATGAGGATCCAAGGGTGTTAGACCAAGACCTCACACATTCCTGAATTAGAGGTCCAAGGGCCGGTGTAAGAGGGTAGCCAAGACCTAAACGCCTTCCGGAAATAAGGATCCAAGGGCCGATCTTGAACCGTAGCTTTTTTAGCACATACATTTATTACTTAACTTTTGCAACTTTCAAGCAACGTCTCACTTTCATTTTGCATTATTATGACATATGCTTGTTCCGAAGTTTAAATAAATCTTTCAACTAGTATTTTTCAAAATCGTATACAAAAATGATTTTGTGTGTTCAAAAGTTTTAAAATAAGCACTTATTATATCAGATTAGTTATCTCCTGGGAGGAAAAGCCATAGATTACTTATATAAGCTCTAAAGAAAACCAACTATTCTACGCTTAGCATTTTCATTTGCACATATCGTAAAACCTTAGTCTAATCGTTAAGGAAGCAACCAGATCAACACTCTGGCAGAGTCGGGATTCCCTTTGTTCTAACCTAATCAAGACTAAACACTTCTTTTTATTGCAATTTCTTATCTAAAAACAAAAAAATTTGAAAATTTTGGTCAAAACGGGGGTACTAGGGCACTAGAAGGTACAAATGTGACAAAAATCGCGAGAATTCCCCCCTCCCCACACACTTAGAATTGAATTTTGCCCTCAATATTCAAAGTACCGGCTATTATGCCGACACTTAGAACGTAAAAAGGTAATACTACTAGCCAAGTGTGGAACAGAAATCTCTATTTTCACAAACAGGATTAAAAAGATATCTCTAGATAATCGTTAGCAAAGAGATCGGATATTAGGCGGCTGGATTGAAAACAGGCGCATCAATCATCACGATCTAAGGGAAACCTGCAAACAAGGGCAAACAACACACAAAAAGAGCACAGTAGAGGAATCCCCCCACACTTAGTGTCAAAAAATAGAAAGAAGTCAGAAACATGGGTAGTCACCCATGAAATGCTAATGTTTTTGTTAACCGAGTCACTAGCTTAACTCGACCCCGAATTCATTGGTCCATGGGGAAGTTTGGAGATCCAGGACAACCATGGGTGGTATGTCCCCTCCAAAGTAGTGCTTCAACCTATGACCGTTCACCTTGAAGTTTGGTCCATCGGTTTGAGATAACTCGATGGTGCCATAAGGAAAAACTTGAGCAACGATGAATGGTCCAGACCAACGGGTTTTTAACTTGCCCGAGAAAATCTTTAATCGAGAATTGAAGAGGAGGACTCGATCACCAACGTTGAAAACGCGGTTTTTGATTTTGGAGTCATGAATCCTCTTCGTCTTCTCTTTGTAGATTAAAGAGTTCTCGTAGGCTTGATCCCTAAGCTCATTTAATTCATTTATTTGAAGCTTTCGGTGATCACCAGCGGTTTTGAGGTCAAAATTTGCATGTTTTAAGGCCCAATAGGCCTTATGTTCGAGCTCAATTGGCAGATGGCATGCTTTTCCGTACACTAGCTTGTAAGGAGTACACCCAATGGGTGTTTTGTATGCTGTACGGAAAGCCCATAAAGCATCATCTAATTTATCGGCCCATAAGGCCCGATTTTCACCAACAGTTCTCTCCAAGATACGTTTCAATCCACGATTGGAAACCTCGACTTGACCGCTTGTTTGCGGGTGATACGCGGTAGAAAGACGGTGAATGATACCGTACTTAAGCATGACCTTTTCAAATTGGTCATTGCAAAAGTGCGTACCGCGATCACTAATGATAGCACGGGGAGTTCCAAACCGAGCAAAGAGAGATTTCAAAAATTTACAAACTACTCGGGCGTCGTTGGTGGGGAGTGCTTTCGCTTCAACCCATTTAGACAAGTAATCGATGGCCACGAGGATATATTTGTTCCCTCGCGAAGACGGGAATGGCCCCATAAAATCGATGCCCCATACGTCAAAGATCTCACAGACTTGAATTGCATTTTGTGGCATTTCGTCTTTTTGCGAGGTTTTTCCTTGACGTTGGCAAGAGTCACATGACTTTACCAAGTCGTGGGCATCACGGTAGATAGTTGGCCAAAAGAAACCGAAATCAAAGACTTTTTTGGCGGTGTAGTTCGGGCCATGATGTCCCCCGGTGGGTCCATTGTGGCAAGCCTTAAGAATATCAACGGCTTCTTGGCCGTGAACACACCGCCGGATGACTTGATCCGCACAAACTTTAAACAAGTAGGGGTCGTCCCAAAAGTAATGCTTAACATCTTTGAAGAATTTCTTCTTTTGTTGGGACGACATCCCTTTCACAACAAAATTACCCACATGGTAATTTGCAAAGTCAGCAAACCATGGGGTACTTGGATCATCTTTTAATGAAACCATCCCAAGTGTCTCAAGAGGAAATGTTTCGGTAATTTCCTTTTTCTCGAGAACACTTTGATGAGGGTTCTCTAATCTGGACAAATGATCGGCGGCGAGATTCTCCGCTCCTTTTTTATCCCGAATTATAACATCAAATTCTTGGAGCAGGAGAACCCACCGAAGCAATCTCGGCTTAGCATCTTGCTTAGCAAGGAGATACTTTAGAGCCGAATGATCCGTATACACTATGGTCTTGGATAAGACAAGATATGGTCTAAATTTCTCAAAAGCATAGACAACAGCCAACAACTCTTTCTCAGTAGTGGTGTAATGAGATTGAGCATCGGTCATCGTCTTGCTAGCATAGTGTATCGGCTAAAAGTACTTAGATTTTTCGTTGCCCCAGGACTGCCCCAATAGCATAATCACTCGCATCGCACATGAGCTCGAATGGCAAGTCCCAATCGGGGGCAACTAAGATCGGTGCTTCAGTTAGCTTCTTTTTAAGAATTCCGAATGCTTCAATGCATTCGGGAGAGAAGAAGAATGGAGCATCTTTTTCAAGAAGATGGGTCAGAGGCCGGGCAATTTTAGAAAAATCTTGAATAAATCGACGGTAGAAACCGGCATGACCAAGGAAACTTCGAATTCCTTTGACGGTGGTGGGATGAGGTAGCTTAGCGATAACATCGACTTTAGCTTGATCTACCTCAATCCCGGCACTGGAAATCTTATGGCCGAGGACAATGCCCTCTTTGACCATGAAGTGGCACTTCTCCAATTTAGAACAAGATTGGTGTCTTCACACCGTTTTAACATTTTGTCTAAATGGGAGAGGCACGATGAGAAAGAATTTCCATAAACCGAAAAATCATCCATAAACACTTCCATTGTTTTCTCGATCATGTCATGGAAGATGGCTATCATGCACCTTTGGAACATGCCCGGAGCATTGCATAAACCGAAAGGCATACGTCGGTAGGAAAACGTACCATAAGGGCAAGTGAATGTGGTCTTTTCCTAATCTTGTGGATCAATCGGGATTTGGAAATACCCGGAAAAGCCATCGAGAAAACAATAGAACTCATTTCCCGCTAAACGTTCAAGCATTTGATCCATAAAAGGAAGCGGAAAATGGTCTTTTCGGGTAGCATCATTGAGTTTTTGATAGTCAATGCACACTCTCCATCCAGTGACGAGACGTGTGGGAATCAACTCATTTTCTTCGTTTTCAATGACGGTCATACCCCCTTCTTGGGTACACAATGGACGGGACTAACCCACGGGCTATCGGAGATAGGGTAAATCATTCCGGCATCAAGAAGTTTAAGAACTTCATTCTTGATAACCTCATGAATTTTTGGGTTTACCCTTCTTTGTTGTTGCACGGTGGGTTTGATATCATCCTCCATTAAGATCTTATGAGTACAGAATCTAGGGTCAATACCCTTTATGTCAGAGAGCTGCCAAGCGATGGCACTCTTGTGCTTTTTGAGCACATCAAGAAGTTAGGTCTTCTCCTCATCTTAACAAGATCTTTAGAAATAATGACAGGAAATTTGTCGTTATCTTCTAAGAAAGCGTATTCCAGATGAGGAGGTAAATCCTTGAGCTCGAGCTCCGGAGGATTAGACGGCTTAATCTCTTTGATTTCTTCGATTTGAATTTCCTTCGGAGGGGAAGAAGATGACAGATCATTGTTAAGCAACTTCTCGAGGAGGAGAATGTCTCCCTCCGGATCAAAGTCTGAATTATCAATTTCCGGAGAAATCAATTCATCTTTGAGACAAGCATCGATCTCTTCCAAAATGAAATCACTTCCCTCAAACGGAGTGAGAGAAGGGGAAGAGTCGGAAAGAATAGGTTGAGAAGAAGGAGTGGGATCACCACTCGAAGAATTATTGGAGAATCCAAGAACTTCTTGAGAATACTCCTCCGAAGCAATGTCAATAAAGTCAATTCGATTAACCGAAATAGAATCGTGGTTGGAGGAGTATTTGAAAGTTCGATCAAGATTAAAGGTCACGGCCTCATTATCAACCCGAAGCGTTATTTCTTCGCCATATACATCAATCAAAGCACGCCCGGTCCTTAAAAAGGATCTCCCTACAATAAGGGGAACCCGAGGATCGGCATCGAATTTAACAACGACAAAATCGGCGGGAAAATGGAACTTCCCTACTTTTACAAAGACATCCTCGGCTATTCCCATTGGACGAGATATAGAACGGTCCGCTAGCTCGAGGGTCATGCAAGTTGGAGTAAGTTCTGGGAGAGAAAGCTTTTCCCACACGAAAAGCGGCATCAGGTTGATGCTTGCACCGAGATCGGCCAAGGCGTAGCATTCAACCATCCCCGGGAAATCACATGGAATAAGAAATTTTCCGGGATCTCCAAGCTTTTCGGGAAGCTTCTTGAGGAGAACTTCTGAGCAATTTTCGTTCAAAGGAGTTTTTGCTAATTCAAACAATTTTTCTTTGTTGCTCAACAGAATCTTAATTGTGGAAGCAAACTTGGGCATAAGAAGTAAAGCATCCGCAAAGCTTATGTCAAAATGAAAATCTTGAAAGATTTGAAAGAATTTTTCCATTTGATTTGAAGCTTTTTCACGGAGCTTTTGATTGTTTAATCTTGATGGATATGGAAGTTTGGTTTTGTCGGGAGCTTCTTTGGGCTCTAGAACAACTTTTGGATTAGCGGGTTGGACAACCGTAGGTTGGACGTTTTTGGTACTTCCATTATTAGTAGGAAGTTCCGTGTCCTTTGTCACCTCGGTCTCATGGTCAACAACCTTGGGAGGAAGAGAAGAAGAGGTAGTTGGAGCCGTGGGTCCATCATAAGAAACACCACTCCGAGTAGTGATCGCCTTTACATCGCCCCTCGGGTTAGCTATCGTATTGCTAGGAAGAGTACCTGAGCCCGAGGGTCGATCATTTAAAGACTTTTTGATTTCCGAGATTTGATTAACCAACAACCGATTGGTTTCATCTTGGGATTTCATGAATTGCTTTAACAATTCATCCGAGGATGTTTGGTTTTGATTAAAACCTTGGTTCTGATTGAAATTTTTCCCTCGGTTTTGATTTTGAGCATTCCCTTGATGTTGGTTAAAATTTCCCTGGTTTTGACCTCGGATTTGATTACCTTGATTTTGAAAACTTTGGTTTTGATTGTAATTCCCTTGGTTTTGAAAACCTTGGTTCATCCGATTTTGATTTTGATTGAATTGGGAATTTCGGTTTTGCACATTCGGATTTGGATTTTGATTAAATCCGGGTGGTCCGAGAAAATTGTTAGAATGATTACTGTGAAGATTACGGTCTCCTTGCGTTTGGTAACCATTACCTCCCGTGTTAAAGGTTCCCGTAGCACAAACGCTTCTCTTGAGTGTACCACCAGAGGCTGGGCACTCGGAATATGGGTGAGGACCACCACATGTTTCACAACTCTGATTAACAACATTTACTTGATGATTGTTGTTGTTTTGAATCTGAGTTTGATGTATTCTCAAGACAGCAGTGGACAAATCATCCATCTTTTTGGTGAGTGAAGCTATCTCGGAAGTAGAAGAAAAAGAAGTGATAGATCTAGTAGACTCATTCCTCTCGGTTGAGGAATCCCAATGATTATGATGGGTGGACATGTTCTCAATTAGATCATAGCACTCTTGTGGTCGTCTTTTCATGAAAGTACCACCGGCTGCAGCATTAATCGTGTCACGGTGTCTCAATGTTAAACCATTATAGAATGTGTCTATTATGGTGACTAACAACATGTTATGGTTTGGACACCGATCAATCGAAAGCTTATAGCGTTCCCATGCCTCAAATAATGATTCATCGGGAAGTTGACGAAAGTTGCTTATGTCATTTATCAACTTCGTCACCATCGATGGTGGAAAATATTTTGCCAAGAATTTTGAAGTCATTTAATCGAAACTATGAATTGAATTCTTGGGAAGATGATCAAACCATGCGGTGGCATGATGCGTCAAAGAATAAGGGAAGAGATATAGACGAAGGGCGTCATCGGTGACCCTATTTTGTTTCATGCTCTGGGTGACGGTAAGGAATTTATCAATATGCTTGTTTGCATCTTCACCCGGCAATCCGTGAAATTGGCAAGAAGTTTGGACTTGTTGGATCATGTGATGTTTAAGTCCAAAATCCGCGGCTTGGATATTAACGGGGGCAATCGGGCCACCCCATCCATCCATAGTCGGTTGGCACAACTCCTCCATCGTTCGGAGATCAGGAGGTGGCTCATCATTGTTTGTATCATTATCCATCTCTTCTTCGTTTTGAAAATCAAGACGTCGACCTCGACGAATAATTCTTTCGGGATTGGAAACTGGTGAAAGAAGATCGGGTGTAGAAGAACGGGTGTTCATACACCACAAAGAAACCAAAATTTAAAAAGAAAAACAAAATTTGAAGATGAAAATATTTTTGGATTTTTATTTTAAAGAAAGATTACACAATATTTTTGGGATCGATTCGTCAATCGAAATTCGTTTCTCTCAAAACTACTCGCAGAGTGGCGGAGAAGCAAAGGTCCGCTCGAAAGTTGATTAAAAACCCGCCTCTTTCGGTTTGTCAATTTGATGTCAAACCATCCTTAAACCACTTGTATAGGTTGTAATTTCAAGATAATCCGAAAATGATTAACTTACGATTTGTTTTGTTGGATATTTTTATGGTATTGTAAACACTTTAGGAAAAGTGTTAGTGGTGTTTTTTTAACTTTTATGATTTTTTTATTTATTTTTGGTTTTTTTTTGAAAATATTCACAAAAATAATGAAAACTTCACAAGGAAGGGTTTTCAAAACACGAATCGCAAAATTAAAAATTTGCTTCAGCCTTCTCCGGCAGCGGCGCCAAAATTTGATTCGCGGGAATCAACACGTATTTTTCTCCAAGGATTTACAAAGGAAATATGTAAACCCGAGTCGTTTTCCCCAACGAAGGATTGAATGGAATTTGTGATTTTGGATCGTGAATCGTGTGATGAATAGTGATAAAGATGAGATTTTTTTGGTTTTTAATCTACAAATATGAAATATGATCTAAAAACAGTTAAATAAGCAAAGAAAATGATTAACTCAATCCTACGTGACTAGAAACGCAAAGGAAACCTATAAACGTGCAAAACCCGGACTAATCCCGAGCTTTAAAAGCAAAACTAATAAATATTAACCTTAGGCATGAAATTATATTTTTCCTAAGTTCTTAATTATAAAAGAAAATTTTAGAAAAAATATTTGTATTTTTCTGATTTTTATATTTTTTATTATGAATTAAAAACTAAATTCAAAAGAAAAATAAACTAAAAATACAAAATGAAAATGGAAAATTATGAAAAATTACAGGAAAGTGCTAACTGATGTTCTAATCCTAGGAAAATTAAAATTGGGTCAACTGCTTATTCAGATAAGCAGTTATTAAGCGAACAGTGAAATAAGCTATAGTAGAAAAAATGTGGTTAACTAAATAAGGGTGCAAAGGCTTAATGAAAAAGACCCTAGGCGTGGTGGAGTTGGGCTGGGTTGGTAGCTGGGTTTATTATTAGGATAGAAATGGGTTTAAAGGGTTTGGTTAGTTAGGATTAGAATTGGAATAGGTTTTAACTTTGAGGGACCATTGTTGTAATAATCTGAAAATCCAAGGACCAAGGCTGCCAAAAATCAAAATTATTTCCAAGGACCATTTGTGTCATTTTGGTATTTTTGGGGGTTGACTATGACTGACTTTGACCATAAAAGTGAACCTATGGTGAAATTCCTTCCCCGTCCTCGACTTTTGACGATTTTCGAATCTCGTGCTCGGTTTTGTCTGTTTTTGCCCTGTTTTCAATCCTTTTGTACCTGAAACACATAAAAACACAAACCAAGGATATTTGCAGTATAATATGGTATATTTGGCTGTTTTTGGCATTTTTTGTGTCTTTTATGGGTGTAAAATGATGAGTATTTACACACTCATCATGGAAGAACGAAGAAAGACAATGATTATGGAAGTAACTAGAAAAAGTGCATGTTAACTGTTGTACACAATGATGCAAACTTATATGCTTTTGAGTTATCTGAATATATATATATATATATATATATATATATATATATATATATATATATATATATATATATATATATACTATAACTAGACATAAATGATGTCTACTTTTGGTCATTTTATTATTTTGTCACATGTGACATTACTCATATGTAGAATACCAGAATTAGTGTTACATTCTAATGTTTTATCACCTGTGATATTACTCATATGTAAAATAACAGAATTAGTGTCATATTACAATGCTTTATCACATGAGATATTATTCTTAAGTAACTAAGAACGACAATTTAAATACTCTTCATCTTCCTTACAGTGTTATATCACAAGAGATAAATAAGTGTCACTTACAAATATCAAAATGAATAAAAAGGAAGCAAACTATGAAAATAGAAACTTGACGTATTCTCAAAATCAAACAAGTGTTGCATTAAATTTGCATTGTTTTTCAGCAAAATAAGAATTCACCTAAAGAGGCTTTAACCCTTTTAGTTTTACTCACCGTATAATTTCACAAGTGATAGATAACATTAATTGTATTTTAAAAAAAATATGTGCTTGTCCATTGCGATGAAAGGCACAAAAATCATCTTGTAACTGAAAATTATAAAAATATTAGAAAACACATAGGTGATATTATATAAAAAATATACAGAGCAATGAAATATCTTAGGTCATATTAAAGGTTAAAAAAACATACTTGTTTGTTTATGAAATATCACAAGTGATATTAGACATTAACTACTTTTATAAAATATCACAAGTGATATTAGACATGTAATATAATAAAGTTTAATAATATGCATGAAAACGTATGAAAATGGACAGAAACGTAGACATATAAAAACTGCCGAAAATGGACGAAAACGTATGAAAACGGACGAAAACGTCTAAAAGCGGACAAAACGTATAAAACGGACGAAAACGTATGAAAACAAACAAAAAGGTCTAAAAACAGACGAAAACGTATAAAAACGGAAGAAAACATCTTAAAACAGATGAAAACGTCTTAAAACTGGTCGAAAACGTAAAAAAAGGACGAAAACGCATGAAAATGGACGAAAACGTATGTAAACGGACAAAAACATCTGAAAACGGACGAAAACGTATGAAAACGGATACGAAAGTATGAAAATGGGCGAAAACGTATAAAAACGGACGAAAATGTCTGAAAACGTAAAAAAATGGACGAAAATGTAAGAAAACAGACGAATGTGTATGAAATCGGACGAAAACATATGAAAGCGTAAAAACACATATGAGAACGGATGAAAACGTATGAAAAATGGATGAAAACGAAAGAAAACGGATGAAAACATATGAAAACGAACGAAAACGTAAGAAAACGGACAGAAACGTATGAAAACGGACGGAAATGGGCGAAAACATAAGAAAACGAACGAAAAGGCAAGAAAACGGGCGAAAACATATGGGAAGATTGAAAACGTAAGAAAAACAGACGAAAACGTATGAAAACGGACGAAAATGGGCGAAAACTTAAGAAAACGAACAAAAACGTATGAAAACGAAAGAAAACGGACGAAAACGTATGAAAACGTAAAAACAAGTCTGAAAACGGACGAAAACATGAAGTAAAAAAAATATAAATAAATAAATAAAAAACCTTGAATTAAGAAAAAAAAATGTGAATAAATAAGAAAGACAAAAGACAAAGAAAAAGACATAGACTTAGGTTGACATATTAAATTTTAGGTTAATCCCCCCCCTATTAGATCAAATTAGATGGATGGTGGGGATTTGTCCCTTGATAAGCACCAAAATAATAGTATCCAAAATAAAGTAACTCTAGTATTCAGCTGTTTGTGACATCCAACAAAGAATGCCCTTAGTCTAAACATTCGGTTTGAAGACTTGACGAAACTAATGTTTCTCCCAACCTTTCTCTTTAGCCTTACCCTCAAAACTTCTTATCACTAAAAGGTGATCTGTCATTTACTTTCTACTAGCAGGCTACTCGCGCGATGCGGTCAGCGACGGATACAAGATTTTAGACCGCGTGTGGCACGATTCTCTGCTCGCTTCACTTCGTGAATATTTTAAAATTTTAGTTTTTCATTTGTCAAAGTAAAACTAGTTTTTTTGTTTTTATTCTCAATCTATGTAATTTAAATATAGTACAAAAATAATATAAATCTTTTCTAGATTTTTAAAATGTAGAATAACATATACACATTTATACTAAGTAATTTTACTATGAATAGGACTTTGTGAATTCGCATATAAAGTGAGGAAAACTAGAAGGTCTTGAATTATGCTTTCCTTGCGTCTAGACTCCAATCTGCTAGCTTAC
Organism: Artemisia tridentata subsp. tridentata; assembly: GCA_021014915.2. NCBI lineage: Eukaryota > Viridiplantae > Streptophyta > Magnoliopsida > Asterales > Asteraceae > Artemisia > Artemisia tridentata. Next base: position 322,156,428 of record CP139507.1, on the reverse strand, counting down.
AGGCTAAGCTCCTCCAACAGTCTGGCATAGTAAATCATGGATCTTCCTTTAATGATGCTCTGTGTACTTTTAATGCGAAAATAGAGTTCGACCTCTTAAGTAACCCGAATGAGATCGCTGCCCCCAAACTTATGAAGAAATTGGCATATATATATTTCACACGTGTTACTAAAACGGCTGAATCCACTTTTGGCCTATCCGCTCGACAGATGGCGCTTTGGAGATGGCAACGCAAAGACTACACCTCCGATTGGCTTAGGGTGGCCCCGATATCTGGGTTGGGGCAGACTATGAACGCTAGAACTTACCGGTGTGTTTTATGCTACCGCCTGGGTGTCCCCCTTTTCTCGGTCCAGATGTCGTGCTCTGCTTGTTCCAGGTTATTTGCGGGAGACATTTACGGGGATCATGCTGTGTCATGTGCTGGTATTATTGGTATCAAGCACCGACACAACGTGGTGCGCGACACTCTTGCTGATAATTGCTCTCGGTCTGGGATCTCGGCTCGCAAAGAGGTTGACATTGGCCTTTGTGGAGAAAGAGACAAAAGCTTACGACCAGCTGATGTATTGCTCTATTCTTGGGACGGTGGGCAGGATGTTTGTGTCGATTTGACAGGGTCGGTCTCCTTTGACGCAATCGGGTATGGTCGATTTTGTGCCAGGAAGAGTGGTGGTCTAGGCAGCACAGCGCAAGCGTGTCAAATATGAGAGCAAATGCGCCGACATTGGATATGGGTTTTTCCCTTCTCATTCTCTTCCTTTGGGGAACTTGGGAAGGATGCAGCAACCCTACTGAAACGGATCCGAAAGTTCTCAGTAACTCAAGACATCGGATCGCGAGCCGCTGCTCATATCTTTAATAGGATTAGCTTTGCGATAACTAGAGGAGTGGGAGCCCAGTTAGTATCTCGGCTCCCCTCTAATTTCTTGTAAATCCTATTTTCTTCTAATGAAGTGATGTTTTATAATAATAATAATAATAATAATAATAATAATAATAATAATAATAATAATAATAATAATAATAATAATAATAATAATATTATAATAAAAATAATAATTATAAATAATAATTTAATATAATAATTATAATAATAATAATAATAATAATAATAATAATAATAATAATAATAATAATAATAATAATAATAATAATAATAATAATAATAATAACAACAATAATAATAATAATACTGTGGGCGATTGGAAACTATGGAGATCGGCCTGATCTCTTTCTTCTTCCCGCTCAACTTTCTTGCAATCCCTTTCAACACTCTCAGTTGATTCACCGGTGTATATACTCTCCTCTCCTTTGTTTTTTTTAGGGTTTCTTGTTTGCATGATCTCTTAATTAGGGTTTTCATTCTTTTTCCCTACCCCCCGGTTTTTCATTGGTTGTTATTTGGGCTCGTGATACATCTGTTTTTGTGGCATCTGTGGTATACGCATATTAGTGCTGTGGTTGTTATTTGGTCTCGCGGTATTTCTGGTTCTGTGGCTGCTGTGGTATACGCACATTGGTTTTTTTGCCTTGTGCCTGTACTCTGTGGTACTGTGATTCTGGACAGTGTGGTATTCTGCTCTGGCATCTGTGGTATATTTTTTTTCTGGACTCGCGGTATTTCAGGTTCTGTGACATCTGTTGGTACACGCACATTGGTCTGTTGTTTTGCCTTGTGCCTGAACTCTGTGGTACTGTGTTTCTGAACAGTTCTGTGGTATTCTGCTCTGGGTTTTCAGTGGTGCGTTAATATTGTTGTTGCACTCGTCTGGTTATTTGCTACCTGTTCTGCCGCGATCCTGGTTTCTGTGGTATTATGGTATTAAGGTTTTGAGGCACTAATGTGGTATGTTATGGCTACACGATTATGATGTACTAGGGGTTTGGGTTTCGTTTGCTGCTGTACTTTTGCTTTTGTTACAAGCTGTTGGGGTTTTTCTTTCGTCAGGAACAGTTCCTTGCATTGTTTGTGTGTTGGATATCCTTCCCATGCCTATTGTGAGATTTCATTGTCCCTTCGTGGGGTTAAGTGGATGTCACGATGGTAGTGGAATGGCCTTACCAAGACTTCATTGATCACACATCTTCGCGATAGACATTGTAATGGTGAGGCTCAAGCTATCACTAAGCACTCTCTTGTTTCTGATTTGGTTGTTTTTGAGAGGGCTGAGGTTACTCTTAAGCGTATGGGACTTTGGTTATGCGGTGTTTGTTTTAAAACGCATACTCTCCGGGCTAAGTGTCGTCATGGTTCTGAAATTGTGCCACCCCCGGATTCTGGTGATGGTTTTGTTAGGTTCGTGTTGTACGGCCTCACCAAACCACATATACCTTCTTCTGTCCATGTTGATGATTTGGTTCTGGATGAGCATGTTGGTTTCGATTTGCCTCTTCTTGACACTTTGTTGTCTAAGGGGTTGCGCACCGTTAAATCCATCCCTCCCAAGTGTCGCTTAGGGTTTTCTCGGGTATTGAAAGGAGCTCTTGATAAGGTGATTTGCACGCCTGATGACATTTCTTGCTGGGTTAGTTTATTGGTCTTACCTACTTGTATCCTTAAAGCCTTATGTCCGAGAAGTGATCAAGAGGGTAGGTCTGCTATTAAACGTCAACGCCAGGAAGAGTATATTGTTAATGCCATTCGATCTTGGGACATGTCGGGTGGTAGTTTGCAGCTCGTGAGGGAGGCTTTAGCCGATCCCTCCCCATCATGGTCTAATATTGATGAGGATAACTTGGACTTGGTTGAGCGTAATGTCAAGCAGTGTAAGAGGAAGATTTGCGATGGCCATTATACTGCTGCGGTCAGAGTTCTTTCTTCTTCTGGTGTTGCACCTTATAATGATGCAACTCTTGAGGACTTAAAGTTTAAGCACCCTTTCAAAGCTGCTCCTTCTTTGCCTCTTTTGCCTATTGATCATCATCCCCTCATTGCATCTTCTTCTGTGGTTCTTGATATGATTAAGAGTTTCCCTCGTGGTACTTCTTGTGGTCGGGATGGTTTGCGTGCCCAACACCTATTGGATTGTATTAGTGGTGCTGTTGTGGCTATTTCTGATGAGTTGATCGCTTCTATCACCCAAGTGGTGAACCTTTTTCTTGATGGTAAATGCCCTAGGGCGTTGGGTGAGTATATTGCTAGTGCTCCTCTTACGCCGCTGGTCAAGCCGGGTGGTGGTATTCGCCCTATTGCTGTGGGGACCATTTGGAGGCGCTTAGTTTCCAAAGTTAGTGCCGCTATGATTGGCCATTCTTTGGATGGTTATCTTAATGATCTACAGTTTGGTGTTGGGGTATCTGGAGGAGGAGAGGCTATTCTTCATGCCGTGAATCGGGTGATTGAAGAGCGTGGAGATGATGTGGGTCTTTCGATGTTGTTGGTTGATTTCAAAAACGCCTTCAACTTGGTAGATCGTGAGGTTATGCTTCATGAGGTTCGTCTTCGTTGTCCTGCTATTTCACGTTGGGTGGAATTTTGTTACTCCAGCCCAGCTAGATTATATTATGGGGAACACACATTATGGTGCATCAAGGCGTACAACAAGGTGATCCACTTGGGCCTTTGCTTTTTTCTTTGGTGTTACATCCTTTGGTATGTAAGATTAGAGATTCTTTTAGCCTTTCCCTTCATGCTTGGTACCTGGATGATGGCACTATTATTGGAGATACTTTGGTAGTGGGGGAGGTTTTAGAGCTTATCATGGTGGATGGACCTCGTTGTGGTTTGCACCTTAATGTTGATAAAACTGAGGTTTTTTGGCCTAAGGAAGATCCCAGAAGCAGGCTTGTGGGTGTTTTCCCACCTAATATTGCCCGACCTTTGCATGGTGTTAAATTACTGGGTGGGCCCGCTAGTGTGGACTTTGATTTTAGTAGTGAGCTTGTTATGAAAAGAGTTGCAAAAACCATTGAGCTTATGGATGCTACTGCTAAGATTAATGATCCTCAGTGTGAGTTATTACTCCTTCGCGCTTGTGCTGGTATTTCCAAATTATATTTTGCTATGCGCACTTGCTCTCCCCGGGTCTTTGAACGTGCTCAGATTTCTTTTGATGAGGCTCTTCGCTCTACTCTAGAGCGTATTGTTACTGCTTCTGGGCCTGGTTTTGGTGACTGGCAATGGAGACTTGCTACATTACCCTTTGCGTTTGGGGGGCTTGGAGTATATTCTGCAGGTGATGTCTTAAACTATGCATTTCTTGCGTCTAGACTTCAATCTGCTGGCCTACAGACTATGTTGCTTCGACATTCTGGTATCGTAACCCCTGGGCCTTCCTTTGATGACGCCTTGTGTGCTTTTAATGTGAAAATGGAGATTGACCTTTTGAGTAATCCGTGTGAGATCGCTGCCCCCAAACTCATGAAGAAACTGGCAGATATATATTTCACACGTGTTACCCGAACTGCCGAATCTACATTTTCTTTATCTACTCGACAGATGGCGTTATGGAAATCGCAAATGGAGGACTACACTTCGGACTGGCTTAGGGTAGTTCCGATATCTAGGTTGGGACAGACTATGAACGCTAGGACCTACCGTTGCGTGTTATGTTATCGGCTTGGTGTCCCCCTATTTTCTATTCAGATGCCGTGCTCAGCCTGTTCCAGGGTCTTTGCTGGTGATATTTATGGGGACCATGCTGTATCTTGTGCTGGTATTATTGGTATTAAACATCGGCATAACATGGTACGTGATGTTCTTGTTGACATATGTTCTCGATCTGGGGTTTCGGCTCGTAAAGAGGTCGACATTGGACTTTGTGGTGAAGGGGACAAATCTTTACGTCCTGCTGATGTGTTGCTCTACTCGTGGGATGGAGGACTTGATGTATGTGTTGATTTGACTGGATCATCACCCTTGACGCAAACTGGTATGGTTGATTTTGTGCCGGGTCATGTGGTGATTGAGGCTGCACAACGTAAACGCGTCAAGTATGAGGCTAAGTGCGCAGGTATGGGATATGGGTTCCTCCCCTTCTCTTTCTCTTCTTTTGGGGAACTTGAAAAGGACGCTGTGACTTTATTGAAGCGTATTCGAAAGTTTTCGATGACCCAAGACATTGGAGCACGTGCTGCTGCTCATATTTTTAGTAGGATTCGCTTTTCTATAGCTAGAGGAGTGGGAGCCCAATTAGTATCTCGGCTCCCTACTAACTTCTTGTAAAATCCTACATGTTTCTAATAAAGTGATTGTTGATAATAATAATAATAATAATAATAATAATATAATAATAATAATAATAATATAATAATAATAATATAATAATAATAATAATAATAATGTAATAATAATGTAAAAATGTCATTAATACCCTTATTAAAACATGTAAAAAGGCAAAAATATCCTTTTTTAATAGTAAAAGTTAACGGAGTGACGGGGAGCAAACCCGTTACGGGTCAACCATAAAAAGAGGATCCGAGAAAAAAAAATTTAAGGACGCGACAAACCACATAGGCAATTTAAGTAATTAACTACCACATTAATTTTCTCAATTTTAGGGTGCGTTTGGTATGTTTCAATCAATCACAATAGGTATGATTTTAGATATAAAGTGGGTCCCTCATGAATGAAAGTTCCATTCCTTACCTCTTTGAGTGGTATGAAGTATGGAAAATATATATCTTTCAATCTTATATTTGAAATATTTACATGTTAACCAAACACTTGCAATCATATCCACTATGATTCCCTCATTCCGATTCACCCCTACCAAACGCACCTTTAATATGTTTTCGGTCAAAAACAACTGCTAAAGGAAGTCTTTCCACATTTTCGCCTTTTACTCTTACTAGAAGGGTACCCACGCGATGCGGCGACGGGTACCCTGTGATTATATTTTGCGGCGAGCAAATGTTATTCGATTACACAATTTTTTTCTAACAATAAATGTATAAATGAATGATAATTTAAATTAAAATAACTTTAAGCAATAGCAATGCAAACTATTTCATATCCAAATAAAGATAATGTCCAAACGAAAGAAAGGAACATAAGTAGCATCTTTGAAACATAAGGTCCAAACGAGTAACCGCACCTAGCGGCACGGCACCGGTGTATAGTTTTCAATAAAGTTCGATGTGTCGATTCTCTGTGTGATTTTTTTTTCGTTTGCTTTAAAGTTAACTTTTGTTTTATAGACAAACTATGTGGTTCTGGTTTCGTTTGTTTGTGGTTCAACGAAATTTCAACGTTGGTACTTGGTTGCAAATAAAGGATTGCGGGTCGATTCCTCAAGTGCAAATAAAGAATCGCACTTTTGTGCCTTAATGTTTCTTATGCGTGTAGATTAATTCAAGAGGCTGAGATATTTGATTTCTCGAGAATTGCTCTCTCTGAAATTTGATTTCCACTCCAATTAGTGAAGAAGTAGAATTTCTCCATGTCCCACATATTTAAGTAAACGAGCTGAGAAACCCGCGCGTTGCTGCGTGAGTGTTTAGATATAAATTACAGTAAACCTTTATTGAAAACTTGTAAATCGTGTATTCTATGAATCTTGTTATACAAATACATTGCACGCATGAACCCAAAATACATTTCTGCAGATGACAGTTCAATTCCTCTGGAAATTTGGTTGTGTTGCAACTGATCTGACCCAAGACCAGTTATGATCTTTAGTGTCCATTTGAAACCTGTATAACCAAATGTAAAATTGACAATCAGAATTTCATGGCAGGTAATAGTTATTGTATTAGACTATCTTCAATGTTCGATTAACCTTTCTGTCTGAAGAGAATTGTAAGAAAATACTTAAGGATCATTTTGACTCATGCATTTGAATATCAGTTTAAATTTTGTAAAATTGATGACTGAGAAGGCATTAAAGGTTGACAACACGGACCAAAGCGAGAGACTTTGTGATAAATGTACCTCGGAATCATTGTAGTCCAAGCCATGTCCATACATGGCTTAAGAACGGGGTATAGAACACATTTTCCGAACATTTAAAGCATCAAGGGAAGAAAATCTTACAGCAATACTGGCAATTTGTACAGTTCTATAAACAGTTGGCATACCAAGGGGTGTTTGGCTAAGCTCATGAAAATTCGGTAACTTAGCGAAAACAACAGTAACGTCACAACCAAAATAGCTTCCATCTTATTAAAGCCTAAGCACATATAATCAACATCTCTTACACAGGCTAGTGTGTTTTTGTTTTTCTTGTTTGTAACCAACAAATACCACATAAGCAACAAATTAAAATTAGCATCCAACAACAATCGGAAAGAACAGATTCATAATCAAATAAGCAAAGCCTATAGCTACTTCACAACCTTTTATTTTTTTTATTTTTTTTTTTTTTTTTTTTTTTTAACTCTTCAGATTCTTTATTTATTTTTTCATTAATGTGAAACTAATAAGTTGGAAAAAAAAGTATGAACCTCAGTACTTACTTCTAACCCGGAACAGAAGCAGAAAAGCAATCCAACATCACGTTAATCTGAAAAAGAAGAATAATCAAACAGTTAATACATATCAACAATCTCTTTACTTTGATACAGAATCGATACCTAACCCATCTGTTTCCAACATGATTACGCATCAGTATCATTTGGACCAAGATTGGATTTAGAATGTGCCCTCCACTATTCGATAGTAACTGGTTAAGCAAATGTAATTTGAGTTTACCTGATGAGAGAAGGCGTATGCCATTGCTCGTTCATGCTTGACAGATGCTTCTTCTCTTTGTTTTATCCGTGCAAGAGCCTCAACCATTGTATGAGAGCTGGAACTCCACTCTGTCTGCAATCAATTTTGACCAATACTTAGGTAACCCGTGCCACATTATCCAACTAATGATATCTGCAGTATAATCAAATTATTGAGCATGTGAAAAACTTGACTCCATTTGACATAAAAGCTACTTGAAGACATGTTTTAACTAAAGGGCACACAGACTAAAAAAAATCGACTCCCAAAAAATATGAGCAAAATTAAACCGACGATCATTTCATTGACATGCTATGAAGGCACTAATAGAACCATCACATTTGACATAAAAGCCACTTGAAGACATGTTTTAACTAAAGGGCACACAGACTCAAAAAAAACCGATCATTTTATTGACGTGGTATGAAGATCATTAGCTATCAGTACACACTAACTATTAAAAAAAGTAAAATCCGAAGTAGCATGAACCTGTGGTGGTTCAGAGTACAGGACAAATCCAACGCTCGATATCAAAACTCACATCTAACACAGCAAAACGAAGTATTATGCAGATTGTATTGGTATTTTCCGTTCCAGCATATACCAACACGAACACATATATCAGCGGGGTAAGAAGCCCTTTTACCGATTTTATTCAAGGTTATTTAATAGTATTATGTTAATGAAAACATGATTTTCATAGGATTTTTTTCTTTAAAAACTGTTTTGTCAGTTCATAATATGAGGCTCAGATTCATCAGTATTCTCAAAAAGCGGATACATCCGGCATGACCACAAACTTAATAGTTTGCCCCAACAAAGCACAGAGATTCACGGCTTTAATCAAAACCATTAAAGTTCATCATTGCCTTTTATAACCGATACCACCAAATTACCATGTGCAAAACTGTTTGGTTTAGAATTACGAGTGCAGAGCTGGATAAGAGAGCTGCCGACTCGCCATGGCTGCAAACACAATGTTGTGCTGCCCCGCCAAGATACGGGCCGCTTCCACCCATCACGATCCGTAAGTCACTCCACAACTGACCTTCTTTCTAAGCCAATCTTCCTTTCTCAGATTCTAATCTGAATCGTGGCTTAAAGACATCTTTAACTGTTTCAGTATAAGCTGCTAAGAACGCGGACAACTGCCATCTGTAAAGAAGTGGTCATATTAGGTAGTACTCCATAAAATTGCCCATAAATAGTAACTCAAACTTTTATCGAAAGGCAAAACATCAAATTACCAACCTACTTTTGATTTTGACTATTAGGCCTTTTTTTTTCAAAAATCCTTTTAAACATATCAATAGTTATTAGAGGAAGTAAAAGAAATGCTTATGACATGGCATGACACATGCTGTTGCTTAATGAGAATTATTTAAATACTTTTTTAAAACTACATGAACAGTCTACTGTTACCCTTTTTCATGTGGCAGGGGTAAAGAACTAATTCCTTCAGATCACAAAGATTAAGAGAAAGTTTTTGGGCAAACCGGATATAATTTGAAATGGAAAAAAGAAATCACCTGTCAGAAGGTGTCTCAATAGTCTGTAATGCTACTTGAAGCAGCTGGGAGTTAACACCTACCATGGCTGTAGCAGCATGGCAGGCATGCCAAGATACGATTTTTGGCAAACAACGTTTACCCAAGGCTCAGATTTTTAAAGTCTGCCATGGGTGCAAAGCGATACGGCTGCATAATCATGCCATCCATTTTTTCTGTAGGCAGGGTTCAAGTCACAAAAGTATCCGTATTCCGTAATGGCTGCTAACAAACACGGTTGCATAGTAAATATTTAAACTATGCCATCCGGTTGTTGCCCCGCCAGTTTACGGCCAAATCATTCAAGACACAGCTTAAACATTATAAAGGAGACGGGGGTGTAACCGGATAAAAGGGTTTGTGCACCTGCCATGGCTGCAAACACGAACATGCTCGTGATGCCCTGCCAAGATACAGGCCGCTTTAGCACCAAAGGTGAACGGCAACAATGGTTGCAATCATCACTCAAGTGAAACTGCCCCGCTGATGCGCGTGATGTGTCGTTGCGGTTTAGCAGTTTTAATGCCTACTCAAGTTTTAAATTTATATTTAGCCGACTTATCAATAACACACACACTTAACGAGCAGTGTACCCGGTCAGTATGAAGATAATGGTAAGTAGAGTGTCGATCACTAAGAGTGGAACGTATTATCTCGTTATTCTAATCAGTATTTTAATATCCTAACGCAAGGGGTTTCAGCCTGAGAGACTGGCACAGTTTTGTTTGCAATTAAATAATAAAATAAACAAATAGGCACGAATCAGCAAGTAGCACACACGTACACAGATAGATACTAGAGACAATAAGAGGGCTGTCCTTATGATTAAGTAGATTGTCACTTGTTTTATTGATAGCTTTATATGAAGTGTATGTAATTAACCCTTTCTCGTTGGTCCTATTCTTATCGGCGAGTAAACCCTTAATGACGACTTATGTCTAAAAGTTATTCCTAAGTGATCAATTTAGAAACAACCGTGGGAGCCACACCTTGTCCCGCAGTCGGGTGCCCGCAAGCCACTAATAAACACAGAGGTGGTCAATGCACTAATAAGTAGTAACCAAAGACATCAACATATAAACTTTAATTGATGGGAAAGCAAGTATTAAAGGGAGTGCAATCTTTCCGTTGTCACATTACACAAGCCACCAATCCTGATGAATTAAAGTTTGCTAAAACAATAAAACAAAACTACTTAATGAATTAAATACATGCAGCACCTTCTTACAGCTCTTGTATCTTAGATTTGGGTGTGTCTTGTGCTGCCTTCTTGACTGAATTCGTCCTTCTCTTCTGTTCGGTCTTTAGGTTTTCGAACTTCCGAATCTCTTTAATGCGTCTGGTCTACGGGGTATTTATATGTTTGTGTCTGAGGGAAGATGCGGCGCATCTACTTAAGTAGATGCGGCGTATGTACGTAACTTCGCGTGGGGTCCAAGATTATAATATTCAGGAATATTCGTACACCGCCAGAAGATGCGGCGTAACTCTTTATTAGATGCGGCGCATGTCCTCTTGTATCTTGGATCGTATCTGGTGATATCTTGATAGAGATGCGGCGCATGTTGATAGTGAGATGCGGCGCATCTGGAGCAGAATTGACTTGATCTTGTCCATGTCAGTAGACTTCCACTTTATGTACGTTTTGCTCCATTATTAGTCCATAATCGCTAAGTTTCACCAAATGCTTGTTTTTACCTGAGAATTACAAAAGTAAACAATTAAGTATCAATCCTCATACATAATATAGTAAAACAAGTCAATTTAATAGGATAAATGATAGTAATAAAATGTACTTATTTGAGTTCATCAAATATCCCCCCACTTGAACTTTACTTGTCCCCAAGTAAACCTTAGAATTTCATTTATGAAAAATGTATCCTAAAAGATGTTAGGATTTATTTTTATATTTAAGCATGTATTCGTTTATTTCATAATCACACAACTAAACACTTAACGAATTAGAAGTAAAATAAAATAAGTCGATAAAAGCAAATCTAATCGTTTAACTGTCCAGTCGCGACGAATATTCTATCATAAGCTTGGCAAGTATACACATCTCCACCACTAAAGCTAAGGAATAACAAGTCTAAAGCGGTAAAAAGGGTTTTTAGGCTTAAGGGTTAATTATTCTTATTTCACTATCGATCTCAAATTCCAGAAAAGGCGACAAAATCACAAATACATGATCGAATCCACGAACACGATACTTGCAATTGCTCAAATCCTTAACTCGAATAGGCTAAAGATAGGTCCAAACTTCACCAATAATAATATATCAAAAAGGGCGACAAAATCATAAATACATAGCCGAATCCACGACTACGATACTTAAGATTGCTCAAATCCCTAATCTCAATAAATCAAAGGTTTGGTTGGATAAAGAATAATAAAGGGTATGGATAATTTTTGGGATATAAATTGGTGTAAAAATAAAAAATAAACAAAACAAATAAATTAAAATCCTAAGTGTGGTTAATCACTATCCCAACCATCCCATGAATAAGACTCATATCATTGAATAACTCACGCTTTAACACTTGAAACACACGCTTTAGGTAGACACGAATTATACTCAACAAAATCTTAATCAAAGAATAAACCTTAATTGGCGTTCCCATAACTGCCAATTCCCATTCAATCCATAGATATAGTACAACAAATAGTGGCCATATGAACCACTTACATAACTTTACATCGTTGGCTTAAAATAAACATCCAACTCTTTTTTCTTTCTTTTTCTTTTCTCTTTTTTTTTTTTTTTTTTTTTTTTTTTTTTTTTTTTTTTTTTTGAAACATAAACATAGATGTGTAAAATTTCACCACATCACTACAACTTTCTTTCCGGATAATTTTTATTCATACTTTTCATACTTTCAGAAATAGCGCTAATAGTGAAAGTAGTAAACACACGAAAAATAAACTCTAAAATATACAATATTTACTTTCACTCCAATTTGCATTGTGCAATTTCCCGACCTAACCATATATAATGAATTACGCACGCGAACACAGGTAATGTAAGGAAACACACTCTGCCTATAGCAATTAACCAACCACGGATTCTAATCTACAGGGTAGGCTAAGGTTTAAGGTGTAACGAAACATTTTAAACATAGGTGTAAGAAACGAAAGGAATGGCTCTGAGGGTTTTTCTAGGGGTATCTTACTCTTAAAATGAGAGTAACAAAAGGGTTTATACGGGGGTTAACTAACCAGTGTAGCTAGTTAATAACACATAACATATAAAGGCTATTTGGTGTAATCCTAGAATTTTACCAATTTAGACAAGTCATTCCAATTAAATAAATAATACTCATTATGGTGGTCTCGAATAGTATACAAGCCAAGTTCTAAAGTTTACAAGTCACCGGCACACTCATAGATTTGTGAATTTTGAAAAATCACAATTTTTGAAAATAACGTCTTGTGTGCAGCTATGCAACTTAGATCTTAAACAAAAACATGCTAAAAAAAATTTTAAGTTTGATATATTAAGCACATTTTAAGCATAATTTTTGAAAAAGTTTAGGACAAGTAAGTGTTAAGTGTTCTAATTCTCCTATCCCCCCACTTAAGTTAAACAACGTCCTCGTTGTTTGTATAAAAGGTTAAAAACTGGAAATAAAAGAATTAGAACGGAAAAACTCCCCTGAGATTTGCTCGGTATGATCCTCCATTAGTGTAAGAGCAAAAATCAACTTCTTGTGGATTAGAACGTTAAAGCTTCATACTTGATGTATCCACAGGAAATCCAGAAAACTATAATACCACCAACACTTTAAAACACACCTAAGATAAGAAAGGTTCAACTTGCATAATACATTAGTAGTTAGGAAAAATAAAACTTAAAAATTAAAACTGAAAATCATCAGGTCAGTCGATGCGCCGTATCTTATTGAAGAAGATACGCCGTATCGAGCCTGGAATAAATACGGATCAGAATAAAGATGCGCCGCATCCTTAACCAGGGATGCGCCGCATTAAAATAAACTGATAAATAGTTTTAAAGTCGAAAAATAAAAAATGCAGAAAAATAAAATAAGATATGACCATTGCAGAGGATGCGTCGCATCTCAGGACTGAGATGCGCCGTATCTTCGTGCGGCCTGGACTGACTCGACTCAGAAAACAGAATAATAAAAGATAAATCCGGGTTGTCTCCCGGTAAGCACTTGTCTTTATTCCAGAGTCTTCAAGTTAGACTCACGTTCAGCACTTTAGTATCGATCATTGAAGGAGTCGGAAACATCACGCTCCTTCATCCCCAATTTAGTAATATTGAACACTCCTTGCTCGTCCTTAATTTCCACGCCGTTCTTCTTTAATATCTGTATAAACAAAGTCCTGTCCCTTTCGGGCAGAGATGACAAAATGATAGACGGGAAATTCTTATTATCATACAGGCACAAATAAGCAAGGTGGGGTGGTAGTTCAATAAACACATCATTGTTCAAATTTGTTTTCTCAACTACTCTCCTACGTTTATTAATTACTACACAATCATACCACTCATCATCAGAATCACTAACAATATTGCGTCTAAGTTCCGTAGGTACATTAAGGTCAATGAATTCCTCAAAGTCTTCATGATTAGGATTAGCTGAGTTGTTTTGAATCAATGTTTCTCCCATAAGTCTAGCTTCAAGATCGAGGTCCATACGCTCTCTTAATCCTAGCACATAAACATCTCTGATTATGCTTTTAACTGGATCTTGGCACTTATAGACTAGTTTATTATTCCCTACCCTTAATGAAATTTTTCTCTTAAACACATCAATCTTAGCATGGGCAGTAGACAAGAAAGGTCTTCCGAGGATTAAAGGAATCTTAACATCCTCGGGCATGTCTAGTATAATAAAGTCCACGGGAAAAATAAACTGCTCAATTTTAACTAGCACATTATTAGCAATCCCTTCAGGTCGTTTTACTGTTTTATCAGCCAATTCAATAAGTAATTTAGTTGGTGCTAATTTTCCTAGTCCTAGGGTAGCGAATGTCTTAAGAGGCATAACACTAACACTAGCTCCTAAGTCAGCCAACACATTATTGAAAGATATATTATTAATAGAACAAGGTAGAGTAAAACTTCCTGGGTCTCTTTCTTTATGAGGCAAGGCATTTGAGTCGGTTGCAGGGCTCTCTTCTTTCATTGTTGCCTTGATCTCCTCTTCAATTTTTGTCTTCTCTTTTAGTAGTCTCCTTAAGCTGATTGAAGAGTTAAAGAAAAATTCGGGTCTTGCACCATCATTACCATTCATCGATCTTCTAGGTATATTAGGAGTGACTTCTTCAGTGGTGCTTATGGCCTTGACATGATCCCTTGGGTTGGTTTCAGTTGAGCTCGGTAAACTTCCATATCCCCTTTCTTGAAGAACTTTGCTCATTTGACCAATTTGTTGTTCCAATGCTTTGATCGAAGCTCCTTGATTTCTTGTAGTAGTGTCCGTTGAAGCTCTAATTTCCTTGATCATAGCAGTATTCTCTTCATGTCTTTTAGCAGCATCGGCCATAATTTGCTTTAAAGTATCATCTAAAGTCTGCCTCCTCTCTTGATAAGCGGGATTGAAGTTGTTCTTTTGATAGAATCCCGGATTAGCTTCCCTAAATCTTGCTGAAGGTCGGAATGGTTGTCCAAATTGGGTGTAATAAGCTTCTTCAAACGTCTCACTTTCATTCTTGTTCGGGCAATCTTTAGTGTAGTGAGGTCCTTCGCATTTTTCACATCCAACTTGGGCAGCATATGCTCTTTCATCTCGCTTCTTCATCTCTCTACTAATTTTATCCAATTGAGCTTGAATAGCAGCAATTCCATCAAAATTAGTGCTGCTCTTAGATCTAGTAGAGGTCCCATCGTGCCATTTCTGAGAATGATCAGCAGCTTCTTGGATCGCTTTCCTAGCATTAGTTGCACTCATCTGAGGTACAGCTCCCTTAGCATCCAAAATCTGTCTAGTAGGCACGTCCAATCCCTGATAAAACAATATTATTTCCTGCATAGGGGTTAGATAGTGTTGAGGACATTTTATCAATAAATCTTTAAATCGTTCCCAAGCTTGATAAAGGGTTTCATCAGGCTCTTGCTTGAAACTATTGATAGCCTCCATCTTCTTAGCAGTCTTAGCAGGTGGACAATATCTCTTCAGGAATTTGCTCTTCAAACCTTCCCACGTAGTGATTGAACTAGCAGGTTCATTCCTTAGCCACTTGTTAGCAGCTCCTTTTAGTGAGATTGGGAAGATTCTTAACATGAGTTGATCGGTATTGACACTTTCTGTAGTAAACAAATCTGCAATCTCCAGGACCTTTTCAACATGCTCATTAGCATCCTCTTGTTCCGTCCCACTGAAAGCATTCTCTCTGAGCTCTTTGAGAAATTGTCCCTTCAACTCAAATTTTGACTTGTCATCAAACTTAGGTCTAGCAACTCCTGAAGTGTAATCAGCACGGGTATTGTTCATGTATTCCTCCATAGTAGTGTTTTCGCCCATTGTTTCTGTTTCAACTTCCTCTTTTTCTTCAGAAAAGTAATCAAGCTCGAGTGAACTTGAAAGATCAAAGCTTCTTGTGTTGAAAAGCCTTTTAAGCGAATGTAGGGCTCGTTCAGGATCTTCGAAAGGTTGAATCAAGTTCTTCGTAGAACTCCTGGTCATGCACTTCCTGAAATCAATCACAAAAGCATCAGTAGGGTATGCTCGAGAAAGTAATATATCAGATAATTAATAACGAAAACGGAATACGAAAAATTAAAGTTACTGATATCTGCAGACGATGCGCCGTATCCAAAGAGTTGGATACGCCGTATCTTATGATCGTTAAAATTAAATCAGACGTTATTCAGAAAATAGATACGCCGCTTAGAATTTATGAATGCGCCGTATCGAATTAATCAATCAAAAATCAATTTATCTAATTAAAATTAAATGCGTCGTATTAACGAAAGTTAATGCGCCGTATTTTCGTTACGTTTAAAAATAAAAGATTTTTGATTCAGTAAGATGCGCCGTATCGACGGAAATCGATACGCCGTATTTGTTTAATAATTCGCAAACTGTTTTTAATTAAAATAATAGATACGCCGTATCTGCGAAAGCAGATGCGTCGTATGGCGTTAACGTTTAGAAAAAAAAATTTATCAAAACAGATACGCCGTATCTACAAAAGCAGATGCGTCGTATTACTTTATCGCTTAGAAAAATTTTCTTGTTAAAAACAGATACGCCGTATCTTGGGGAAAAGATGCGTCGTATCGAATTAATTAAACGCGTTGTATATAAAAATTAAACGCAATACGCCGTATCTGAGAGATCAGATGCGCCGTATCGTTTGATTTAGCACAGTACAACGATAGCAGAACAGAAAAATACGAAAAATAAAAATAAAAATTAAAACACACGAACAAAAACAAATAAAAGCAAAAATAAAAGAAAACAAATAGCACACAATACAACAAATATGCAAAATAGTACAATGATGCAATTAATCTAATAAAAAGAAAAACCTAATTAAAATACTAATCAAATTAACAGAAAATAACAATTCACTCCCCGGCAGCGGCGCCAAAAACTTGATGCGCGTGATGTGTCGTTGCGGTTTAGCAGTTTTAATGCCTACTCAAGTTTTAAATTTATATTTAGCCGACTTATCAATAACACACACACTTAACGAGCAGTGTACCCGGTCAGTATGAAGATAATGGTAAGTAGAGTGTCGATCACTAAGAGTGGAACGTATTATCTCGTTATTCTAATCAGTATTTTAATATCCTAACGCAAGGGGGTTTCAGCCTGAGAGACTGGCACAGTTTTGTTTGCAATTAAATAATAAAATAAACAAATAGGCACGAATCAGCAAGTAGCACACACGTACACAGATAGATACTAGAGACAATAAGAGGGCTGTCCTTATGATTAAGTAGATTGTCACTTGTTTTATTGATAGCTTTATATGAAGTGTATGTAATTAACCCTTTCTCGTTGGTCATATTCTTATCGGCGAGTAAACCCTTAATGACGACTTATGTCTAAAAGTTATTCCTAAGTGATCAATTTAGAAACAACCGTGGGAGCCACACCTTGTCCCGCAGTCGGGTGCCCGCAAGCCACTAATAAACACAGAGGTGGTCAATGCACTAATAAGTAGTAACCAAAGACATCAACATATAAACTTTAATTGATGGGAAAGCAAGTATTAAAGGGAGTGCAATCTTTCCGTTGTCACATTACACAAGCCACCAATCCTGATGAATTAAAGTTTGCTAAAACAATAAAACAAAACTACTTAATGAATTAAATACATGCAGCACCTTCTTACAGCTCTTGTATCTTAGATTTGGGTGTGTCTTGTGCTGCCTTCTTGACTGAATTCGTCCTTCTCTTCTGTTCGGTCTTTAGGTTTTCGAACTTCCGAATCTCTTTAATGCGTCTGGTCTACGGGGTATTTATAGTTTGTGTCTGAGGGAAGATGCGGCGCATCTACTTAAGTAGATGCGGCGTATGTACGTAACTTCGCGTGGGGTCCAAGATTATAATATTCAGGAATATTCGTACACCGCCAGAAGATGCGGCGTAACTCTTTATTAGATGCGGCGCATGTCCTCTTGTATCTTGGATCGTATCTGGTGATATCTTGATAGAGATGCGGCGCATGTTGATAGTGAGATGCGGCGCATCTGGAGCAGAATTGACTTGATCTTGTCCATGTCAGTAGACTTCCACTTTATGTACGTTTTGCTCCATTATTAGTCCATAATCGCTAAGTTTCACCAAATGCTTGTTTTTACCTGAGAATTACAAAAGTAAACAATTAAGTATCAATCCTCATACATAATATAGTAAAACAAGTCAATTTAATAGGATAAATGATAGTAATAAAATGTACTTATTTGAGTTCATCACTCAAGTGAAACTGCCCCGCCAAGCTACCGGTGTCGCCAACTCACCCATGCTGCAACAGTCCAGTTCTGCAAATATAGCAGCCAAAGGCAAATTAGCATACGGTCATGGAAAAAAGTCCACAAACTACAAATTATGAACCACCTTCACATCCACTTCTACCCGTTTCAGACCAACTGTCCTTCCTTCTTAAGCAGTAACAACCTCGCCTCATTTAGGTTCTGATTATTTATTTGTTGCCTGCAATATACCACCTGCAGTACACAACAATGTATTATATATACTAAAAGGGTATACTAAATAAAAAAATTGTTATCAATCACATGATTCAAGCACTAATGCACATACCATCACCATGACCACATCTAAAACTATTAATTTTATTATGTATGAACAAAATTTTAATTTAGAATGGAAGACATGGAGTACCTGGGTGACAATATACATATTCCAGTGTTCCATGGTCCTAACTCCTAAAGACAGCTCAGCACTTTAGTGGGGTTATATAGCTTTTTCCTATTTAGCATCTACAGTAACATAAGGTCTAAAACACTAATCTGAGCCACAAAACCTTTGTACTAATATGGTTATGCAGATGCATATACATACACTTGCTTCTAAAAGAGCATAGATAATATAGAGAGTTTAAAAAGAATTGACCTTCCAGGAACTTTTAGACATCAAAAATCAACGTGCACCTTTTTTTCGTTTTCAGTAGACATAAAAGGTATCCAACCACTAAAATGTTGCGACAAATAATTGGCTCAGATCTGTAGGCAGGGTTCAAGTCATAAAAGTATCCGTTATAGAACACCACGACACACAATCCTTCCTAGGCAACAAACAAAACCTCGCAACAACCACATTTACATCAAACCTGTGTTTAATCCGATGCCCATGAACTCCTTCCCCTTCCAAACATTGATACGCTGGTGATTTTTGTGTTTGGTGTGAAGCAATTTTTTCATTTTGTGAAGCTTTATGTAGCTGCTGTAAACAATGTTCACTCAGAAATTTAAGCGAACACATAATATGCAACAATAAAAAGTGCAGATTCCATATATATTAAACTAAGGACTTCTTAAAAAAATAAAAAATAAATAAATAAATAAATAAATAACATAAATAATTGGGTACTTACTTTAAGCCGAAAGAGGACCAAAAAAGATACCCGATCAATATGTTAGGCTTAAAAAAGGAAATCAAACAGTCAACATACATCAACCAATTGACAAAATCAAAAAACACCAAAAACCCACCGCTTGCTTATGGATCTGGAATAGGATAGAAAGATAGATGAAAAGGTAGAAAGTGATCTTGAAGTTTCTGGAAAAGAGAAGATGACATATTTTAGTTAGGTGTGAGCAATAATTAGCAGAAAGTGTAGATTTTGGGTTTTGAACTGATTTAGATTTTGGGTTACTTGCCAGGATTTTTTGGTGTGAATGGAAATTCAGAGAGGGAGTGGAGAAGAGGGTTTTGCTATTTTGTGTGTGGAAGGGATTGAAGAAGACGTTTCTGGAATGGGACTGAGAGTGGTATGTAATAAGGTGTAATATACTTTGTTAAATATTTGTTTCCCTTCTAATTATAATGCACAGTGCGGCAATAGTGAAATACAGTACCATGAACAGTAGTACAGCATGTAAATGATCATGGACAGCCACACAATCATGTGTTAATGACCCTCTTAATCACTTTTGGAGATTTTTTTTGGCAAAGAGCAATTCCCACTTTGAAATATATTGGATAATGTTTATAGCTTAAAAAATGAATATAATAACATTAGTCACGTGAGATACAAAAATCCACACATCTTCCACATCTTTACAACCCAGTCAAACCCTAACCCCATTATCAGGCCATTTTTAATCCATTTCGATCACCTTTTGAACCTTAATCTTGTCGTCATAGCTGATCCCCAGTCGGTATTTAATCGATCTATTGTTCTTGTTGTGAGGGAATATACTTTTTTATTCTTCAACAAAAAATATCAATTTAATATGTATCAACTGATGAAATCGAGATTACTTTTGTTTTTTTTTATCACCAATTGAAGGCAAATTCGGATGCAACTTACTGTCGATTTGTGGGTTGATATGGTATTTTTAAAATAGCAAGAGGATGAATGTAAACCATGTATAGAGGTTGTAGCTATTGCCCATTAAGGATCTGATGTTAATGGCGGTGTAGTCAAGCATCACCTTCTAATAAAGGATTTCGGGTTGGTACTTGGGTGACGACACATGCTGTTGGAAGTGGTGGTGGCGAATTAGTTGGTGTCGGCTAAGGCCACTCACAACAGTTAACTCAGCCTTAAATTTTAAGGCATGCCACGTCAGCTTTTTCACCCCTTAACTTAACTCAGCTTTAACCCACACAACAATAACTCAGCTTTAACACACCTTAACTCAACTTTACACATAAATTTTCAAATTCAACCCCTAACTTATAAATTACTTCATTTTTTTAAAAACAACACAATTTTTAAAACATAACATTACATTCAAACATAACACACCATTAAAACATAACATACTTAAAAAAAAATTACAACGAGATTTAAAAAACATAACATGATAACGAATTAAATATTTATTCATCGTCTTCTTGATGTTGAAGGTGCTTCTGCCAAACATGATCCATAAGGTCTCGTTGGAGTCGAGTATGTGTGTCTCTGTCGCGAATTTCTCTTGCCCTTCGACGTTGGCCATCGCATCTGTCGACCCACGAATTTTGCCTCAGACGTGGTGACGGATCCACCCACATGTCGTTAAAATCACGTATTGTAAAATTTTGATCTTTTATAATCATGTTATGTAAAATAATGTAACAATACATGATTCTCTTTATCCTCGCAAGTTCCAATTGACGTGCCGGTTGTCGTAGTATACCCCAACGTCCCTGAAGCACACCAAAAGCACGTTCGACATCCTTTCGTGCAATTTCTTGTTTCCTTTAAAAGTAAGCATGTTTCGCGTCATTGTTGCCGAGAAGGATTTGACAAACGTAGCCCACTGTGGGTAAATACCGCCGGCTAAGTAATAGACCTTTTCATACCTCCTTCCATTTACCATATAAAGTGCTGCAGGGGCGGCGTCATTAAGAAGGTCGTCGAATAACGGTGAGTTATCCAAAACATTAATATCGTTATTCGCCCCTGCCATCCCAAAAAATGCATGCCAAATCCATAAATCTTGTGAAGCAACTGCTTCAAGCATTATATTTGGGTATTTTTTTTATCACCCCTACCAAATTGCCCTTGCCAAGCAACCGGACAATTTTTCCACTCCCAATGCATGCAATCAATGCTACCAAGCATTCCAGGAAAACCATGGACCGACTCATGTCTTTCGTAAATACTTTGAATGTCGGTCCATGTTGGTTTTCTTAAATACTCCGGCATAAACAAATCAATAACGCACTTGTTAAAATTATCAAGACACTTCAATGCTGTAGTCGCACCCATTTGCAAATACTCATCAAACGCATCGGGTGACGTGCCGTACGCCAATTGGCGTACACCAGATGTACACTTCAAAAGAATACTTATACTTTTTCGACCAGTACAATCTTTCGCTTCCGTAAAATACTTAAAATGATCAGGAACAATACCAGAGGTATAAGATTGAATACCTTCGACTATTTGTAGAAATAGTCGCCGGCTCATACGAAATCTTCTTCGAAAAACCCGTCCCGGATACTTACAGTCTTCATCAAAATAGTCGGCACGCAAACGTTGATCAGCAAGCTCACGTTCACGAAAGATATGCCCACGTGCAATCGAAGGTCCAGCGGCTTCTTGTTGTTCCATATGCACAACTTGTTCGTACACGGATGCCATCCACTGAATGTCGTCTTCGTCACTTGAAAAATCGTTAGCTTCATTCGGATCCATTGTGAATCAAAAACGTTTTTTTTTTTAGTGGAAGGTTGAAGAAGATAGTTTAAGATGTAGTGTATTGATTTGTGGAAGTGTGAAAAAAAATGTGGTGTGAAATGGGTATTTATAGGAGAGTGAAATTGGTTTTGAATTTTTATTTTATTTTAAAAACTAGCCGTTAAACACAAGGACCAGATTTGTAATTTTTAGAAAGTTCTTGCATACGCATGCAGTAGCCGTTTAAGGGGGCAAAAATGATTTTTTTTTTTTACACTTTCTATCCTTAACGCAGCGTTAAGGGTATAACGCAGCCCTTAACGCTGCGTTAACTTGGATAGCTCACAACGGTTAACGCATACTAACGTGCGTTAAAGGAACAAAAAAACCATGTTAACGCAAGTTTAACTCCACCGATGTGAGTGGTCTAATAACTTTGATAGAATTTGCCTTAGGCTATGTTTTTTTTAAAAAAAAATCTTACTAGCCCTCTTACTCTTACCAGTAAGAGGTGGTCAGACGTTTTGTTTGTTTATTTTTTTCTTTTGAGTCAGACTCAGTTAGACATATAACATCTTACTCAGTAAGAGGTGAGAGACTTGTCTTACTGCCTCTTACTCGATAAGAGATTGAAGACTCGTGTTAATATAATATATTTGATGGTTTATTAACTATGTTATATTTATGATAAAAAGTCTTGTTTCATATCTACATATGTTACTTAAATAAATTGCATAAACGAATAAACGAGCACTTAAAATCATTCGAACAATTATAAAAAAACAAACAACATTATTTCGTTCAGATTTAGATTTTCTAGCCACCTCTTACTGGTAAGATGAGGTAGTCAGATTCAGACCTAAAACATCTTAATGAAACATACACACCCTTAATGATTTTATTCCCATCATCCGAATATATACAAATAACGTATCGTGTGCTGCAAGACCCACAATTGGCTGGACTAATAACTACATAATAATAATTAGCGCAAAAATTACTGTAGTACCCATATACACACCCGATTGTCTTGCAGAACCCAAGTTTTTTCAACTTTACAAATATACCCAAGCATGTCGCATATTCATTTACCCTATACTACCCGACATGACGTGGCAATTTATGATCAAAGAGAAAAAAAAAACTCTAAAAGCATGTCGCGTATGGAAATACTAGACACTACCCGACATGACGTGGCGATTTATGATTGGTCGAAGAGAAAAAAAAATTAAAAAAAAAAAAAAAAACCCTAAAAGCATGTCGCGTATGTTTATACTAGACACTACCCGACATGACGTGGCAATTTATGATCGGTCGAAGAGAAAAAAAAACCCTAACCGAATGTCGCGTTTGGAAATACTAGACATTACCCAAAATTTTTTTTAATTTGATGATCCTTTCCAATTTATTTCAGATTGCAACATTGATTGCTGTTTATTCAAACTGGAGTTTTGCTGCAATTGAAGGGATCGGATGGGGTTGGGCTGGAGTAATTTGGCTTTACAACATTGTATTCTACATCCTACTTAATTTGGCACAATTGTATGTTTCTACTTTTATTTGAATGAATGTAATTTGGATACATAGGCTAATATTTATTCAAACATTGATTACGAAAATCCTATAAAGAAGACAATCTTAAAGCATACATGACACATATTGAGTGATATAATTAATAATAGAAACGATTCTTCCATATCGCTTTATGACGTTCATCTGCTTTAGCATCCTCATTCTCAAAGTGTTCTTGTTCCGCCCATTCAACCATTTGATCAAAAGTGTAATCTGATTGTGCTATATTCTTTTTTCCGTCTTCGTTGTCACTTGTGTAGTCTGTTATCACAAGATCCATCATTTCTGCCAAGGTAGCATTTGGGCATATATGTTTTGCAATAATAAAATCGACACCGCCATGGTCAATGTAAATTTCCAACTGGCCTTGTGCTGCTGAAATATCAATGTTGTTCTCGTTACACAATTAGAATTAACTATAAAGTTAACCTAATCATGTTTCATGACTGAATAATGTATTGATTAACAAAGCAAAATAAATAAAACATAAAAGATAAAACACAAGAGTTTTCCAACGTTTAAATTCTTATTAGAAGTTAATCAAAAGAATGTATACCCAAGTGTTCGCGGAATAAACACTTGGGATTGAAATGACAAGGTATGATATGTTCTCCTCACTAAACTTAAGCTATGTTTAAGTGGCAACTATGAATGAACCACTGAGCTATCTCAGGGACTAGGTTGCTCTTTGAGGGAGAAAAGTGGTTTTGTGAATGTCTAAGCATTAAGTGCACAAAACTTATCCACTTTTCTCCCTTATGATCCTATTTATACACAAGTATAAAAGAGCACCCGTGACTATAAAGACAAAAAGAATGACCTAACTAATCAGGACAAAATACTGATGTATTTTATCCTTGTTACAAGAACCTATATTGGGTATAAGACAAATATGCTTTGTGAGTGACAGTGATGATACTGCTCTTGTTCTCAAGCCTTTCAGGGAAAGTTTGACTTTGGCCTGATAAGGACTTCTCCTTATCTTTTAAAACTCTTCCCGCCTTGTCCTGCCTTTCTTTCAGACTTCAGGTTCTTCAGAATTGGTCTTTAGTCTTCAAACTTCATTCATTATAGTTGTTGAGGAGACTGGGGTTCAGTGAGTTATTGTCATCACTCACTGAACCCATTATCTTCTTCTTTGGCTTAAGTAACACTCAGGGAGTTCCGCCTCACTGAATGGTGAATCCTTCTTCTTGGACTCATCGTAAGCATCCTGAAGATAACTCACTGAGTGACTGTTCACTCAGTGACCTGAGAGCGTTTAAGGTTGTTTAACACTTGGGCTAATTTGTATTCAAATCCTTGTTTTCAGGATGCTTGGGTACTGAATGGACCCAACAATCAAACATCACATGCATATCATAGTTGTTTCTTAGTTTGACGGTGATTGAAAACCCAGTGTGTGGTACTTCATAATAAAGAGCATGAATCTTCCTATCAACAATGTTAAACAAATATTGCTTCAGCTCTTCCAGCTTCATTCTTGGAATATTGATGTTCATCTTCCAACCGTTTACATACTTTGATTTTCCGCCATTGCAAACCAATTGACCATTATTGTGAACAAGAAAATTGAAAATGGTTTGCGTATACGGAGTAGTAGGTTTACTTTTTTTCTTGCACCCAAGTTTAAACCGGACACGCTCTTCATGTTTGTTTTTTCTCTGAAACATTTGATGTAGATACCGGACAAACAAAATATTATAATCATATAGTGTACAATATATACAACATTAAAAAAAACAAACAAAATATTATAATTATATAGTAAAAAATTTAATGCATATCTCAAACTCACACGCAATTGGCCATCCAAAAACCTGTCTAGATGCTCTCTATAGACCATGTTTCTATAACGCCAGGCATTTGATCGGGGATACAACTATTGACGAGAAAAAAAGGAAGGGGCCGCACCATGCGGGAACGTCTCCAATATCCACGTCTACAAAAAAGGTAATTCTTTTTAAATTCGTTAACGGTATACATATACATGAACTTTAGAAATTTATATATGACATACCTTGAAGGCCCATATAAAGCCATTCAACATGTACTTAGGAAGTGAATCAGGATCCCTCCCTTCGGCAAAGTGCTTTGCCCTACGCTGAACTGCTGCATCCTTTAGATTATCGTACAAGGTTGGCCATACGAACGACCCCCACGGATACACATTCCAAGCATCTAAATCCTCTACTAACCTAAATAAAAATCCGTCAACTACATTCCTAAGCTCAGTCCCTTTTAACACCAACATCAACACGCCTAACAAACAAAGCCGAACAACATCTATGTCACTCAACTCACGAAATTCTTCACTTTTTATCTTACGTAACAACATACCAACTTGTATTTTCTTTGAATCAAGTGACGAAGGGAATACTCGTCTCATAAACGGATTAGGTCCATCTTCATAAGGCTCCCTAAAATCTGTCCCAAACCTTAAACTCGTAACTAGACAGAATTCCTCCCTACCAAACTTAATCTCAACCTCACATACCCGATCAAGATCACGTACACGATATCTCAAAGGAACAATGTCTGTCTCTCCCTCCTCACACGGCACTTAGTGGCATATAAAATAATGTACTAACACCCAACTCTCTTGCATTTTCGGTATATCTAACAACCAACCAAAACATGTTTCCCTAAATAATTGTTCCTTAGGGGTGTTCGCGATCACATTTTTTATATCACTAATTAACGACAACCTACTCCTACATGTAATTTGCGCCGCATAATCCTAAAATAACAAAAACATATAAATATATATTACAACACATATACGTAACAAATAAACAATACGTGTAATGGAACAAAAAAAATAAATATTGCGAAATACCCGATAATCCGCCATATTCACCGCCAACAACCGTTAACTCAATCACCACCGCAGCCACCACCACCACCTGTCACCTCACCACCACCACACAGTCACCTCACCAACAGTCACCACAACACCACCACACAGTCACCTCACCACCACAACACCACCAACACCACCAACAGTTAGAGTTCTTATCACCACTACAACACCACAAATAACACCAACAGTCCCTTTTTCCTCACCACCACAACACCACCAACAGTTAGGGTTTTTATCACCACCACAACACCACCAACAGTTTTTTTAGCACCACCACAACACCACCACACAGTCACCTCATCGTCGCTTTTATCACCACCGTAACACTACCAACAGCCGCTTTTTTATCACCACCACAACACCACAACACCACCAACAGTTTTTTTATCACCACTACTAAAACTCCAATGTTACAATTTTCTCACCATCAAATTCTAACACATACACTAAAATATGGTCTGTGAATATTCGTCCAAGTTTTAACTTTGAAGGGAAACCAGTTTGTGCATGAATGGTCGTTTCAAACTTTCAAGATTCCAGTAGGCTTTGGTAGGCTTTTCAGATAGTGCTCGTTCCCAAGGCAATGTTGGGTATTGTCTAGAAATTCCATACGCGACATGCTTTTAGGTTTTTTTTTTTTTTTTTTTTTTTTTTTTTTTTTAGGGTTTTTTTTTTCTTCGACCAATCATAAACCGCCACGTCATGTCGGGTAGTATAGGGTAAATGCATAAACCACATGCTTGGGTATATTTGTAAAGTTGGAAAAACTTGGGCTCTGCAGAACAATCGGGTGTGTATATGGGTACTACAGTAATTTTCGCTAATAATTGGGCTACAAATAATATGATTCTAATAAGCTCGGCTAATACACTCCCGCAGTTTGAGCGGGAGGCCTTCGAACGTTCAAACTGGAGCGAAAATCAAGAAACAATGCAGCAGGGAGACCCTTAGTAAAGATATCAGCATACTGACAACGAGACGGAACATGAAGCACACAAACTTGTCCAGAAGCAACATAATCACGGACGAAATGAATGTCTATCTTAATGTGTTTGGTACGTTAATGTTGAACAGGATTAGTGGATAGATAGACAGCACTGACATTATCATAATACACAATAGTGGCAGTAGACAAAGGGGCATGCAATTCGCGTATCAAATTGCGAATCTAAGCTGTCTCAGCCACAACATTAGCAACACCATGATATTCGGCCTCAGCACTGGATCGAGATAACGTCACTTGACGTTTAGCAAACCAAAATAATAGATTGTCACCAAGAAAAACACAATAACCTGAAGTGGACCTGCGAGTGACCGGGCAACCCACCCAATCTGCATCCGTGTAAGCAATAAGCTGAGCTGTAGAAGAAACATGCAGCTAAAGACCATGATCAATGGTACCACGAATATAGCGTAATATACGCTTCAAAGCATGGAAATGTATGTCACGAGGGTCATGCATATACAGACAAATCTGTTGAACCGTGTATGAAATATCTGGGCGTGTGAAGCTAAGATACTGAAGAGTACCAGCTAAGCTTCGATAAAAGGTGGGATCATCAAACAGCGTACCATCAGGTCCAAGCTTGGACTCTGTATCAACAGAAGTGCGGCATGGATTACATTTCTGCATATGAGCTCTCTCAAGGATTTCATCAGCAAACTTAGACTACGATAAAAACATACCAGAGGTTGTGCGGGTGGCAGAAACACCAAGAAAATAATTGAGAGCCAAGATCCGTCATTGCAAATTCACCATGAAGAGTAGTAATAATGCGCTGCAGGAAGGCAGTGGAAGAAGCAGTTAAGATAATATCATCCACATACAATAACAAATAAGCCGTATCAACTCCACGATGGAAAATAAAAAGCGACGCATCAGTTTTGCTATGCTGAAAACCAATGCGAGTAACAAATCTAGCAAACTGTTGAAACCAAGCTCTAGGGGCTTGCTTAAGCCCATATAAAGATCTCTGCAAATGACAAACATAATCAGGTCTAGTAAAATCAACAAACCCAGGCAGCTGATACATGTCAACTGTCTTAGATAAGTGACTGTGTAGAAAGGCATTCTTCACGTCAAGCTGGTGAATCGGCCAATCACGACATACTGCAAGACTCATAACAGTACAAATAGTCGCCGGTTTGACAACCAGGCTAAAAGTATCATCACAATCAATACGCTGCTGCTGGCTGCGACCATCTGCAACAAGTCAAACCTTATACCTGCTCAATGAACCATCTGCATGAAACTTATGCTTGAAAAGCCACACAGAATGAACAACATTCACATTAGCAGGACGGGGCACAAGTACCCACGTGTCATTAGTAAGTAAAGCATTATATTTATCTAACATAGCTTGTTTCCACTGAGGATCACGAAGAGCATGAACATGAGAGCGTGGTAGAAGAGAAACAGTAGTAACATGACAATTCATACATTCAAGAGGTTTAGAAATATCGGCTTTAGCACGTGTGACCATGGGATGAGTATTGATGGTGAGAGCAGGTACAGTAGCATGTATGGGTGGTGTATTTTAGAATTGAGGTGTATTGGGTTGCGGATGTATTAATGACGAAGGGGTACTGTTCTGATCATTGTTGGGCTACTGATGTGTAAATGGTGGTGGGGTATTGGGCTGCTAGTCGTTGGGCAGAGTGTTATTGGGCTGGTCAAGGTTAACAGGCTGGTGTGGAGGAACGAATGAAGGTGGAGTAGGCTGGTTGATGTGAGAAGGTAAGTTATCAGGAGGAGGGGGTTGTTGCGCTACGGGTTACACAGGTAATGGGATTGGGTTCAAAAAATCAACCGTTGGAGATGTGTGCTCGTGAAGTGAGGCAAAAGGAAAAATGTTCTTGTCAAATATAACATGTCGAGATAGGATTATTTTGTTCGAGGATAAATCAAGACACCTATATCTACGGTGATTGGCGGGGTATCCTAGAAAAACACAAGGAGTAGAACGGGGTTGAAGCTTATGGTCAACATTTAGGTACGAGTAGCAAAGACACCCAAATATACGCAAAGCATCATATGTGGGTGTGATATCGTAAAGTTTGGTGAAAGGAATGACGTTATTAATGGCGGTGGAGGGAAGAATATTTAAAAGGTGAACGGCCATATTAAGGGCTTCTGCCCAATACGACGGAGGCATGTGAGCTTGAAAAAGCAAGGTGCAAATTAAGTTATTAATGGTGCGCAACATACATTCTGATTTTCCATTTTGTTGCGATGTTTTAGGGCAAGAAAATCGGAATTGAATGCCATTTTTTCGAAAAAGGTCATGAAAGTGGGTGTTGTCATATTCACCCCCATGGTCACATTGCAAAGCCTTTATATCTACATTAAATTGTTGATTTACATAAGCACGAAATGTCAAAAAAAGGGTCAAACAAATATGATTTTCTATGCAAAGGGTAGACCCAAACATAATGCGAGAAATGATCCAAAAAAATAGCATAATACTTAAGAACGCTCTCACTCGGAATTGGTGATGTCCACAAATCCGAGTGGACAATCTGAAAGACAAAATCAACATTCGTCTCAGAACTATGAAATGGAAGCTTGGTATGTTTACCTAATTGACAAGCATGATATAAAGTGGAAAACTTAGATTTATTTCAAGAAATTAAATTACTTGACTCTAAACGACGAAGCACATCTTCATCGGGATGCCCGAGGCGTCTGTGCCACGTAGTCGTACTGAACGTGTTGGGAATTTCAGAAATAAGATATTTCTTGTTGCTGCCATAGCTATGGTTCCTGCCGAAGCTCATTGCTGCTGATAGTTATATTTTGTTTCTGCTGATAGTGTTTGTTGCTGCAGATATTATTGTTAGTTATCCGTATGTTTAGTATGTTTGTTAGAGTTATTTTTAGAAGAGATCATATTTATCTCTTTACACGTTTTCTTGTATGACGGCTTAGGGTTAGGGTTTCTTATCATTATAAAAGAAACATCCCGTCTATGAGTTGAATATACGTTTTACAAGTTAACAATCTTCAATAAAATTATCTTTTAGTTCATTATACGATCCATAGAGGATCATAGCATTAGTTCTTTTATGTTCTACTTCGTATTCAGAGATTCTCTTGTAGTGTGCTTGTGATTACATAGGCATCCTACCGATCCACTAAGGCTCAAAGATCTAGCAGGTGTGTTAGATTCAACAAGTGGTATCAGAGCCTCGTGAGGATCTCTGATCAAGAAGCATAAGTTCACAAGACAATCTCTCTAAACCATTTCACTATGTCTGGATCAGCAGATAAATTCGAAAGGTGGACCATGAAAGTCAGAACCCTGCTATCTTTTAACTCTAGGAGAAAATGGACAGAACTTGCTGATGCTGATAGTCTCAACCAAACTCACAACATGGTTCATGATGCAAAGGATAAAGTGGAAGAATTTGCTCTTGTGGGTGCCTCTCATCAGGTACAACATTGTCAATTTGGGTGTCATGAATTGTACTTGAACCTTAGGAAAGAGTTTGATGAAATGGAGCCTGAATATAATAAATTGTTTGTAGAAATTCAAGCTTATTAAAAGGCTCTTAAAACTGTGGAAAAACAAAAGGCTTGGCATGAAGCTAATCAGCTAGCATATGAACAAAAGATAAGGGTTTTGGAAAGAGACTTAGAGAACTCCAATAACTGTCTAAAACATTCTGAAAGAGAATATGCTAAGGTGAAATTAGAAAATCAGGAATTACAGGCTAAACTGGATAGTGAAGTGGCTAAACCCTAAACCCTAAACCCTAAACTGGATAGTGAAGTGGCTAGGATAAATTCATGGCAACAATCTGAAAAATATCTTGTTAATTATAATGGTAATTAGTCAGGTTGGCGTAAGAAAGGGTTGGGATATGATGTTGGGGATTATAACCCTAGAATATTTGACCCTACACCTAAGGAAGTTGATTATCAAATTCCTGTCAAGTTTGTTAAGGAAGGAGGGATGAATGCAGTTCCTCCACCCATAAGAGGTGTTTTCAAGCCTGTCCCTATCCATTCAGCCCTTGATCTTGACTCAGATGAATCACACATGACATATGGGAAAAAGTCAAATGACTCATCTGATTCTGAGTGTGAGTCTGATGACTTTGTCTCTTGTTTCAAAAGCAACAAGTCCTATGAATCTAAGTCCACATGATATACCTCTTGTGATTCAAATGACAAGTCAACCTCACCCAAGTCTCATGACTTCACTTCTGGAGCAACTAATGATGAATCTATTTCCAAAATAGCTTCCCCTGACAACAGCTCTCTTAACTCTGTTAAAAACAACATTGTCTCTAGTTCCAGTAGTGATAATTTTGTCTGTAATAAGAAAAGTTATGGTAAGATCAAGGCTGTTAGGAAGAAGACATGTTTTGTGTGTGGTAGTCAATATCATCTCATTAAAGATTGTGACTATCATGAGAAAAGAATGAAGATGAATGGTGGGCAACAACAGACCAGATCATTGTGGAAAAATGTTAAACAAATACCACCATATGTTCCACAAGCAGCAGGAATGAACCCTTATAGAGCTCCCTTTCCTGTTGATAGACCTGTTCCTGCTGTTATGCCTGTTGCTGCTGATAGTCAGGGAACCATTCCTGCTGGTGCTTCCTCATCCTTTCAGAGAGATATCAGGCATGCTTATTATAATCCAATCTTTGGAGGGGGAATGGCTTACTCTCCATGGTTTCCTTGGTAATTGTCCGGTTTGTCTGATCATGTTGTTGTATACTTCTTTGCTGGTCTTTGCTGGTTTTGAGAGGAGGAATTAGCCTAAGGGGAGGCTAATGCTTGTAATTTTGTCATGTTTTTCATTCGTTTATATTTTATGTTTTGTGTTTTTCTAATTTTGATTTGCAAGTTTTTAGTGTCTTTTGTTAGCTAACTTTGTTTTGCAGGTCTCAATTTCTCAATGCTTGGAATTAAAGCTAAAGTCGGTATTTTTCATTCATTTTGATTAAGATGATTACATTCAGTCTCAAAACACAAAAGATACATATCAAGATCATTTAAACATCCTACCAACCTACTCTGCTTCACATCCCTCATCACCACTCCACCTAAACCCTGCCACCTATTCCATATTCCCTTTTCCCTTACCCATGCAATCAGGCATGAACCTCCTACCTCTCTGACGGCTAATTTCTTCATACACATGGGGGGCTGGAAGTGCCAACATCACTGGGAGTGGCTGTCTTGGTTCAGGGGCTGGATGATCCCTCATTGGAGTTGAAGAACTTGGGGTAGTTTGTCTCTGATGTGATCTGGGGCGTAACCTTGCAGTTGGCTGACTTGGATGTGGAGCTGGCTGGCTTATCTGAGGAGTTGGTCTGATGGAATGACTTCTTTGTCTTGGATCTTGGCTTTCACGTTGTCGATTGTGTCCAAGGATTCGACTTCGAAGGCTTTGGTTTTCCCGGTTAGGATTTTCACGAGAATCTAACACACCTGCTAGATCTTTGAGCCTTATTATAATAAGCAGCCCATCTTCGAAGGCTTTGATACCACTTGTTGAATCTAACGCGCCTGCTAGATCTTTGAGCCTATGTGGATCGTAGGATGCCTATGTAATCACAAGCACACTACAAGAGAATCTCTGATTATGAACAAGAAAAGAGGACTAAGACTATGATCCTCTATGGATCGTATAATGAACTAAAAGATAATTTTATTGAAGATTGTTAACTTGTAAAGATATCTCAAACTCATAGACGGGGTGTTTCTTTTATAATGATAAGAAACCCTAACCCTAACCCGTCATACAAGAAAACGTGTAAAGAGATAAACATGATCTCTTCTAAAAATAACTCTAACAAACATACTAAACATATGGATAACTAACAATAATATCCGCAGCAACAAACACTATCAGCAGAAACAAAATATAACTATCAGCAGCAATGAGCTTCGGCAGGAACCATAGCTATCGACAGCAACAAGAAATATCTTATTTCTGAAATTCCCAACAATCCTCCCCTAATCTTGAGGAAATAGCTTATTTCCGACAAGATTCCCTAAGCGTTCACTCTACTCTGAAAGTACTTTGAAGTTCATAGGGAGAGGATTAGACCAGCAGCAGCATCAGTAAGTAACCAGCAGCAACACTTGAAACTTCCAGCAGCAACTTCGATAGTTCAGCAGCAATAGGAAATTGTCTTCAAAATAAAATTTAAGCTGGTCACCATGTCATTCTGGATCTGTACTGCTACTATGACAATATATACATCAAATCACTTAAGTTTCAGACTATTCTCATCACATCCAGGTGTGTTAACTCCTGTGAGAGGTGGAATCATTGAAAATTAATGGATTTGATGTCTCTTTACCAATAGCCATCACTACTGGAGTAGCCAATGTTTAGGTGTGTAAGACCATGGTACATTGATAACCATCTGATTTTGAGTAAACCAGCAACTGTAAACGGATTTGAGTTGTCTTTACCTGTAGCCGTTTGCTCAGGACTAGCCAATTCTTTGGTTTCAACTGAACCTTGGTGAATTGAATACCAAATATGGATACCAAATGTCTTTACCACAAACCATACTTTTGTGGACTAGCCAATTCTTTGGATCCCATAAAGGGTTACATCCATGGTGAATTGAGAACCATTTCAACTCTCAGGAATGAACCATCGGTGAGTTGAAGTACCCTATAGCTTTGAGCAAGCTATTACAGCTATCAACGGATTTGATTATCAAACCAAAAGAAAAAGAAAGAAAATAAGAAAAGAAAGAAAGATATACAACAACAAGAAGCCTGATCAAGTAGAAGAACCTTTAGCAGCTGCAAGTTGATCTTTGATGAATTTGACCAACTGTTCAGCTGTGGTTAAATCATTTCCAATAGTATGTTTGGGAACTCGGACCTTCTGTGTGAGCATTCTCTTCATAAGTCCCTCAGATAAAGGATAAGTGACATCCACAAACATAGACAGGATCTTGCCAGAAATGAGCTCCACTACATGAACATTGGAAGAAGGATATAACCTCCAAGAAAATACTCTCCAGGATGATTGATTACCCCACACCAATTGAGCCTTTTCACCTTCCAATGAATTCATTAAAACTTGTAAATCTCCCCAAAGCATTAGGCCAATCCCAGTAGGAGTATGAGTTTGATAGTAATTATCCACTATCTTATAAAGATTCTCCAAATCTTTCCTCTCTACCTTATTCAAGAGCTCCCTCAGAAAGGTAAAGAATTTGACTGTCCCATCAAGGGAAAACCAAACATTGACTTCACCTTCAGGAGTAGACCTAATCTCCCAGTGAGCAATATGACCCCAAGAATGAATGGAATCACCTTCTGAATCACTGTCTGAGTCAACCCTAATCAATTCTTGATCATCCACTTCAGAAATATCCCTAGAAGGAGGGTGGTTAGAGTGACTCTTCTGCCTTGTCCGTAGACCATATTGCTGAATAGGAACTGAAACAGAATCAACCTTATCAACATGAATGGAGTCAGTCTTATGAGCAGCAGGAATACCATCAGGAATATGAACTTCTTGTGGTGCACCAGATGCATCTACAGAAGGAATTAGAGAAATGGATGTGGTATCCTGAGAACCTTCAGTAGGAATAAAGGAAGATGCACCAGTCAATGTCTCTCCAGACTTCAGTTTCTTTGTAACATCAGACTCTAAAGATGAAGACTCTCTTTTCTTGCTTTGAATGTCTGTCTTGACTGAAGAATTTATCCTTGCATAGGTATCAAGGAACAGCTTTTGAATTGCAGCATCAGTCCAACTTTTGAAGTCACTGAGCTTGTAGTTAGCTTGATTCTTCAGATAGTCCTTCATAAAATTGACATTATCTTTGTTTGTAGGCATCTTAAAACCTGACTTTTGCCTTTCACTGATCCTATGCATCAAGTCATTCCAAATGGATGCTCTATGAGTCTTTAAGATAAATGCCTTGAGCTGATCTGACTTTTCTTCCATACCCAACTCTGAATTTTGAAGAATCATAAACCCATGAGCTCTAATAATCATATCAGAACCCAACAAGTATTCAACTTGCTCACTGAACTCTTCTGAAGTAAGATCTTCTGAGCTTGTGCTATTCATAATCCCAGCTATGTTCCTCTCATCAGCAGACATTTTCCTTGCAAACTCCTCATCTTGAGCAACCTGAGCTAGTCTGGCTTGTTCAGCAGCAATTTCCTGTGCATGCACTTGTCTGGCTATCTCTTCATCATTTTGTGTTGCATCAGGGGGAATGGTATCACTACCAGCAGCAATGGATGAGCTACCAGCAGAATTACCAGGAACCTTAGGATCAGTAGAAACATTACTAACCCCAGCAGGAACATCAGACACAACACCAGAGACATCAGCAGCAATGGTGGATTGAAACTACTCAAAAGCTGACACTCTTGAGGGCTGCCTGGTCCTTTGTCTTGAGAAAGCCTGAGGTTTAGAAGTTGTAGTGGGCTCAGAAGAGGTAGGTACTCCAGTGTGTGCACTATCAAGAGAAACAGAAGCTAACACATCAAGTCCATCAAATGACATATCAGCCTGATCATCCTCAGACTCAGAAAGCACAACCCTTCTTTTCTTCTGTAGATGCTGAGCTTCTAAAGAGCTGATCCTTTCATTTAGCTTTTGAATAATCTCACTAAAAGTTTCTTTAGTGTCCTTGAGCTCCTTTTCCAAATTTTCCACCTTCTCACTAAAACTTCTTTTGGTCTCTTTAAGCTCTGACTCCAAAGCTTCAATTTTCTGCAAAGACCTGTCAAGTAACTGGGACATAGAAGTGAGATCAGCAGTATTTGATGAAGCGAAAAGTGTACCGCTTTTAGGGGGTCATTTAAGCCCTAAATCGTATTTATTTGATCAAATATTGCCCTAAATCGTTCCTTTTGTCATTTTAGGTACTTTGGAGAAGAAATCTGGAAAAGGAAGCATTTTGGACGTTTTTGGAGCATAAAAGTGAAGAAAACGACAAAGTCTCAAAATCGGCTGGAAAAGTACCTTTGACGGCGTCAGGGATTGCCCTTGACGGCGTCATGAATTTTACAATGGAAAGTCTGACGGCGTCACCCTTTGAAGTGATCAAGGCCATCACGGTTTAACTTAAAGAGGGACGGCGTCAAGCCATATTCTGACGGCGTCAAGCTTTGATAAGCCAGAGCGGATTTTGGAGGTCTAAAGAGGGACGGCGTCAGGAAGGCCATCCGGGAACCCTAGACACGGCGAGGTGACGGCGTCAAGTCCTATAACGTGACGCCGTCAGCCCTTAAACTCTATATATAGTTTTGCAATTTTTTGTCATTAGTGTGCAACTTTGTGAGGAGAAACCCTAAGACGAATTTCTGCCATTTTTAAGGGTTTTCATACCCTTGGATCTCCCATGTTTAATTGAAGATAAGTAATTGTTTAATCAATCAATATGTCTATGTGTTGTTTGATTATATCTCGTTCTTGTCTTTTGATTAACATGCTAGGCTAGATTTATCTTGTGATTTGCTTAGATCTAATGAAACCTAGCTATTGATTATTGGTTATTAGTGTGTTATTAGTTGTATTGGATGATTGTTCATCGATGTTAGGCTTAAGAAAACTGGCTAACTTCCTATTTGGTAACTTGCTTGAACGTCTTAAGAAATATGAACCAATGCGTACTAAGATTTTTATGGTTGTATTTAATGCATGAGCGAATTCTAGTGATCCCATGTTAGGAGCTTCCTAGCCGGCTCGACATAGGAGTGAAGTAGGAGCTTGTAGAGTTGGGGAAGTACGTACGCCACCCCACGATTGGTATTAAGGAATACACCCGTCATCCACGCAATTAATACACACTAATCAACCGATAAAAGATAGTTAGGGAGTAAAGAAATCTAAGTAAACACATTTCTCTCCACATAAGTTTCACAACTCTTTTCATTTTCAGTTATTTTATTTTATTTGCATTCGTAGTAATTTGGGTTAGTTGACTAGCAACTAATTCCGCCCACTCCTTCAAACCCGAGATTTTACTTGCTTTCATAAAAAAATATAAAAATACAAAAAGAATCTTCCCTCACCCTTAGACCTACTAAAGTAGTTTTTCATACCTAACAAACACTATTCCCTGTGGAGAACGATCAATCCCCCGTACTTACCACTACACTATACTACATCGGTCAGGTACACTGCCTGGTGGGGTTGTAAGCCTCTTGAGATCCCTCGAGTGGTAAAACCTGTTGTAAGGTTGCAAAACCACACATCAAGTTTTTGGCGCCGCTGCCGGGGAATAGTTATTGTTTAGGTTGAATTTTTATTTTATTAGGTCTACTCACTAGATTCCTTTCTAGTGAGATTTTTATTTTATTTTTCTAGGTTTTTCTTTAGTCTATCTTATTTCTTTGTACTTTTGTCTGTGACACCTTCCACCTACCTCATGAGTAATAGTGATCGCTTGATCCCTATTATTCGTATTTTCCGCCGTGCAAATTTCCAACTACCCGTTCCCGCCCCCATCGTAGAAAACAACAACCTTTCACCCGACCACCACTTTGGTAACAATTCTGAGATGGAGGATTCTGACCGTGAGAATAACTATGTTAGTCCATTTTACGACTCAGACTCCGATGAGGATGCTGGTAATGGAGAAGTAGTTAACGAGGAATGGGGAAAAGAGGAAATTGATCCCTTTAAGTATGCTGACCCTAGGACTAAGATCGAAAAGGATAGCCTCTTTAACATGCAATTTCCGTGTAAAATTTGTTATCATGATTTTTATGCTTATCTTAACTCATCTTTGCCTATGAACATTATCTCTCGCGCTAATTATAATAAAATCATGGTAGATGAGCTAGAGTATCAAGGAGATAACATTGTTGCTAGGATTAAGCCACTACACGTATTCGTTGGAAGTTTTGTGTATTTGGTGGATTTTATGGTTATGGAGAACTTAGGAGAATTCATTGATAACAAATTAACCCAAGTCATTTTTGGAGAACCCTTCAAAAGGTTGACCAACCTTGACGAAAAACTTGTGGACGGGTTAATTACATTCTCGGATGGGGATGAAGATTTTGTTTACCAAATGCCCGATCACATCCTAGGTTTAAGAACTACTCCATTGAATCTTGCAATAGACTTGTGCCTATTGACTTGTTAAGTGAGAATGATAAAAGAAAGGGGCTCAAATATCCACATGAGAAAAATAAAAGATATTATCATGGATGTCTGGAGCTGAATGATGAGTACAAGAAAGATGAGGCAACAATTAGATGGCTCACACTCGGATACGTGAGCATAAGCGACACTAGATGAGCCTTACTTTGAGTCTAGCTACAAGACTCGTTAATAAAGAAAAGCGCTTCTTGGGAGGCAACCCAAGCTTTATTTGCTTTGTGTGTTTATTTATTTGTTTGTTTGATTTTATTTGTTTCCATATGTGTGTTTAATTTTTATTATTATTGATTCATGTTCAAAACTAAATTGTGAAAATGCTTTATCTTGTTTTTAACTTCGTCTTAACTACATATAAAGGTATTTTGCAAAAGTTAAGTGTAAGGGAAATCCAAATCGGTTTATTAGAACACAAATAAACATGAATCATAATAATAATAAATTAACATACATATTCGTATTTGTTTGAGTCAAATGCTTGTATCGAGTCATAATGATATTTTGCAGGAATTCCAGGAAGTAGGGTATAGGTTTTTCCAGAAATTTTCCGGAAACTTAACATGAGAATTCTGTCAGATCATTTCTAACGGCGTCAGGAGTTAAAACCTGACGGCGTCAGGTTTTAATTTTCTGAAATTTTTGAAAGTTTTGTTTTCATAAAAAGTTTTTATTAAATCTCTAACTTATAATCTCCAGGAATCTGCAAAATTATCATTCCACAAGCATTATATCCTTATATATAGAATTTATCCCGCCGATGTTATGCAGGTTTTCGTGTTTGTTTTCTCAGGTTTAACAGGTTATTTTGGACAAGGAGATGTATGTGGAATCAAGCTTATGGCGATGCATTAGTCTTGGAGCTTCAACATTCTCTTGGAAGAAGATCTAACCATGTTACTTCATTATCCACCGAGCGAATCAGGGGAGTATTTGATTTCATTCGTTTACCTTATTTACTTTTACATCTTGTTATTTGAACATTGGGGACAATGTTCATCTTAAGTGTAAGGGGGGGGGTAAAATACGATACTTTAGAGAATGCTATTGCGCTTGATTTTTGTTTGTTTGATAGTAGATGTGTAATAAAATTGAGATAAATACCTGTTAGGGTAATTTTAGTGCCAAATTTAAATTTTTTTACAACATATAGGAGTGAAACTTTGATCTTAATGAGCGTCTCATGGATAGGAGTTATATGACTAGCACAAAACCGTACCACTAAAAAAATTTTCCACCCCAAATATGTGAGGTTCGCCCCTAGAATTGGTAGGAAAAGCATTTATGCTATGATGTGTGTACCGGTAGCACTTAGATTCTAGAACTTGCGTTAGGACCATTCTGAGGCCACAAGTGAGACTACATTCGTGTAGTTAGATTTACTACATGATAAGAGGCATTAGGATTAACCCATTGTTTTACACCTGTGTTTTTTGTTATAATTACTTTGACTACATTGGTCAAGTAATTCTCCCGCACCCTTTGCGTTGTACTCATTTTTAGTACACGATACCCCTAGTACACCCCTCAGAGCCTATCTTTTCGTTTCGACCTTTAAGCATTTTACTTAAAGGAATAATTTGTTTACACCCCACTAAAATGTACACCCAAATCGCCTTAGCCCACCTTGTATGCATCATTTTTAGTGCATTATTGTGACAACATTTGTTTAAACCCAAGTTAATTATCTAATTGATTACATGGTTGCTAAGTCGAGTCATATCCTTGTACATATTGTTTTGGGACGATTGGGACTCATGGGTAAAGTACTAGTGTAATGGAGTAATGGGGAAGAACATCATTTATTACCCTCATATGTGCTAAATATTTTAAAAGTACTCCAAGTGTTTCGATTATCTTAATTCGAGCCATTAGAATAGTTATTTGTAAAGTTATGTAAAAGTTCATGTGTAAGGGGAATGCAACGCCCCTATGATGTATTATTTTGGATGGTAGGGCAAGAGTGTATGAAAAAAAAAAAAATAAATAAATCAAGAAAGATACAAAAAAATGAGAAAAAGAAAAATAGAAAAAAACATACGGACTACCATCCCGTTTCATTTTATGTTTGTCTTATGTTTTTGTTATTTTGTTTTTAGCTTAAGTCGAGTCTAGTCTTGGCTTAGCAATGCCATATTGTACGTGTAATTAATCAAGATCTTTAACTCGCCACCAGTAAAATATCCCTTATCCAACAAAACCGTGTTTATCATATCCCTACACCTCACGTTATAACCCATTTAAAAGCCCTCTTTGATAGTTTATCTTAGGTGCTTACGCCTAGTGGAGGAGGTTTTCGATCCTTTCCCAAGCCTATGGTAATCTGTTTGCTATGACAGGTAGTGAGAGATATTATCCGTTTTCATTTATGAGATTTATTTTGATGACACCTGAGAGATGTGAGTATCTAAATACTACTTGTGAGGTGCTAGTATGTAATCTCCGTGCTTATTATGATTAAAGTGGAACGACTGTTTGTTGTAATTACTTTTATATTAGCATTAAATGACCCCTAACTTGTATTTTGATTAGAATAAAAGCGCATTTGCTTGAGGACAAGCAAATCTCAAGTGTAAGGGTATTTGATGAAGCGAAAAGTGTACCGCTTTTAGGGGGTCATTTAAGCCCTAAATCATATTTATTTGATCAAATATTGCCCTAAATCGTTCATTTTGTCATTTTAGGTACTTTGGAGAAGAAATCTGGAAAAGGAAGCATTTTGGACGTTTTTGGAGCATAAAAGTGAAGAAAACGACAAAGTCTCAAAATCGGCTGGAAAAGTACCTTGACGGCGTCAGGGATTGCCCTTGACGGCGTCATGGCTTGGCAAAAAAGGTGGATATGAAAATTACTCATGATAAGCCAGAGAATTTTACAATGGAAAGTCTGACGGCGTCACCCTTTGAAGTGATCAAGGCCATCACGGTTTAACTTAAAGAGGGACGGCGTCAAGCCATATTCTGACGGCGTCAAGCTTTGATAAGCCAGAGCGGATTTTGGAGGTCTAAAGAGGGACGGCGTCAAGAAGGCCATCCGGGAACCCTAGACACGGCGAGGTGACGGCGTCAGGATCTACAACGTGACGCCGTCAGCCCTTAAACTCTATATATAGTTTTGCAATTTTTTGTCATTAGTGTGCAACTTTGTGAGGAGAAACCCTAAAGACGAATTTCTGCCATTTTTAAGGGTTTTCATACCCTTGGATCTCCCATGTTTAATTGAAGATAAGTAATTGTTTAATCAATCAATATGTCTATGTGTTGTTTGATTATATCTCGTTCTTGTCTTTTGATTAACATGCTAGGCTAGATTTATCTTGTGTTTGCTTAGATCTAATGAAACCTAGCTATTGATTATTGGTTATTAGTGTGTTATTAGTTGTATTGGATGATTGTTCATCGATGTTAGGCTTAAGAAAACTGGCTAACTTCCTATTTGGTAACTTGCTTGAACGTCTTAAGAAACATGAACCAATGCGTACTAAGGTTTTTATGGTTGTATTTAATGCATGAGAGAATTCTAGTGATCCCATGTTAGGAGCTTCCTAGCCGGCTCGACATAGGAGTGAAGTAGGAGCTTGTAGAGTTGGGGAAGTACGTACGCCACCCCACGATTGGTATTAAGGAATACACCCGTCATCCACGCAATTAATACACACTAATCAACCGGTAAAAGATAGTTAGGGAGTAAAGAAATCTAAGTAAACACATTTCTCTCCACATAAGTTTCACAACTCTTTTCATTTTCAGTTATTTTATTTTATTTGCATTCGTAGTAATTTGGGTTAGTTGACTAGTAACTAATTCCGCCCACTCCTTCAAACCCGAGATTTTACTTGCTTTCGTAAAAAAATATAAAAATACAAAAAGAATCTTCCCTCACCCTTAGACCTACTAAAGTAGTTTTTCATACCTAACGAACACTATTTCCTGTGGAGAACGATCAATCCCCCGTACTTACCACTACACTATACTACATCGGTCAGGTACACTGCCTGGTGGGGTTGTAAGCCTCTTGAGATCCCTTGAGAGGTAAAACCTGTTGTAAGGTTGCAAAACCACGCATCAAGCAGCATCCTCAGCTCCACCAGCAGGAATGCCTGAGGTGTTAGGAGCTTCATTGGATCTAGGTGGAGAAACATGAAATTCTCCCCTGTATAGGTGTCATCACTAAAAGGCTGCCTAGTAGGACTAGGAGATGAAAGCCTTGAAACAGAAGGCATATCCATTGAGGGTGTGGGTTGGATAACAGGTGTAACAACTGTGGTGGTCTGGACACTGGGCTCATCAGGGACATTAGTCTCAGGTCTAGGTGTGGCTGGTCTAGGTGATGGTGGTAATGAGTCCTCAGCAGCAACAGATGAGATGCATCAGCAGCAACTGAAGTCCCTTCACCAGCAGCATTGGATGCACCAGCATTAGCTGCATTGGGTGATGGTGGGACACTGTCATTGTTAGCAGGATCTGGGTTGACAGCAGGATTGGCATTGTGTAACATGGCAGGTAATAATGGCAAATGTTGGCCTGCAAAATTCGATCTTCATCATAGCAAACATTTTGGCAGTCATCCGATTCACTATCTTAGGGGATGGGTTATTTGTTCGAACACCTAAGATAATTTGAAGAAATCTAGGATACATTAAAAATCTGTTTTTATCATTAGTGATATTTTCAATCATCCCTTCAAAAATATATTTGGCCCAATTATATATCCTACCCTGTGACAGACAAACAAGACCAGACGCAATGGGACTAGGACATTGGTCCCAACCACCAGTCTTTATACTCATACACTGGAGTAATGTATGAACAAGAAATCTCCATTGAGGAGACACTTATTTTTATAAAATGTACAACTACCAGTGACAGGATAACCTATGGCAGCCATACCATCATTGATTTCTTGCCTGGAAAGATCATATTCCCCATGCTCCTCAGGAAATCAGAGCTGTACCCGAATCAACCCCTCAGTAATGATGACTTCATGCTCATCAATGGTGGCAACGATGTCGTCCTCCCTTCCCACAATGTGTCTAACCTTAGTTGTTGCCCAAAACTGCTTAATCAGCGAATCATACACCGTTACAAGACAATGAGTGAGTGCATAGTGAATAGATGACCCACGAAGAAAAGCTAACACCTCATCATAACCATCACTTCTAGAAGAAGACTCTAAGTACGCAACCTTGTTGTGATCATCCTTGTAGCGAAGTGTTGTCATTGTATTGGATGAATGAACTAGGGTTCGAAATGAGAAAAATAATGAATTAGGGTTTAAAAGGATTTTGATAAATTGAGATGAGAGAAGTGCAATTTAGATTAGGTTGCCAAATATATCAATTTAAATTGATGCAATTCCGCGCACGTATCATTGACTAATTGACTTGGCGAACTTCCCCAAATTTAACATAGTCAGCAGGAACCATTAGTCAAACGGTAGTAACACTTGGTCAATCGGCAGCAATGAAGTGGTTTGACCAAAGTCAACCTTCCAAATCCAGTCATTAGGAATAAACCGCCTGAATTAAATCTCAATACCAACCAACAATAAATTCGCACTAATCTCCATCTCATTATATAAGCCTCAAATCAAATAACTTCATTATCACAAACCTAACCAATAATCTTCAAATAAAATCATGAGTTCATCCAAAATTCCAATCATCGAAATCTCATCAGATTCTTCCTCCTCCAATGACTCAGGGTGGGAAAATTACTTTCCCCCAACTGCATCAACTTCACAAAACAAAGGTAAGGCAAAGGTTGAGGAGGATTTATCTGATCCTCTTCCATCTACTCCTTCGTCTTTGAGTACTCTAGCTCTGATGATGAAGGATCATCAGAGCTGAAGTCCTTGACTTATTATCAGGGTGAATGGGAGACATATCCTCCCAATTTTCCCATTACAGATAAGCTAAGAGAAGAGATGAAGAAAACTGTGGCTCTGCTTACTGAAGAGATGGAA
Organism: Artemisia tridentata subsp. tridentata; assembly: GCA_021014915.2. Classification (NCBI taxonomy): domain Eukaryota; kingdom Viridiplantae; phylum Streptophyta; class Magnoliopsida; order Asterales; family Asteraceae; genus Artemisia; species Artemisia tridentata. The sequence continues at coordinate 322,111,938 of CP139507.1, read as the reverse complement.
AGGACAACTGCTACCTTCTACAAAGTACCGGTACCAAAAGGAGATGCGGATTCTCGTGAAAATCCTAACACGGAAAACCAACACCTTCGAAGTCGAATCCTCGGACACAATCGACAACGTGAAAGCCAAGATCCAAGACAAAGAAGTCATTCCACCAGACCAACTCCTCAGACAAGCCAGCCAGCTCCACAGTCAAGTCAGCCAACTGCAAGGTTACGCCCCAGATCACATCAGAGACAAACTACCCCAAGTTCTTCAACTCCAATGAGGGAACATCCAGCCCCTGAACCAAGACAGCCACTCCCAGTGGTGTTGGCACTCCCAGCCCCCCATGTGTAAGAAGAAATTAGCCGCCAGAGGGGTAGGAGGTTCATGCCTGATTGTATGGGTAAGGGAAAAGGGAAATGGAATAGGTAGCTTGTGTCTGTAGTCTGTTGTATGGTTTGTTTTTATGAAGCTATAGACTTTTGGTTTTGGATGTAATCACCTTAAGAAGATGAATGGAAGATTTTATTTTAGGTTTTATTTCAAGCATTGAGAAATTGATAGCTGCAAAACAAAGTTAGTAGAACAAAACACACTAAAACCTGCAAAACAAAGTTAGTAAACACAAAACATAAAACATAAAAGAACGAAAAAAAACAAGTCAAAATTACAAGCATTAGCCTCCCCTTAGGCTAATGCCTCCCCTCAAAACCAGCAGAGAAGTATACAACAACAAGATCAGCCAAACAGGACAGTTACCAAGGAAACCATGGAGTGTAAGCCATTCCCCCTCCAAAGATTGGATTATAATAAGCAGGCCTAAAATCTCTCTAAAAATCCTAACCATAGCTATCGGCAGCAACAAGAAATATCTTATTTCCGAAATTCTCAACAATCCTCCCCTAATCTTGAGGAAATAATTTATTTTCGACAAGATTCCCTAAGCGTTCACTCTACTCTGAAAGTACTTTGAAGTTCATAGGGAGAGGATTAGACCAGCAGCAGCATCAGTAAGTAACCAGCAGCAACACTTGAAACTTCCAGCAGCAACTTCGATAGTTCAGCAGCAATAGGAAATTGTCTTCAAAATAAAATTTAAGCTGGTCACCATGTCATTCTGGATCTTTACTGCTACTATGACAATATATACATCAAATCACTTAAGTTTCAGACTATTCTCATCACATCCAGGTGTGTTAACTCCTGTGAGAGGTGAATCATTGAAAATTAATGGATTTGATGTCTCTTTACCAATAGCCATCACTACTGGAGTAGCCAATGTTTAGGTGTGTAAGACCATGGTACATTGATAACCATCTGATTTTGAGTAAACCAGCAACTGTAAACGGATTTGAGTTGTCTTTACCTGTAGCCGTTTGCTCAGGACTAGCCAATTCTTGGTTTCAACTGAACCTTGGTGAATTGAATACCAAATATGGATACCAATTGTCTTTACCACAAACCATACTTTTGTGGACTAGCCAATTCTTTGGATCCCGTAAAGGGTTACATCCATGGTGAATTGAGAACCATTTCAACTCTCAGGAATGAACCATGGGTGAGTTGAAGTACCCTATAGCTTTGAGCAAGCTATTACAGCTATCAACGGATTTGATTATCACACCAGAGCCGTACCCTCATGGTGAGTCAACTTCTTTCTTGTCTGCGAGACATGGTGAGTTGAATACCATTTGTTGTGTAGGTGTAAACACCAACACTGTACCTGCAAGTTGTTATTCAAAACCAACTTATTAGCACACAAAATATAAATTTTTTTTTTTTTTTTTTTTTTTTTGTGAACTAAAAGAACCAAAAAAATAAACCAAAAGAAAAAGAAAGAAAATAAGAAAAGATAAGAAAGATATACAACAACAAGAAGCCTGATCAAGTAGATGAACCTTTAGCAGCTGCAAGTTGATCTTTGATGAATTTGACCAACTGTTCAGCTGTGGTTAAATCATTTCCAATAGTATGCTTGGGAACTCGGACCTTCTGTGTGAGCATTCTCTTCATAAGTCCCTCAGATAAAGGATAAGTGACATCCACAAACATAGACAGGATCTTGCCAGAAATGAGCTCCACTACATGAACATTGGAAGAAGGATATAACCTCCAAGAAAATACTCTCCAGGATGATTGATTACCCCACACCAATTGAGCCTTTTCACCTTCCAATGAATTCATTAAAACTTGTAAATCTCCCCAAAGCATTAGGCCAATCCCAGTAGGAGTATGAGTTTGATAGTAATTATCCACTATCTTATAAAGATTCTCCAAATCTTTCCTCTCTACCTTATTCAAGAGCTCCCTCAGAAAGGTAAAGAATTTGACTGTCCCATCAAGGGAAAACCAAACATTGACTTCACCTTCAGGAGTAGACCTAATCTCCCAGTGAGCAATATGACCCCAAGAATGAATGGAATCACCTTCTGAATCACTGTCTGAGTCAACCCTAATAATTCTTGATCATCCACTTCAGAAATATCCCTAGAAGGAGGGTGGTTAGAGTGACTCTTCTGCCTTGTCCGTAGACCATATTGCTGAATAGGAACTGAAACAGAATCAACCTTATCAACATGAATGGAGTCAGTCTTATGAGCAGCAGGAATACCATCAGGAATATGAACTTCTTGTGGTGCACCAGATGCATCTACAGAAGGAATTGGAGAAATGGATGTGGTATCCTGAGAACCTTCAGTAGGAATAAAGGAAGATGCACCAGTCAATGTCTCTCCAGACTTCAGTTTCTTTGTAACATCAGACTCTAAAGATGAAGACTCTCTTTTCTTGCTTTGAATGTCTATCTTGACTGAAGAATTTATCCTTGCATAGGTATCAAGGAACAGCTTTTGAATTGCAGCATTAGTCAAACTTTTGAAGTCACTGAGCTTGTAGTTAGCTTGATTCTTCAGATAGTCCTTCATAAAATTGACATTATCTTTGTTTGTAGGCATCTTAAAACCTGACTTTTGCCTTTCACTGATCCTATGCATCAAGTCATTCCAAGTGGATGCTCTATGAGTCTTTAAGATAAATGCCTTGAGCTGATCTGACTTTTCTTCCATACCCAACTCTGAATTTTGAAGAATCATAACCCATGAGCTCTAATAATCATATCAGAACCCAACAAGTATTCAACTTGCTCACTGAACTCTTCTGAAGTAAGATCTTCTGAGCTTGTGCTATTCATAATCCCAGCTATGTTCCTCTCATCAGCAGACATTTTCCTTGCAAACTCCTCATCTTGAGCAACCTGAGCTAGTCTGGCTTGTTCAGCAGCAATTTCCTGTGCATGCACTTGTCTGGCTATCTCTTCATCATTTTGTGTTGCATCAGGGGGAATGGTATCACTACCAGCAGCAATGGATGAGCTACCAGCAGAATTACCAGGAACCTTAGGATCAGAAGAAACATTACTAACCCCAGCAGGAACATCAGACACAACACCAGAGACATCAGCAGCAATGGTGGATTGAAACTTCTCAAAAGCTGGCACTCTTGAGGGCTGCTTGGTCCTTGTTCTTGTAAAGGCCTGAGGTTTTGAAGTTGTTAAGGGCTTAGAAGAGGTAGGTACCTCAGTGTGTGCACTATCAAGAGAAACAGAAGCCAGCACATTTAGCCCATCAAATGACATATCATTCTGATCATCCTCAGACTCAGAAAGCACAATCTTCTTTTCTTCTGTGGATGTTGAGATTCTAAAGAGCTGATCCTTTCATTTAGCTTTTGGATAATCTCACTAAAAGATTCTTTAGTGTCCTTGAGCTCCTTTTCCAAATTCTCCACCTTCTCACTAAAACTTCTTTTGGTCTCTTTGAGCTCTGACTCCAATGCTTCAATTTTCTGCATAGACCTGTCAAGTAACTGGGACATAGAAGTGAGATCTGCAGCATCCTCAGCTCCACCAACAGGAATACCTGAGGTGTTAGGAGCTTCATTGGATCTAGGTGGGGAAACATGAAATTCTCCCATTGTATGGGTGTCATCACTAAAAGGCTGCCTAGTAGGACTAGGAGATGAAAGCCTTGAAACAGAAGGCATATCCATTGAGGGTATGGGTTGGACAACAGGTGGGACAACTGTGGTGGTCTGGACAATGGGCTCATTAGGGACAATATTCTCAGGTGTGGCTGGTCTAGGTGATGGTGGTAATGGGTCATCAACAGCAACAGATGCAGATGCATCAGCAGCAACTGAAGTCCCTTCACCAGCAGCATTGGATGCACTAGCATCAGCTGCATTGGGTGATGATGGGACACTGACATTGTCAGCAGGATCTGGGTTGTCAGCAGGATTGGCATTGTGTAACATGGCAGGTAATAATGGCAAATGTTGGCCTGCAAAATTCATCTTCATCATTGCAAACATTTTGGCAGTCATCCGATTCACTATCTTAGGGGATGGGTTAATTGTTTGAACACCTAAGATAATTTGAAGAAATCTAGGATACATTAAAAATCTGTTTTTATCATTAGTGATATTTTCAATCATCCCTTCAAAAATATATTTGGCCCAATTATATATCCTACCCTGTGACAGACAAACAAGACCAGACGCAATGGGACTAGGACATTGGTCCCAACCACCAGTCTTTATACTCATACACTGGAGTAACGTATGAACAAGAAATCTCCATTGAGGAGACAGCTTATTTTTATAAAATGTACAACTACCAGTGACAGGATAACCTATGGAAGCCATACCATCATTGATTTCTTGCCTGGAAAGATCATATTCCCCATGCTCCTCAGGAAATCGGAGCTGTACCCGAATCAACCCCTCCGTAATGATGACTTCGTGCTCATCAATGGTGGCAACGATGTCGTCCTCCCTTCCCACAATGTGTCTAACCTTAGCTGTTGCCCAAAACTGCTTAATCAGCGAATCATACACCGTTACAGGACAATGAGTGAGTGCATAGTGAATAGATGACCCACGAAGAAAAGCTAACACCTCATCATAACCATCACTTCTAGAAGAAGACTCTAAGTATGCAACCTTGTTGTGATCATCCTTGTAGCGAAGTGTTGTCATTGTATTGGATGAATGAACTAGGGTTCGAAATGAGAAAAATAATGAATTAGGGTTTGAAAGGATTTTGAGAAATTGAGATGAGAGAAGTGCAATTTTAGGTTAGGTTGCCAAATATAGCAATTTAAATCGCTGCAATTCCGCGCACGTATCATTGACCAATTGACTTAACGAACTTCCCCAAATTTAACATATTCAGCAAGGAACCATTAGTCAACCGGTAGTAACACTTGGTCAATCGGCAGCAATGAAGTGGTTTGACCAAAGTCAACCTTCCAAACACTTGGTCAATCGGCATCAATGAAGTGGTTTGACCAAAGTCAACCTTCCAAATTCAGTCATTAGGAATAACCGCCTGAATTAAATCTCAACACCAACCAACAATAAATTTGCACTAATCACCATCTCATTATAAAAGCTCTTTTTTTTCCCAAATCAAATAACTTCATTATCACAATAACTTCATTAAATCTTCAAACCAAAGAAAATCATGAGTTCATCCAAAATTCCCATCATCGAAATCTCATCAGACTCCTCCTCCTCCACTGAATCAGGGTGGGAAAATTACTTTCCCCAAACTGCATCATCTTCACAAAACAAAGGTAAGGCAAAGGTTGAGGAGGATTTATTTGATCCTCTTCCATCTACTCCTTCGTCATTTGAGTACTCTAGCTCTGATAATAAAGGATCATCAGAGCTGAAGTCCTTGACTTATTATCAGGGTGAATGGGAGACATATCCTCCCAATTTTCCCATCACAGATTAGATAAGGGAAGAGATGAAGAAAACTGTGGCTCTGCTTAGTGAAGAGATGGAAAGGACAACTGCTACCTTCTACAAAGTACCGATACCAAAAAGGAATGCAGATTCTCGTGAAAATCCTAACCGGGAAAACCAAAACCTTCGAAGTCGAATCCTTGGACACAATCGACAACGTGAAAGCCAAGATCCAAGACAAAGAAGTCATTCCATCAGACCAACTCCTCAGACAAGCCAGCCAGCTCCACATCCAAGTCAGCCAACTGCAAGGTTATGCCCCAGATCACATCAGAGACAAACTACCCCAAGTTCTTCAACTCCAATGAGGGATCATCCAGCCCCTGAACCAAGACAGCCACTCCCAGTGATGTTGGCACTTCCAGCCCCCCATGTGTATGAAGAAATTAGCCGTCAGAGGGGTAGGAGGTTCATGCCTGATTGCATGGGTAAGGGAAAAGGGAAGATGGAATAGGTGGCAGGGTTTAGGTGGAGTGGTGATGAGGGATGTGAAGCAGAGTAGGTTGGTAGGATGTTTAAATGATCTTGATATGTATCTTTTGTGTTTTGAGACTGAATGTAATCATCTTAATCAAAATAAATGAAAAATACTGACTTTAGCTTTAATTCCAAGCATTGAGAAATTGAGACCTGCAAAACAATGTTAGCTAACAAAAGACACTAAAAACCTGCAAAACAAAATTAGAAAAACACAAAACATAAAATATAAACGAATGAAAAACATGACAAAATTACAAGCATTAGCCTCCCCTTAGGCTAATGCCTCCCCTCAAAACCAGCAAAGAAGTATACAACAACATGATCAGACAAACCGGACAATTACCAAGGAAACCATGGAGAGTAAGCCATTAGTTGTACTAAACGAAAGCAAAGCAAAAGGAGGGTGTGTTTGTGAGGGTTGTGTAACTGGGTAGAGATCACCCGTACTATCACAACGGAGTAGAATCCTGCGTGTTTGGTAATCCCTCATAGAAAAACCATAAGCATCAAATTCAACCGACACATCATTATCACGTGTAAATTTGCGTACGAAAATTAAATTTTTAATAATATGAGGTGTGACTAGAATATGATTAAGGTGAAGAGGTTTATGATGAGTGTACAACAAGCTATGTCCCGAATGTGCAATAGGTATAGACTGGTCATTGCCAACATATACAGATGGATAAATGCTTGAATTACTAATGGAAGTGAGGATACCTGTGTTGTCAGCCAAATGTAAGGAAACACCCGTATCCATGTTCCAAGCAGGATCCTGAAGTGTCATTATCTGAAAAACTTGAAGATCTGAAGTGGCTTGTGACTAAATAGTACCTGGAACTGAATAAGCAAAATTAGCTGGGACAAAAGCATTACTGACTTGTTGTGGAATTTGGTTACCAAAATCGGGCTGCTTGAAAGAACCATGGGCCTACTGTTAGGCTGCGAAGGAATTAGGGACGAAGAGGACCTGTGGTGCCTGCTAGGCCAAGTGTTGTTGGGCTATAGGTGCATTTTGGGCTGGTAAAGCAGGTGTAGTGGGTAAACCGGTCAACCCCATATTAGGCTGATATGGCCCACAAGTGGACTGGAAAAACAAATACGGGTTAAAACATGGCATACCTATCATACCAAACGTATCATATGGTGTGAAAGTATGCTAAAAAGTTTGATCATGCGTGGCCTGTTGAGACGAAAGTTTAGGTAGTGGTGTGTTCCTGTTCATGATGTTATGACGGGATATAACAAAGCATTGCAAGCAATGAGCTAAAACAAAAGATGCGACAGCAATGGAATAGTAAGCAATTAAATAAGCGGCAATTAAAGGCAACAAGCAATTTGGTGTTGATTAACGTGATGTAGCAAGCAGGAAAGCATGTAGGTCATTCAATTTGGTGCTGACTAACGTGATGTAGCAAGCAGGCAAACATGTATGTCATTAAATCTGGTGTTGATTAACGTGATGTAGCAAGCAGGCAAGCATGTAGGTCATTGAACATATATATAAAACCACTTTGCAGCAACAATAAAACTTTGATGGAAACGAATGAAGAAAAAAAGAAGCGGCAGATTAGGTTTTGAGGTTAAGCGTGTGTTTTGGTGGTGTTTAGGGTTGGCTCTGATTACCATAATAACTTTGATAGAATTTGCCTTAATGGTTTTATTCCCAGCATCCGAATATATACAAATGAGGTGAGATCCATGAGAAATCATTGGTTTCTAAAGAACAAACCACAACATCCCAACCATCCATCCTTCCTTCATCCAACGGCAGAGATCAGATCTGAAAATTACAAACAAGGGCAAATCTGTAAATATACCTCTAACCTATAAATGCAAAAAAAATAGTCAATACTCTCATTTATTCACCCTAAAAAACACATAGCTCTCAAACACGAACCATAAAACCACTGGAAAACCGTCATTCAGACCGTAAAAACCGTCATTCAAATCATAAATTACCGTAAAACCGTCATTCACACCATAAAAACCGTCATTCACATCATAAAAACCGCCGTCGTTCACAGATCTACTTTCTCTCTCATCACAATCACCATAAAAACCGCCGGAAAATCACCGTCGTCGTTTAAAATGGATGAAAATCAAAATTTAATCGATGTTATAGATGAAAATCAACTAATTGAAGTTCCAGTAGATGTTGTAGACACAGGAGATGCTGTTGATAATTTTCCAGATCTAGAAAACGATTTACCACAAGTTGCAGATAAAGGTGATGCGGAAAAAGAAATTGAAGGTAAATCACATGTGATTTGATCTTTCTTGTTTATTATACAATTTTTTTTTGTATGTAGTAAATCACAAGTGAGTTTGCTATTTTATTGTTGTTCATATTGATAAATCATTAACACAAGATAGTACTGCTTGTTTATCAAAGTTAATACTGCTATGTGTCGTTAATACTGCTGCGTGGTAACTTTGTCCTGCTCGATAATGTTAGTACTGCTATCTTTATACTTAATACTGCTCGACTTCTTGCTTAGTACTGCTAGAAGAATTTTTAGTACTGCTGTGATTAATGAAGTTTATACTGCTGCACTCATGTGTTATATAATTTTTTTGTATGTAGTAAATCACAAGTGAGTCTGTTGTTTTAGTGTTTTGATCATTTTATAAAGTTAAATCTCATGTGATTTGCACCAGGTTATTTTAAAACATACAAAGGAGTAAAAAAGATTTGAATAATTTGTAAATCACATGTGATTCACATGTAAATCACATGTGCAAATAATAAAGAAACAGTAAATAAAATGTTATTAAACTGTAAATCACAAGCTTTTTTATATGAATCACATGTGATTTTTAAGAAATTACATGTGATTTATGCATGAATCACATGTGATCTGTACATGAATCACAAGTATTTAAAATCACATGTGATTTATACATGAATAACATGCGATTCTGTTTTTAATATGCAGATTCTATGAGATCACCAAGACCAACTTTATATGAACATACTGAAACACCGAATGGATCGATATATTGGGAGCTGTTGTTCCCTTAACACGCTTAGAAGTAACTAAGAAGTTAATCTAATTGTGTTTATGACTGATACAATGTATTTGATTAATTACAACTGACAAGTAAAACATAAATATAAAAACACAAAGTTTTTCAATGTTTAAATTCTTATTAGAAATCAATCAAAGAATCTATTATCCAAGGTGTTTTGCGGAACAAACACTTGGGATTGAATAGACAAGGTATGGTTTCTCCTATCTAAACTCAAGCAATGCTTAAGTGGTAACAATATTGACCCACTGAGCTATCTCAGGGATTGGTTACTCTTTGTAGGAGAAAAGGGGTATTGTGAAAGACTAAGCTTTTATTGCACAAAATACCTAACCCACTTTTCTCCATCTGTTTGCTATTTATAAGCAAACATCCAAGAGTACTGAAGATTAAAAATACATAAACAATAGGAAGGCGTGTCTGACAACTACAACAGTATTTGTCATTTCCAAGAACCAATAGGAATGCGCCAAAAAGTCTTCGAGTGTCAGTTCCGACACTTCTTGACTTTTAGCCGCTTTAGGGATGGTTTGTTTCTACCCCGATAAGACTTGTCCTTATCTCTTCAAACCTTCCCGCTCATTCCCGCCTTTCTTTCAGGCTTCAGGTTCTTCAGTCTTCGCCTTCAGTCTTCAGTCTTCAATCACTTATTGTTGTTGAGGAGACTGGGGTTCAGTGAGCTCTTGTCTAACGCTCACTGAACCCATTACCTTCTTCTTCGTCTCAAGTAACAATCAGGGAGTACCGCCTCACTGAATTGGTGAGTCTTTCTTCTTAGACTCGTCCTGAGCATCTTGAAGGTAACTCACTGAGTGACTGTTCACTCAGTGACTTAATTGTGTTTTCGGTTGATTAACACTTAGCGTAATTTGTATTCAAATCCTATTTTAAGGATCCTTGGGTACTGAAGGACCCAACAATCTCCCCCTATTTGGATATAAATTATGCTTAAGTGTTTTGATCAGTTATGAGTGAGCTAATGACTTCTTCTCATACTGAATGTACTAGAAAGTAATTAAGGGCACTGAAATAACAAAACAAAGGGCCATCATTTTATTAATTTCATTTATAGGAGTCCTAACAACTAAAAAAAGTACAGGATAATGGTGGTGTTGCAGATTCTTCAGTCAAGTTTGTAACCAAGGGCTTCAAGCTTTGGTCTTTTGGATTCCAGTTCATGTTGATCAGGATGTTCTTGAATCTTGGTTCTCAGGTCATGGTAGAACCTCACATTGGCAGGACTCTGTATTGGGGAGGCCATCATGAGGAAACCTAGCATGGTTTTGATTCCAGCCTGATCAATGTCACTCCATCATTGGAAGGCTGGGTCTCTAAACTCATCAGTGAAGAAGAGTCCTCTCTTAGGTTGTTCAATGACCAAGTTGTTCACAAATGTAACTCCTTCAGGGAGGGCTCTGTTGCATTCAAGGCCAGGAACTTTGATCTCAGGCTCAGACTCAATTTGCTTCCTCTTTCTTCTAGAGGACTGAGAGGGAGCAGGCTGACTGGCTGGAGCTGGGAGAAGTGAGGGAATACCAAGTTCATCAGGTGTTGCTGTCATTTTTTCATATCTTAGCTTCAGGGATTTCATCAGTTCCTTGACGACAACGTTCGACTTTTTAAATATGATTGGACCCAATTCATCCAATTCAGTGATCCCAAAGTCAGAGAATCTAAAGGGATCATGAACCTCAAAGTCTCTCTTGTCTGGACCTATGAAGACACTGATGACAGCAGGCTTGGTATTTTGATGAATCTTGACATCAGTGATTGGTTCAGGTCGCAATCTGCTTGTCATAACCCATTGGTATCTCTCAATTCTCTTTTTCCTTATCTCCTCAGCCTTTTTCAACCTTTCATCCCTTTTCTGCCTGAGAGCAATCATCTCAGCATCCTGAGCTTTCACAAAGCTCTCACCACCTTTTCTTCCAGCATGGGCTTTTGGTTCTATTCCAAGCTTTTCAGCCTCTTCACTGACCACCTGGATAAGAGCAGACTTGTTCAGCCTTTCTTCTTCAGCTGCTTTTTTCAACCCTTCTTCCTTCTCCATATGAGCCTGAATTTCAGCCTCAGTGAGAAGATGCATCACTCCATTAATTTCATAAGGGACCTTGACTGGTTCATCAGGGTCAGACCTTATGACCTGGGAAGCAGGCACCAATATTGTAGGTTCAGGCTCAGTAGTAGTGAGAATGCCTTTGCTTTTATCTTGGTGAGTTGATGATGGGGTTGTTTCAGGAATCTCCCCCTCAGTGTGAGAAGGAGGTTGTTGGCTGGAAGATGCTTCAGTGACTTTCTCCCCCTCAACTGTTGCTTGAGCAATTGTGAGAGCAAGAGTTGGAGTGCTCACTGAAGTTGAGGGAATAGCCTGACCTTTGAAAGCCTGATAGATCTCGGTCATCATGGATTTGATGTCTGAGGTGTCTTGCTGAAGAGTGGTCACCTTTACCTCATGAGATGCCTGAGAAGCCTCTATAGCAGTCATCCGAGGCCCAAGATTCCAGGCCAAGGAATTCGAAGACTTGGCCCATGATGCCAAATGTGCCTCCATAAGAACCAGGGAAGACTTGATGGAGTATATTGAAGAGCTGAGACCCTGAAGGTTAGAGGATTTCAGCATGTTGACTAGCTTAGTGAACTGAGCTGACTGTTGCTGATAAGTCTCAGAAGCCAGAAGAATTTTCTTGTTGAGCACAGGGTCATCTTTCACTGACTCTTGAATAGTTGCAACGCTCTTGGTAATGTTGAAAAGAGTAGCGTTGAACATTTTAAGATTCTGATCAAGAGTTGTCAAGGAGTAGGAAATCCCTGATTATTGCTCATTAACTTCATCATGATAAGCTTCAACAGATTCCTTCAGGTTGACATAATGAATTGCAGCTTCACAATGTTGGTCAAAGATTTCTTCAGTAAGCCCTTGAAAGAGAGCATTGTTGGCTTTCTGCAAGAACTTGACCAATTGTCTTTCAGTGAGAGAAAGAATGTTGTCATACTTCCTGAGATTGGCTGGGCAGGATGATTCAGAGTCCGATGAATGATCAGCCTGAGATGCTAATTCTTCACTCTGTGGTGGAGAAGACTGATGCGATTGTTCAGTGGGTTGAGCATCAGTGTCCATATCATCACCTGCCTCAAATACTTCTTCCTCACGGTCAATGCTGAGCTCTTCATCAGACAAGTGAACAGCCTGAAAATCTGCCATGGACTGAATCTTCAACTGGTTTTGGCCAGGTCCTGACCCTGCCATAATAACTGAGTGGGTTTTCTCAGCCTGACTTTTGGAGTCAGTTCCTGAGGGAATGGATCCGCCTTGAGGGGGTTGTGGTTCCATATCAGTGGGTGGTTGCATGCCCCCTGAGTCTTTGTCCCCATGTGCGCCTTCAAGCACTGGTGGGTGTTTTCCAGTACTATCACTAGGCACAGTTTGTGATTGTTGGTGGACCCCCTTCCCATCAGGGTTGTACTACCCTTTTGGGGATTTAGGGTCCTTGACTCCTTGAGACCCTGATTGTGATTTCTCAGAGCCGTGAACGGGATGTGATTGGGTGTGGGTCCCCTTCTCAGTAGAGTAGTGCTGCCCTACCGAGGATTCAGGACCCTGTCCTCCCTCAGGCATAGCTTGTGATTTGGCCATGCCTTCATCGGGATGTGATTGGGTGGAGGTTCCTGACTCCACTAACTTGTTTATGTCAGTAGAGCCATGAGGAAGGGTTTTGCCCGAGGATACTGAGGATGATTTCTCAGTACCCTCCGTTGGCTTTTCTTTTAAGGTCAAGAGGGTCTCAATGATGGGTGTCTCTGAGGTCTTGGCCATTTGCCCTTCTTTTGAGGCTGAAGATCCAAGGGCGAGTGGTGTGGGTTTCACCACCTTCTTGGTCCCTGCCTTCTTTTTCTTCTTCTCCTGCTTTTCAGGAGAAGGAATGGGTGAGATTTCCTTTTCCCCCTGAATAACTATCAGCATATAGTTGGTCAGGGGTACTGGTTGTACTTCAGTGAGGTCTCTAGAATAGTTGGCCTTATGTAAGACGTCAAGTTTTGATCCTTGAACGTCAGGCCTAACATAATCAGAGCCTAATAAGGCCTGAAGCACACAGGAAATAAACCTAGGGTAAGACATGTGTCTTTGTCTAGATTTTCCTGAGAGCTTGGCCACAAGGTCACGAAAGATTATTCCTCCGATGTCTATTTTTCTACCCTGCAGGAGACTGAACACCATCAATTGTTGTGATGCATTCAATTGCTCCGTGGAGGATTTATTGCCTCCAAGGACCTGAATGACAAAAGTCATCAGGATCCTCCAGGCTGGGGGAAACCAAGCCTTGATTATTGGTGCCTTGGCCAATAATGAACCTGGGGCCACATCAGGTTGTTTGGGGTCATGTGGCCCTAGAAAAAGCAATTCTGCTTTAACTTCTTGGTCAGTGGGGTTGGGCTCAAAATTCTCAGCGAAATCAAGGCCAGTGGCTTTGATGAAGGTTTTGTAATCAAGGGAGAGGGTCCTTCTCCCATTCATCACTGAGAATGTGATAATTGAGTCATGTCTACGCCCAAAACTTTTGGCGATAGGCAAAGTTACCTACCACGTTGTTTTTGGTCATGTCTACGCCCTCAATGAGGAATTCCACATTTGGGGCGTATTTGATAGCCTTAGAAGTAGCCATTTGTGTTGGAAGGTCTTGGGTTTGCAAGAACAACAAAGGTCTGGGTTTCTAAAGACTAAGAACACACACACAAAATTTTTGTTTTGAAAGAAAAAAGGCAAGAATTTGCTTAAGATTTTCTAAAAACGTGTGTGTTTTTTTGTTTGGGGGGTATTTATAGGGAAGTGAAGTGGAGGGTGTTTTGGGCATTAAGCGGTTTTAATTTCTCAAAAGATAATTTTTGAAAATCATTTTGTATAAAACGTTTGAGATCCGCATTTAATGCTCAACCACTCCACTTTCCCGGTTTTGCTCAACTGTCAAGGCAAACAGTTGTGCCGTCTGCAAAAAGTGTAATTTGCAGGGTTGAGTCATCACATATCTGTAATATGATTGGAGAGGCATTAAATGCCAAGTGGGAATGTGGGGGCCCATGAGGTGCATGCCAGAAAGGCAAAAGAACAAATATTCTTATATTAAATAAGAATTCAGTTACCAACCTCGGACATTTACTAACTAGATACTTAGAGCATTTAAGTTAGCATTGAATGTCTCTTGAGGGCCCTGAATGACTCTTCATTCAGTGAACCTGCTTGTTCAGGACTTGGGTTTAGTTCCTGAGGAACAAGGATTCAGGGTAGGTTATCCTGCTTGTTCAGGGACTTGGGTTTAGTTCCTGAAATACAAGGGTTCAGGGACTTGGGTTTAGTTCCTGAGATTCAGGGAAGGTGATTCAGTGATCTTATTCACTGAGGAACACATTGAGTCAGGGACCTGGGGTTTTCAGAATTTACACTTAGTTGGATGGATTCAATCAGTGGACTGATTCTCAATATCCAACATTCCTAGTTCAGCTTTCAGTCTTGTGAAAGTTGGTTCATCCAATGGTTTGGTGAATATATCAGCTAGCTGATATTCAGTAGGAATGAAGTGTAATTCAATGTCACCATTCATGACATGGTCCCTGATGAAGTGATACCTAATATCAATGTGTTTTGTTCTCTGATGAAGAACAGGGTTGTTTGAGATGGCAATTGCACTTGTGTTATCACAAAAGATGGGAACCATCTTGTACTGAATTCCATAGTCACTGAGTTGACTTTTCATCCAGAGTACATTTGCACAACAACTTGCTGCTGCAACATATTCAGCTTCAGCTGAGGACATGGCAACTGATTGTTGCTTCTTAGCACTCCAACAGGCTAGTTTTTCACCAAGGATTTGGTAGGAGCCTGAGGTGCTTTTCCTGTCCATGTTGTATCCAGCATAGTCAGAGTCTGAGTATCCTTTGAGATCAAAGCCTGAACATTTTGGATAGTATAATCCAAGGTTCGGAGCCCCTTTCAGGTATCTGAGTATCCTTTTCACAGCTGTGAGGTGAGATTCTCTTGGGTCAGATTGGTATCTGGAACACAAACAGACTGAGAATTGGATGTCAGGCCTTGATGCAAGTAGATACATCAGTGATCCTATCATTCCTCTGAAAAGAGTTTGATTCACTGGTTTTCCTATTAGGTCAGGACCAAGGTTGTTTAGGGGTACCATGGGAGTTTTGACTGAGGCACAGTCACTGAGCTCATACTTCTTCAGTAGGCTTCTGAAATACTTCTCTTGACTGATAGAGGTTCCTTTATCAGTCTGCTTGATTTGCAGACCAAGGAAGTAATTCAGTTCTCCCATCATGCTCATTTCAAATTTATTTTCCATCAGTTTTTCAAACTGTTTGCAAAGTTTATAACTTGTTGAGCCAAAGATGATGTCATCAACATATACTTGTACAAGTATGACATCATTATTTGTCCTGTAGATAAACAATGTGTTGTCTATCTTGCCTCTGACAAATTTATTTTGGATCAGGAAGGCTGAGAGAGTTTCATACCATGCCCTGGGAGCTTGTTTCAGTCCATAAAGGGCTTTGTTAAGCTTGCAGACATAGTCAGGAAACTCATGGCTTTCAAATCCAGGAGGTTGCTGAACATAAACTTCTTCTTTCAGTGACCCATTTAAGAACGCACTTTTAACATCCATTTGGTACACCTTGAAGTTCGTGTAGGTTGCAAAAGCAAGGAAGATCCTGATGGCTTCCATCCTTGCTACTGGTGCAAATGTTTCTTCATAGTCAATGCCTTCTTGTTGGTTATAGCCTTTGGCTACAAGTCTGGCTTTGTTTTTAATGACTATGCCATTTTCATCAGATTTGTTTTTGAACACCCATTTCATGCCAATGACTGAAACATCTTCAGGACATTTGACCAAGGTTGTTACCTTGTTTCTGTCAAATTGTTCCAGTTCATCATGCATGGCCTGAACCCAACTTGGATGATTAAGTGCTTCCTTGACACTTTTGGGTTCAATTGTGGAGATGAAGTCCACAAATAGGCATTCATTGGCTGAGGCTGCTCTCAGTTGTGCAGCCATGCTTCTAGTGAGCATGCCTTTAGTAGGCTCTCCAATTATATTGACAAGTTCTATATCCTGAGACCTAGTCCAACTGTCCTGAGGTCTGGGAAACTGATTAGAACTTGTAGAGGCCTGATGGGTAGGGTCAGGATCAGACACAAGATAATCTTCAGCATCTTGAGTGTCTGAGTGGGTAGACTCATACTGTGGTTGTTTGGTTCCTGAGCACTTTGTTCAGACTGAATGATTGCATTAGTACTTCTTTGTGCTTCAACAAACTCAGTGATGGTTGGGTAAGGAAGGTTGTGAGGGATGATGTAATAGGAGATGTCAGCATTTGTTTGGTACTGAGTGGAAGGACCATTGTCAGGATGATGTTTGTCAGGAGGGTATTTTGATGAATCATCAATGCCTATCTCTTCCACTGAGGTGTTAGACACACTGATTGCATCAGTGCTCTCATCAAAGGTAACATGGAATGTTTCCTCAGTTTGCTGTCTCCTAGTGTTGAACACCCTGAAGGCCTTTGAGACAAGTGAGTATCCTAGGAAGTATCCATCATCAGCTTTGGCATCAAATTTCCCTAAGTGATCCTTGTGATTATGAATAAACACAGGACACCCAAAGACATGAAAGTAGCTGATGTCAGGGATCCTTCCCTTGAATAACTCATAAGGGGTTTTGCTATGTCTCTTGACAATGATGGATCTGTTTTGTGTATAACAGGCAGTTTTGACTACTTCAGTCCAAAAGAGTTTGGAAAGGACTGATCCATTTAGCATTGTCCTGGCTGCTTCAATGAGTGTTTTATTTTTCCTTTCAGCCACACCATTTTGTTCAGGTGTGTAAGGAGAGGAAAATTTTTGGAAAATTCCTTTCTCATCACAGAAACATTCAAGTTCATAGTTTTGAACTCTGTTCCATTGTCATTCCTAATCTGTTTGACTTTGATGTCATTTTGATTTTCAATGTTCCTGAAAAAGGACATGATTGTTTCAGCTGCCTGACTCTTTTTGATCAGGAAGTAAACCCAAGTGTATCTTGAGTATTCATCCACAATGACCAGAGTATACTTCTCATGGTTAATGGATCTAGGACTGATAGGCCCAAATAGATCCATATGGAGAAGATGAAGGGAGTTCCTGATGGAAAAGTTTGTTTTGGTTTTAAAGGATGCTCTATGATGTTTACCTTTTTCACAGGCAGAGCATGGTTTATCCTTTGAAAACACAAGTGATGGTAAGCCAAGGACCTTGTTTTGTTTAACAAGATTGTTTATGTTTTTAAAGTTCAGGTGGGAGAGTCTCTTATGCCAAAGCCAGTTGAGGGTATCAGTGGCCTTAGTAAAGAGACAAGTTCCATTCTGAGTTAGACTGGACATGTCTAACACATAAACATCTTGTCTTCTTGGTGCAATAAGGACAACTTCCTTATTTGCATTGAAGATGGTTCATTGCTTATCATCAAAATGAACTATGTATTTTGCATCACATAGTTAACTGACACTGATCAAATTGTATTTAAGACCATTAACATATGCTATCCTAGTAAAGACTATACCATTGCAGTTTACTGAGCCATAACCTTCAGTGAGACATGATGAATTGTCAGCAAATATCACTTTGGGTCCTGATTCATTTACATATTTGTGCAGATACTCTTTCACACCAGTCATGCTCCTTGAACATCCACTATCTAGATGCCAAACAGGATCCCTGGCATGCCTCTACACAAATGGTAAACTGAGTTAGTTCTTTCTAGGACCCCTCATCTTAGAGGGCTTGACTTTTGTAGTCCTAAAAGTATCAATTGATTCATGGTCAGTGGTTGAGTGGACTGAGCTACCACAAGTTTTGCATTTGATAGAGGAGGTAGACTCAGTAGACTGAGAGGATGATTTGGTCATACCTCTTCTGGTCTGAATGACTTTATCATGTCCTGAGGTGTTGTGAGTGGAATCTCTACAAATTTCACAACAGTTGCCCATTAGACAATCCTTAGGATGGTGGTCATTGAAGCCACAGTGAGGTCAAGGTGCAAAAGGCTTGGCCTTTTGTTTCTGTTTCTGTTTAGAATCAGAAGGGTATTTTAAAGCATGTGCTTTAAAGCTTGCCATTTTTAATGTGGTTGTGTATGATTGGTGATCTGAGGTTCTGTGATCTTCTTTTTTGCATATCATGCAGTAAAGGATTCTATAGCAATCATCAGTGAAATGATTAGTATAGTGACACAACTCACACCTTTTCAGGGGTTTGGAGGATTTTTGTTTGGTGCTTGAGGAAGCTGATTTGGGTTCATTCATCTTGGATTTAGAAGGTTTCTCAGAAGATTCAATCTTCTCACTCAGCTTCCTGACAAGCTCAGCCAACTGATCAATTTTTGAATCAGGGCTTTCAGTATTTACTTCAGAAGGGACTGAAGGTGATGAGTCATCAGTATGTACTGAGACTTCATGGGTTTGCCTTTTCAGGATGGTTTTTCCCATTCCTGGATTCTCCTTTGGAGAATACTGAGAGTAGACCAATGGTGGGAGGTCTGAGCATGGTGCAGCACCCTGAAGGATATTCAGTGGTGGGAGTGGTGTGAATGATTCTGATTCAGACTCATTGACTGACTCAGTACTACTGGGTTGGTCAGTGAGTCCAAGCATATTTTTCAGAGCCTGACATTCAGGAAGCAAGATTTTTCCAGTCTCAAAGTTTGGTAACTTACTGACTGGGTTGTCCCTGAAAATCCAGTCATTTGACTTGGGTTGCATTTCTTGCTCAAAAGATATGCCAGCTGGAACAAAGGCCATTTCACTGTGACTCTCACTGGGGGTTTCAGTGAGATGGTCAATTCCTATAGTTATCTTAGGAATTAAACCCACAGTATCAAAAACCTTAGGGTTCTTTTTAGTCCAGCCTTCAATGACAGTCTTTTCTTTGTTAAGTTCATTTTGAAGAGCCTGATTTTGCTTCAAAATATCAGTGTTTTGAATTTGTAGTGTAATATTTTCTAATTTGGCTTGTTTTAGTAAAAGCAATTCATCTCTACACTTATTTAATTCTAACACAAGATTGTTATATTTTGAAAGCAAGTTAAGCCTTTGTTCTTCAACAAACTTAAGATCTACACAAATATAATTCATATAGGACTGCCGGTCAGAATTATCATCCACAGAAAGTAAAGTGTTTACCTTCTTCATGGTTATGTTCACCCACTCTCCATTCCTTGCATGGCTTTTACCAACAGCCACCTGATCACCTTCAGAAAGTGCCATCAGTGTACTCACTCTAATTTCCTCATCTTCTGAGGAGACCTTGTCACAACCCGAAATTTCAGGTCCTTTTTCAAGCTTCAAAATTTCACTATTCATCTTGGGAAATTACTATTCACAGGTTACTATTCATCATTTTCGGAGTCAGTTTGAGATTCTGAGAAGTCGTCAAAAATTTTACTATTCATGAAACACTATTCATTCCCGGAGCGAAATCACTATTCACGATTATCATTCATCATTACGTAAACTAGGTTTACGGGTAATCAAATTCGCGTAATCAATAAAGGCACATCATATAGACTAGAGTAGTCTACATATCATCAGTAACATCATCTGCATTTTAAGTCATGCACGGGTTTGCAT
Source organism: Artemisia tridentata subsp. tridentata (assembly GCA_021014915.2). NCBI lineage: Eukaryota > Viridiplantae > Streptophyta > Magnoliopsida > Asterales > Asteraceae > Artemisia > Artemisia tridentata. Next base: position 322,091,967 of record CP139507.1, on the reverse strand, counting down.
TATTTCAATTTACGTATGTTTAATTATTTAATAAACGTTACCACTCAGTCATTACAACGAATAATGCACCCGACACTCCCGACAGTGATCATAACATATTTTCATACTTATTATAACGATATAAAAATTATATTATTAATTTACCCGGGGTTTTGAAATCAATTGCTATATTTTCCGTTAAAAGCGTATAACTCCGTCGGTTTGCGATATTTTAACCCGATAATTATTCTAACACCCGATTCTTGCAAGGAATATGATTTTACAATTTTTACAACTTCGTCATATTTTATTTCAACTCGTCCAGATTTATTTCTTGTTAACTCGGTACCCGGTAACACCTAATGTATACATTAAAACAACTAACAATGCTTATTTGAGGGGGGACAATAGCATTAATGAGCAACATATTACATCTCTTTTCCTTCCATGTGCCCCCCCCCTAGCTCCCTAAAACATCACATGTATACTTGACTTTAAAGACTCCCATTAATGCACTTGTCTTGATTTATTTACAATAACACTTACATACAACAAATCAACTAGCAAAATAGATCAAACTCTCTCCTTTTTCCTCTCTTATGGATCGGCCAAAGGAAGAACACCAAGAATCATTCACTAATTTTTGAAGATCAAGTGTTATACAAGTCTCATTTACCTTCTTTGTTAGAGTTTTGAAATAAAAACTCCAAAGTTTTAGTCCTTTTTCATCCAAAACACATATAATCTCCAAGTAAGTTCAAGAATATCTTTTTGATCATGTTATACTTTCATTTGATCCATATGATTATGTATTTTCAAGTTATATTAGTTTAAAATGCAACTTACTTATGTTTTTGATACCACTTTCCTCATAAACTATCTCAAACACTAGATCTATAAGCTTTATTATCATTCTCATGAAACCCATCATCGTTGGTGAAGTTTAGGACCCCATGACACCCTAAGAAGGTGTATGGTAGGATTTGAGTACTTGTGTAGTTGATTGGAAGTGGTTTGATTAAGTTTTGAACAAGTATTGAACAAGAAAAATGAGTTTAAACAAGTATAGAAAACATACTGTCCAAAAACGTAAAATCTGGCAAACTCAGTAACTCTTGGACTATTTTGGCCTTCATATTCAGAAAATACTTTCAAAAACGAAACCGTGGGCGCTTGAATGAGTAAAAACCGACTTACGATGAAGGAGTTATGATTTTTCAAAGTTAGGCGACGAAAAACTAATTTCTGAAAATTAGTGTGCTGTTCGCCGAGATTCAAAGGGCAAAACGAGGCGTTAGACGTGATCTAGACGACCCGACCTACTGAAATTATGTTAGTACATGTTAATACGAAACCATGGATATAAAGAACGTAGAAAACGAGCTTATAACGAACAAGATATACGTGTTTAAAGTCCGACAATTTCACCAAAATCCCATCAGCTTTTAACTAGAAATAAAACTAAGTATAAAAACTGTTTTTGAATAATACACTATATTGAGAGCCGATTTTCTTATTGATCGAGACCCGTGTGGTCAAAAGTTAAATGATACAAATTCAATATATTGTTATAAGGTTTTCAAAAACGTCGAGTTTATTCACTAACACTTAACGGACAATATTTCACGACTAGTTTTACGAGGCCATTTGGGCATATTTTCACAAGTTAAGAAAAATAGTAAATTGTGACGAAAACATTATATTTACCGATAGAACACCAAACGAGGATCGTAGAGTATCATTTCAACATATTTACACGAAAAGTGTTTATTAACTTAACGAGACGTCAAAAATGTATTTTTCGACGATAAACGTTATTTTCAAAATTCACGAGTGGTATCGATAACATACGTATTTGCATGTGTAGCATCAATTCATTGCTTACATTAGACTATATCATTCACATTAGGTCGCGGTTAGAGACCGAGCCTCATTCCAGCATATTCACCACTATCATTATTGCTAGTGCATCAGGTGAGTTTCATAGCCCCTATTTTTATACGTTTTGAACTCTTTGGGGGAGATACATGCTTAAACTGTTTGCTTTCGCTTTTACTCAAGACAATTTTACTCATATGCTACGCTATACTTTTATACTCTTAAACACGATGTGTAGCTTTGTTACGATATATGCCTTAATGTGTGAATACTATTCTATACGCTATATTCTTTAACCACTGTTTAACTCCTGGATGGAGCCGACGGAGAGGTATTGATAGTACTATCGGGTTGACGCCCCCACCCTTGGCCCCACAACTCTTGGCCCTGGGTGAATATAATCCAGCTATGCTATATTCTTGTTTATTCTTGTCATGAGGTTTAGTTGGTTGTTATACTTTACATTTAGTGCATGCATATCGTATACACACATGTCTTACTCATACTATATTTTAGCAGTGGGTTGTGAACACACAGGTTGCAAGTTTTGTATGGGCGGGATTTGCAACTGAGTGGATTTACAATGCCTTTGCTGTGGAAACTTTCTCTAAAAAGCTTTTCAACTTATTTAAAACAAACTCTATGAACTCACCAACCTCGTGTTGACACTTTAGCATGTATTTTCAGGCATAAAGCAATTGTACACTATTGGAGGCTTTTGGCAGGGCATGGCATGGTCATAGAAGACTCTGATAAACATTTGGGACCGCTTAACTTATTTTATGGGCCTATTTCCGCACTACTTTTCATAATGTAAATTTAACACTTCTGATTTCTCAAATATATTCTAAATGATTGTGATGAAAACCGTTCTTTGTACTTGTGTTGTGATACCAATTGAGTTGCACTCCAGCGACATGTAAGCTTCCGCTGGACCTGATTTTGGGGGTGTGACAGATTGGTATCAGAGCCTTGGCTATAGAGAACTGGGTAATTTTAAAACCTAAACTATAGCTACTTTTACGAAAACTTAACCCTATGACCGCCACGTGCCTGCCTGCCAAGCTGATGCCCCATTTGTGGTTTGTTGCCGACATATGTGATGAGATTTGTATCCCATTATCAGATAAATTATACTCACTTATTCTCGTTGATTACTATAATTGTATTCCATATAATTATGCTTACATATCATGCACGTCTCAGCGTTACGCCTTTCCCTTGCGTAATCTCATCATTCGACCTCGAGTCTGGTCACTTGCCCTAGCCTTTCAAAACATTCTTTAAATGTGAAGGACATAGTATTAGTATAACTAAGCTGAGTATTTCAAAATTCATTGAACCTCGGTGGAATATAGACTGGTCATCTATATTCGACCCGGGACAGTGGGACATAGCCTGACCACCTATGTCCGACTCAGGGATGAATTTTGCAATACTGAGAGTAGTTATAATAGAATTATGTCCAGATTGATTTACCAATTGATTTGATCGGTGTAAGCAATTCCAAAATCGAGCCAATCTTTCAAAAGACCTCATTTCAGGATGTTGAATCTTCTCTTTCTGACAACTTGCTTCCTAGCTTGATCCAAGTGACAGTTCTTGTTTGATGAGTTGCGAGGATCAAACTAGAATCAAGTTGTTACACAAACCGGTTTAGCCTAATCCCATGACAGTTCTTGTTTGATGAGTTGTGGGATTAAGTAAAAATCGGTTACCTAAAGGTCTTTTGAGGGCTACGCTCGAGAATGGGAAAGTTTACCTCATCAAACCCGACCACGAGAACATACGTACGTAGAACGAGCGAGCTGAATTCAGGGACTGAATTCCTTTAACGGGTGGAGTCTGTCACAACCCGAAATTTCAGGTCCTTTTTCAAGCTTCAAAATTTCACTATTCATATCGGGAAATTACTATTCACGGGTTACTATTCATCATTTCACTATTCATCATTTTCGGAGTTAGTTTGAGATTCTGAGAAGTCGTCAAAAATTTTACTATTCACGAAACACTATTCATTCCCGGAGCGAAATCACTATTCACGATTATCATTCATCATTACGTAAACTAGGTTTACGGGTATTCAAATTGGCGTAATCAATAAAGGCACATCATATAGACTAGAGTAGTCTACATATCATCAGTAACATCATCTGCATTTTAAGTCATGCACGGGTTTGCATTATTTCAATTTACGTATGTTTAATTATTTAATAAACGTTACCACTCAGTCATTACAACGAATAATGCACCCGACACTCCCGACAGTGATCATAACATATTTTCATACTTATTATAACGATATAAAAATTATATTATTAATTTACCCGGGGTTTTGAAATCAATTGCTATATTTTCCGTTAAAAGCGTATAACTCCGTCGGTTTGCGATATTTTAACCCGATAATTATTCTAACACCCGATTCTTGCAAGGAATATGATTTTACAATTTTTACAACTTCGTCATATTTTATTTCAACTCGTCCAGATTTATTTCTTGTTAACTCGGTACCCGGTAACACCTAATGTATACATTAAAACAACTAACAACGCTTATTTGAGGGGGGACAATAGCATTAATGAGCAACATATTACTTCTCTTTTCCTTCCATGTGCCGCCCCCCCCCCCCCCCTAGCTCCCTAAAACATCACATGTATACTTGACTTTAAAGACTCCCATTAATGCACTTGTCTTGATTTATTTACAATAACACTTACATACAACAAATCAACTAGCAAAATAGATCAAACTCTCTCCTTTTTCCTCACTTATGGATCGGCCAAATGAAGAACACCAAGAACCATTCACTAATTTTTGAAGATCAAGTGTTATACAAGTCTCATTTACCTTCTTTTTTAGAGTTTTGAAATAAAAACTCCAAAGTTTTAGTCCTTTTTCATCCAATACACATATAATCTCCAAGTAAGTTCAAGAACATCTTTTTGATCATGTTATACTTTCATTTGATCCATATGATTATGTATTTTCAAGTTATATTAGTTTAAAATGCAACTTACTTATGTTTTTGATACCACTTTCCTCATAAACTATCTCAAACACTAGATCTATAAGCTTTATTATCATTCTCATGAAACCCATCATCGTTGGTGAAGTTTAGGACCCCATGACACCCTAAGAAGGTGTATGGTAGGATTTGAGTACTTGTGTAGTTGATTGGAAGTGGTTTGATTAAGTTTTAAACAAGTATTGAACAAGAAAAATGAGTTTAAACAAGTATAGAAAACATACTGTCCAAAAACGTAAAATCTGGCAAACTCAGTAACTCTTGGACTATTTTGGCCTTCATATTCAGAAAATACTTTCAAAAACGAAACCGTGGGCGCTTGAATGAGTAAAAACCGACTTACGATGAAGGGGTTATGATTTTTCAAAGTTAGGCGACGAAAAACTAATTTCTGAAAATTAGTGTGCTGTTCGCCGAGATTCAGAGGGCAAAACGAGGCGTTAGACGTGATCTAGACGAACCGACCTACTGAAATTATGTTAGTACATGTTAATACGAAACCGTGGATATAAAGAACGTAGAAAACGAGCTTATAACGAACAAGATATACGCGTTTAAAGTCCGACAATTTCACCAAAATCCCATCAGCTTTTAACTAGAAATAAAACTAAGTATAAAAACTGTTTTTGAATAATACACTATATTGAGAGCCGATTTTCTTATTGATCGAGACCCGTGTGGTCAAAAGTTAAATGATACAAATTCAATATATTGTTATAAGGTTTTCAAAAACGTCGAGTTTATTCACTAACACTTAACGGACAATATTTCACGACTAGTTTTACGTGGCCATTTGGGCATATTTTCACAAGTTAAGAAAAATAGTAAATTGTGACGAAAACATTATATTTACCGATAGAACACCAAACGAGGATCGTAGAGTATCATTTCAACATATTTACACGAAAAGTGTTTATTAACTTAACGAGACGTCAAAAATGTATTTTTCGACGATAAACGTTATTTTCAAAATTCACGAGTGGTATCGATAACATACGTATTTGCATGTTTAGCATCAATTCATTGCTTAAATTAGACTATATCATTCACATTAGGTCGCGGTTAGAGACCGAGCCTCATTCCAGCATATTCACTACTATCATTATTGCTAGCGCATCAGGTGAGTTTCATAGCCCCTATTTTTATACGTTTTGAACTCTTTGGGGGAGATACATGCTTAAACTGTTTGCTTTCGCTTTTACTCAAGACAATTTTACTCGTATGCTACGCTATACTTTTATACTCTTAAACACGATGTGTAGCTTTTTTACAATATATGCCTTAATGTGTGAATACTATTCTATACGCTATATTCTTTAACCACTGTTTAACTCCTGGATGGAGCCGACGGAGAGGTATTGATAGTACTATCGGGTTGACGCCCCCACCCTTGGCCCCACAACTCTTGGCCCTGGGTGAATATAATCCAGCTATGCTATATTCTTGTTTATTCTTGTCATGAGGTTTAGTTGGTTGTTATACTTTACATTTAGTGCATGCATATCGTATACACACATGTCTTACTCATACTATATTTTAGCAGTGGGTTGTGAACACACAGGTTGCAAGTTTTGTATGGGCGGGATTTGCAACTGAGTGGATTTACAATGCCTTTGCTGTGGAAACTTTCTCTAAAAAGCTTTTCAACTTATTTAAAACAAACTCTATGAACTCACCAACCTCGTGTTGACACTTTAGCATGTATTTTCAGGCATAAAGCAATTGTACGCTATTGGAGGCTTTTGGCAGGGCATGGCATGGTCATAGAAGACTCTGATAAACATTTGGGACCGCTTAACTTATTTTATGGGCCTATTTCCGCACTACTTTTCATAATGTAAATTTAACACTTCTGATTTCTCAAATATATTCTAAATGATTGTGATGAAAACCGTTCTTTGTACTTGTGTTGTGATACCAATTGAGTTGCACCCCAGCGACATGTAAGCTTCCGCTGGACCCGATTTTGGGGGTGTGACAGATTGGTATCAGAGCCTTGGCTATAGAGAACTGGGTAATTTTAAAACCTAAACTATAGCTACTTTTACGAAAACTTAACCCTATGACCGCCACGTGCCTGCCTGCCAAGCTGATGCCCCATTTGTGGTTTGTTGCTGACATATGTGATGAGATTTGTATCCCATTATCAGATAAATTATACTCACTTATTCTCGTTGATTACTATAATTGTATTCCATATAATTATGCTTACATATCATGCACGTCTCAGCGTTACGCCTTTCCCTTGCGTAATCTCATCATTCGACCTCGAGTCTGGTCACTTACCCTAGCCTTTCAAAACATTCTTTAAATGTGAAGGACATAGTATTAGTATAACTAAGCTGAGTATTTCAAAATTCATTGAACCTCGGTGGAATATAGACTGGTCATCTATATTCGACCCGGGACAGTGGGACATAGCCTGACCACCTATGTCCGACTCAGGGATGAATTTTGCAATACTGAGAGTAGTTACAATAGAATTATGTCCAGATTGATTTTCCAATTGATTTGATCAGTGTAAGCAATTCCAAAATCGAGCCAATCTTTCAAAAGACCTCATTTCAGGATGTTGAATCTTCTCTTTCTGACAACTTGCTTCCTAGCTTGATCCAAGTGACAGTTCTTGTTTGATGAGTTGCGAGGATCAAACTAGAATCAAGTTGTTACACAAACCGGTTTAGCCTAATCCCATGACAGTTCTTGTTTGATGAGTTGTGGGATTAAGTAAAAATCGGTTACCTAAAGGTCTTTTGAGGGCTACGCTCGAGAATGGGAAAGTTTACCCCATCAAACCCGACCACGAGAACATACGTACGTAGAACGAGCGAGCTGAATTCAGGGACTGAATTCCTTTAACGGGTGGAGTCTGTAACAACCCGAAATTTCAGGTCTTTTTTCAAGCTTCAAAATTTTCACTATTCATATCGGGAAGTTACTATTCATCATTTCACTATTCATCATTTTCGGAGTCAGTTTGAGATTCTGAGAAGTCGTCAAAAATTTTACTATTCATGAAACACTATTCATTCCCGGAGCGAAATCACTATTAAAGATTATCATTCATCATTACGTAAACTAGGTTTACAGGTATTCAAATTTGCGTAATCAATAAAGGCACATCATATAGACTAGAGTAGTCTACATATCATCAGTAACATCATCTGCATTTTAAGTCATGCACGGGTTTGCATTATTTCAATTTACGTATGTTTAATTATTTAATAAACGTTACCACTCAGTCATTACTACGAATAATGCACCCGACACTCCCGACAGTGATCATAACATATTTTCATACTCATTATAACGATATAAAAATTGAATTATTAATTTACCCGGGGTTTTGAAATCAATTGCTATATTTTCCGTTAAAAGCGTATAAGTCCGTCGGTTTGCGATATTTTAACCCGATAATTATTCTAACACCCGATTCTTTTAAGGAATATGATTTTACAATTTTTACAACTTCGTCATATTTTATTTCAACTCGTCCAGATTTATTTCTTGTTAATTCGGTACCCGGTAACACCTAATGTATACATTAAAACAACTAACAATGCTTATTTGAGGGGGGACAATAGCATTAATGAGCAACATATTACTTCTCTTTTCCTTCCATGTGCCGCCCCCCCCCCCCCCCCTAGCTCCCTAAAACATCACATGTATACTTGACTTTAAAGACTCCCATTAATGCACTTGTCTTGATTTATTTACAATAACACTTACATACAACAAATCAACTAGCAAAATAGATCAAACTCTCTCCTTTTTCCTCTCTTATGGATCGGCCAAAGGAAGAACACCAAGAACCATTCACTAATTTTTGAAGATCAAGTGTTATACAAGTCTCATTTACCTTCTTTGTTAGAGTTTTGAAATAAAAACTCCAAAGTTTTAGTCCTTTTTCATCCAATACACATATAATCTCCAAGTAAGTTCAAGAACATCTTTTTGATCATGTTATACTTTCATTTGATCCATATGATTATGTATTTTCAAGTTATATTAGTTTAAAATGCAACTTACTTATGTTTTTGATACCACTTTCCTCATAAACTATCTCAAACACTAGATCTATAAGCTTTATTATCATTCTCATGAAACCCATCATCGTTGGTGAAGTTTAGGACCCCATGACACCCTAAGAAGGTGTATGGTAGGATTTGAGTACTTGTGTAGTTGATTGGAAGTGGTTTGATTAAGTTTTGAACAAGTATTGAACAAGAAAAATGAGTTTAAACAAGTATAGAAAACATACTGTCCAAAAACGTAAAATCTGGCAAACTCAGTAACTCTTGGACTATTTTGGCCTTCATATTCAGAAAATACTTTCAAAAACGAAACCGTGGGCGCTTGAATGAGTAAAAACCGACTTACGACGAAGGAGTTATGATTTTTCAAATTAGGCGACGAAAAACTAATTTCTGAAAATTAGTGTGCTGTTCGCCGAGATTCAAAGGGCAAAATGAGGCGTTAGACGTGATCTAGACGACCCGACCTACTGAAATTATGTTAGTACATGTTAATACGAAACCGTGGATATAAAGAACGTAGAAAACGAGCTTATAACGAACAAGATATACGCGTTTAAAGTCCGACAATTTCACCAAAATCCCATCAGCTTTTAACTAGAAATAAAACTAAGTATAAAAACTGTTTTTGAATAATACACTATATTGAGAGCCGATTTTCTTATTGATCGAGACCCGTGTGGTCAAAAGTTAAATGATACAAATTCAATATATTGTTATAAGGTTTTCAAAAACGTCGAGTTTATTCACTAACACTTAACGGACAATATTTCACGACTAGTTTTACGAGGCCATTTGGGCATATTTTCACAAGTTAAGAAAAATAGTAAATTGTGACGAAAACATTATATTTACCGATAGAACACCAAACGAGGATCGTAGAGTATCATTTCAACATATTTACACGAAAAGTGTTTATTAACTTAACGAGACGTCAAAAATGTATTTTTCGACGATAAACGTTATTTTCAAAATTCACGAGTGGTATCGATAACATACGTATTTGCATGTGTAGCATCAATTCATTGCTTACATTAGACTATATCATTCACATTAGGTCGCGGTTAGAGACCGAGCCTCATTCCAGCATATTCACTACTTTCATTATTGCTAGCGCATCAGGTGAGTTTCATAGCCCCTATTTTTATACGTTTTGAACTCTTTGGGGGAGATACATGCTTAAACTGTTTGCTTTCGCTTTTACTCAAGACAATTTTACTCATATGCTACGCTATACTTTATACTCTTAAACACGATGTGTAGCTTTGTTACGATATATGCCTTAATGTGTGAATACTATTCTATACGCTATATTCTTTAACCACTGTTTAACTCCTGGATGGAGCCGACGGAGAGGTATTGATAGTACTATCGGGTTGACGCCCCCACCCTTGGCCCCACAACTCTTGGCCCTGGGTGAATATAATCCAGCTATGCTATATTCTTGTTTATTCTTGTCATGAGGTTTAGTTGGTTGTTATACTTTACATTTAGTGCATGCATATCGTATACACACATGTCTTACTCATACTATATTTTAGCAGTGGGTTGTGAACACACAGGTTGCAAGTTTTGTATGGGCGGGATTTGCAACTGAGTGGATTTACAATGCCTTTGCTGTGGAAACTTTCTCTAAAAAGCTTTTCAACTTATTTAAAACAGACTCTATGAACTCACCAACCTCGTGTTGACACTTTAGCATGTATTTTCAGGCATAAAGCAATTGTACGCTATTGGAGGCTTTTGGCAGGGCATGGCATGGTCATAGAAGACTCTGATAAATATTTGGGACCGCTTAACTTATTTTATGGGCCTATTTCCACACTACTTTTCATAATGTAAATTTAACACTTCTAATTTCTCAAATATATTCTAAATGATTGTGATGAAAACCGTTCTTTGTACTTGTGTTGTGATACCAATTGAGTTGCACCCCAGCGACATGTAAGCTTCCGCTGGACCCGATTTTGGGGGTGTGACAGATCTCTTCATCATCCCAGTCATAAGCTTCTGCTACAAGAACCTTGTTCTTTGTCTGAACAGGTTTGGATGTTTGAGCAGCCTGAGACATTGAGGGATTAGTTTCAAGAAGTGCAAGTTTAGCCTTAGCTTTCCTATATTTAGCTTCAAAGTCTTTTTGACACTTCTGAACATTACTGTTTTGAAAATGTTGGGTCGACTGAAGCATTCTAGGTTGGAACTTGCGAGTTCCTGAGGAACTATTTCCAGAAAATTTATAAGAGGGTTCTGAGATGGTTTTTGAATAACAGTCTCTAGCAAAATGACCCTTTTTACCACAATTAAAACATTCAGTGGTTTCATTTGCTTTGGCTTTTGAAAAGTTGGACTGATTTCTTTTGATAAAACATTTTGAATTAGCAAGGAGTGCCATTTCTTGGAATTCCAAGTTTAAATCATTTAGGTACTCATCACCAGTTCTTTCATCAATCTCATCTTCAGAGTCCTCTTGAAAATCCTGCACAACACCATTAGAATAAAAGGCAGTTGATATGGGTGAGGAGGTCAAGGCCTTTTTGGTCTCAGGAGCTTTTGAGTCAGGGTATCTCCTAGAGATTAAGTTGTCTTCATAGACAAACTTCCCATAGATCTCAGGGAGCTCAAGGGTCTGAATGTGATTAGCATTCCTGAGGCCTTGTGAGAAGTTTAGCCACTTCTCAGGGAGACTGTTGACAAAGCCAACATTTGTCTCATGCTTAGACAAAACTACACCATCATTTGATAGTTCGTTTATCAGGGTCTTGTATCTGGTATATGTCTGAGAGAGCATTTCAGGGTCCTTTGCTCTGAAAGTGTTATACTCAAGTTTCAGGTCCATGATCCTATTTTCCTTGGTATCTGAGGGACCTTCAAAGCTATTGATCAAGTCATCCTAAGTTTGCTTGGCTGTTGAACAGTTGATGACTGATTCCATTATATCGTCAGGAAGACAAGATATAATGATGCTTTTCAGGCGTTGGTCTTGATTAACCACCCTTCTCTCATCAATGGTCCACTGAGCTTCAGGCTTGTTTAGCCCCTCAGCAGTCTTTGGGACATAAGGACCTTCCTTGACACAAGTGATGTAGTATTGTTCCATACCAGTCAAGTAGCAAAGCATTCGCTTTTTCCACTTGCTAAATTTACCAGCTTCAAGTCTGGGGGCAACAGCTGAAAAGCTTCCACCCTTTTTATCGACTAGCTGGGGCACATTAATATCAGCCATAGTAGGATCTTGGTTTTAAAAACCTTGAGCACTCTTAGTTTTTGAAGATTTTATAAACCAGAGGCTCTGATACCACATGTTGTTCCCTTAACACGCTTAGAGGTAACTAAAAAGTTAATCTAATTGTGTTTATGACTGATACAATGTATTTGATTAATTACAACTGATAAGTAAAACGTAAATATAAAAACACAATGTTTTTCAACGTTTAAATTCTTATTAGAAATCAATCAAAGAATCTATTACCCAAGTGTTTTGCGGAACAAACACTTGGGATTGAATAGACAAGGTATGGTGTCTCCTATCCAAACTCAAGCAATGCTATCTCAGGGATTGGTTACTCTTTGTAGGAGAAAAGGGTATTGTGAAAGTCTAAGCTTTTATTGCACAAAATACCTAACCCACTTTTCTCCATATGTTTGCTATTTATAGGCAAACATCCAAGAGTACTGAAAATTAAAAATACATAAACAATAGGAAGGCGTGTCTGACAACTACAACAGTATTTGTCATTTCCAAGAACCAATAGGAATGCGCCAAAAAGTCTTCGAGTGTCAGTTTTGACACTTCTTGACTTTTAGCCGCTTTAGGGATGGTTTGTTTCTGCCCCGATAAGACTTGTCCTTATCTCTTCAAACCTTCCCGCTCATTCCTGCCTTTCTTTCAGGCTTCAGGTTCTTCAGTCTTCGCCTTCAGTCTTCAGTCTTCAATCACTTATTGTTGTTGAGGAGACTGGGGTTCAGTGAGCTCTTGTCTAACGCTCACTGAACCCATCACCTTCTTCTTCGTCTCAAGTAACAATCAAGGAGTACCGCCTCATTGAATTGGTGAGTCTTTCTTCTTAGACTCGTCCTGAGCATCTTGAAGGTAACTCACTGAGTGACTGTTCACTCAGTGACTTAATTGTGTTTTCGATTGATTAAAACTTAGCGTAATTTGTATTCAAATCCTGTTTTAAGGATCCTTGGGTACTGAAGGACCCTACAGGAGCCTTATGTAGAAGGAATTCCTATACCAGTTAAGGGAAAATACTATGATACTTTAGAGGAAGCTATAGAGATGTATAGTACTTATGCTGAAGTAGGAGGTTTTCAAATTAAGAAATCAGGGCAATGATTAACAAAATCTGGTATGGTACAACACAAATACATCATGTGTAACAAAGAAGGTCTTCCGAGACGTATTAATATTGATACTTTGGATCCTGAAAATAGTGACAAACAAAAGAGAAATACAACTATGCATATAACAGGTTGTAAATCTCGTATAAGATTAGAATTAGACATAGTTTCTGGAAAATACAAATTAGTTCAGTTTATTGCTAAACACAATCATATGCTTATACCAAAAGAGTACAAACATTTTACAAAAAAAGAAAGAAGAATGACTCAAGCAGACAAAATGTTTGTTGTCAAAGCGGCAACAAACAAGATTGGTGCAACACGAGCTCGTAACTTGTTAACTAGTATGAAAGGTGGGTATGAATATGTTCATGGGACATCTGATGATTTTAAGAATCACCAAAGGGATATTAATGCTTTCATAGGAGAAAGTGACGCACAAATGCTTATAAACAAAATGGAAAACAGAAAGATTTATGTGCCGGACTTTACATTTCAATATAAGGTAGAAGACAGTGAGTTAGTGGCAATGTTTTGGGCTGATGAAGTTGCCAAATGCAACTACAAAGAGTTTGGAGACATAGTGTCTTTTGATGCAACATTCAGGTGTAACAAGTAAGTGTTTTTTTTTTAAAATATGTTTTCCTTTTTAAGACAAAATCACATGTGATTTATATGAATCACATGTGATTGATGTTAACAATCACATGTGAATCATACTGGGAATCACATGAGATTTACTTTTGCATCACAGTATATTTATTTATATGTGTTCCTAGGTACAACATGGTGTTTGTACCATTCATTGGCGTCGATAATCACAGAAGGTGTGTCACATTTGGTTCGGGAATGCTTTTACATGAAGATACTGAATCATACACTTGGCTACTAAACACATTTATGATTGCCTTCAAGAAAGAACCAACCATGGTGGTAACAGATCAAGATGGAGCAATGAAGAGAGCTACTGAATCCATTTTCACTCAATCAAAACACAGACTTTGCATGTGGCATATTGACCAAAAGATTCCAGCAAAGGTAATTTTATTCTCTTTTATGTTAATTACATGAGAATCACATGTGATTCATCTATACATCACTTGTGATTCATATGTATATATCATGTGATTTATACTGAAAAATAAGCCACTAAAACTCTATTTATCATAAAACAGATTTGTAAAGCAATATACAATGAAACTGATTTCAAGAAGCGTTTTTAGAAGATCATTTGGAATATGTTCATTACACCCTTGGAATTTGAAGAGAAATGGGCCAAGTTGATTGAAGATTTTGGTTTGCAAAAACGCAAATGGATGATAAAGATGTTTAAACTTAGAGAAATGTGGATTCCAGCTTATTTTATAGACTCTCCATTATTTGGATTAATGAGAACCACATCAAGGTCTGAGAGTGAAAACTCATTCTTCAAAAGTTTCACAAGCCCAGGATCAACACTAGTTAGTTTCATGATGTCCTATGAATCAGCAACGGAAAGGCAACGTTATAGGCAAGAACAATTAGACTTTAAAACACTAGACGCGGCACCAAAGTGTGAAACAAGGTTAAAAATTGAACGTCATGCAGCAAGAGTTTATACTAGGACAATATTTCTGCTTGTTCAAAAGGAAATAAATGAAGCATGCTGTACTTATACAATACAAGATTTAAAAATAGAAGAAGGTTGTGAGATTGTCATGGTTAGAGACAAAAATGCGGCGCCTTATAGAACCCTTAACAAAGAAATTGCAGATGAAAGCGAACAAGTAGCACAAACAGTTGTAGAATATAAGGTATGTTATTTTGAAGTTTTAAAATATCTGTTAGTTTCTTGTATGAATCACATGTGATTTTGATTGAAATCACATGTGATTTCAATCAAAATCAAATGTGATACCATTTCTAGAATATAATTCTTTTATTATTTTGTTTTGAAAAGGTACTACATACTATAAAAGATGGGTCAGTGGTATGTTCTTGTAGACATTTTGCTCGATACGGTTTTCTATGCCGACACATATTCTGTGTCTTCAAGAATCGTGATATTGACATCATTCCAAAACAATATATTTTGAGAAGGTGGACAAGGGATATAATTCCACCTGACTTGAGAAGAAAAAGAAACAGATATGGGGAAAAAATGTAGAAGTTGAAAGACTTACAAACGAAGCAACTTGTCTGGTGGATGATTGTTTATTAAGGTTGAGCAATAACGTAGGGAAGATGGGTGATTTTGTAGAAAAGTTAAAGACATTGAAGACAAAAGTGGAGACTGAGGTGCCAATTCCTCCTTCGGGAAAAACGGGAGATGTGATTGGTGAACATTTTGCTATTTCTAAACCTGAGAACCAAACAGTTAACAATCCAACAAAAGCAAGAAAAAAAGGGAATATTACAGAAGCAGAACGCAATGAAAGGCGAAAGAGTGAAAGAGAAAAAGCACTTAAAGTTAAAAAGAAACAAATGAAACCTTGTGGACATTGTGGGGAGAAGACCAACTTGTCCATTGAACCCAAAGGCAAGGCGAAACCAGTTGATGCTTGAGCAGTTTTACTTTAAAAAAATATATTGAATTTATTTAGAATTTTTACTAAGATTTTGTTAGTTCTTTGAATAAATGGAAGTCTTCTTTACTTATGGAATATTTGCATAAAGATTGCTTGAAATACTTTGAATTATTGCTTGAAATACATTTAATTATTGTTTACTTTTTATATTCAGAAAAAGATTGCTTGAATCACATGAAATTAGTAAACAAATCACATGTGATTCATGTATAAATCACATGTGATTTGTAAAACTTTGAATTATTGCTTGAAATACATTTAATTATTGTTTACTTTTTATATTCAGAAAAAGATTGCTTGAACCACATGTAATTAGTAAACAAATCACATGTGATTCACATGTGATTTGTTTACTAAACATTTTGCTATTTCACCTAAGCAAGTAAATATATGCACAAAAATCATAAAAATAACATGTAGAAACATAGACAGATTTTTTAAGAAACTAAAAGAAGCAGTACTTTATTTCACCTAAGTAAGTAAATATATGCACACAAATCATAAAAATAACATGTAGAAACATAGACAGATTTTTTTAAGAAGCAAAAACACATGTGATTAGCTAAAAGAAAGAAAGAAGTTCAAAGAGAATCACATGTGATTTGTATTGAAATCACATGTGATTTCTCTGAAAAATCACATGTGATACCATTTCCAGAATATAATTCTTAAATAACTTTGAATAAAATAATAGACGCATAAACTTACATCTTGTCACCCTGCATAGAAAACAAGCAGTTTCCAACCATAAATTCCAGCTTCGTAATGAAGGGTACAACTTTGGTCTTCTTATTCATGTATGGGGAGCAAAGGAACGAAGACGGTTTCACAGCTCGTTTTTCAACAAGGATGACCTCAGGACTACCTTTGGATGCACGAGTAGCTACTCTTTCAAGAGTAGTCGGACCTTGATTCGTGACGGCCATTCCCAGACGCCTCTCTTCATCAATCACTTCACCCTGACAACATAATTTAATTAAAAATCAAAGAAAATTAAAAGACAAAAGAATCAAAGCCGTATTCTGTTAGAATATTCCATATAGGTATTCATCAACAATACAATCAATCACCTCATTCACCAAATCAGCATTCTTTTCTAGCCACTGAGGGCGTATTGGTGATCTCAAACTCTAAATCTTCAACACCCACCACATTTTCAGCCAGCTTCTCACTGTCAGCAGGAATATTTGTTTCCTTTTGAACATCAGCTCCCTTCTCACCCTGAGAATTGGCTTCCTTCTCACCCTGAGATGGATCTTTTTCAAAATCATCTAAACTAATTTTTCTAAAACCACTGACATCTTTATCACTTCCACCATTGTCATCTTCGTCATCACTTCCACTATCATTATCAG
This sequence comes from Artemisia tridentata subsp. tridentata, assembly GCA_021014915.2. Taxonomy (NCBI): domain Eukaryota; kingdom Viridiplantae; phylum Streptophyta; class Magnoliopsida; order Asterales; family Asteraceae; genus Artemisia; species Artemisia tridentata. The sequence continues at coordinate 322,074,785 of CP139507.1, read as the reverse complement.
GACCTGAAGCATCATTATCCTCACCTTCCTTGTTGCCCAAAGAAACAGTTTTCTTGAAAAGTTCATAATATCTCTCATATAGCTCAACGAACTTTTCATCATCAGCATAATTTAAATATGCTTTTACCAGATCAGCTTCAAGAGCACGTCTTTCAGAACATATGAAGGAAAGCTTTTCTTCAACTTTGTTAAACAAAACCTGTATTTAATAATGATGTCAATGACAAGTAATTTTGTATCTGTGCGGGAATAAAACAAGAAACAAGACGAATAAGAAAGCATAAACAAAAGCCAAAACTAAAAATATAATCATTAATTAACATAACACTAAAAGATCACTTAAGTAATATTGAAGTTAATCACATGTGATTCTACACTAAATCACATGTGATTCTACATAAAATCACATTAAATGAACAATTGTAATGTATTAAACATACCTCTTTGTCAGAAGATTTAGAAAAACCAACATCAATAAAGCCTTCTAACTCTTTAGCTTCTGCTTCAGTCCACTCAGGATTAAGCTCTAATTTCCCCAACTTCCTATCGGCAAGTTCTAGATCCTGTCGTTGTCTAATTAAGATTGTCGACCAGTTTAAGATAGCCGGACGCAAACGAACAACATGAAACTTTTCAAACTTTGTAGAATCTAGATACACAAGCTGAAAACAAAACAAAAAGGATAAAAGTTACAAATCAAAAGCAGGAAAACAAAAAGAAAACAAGAACCATTTTTAATCTGAATTGAATCTATAAACTTACCATGAGGACGGCTAATGGACCAGTGTAATGGCACTCTCCTTTTGGGTTGTTACTATATTGAAGGCAGTATTGTATGTAACCGCACCAATCAATCTCAGATATTGGAAGCTATTCTAGAATACGTCTAACCACATCTAAACAAACTTGCCCGCTCATTGGGTCACACCTTCCCATCGTGTTGGAAAACAACATAAGAAAGTTAAGTTTGAAAAAATCGTCAACTATATTTGCAGTAACCAACTTTCTACCAATATCCGGTGCTCGAATTTCTTTCAAGGACTTGGGATAAAACTGATCAACCCAAGATTTGACAAAAGGATGGTTAACAGGTCTTTCCTCAAACGAAAACAACGAAGTACCACCAACCGGAATCCCTAACATATCATGAATTTTCTGTGGAGTGACAAGTAACGACAGACCATTAAACAAATTCAACTTATTAGTTGTTGTCATAAAATTTGCAGCCACAAACCTACCCAACTTGGAAGGAAGTTGATGAACTCAAATAAGTACATTTTATTACCATCATTTATCCTATTTATTTGACTTGTTTTATTATATTATCTGTGAGAATCGATACATTAATGTTTACTTTTGTAATTCTCAGGTAAAAACAAGTATTATGTGAAACTTGGCGATTTTGGACTAATTATGGAGCAAAACAAGCAAGAAGTTAAGAGTCTACTGAAATGTACAAGATCAAGATTATTCTGCTCCAGATACGCCGCATCCTACTCATTATATACGGCGCATCACTATCAAGATTTCACAAGCTACGATCCAAGACAGCAAGGACATGCGCCGCATCTAATAATGGAGTTACGCCGCATCCTCTGGCGGTGTACGAATATTCCTGAATATATTAATCTTGGACCCCACGCGAAGTTAAGTCAATGCGCCGCATCTACTTATCCTATGCGCCGCATCTAGCCCTCAGACAGAAACTATAAATACCCCAAGACCAGATGAATTTAAGAGGTTCGAAGGTTCGAGAGTTCGACGATTTAGCTAAGTACGAGACAAAAGAAACCCTAAGCCGAATTCAGACGAAGTAGCAGCACAAGACACACCTTGAACGAAGATACAAGAGCTGTAAGAAGGTCCTGCATGTATTCAATTCATTACGTAGTTTTGTTTTATTGTATTAGTACACTTTAATTGGTCAGGATTGATGGGCTTGTGTCATTGATTTAATCATGCACTTCAACTCCCCTTAAAATTGCTTTCCCATTAATTAAAGTTTATATGTTGATGTCTTTGGTGACTTTTATTAGTGCATTGATAACCTCTATGTCTAGCTGAGCATTGTTTGGGTCGCCATGCCCCTTCCTCGCCTATTTATTAGATCGCCTATGCATTCTATCATCTGTAGAAAAGTAGGAAGAAAGATAAATAGGATAGTCATAATTGATCATTAAGGGTTTACTCGCCGATAAGATTAGAGCCAACGAGAAAGGAATTAATCTCGGTGCGTTGCATCGAACTATACACTTCATATAAAAGTAGCAATAAAACAAGTGACAAGCTACTTAACTATCAGGACAGGTCTTCTTATTGTCTCAAGTATTTATCTGTGTATGTGTGTGCTATTCGCTGATTCGTGCTTATTAGTTTAGTTTATATTTAATCATAATCAAACCGTGCCAGTCTCTCAGGCTGAACCCCCTTGCGTTAGATTAGGTTGTATATCTAACTTAAGATATTAAAATACTGATTAGGATAACTAGATAATACGTTCCACTCTTAGTGATCGACACTCTACTTACCATTATATTCATACTGACCGGGTACACTGCTCGTTAAAGTGTGTGTGTTATTGATAAGTCGGCTAAATATAAATTTAAAACTTGAATACTGCTAAAACCACAACGACATACCGTGGGTATAAATTAGAGCACTACGCACACGCGCATCAAGTTTTTGGCGCCGCTGCCGGGGAGTGAATTGTTATTATCTGTTAATTTGATTAGTATTTTAATTAGGTTTTTAATTTTTAATTCTAACCGCTAACTCTGTTGTATATTAGTTAAATTGCATTCATTGTATTATTTTGCATATTTTCTGTTTTTGTGTGTTTTTATTTTTGTTTCTTTTTGCTTGTTTTTATTTTTGTTTTTATTTTCTGTATTTTCTTGCATACTGCTATCGTTGTACTGAGCTAATTCAAACGATACGGCGCATCTGTCTTCACAGATACGGCGTATTGCGTTTAATTTTTATAAAATACAATGCGTTTGTAATACCTGAAATTCTATAACATGTAAAATGACCAAATTGCCCCTGAGAATTTAAAATATGAATAAAACATATGTAAAGCACAAAATAAATTCCAAACTTCTAGCAACGAACAAGTTATGGTCCCAAATAATTTTAGCAACTTCATTTAACATTTAAACAAGCCAATAAAATTACTAAAATGCCCTTGGGCGCCTAATGTAAATTAAATACAAATTCTATGATTTAAATGAAAGAAATTAAGGGAAATAAAAGACATTAAAGGTAATTAAGCAAGGCAATTATTTCCTTTGACATAATTCCGAAATTTATGTCCATTAAACTCCCCTTTGACCAGCCAATTCATAATTTATATCAATCACACACAATTCCTTTCAAAACCCTAAATTGCCGAGTAATACACACACACAAATTAAATTGCATAGCCCCATTCGATCATCCTAAAATTCCACACTCAATTTTCTGTGATTAAGCATCATCTAAAGAGTCCTAGAAAAATAATACTTCGAATTGTGGTGGCCGGATTCAAGGGTTTTCGAAAATTCTTGTTTAATTCAACCCGAAAGGTAATAATTCCATTTTTGATTCATTCGATCTTGGAAAATTCGTTTCTTATTTTTATGGTGTTCCTCACATCATATGTGACCTGTGAAAATTGGTTTCATGATTTTTAGATCGTTTTTGAAGTCGTGGTGATTTATGGTGCATTTTGGCTATTCGCGTACATATTAAATCGTGCGTCTCGTTCTACACGTTCAAATCTTTATTTGGTATTTTTCTCAGACCCTATATATGTTATGAACACCAAATAAAATGTAAAAGTCGATCCATGCATGATCTAACAATTATTTGTGAATTAAATCTTAAAAACGTGTATAAACCCTAAATAATTCAATTCGAATTTTTGAGGCTTCATATTTATTTTATTTGGACTCCATATGATCATACTAATCTGGGAAAAATTATATTTCGAATTGTTAAGGCCTAAAATAATTATTCTTGATTTATTTAGTTTTACCGATTTAAAGAAAATAAAGAAGAAAAAGAAATAAAATATAAATCGAATTAGGGTTAGACTTTTTGGGCTGTTCTTGTGTGATTAAATGATGATTAATGATGATGATATGATTGGTGAATGATTGGTATTTCTAGGGTTAGGATTTTGGTAATATAAAATGTTATTCGATCCTAATTAAATTATAAGGGGGTGTTTTGTAACTTTTAAAACTCAAGGGTTATTTTTAGAACTTATTTTGGAACATGTACCTACTGTATAAAATATAAAAGGAAGGGGTCTAATGTCATTTTTGTATTTTAGAAGGTTAAAATGTTTTTAGGGTTTTATTATGGCTCGAATTATAAAATAATTAAATAGAGGGACTAAACTTGTAATTTCTGGAAAGTTAGTGCTGTTTTGAGTAAAATAATTCATTCAGGGGGTTATGTGTTAATTTGGTGATTTAAGGGGTTAATATGTAATTATTAATAATATAAAGTTGAAATTGTATAATAAGGGACTAAATATGCAACTTTGAAAACTAGAGGGACCTATTGTGTAAATTCTGTAAAATTGAGGATACATTCTTATAATATGATAAAATGAGTAACCATTGTGAAACTTTGATAAATTAAGGGTCTGAAGTGTAACTTTTGAAACTAAAGGGTGTAAAGTGTAAATTGTGAATTCTTAAGGACCTAAAATGTAAATGTGATAAAAGATACCCTAATTCCAGAAATAATGATTTAACTAAGAATGTTGATCCAACTTGCTATATATGGAAACTTTCTAAAAAAAATGGATACCTGCAAAAAAAATAAAAAAGTACTTAATATGAAAATGGTATCCTTAGTAATTCTGTCTCTACTCCTCTAGGTGTCAAGGAGAAGAAGTTTTATCAGTGTCTGCCATTTCACTTGCTTACTTGATCACTAAGGTACAGATATTCTGTCCTCATTTAGTAAGGACCTTCGTCTCATTTCTGATTTCTATTTCATTGCCATGCTTTTGATTCTGTGAATCTTGTCTGCTTTTCTTTCATGATGTTATGACCCTTCTGTTTTTCCATGACCTTTCAATATTGAACCTCTTGATACTGAACCTTTCTTATGCATGACCTTTTGATATATGAACTTTGACTATGAATCCTTTATCATGAAACCATTTATGAACCTTCTGATGTTATGACCTTTCTGATTATGAACCCTTACTCATGAAACTTATTTTGGAACCTTTTATTCATGAACCTTCAATTATGAACCCTTGTCCATGAACCTTACTTATGAACCTTACTGATGGACCATGAATATGAACCTTCTGATTTTGAACCATCTCTGATTACGACCCTTTCTGATTATGAACTTTCTAATTTTGAACCTTTCTGAACATGAACTTTCTGATTATGAATTTCTGATTATGAATTTCTGATTATGAATCTCTGATTATGAGCCTCTGATTATGAACCCTAATTATGCAACTATGACTATGGACTTAGGATATTATGAAATGGAAATTGACTTATGCAACTAAAGTAAATACCGGATAGTTATACTTGACCACTGACCTACAGTCTGATACTACGAGCCACTCACTAGGCATGAGGGTTTCATGTCCATGTCAGTCGATGCACCGATGGCATGACTCTAGGTCAGGAGAGTGATGACCTGGCCCGTCCCTTTTCTGTATTTTATTTGGTGTGTTGGGAGTTATGGCCACCAGGGGCGTATGGATGCATCCTAGATTTGTTTCTGTTCATGTTCATGTTATGTTATGTTATTCATGGTGACTGATGGTGTGTGCGATACACGTCTTTCACACTCTGGGAGCTAGCTACTCCATTTCTGATTTCTGGGATTAGTGAGAGGAACATCTCTCTGCATGGTGGTCTGATTATGATTATGATCTCATGTTTCATATTTCTGGGCTCGTAGAGGATTTCTGTATCACTAGACCTCATGGACTTCTGACCCTTACCCTCATGACACCCATGATATGTTTCTGGACTTATTTCTGTATGGGCATGGTATGTTGGGCCTCCTGGGATTCTGGACTGGTTCTTATACTAGGCATGGTAAGTTGGGTTTTATGGGATTATGGATTTATTTCTGGACTGGGCTTGGGCATGTTGGGCTTTATGGAACCTTGGACTTATTCTGGACTGGGTTGGTTATATTTGGGCTAGTTGGGACTTTTATTTCTACTCATCAGTATTCATGGTACAACTCTATACTCCTGATATCTCTGCATGCTTTTTCCTACTTAATTATTATTCATGTACTTATCTATACCTTCTACTATCTCTGTATGACCTTCCTATCTTTGTAAATACTACCTACCATTTTTAGCAGGTTTCAAAAGTTAGGTAGTATGACCTTCCTATCTTTTTTTTATCTGCTACTATGTCACGTTTTGTTTCTTTCATTTATTTTACTTCATCTTTATATCATGAACTGTTCTGCCTTTATTTATCTCATCATTATATCACGTATGATTTCTTTCGTGTTTCCCTATTTCATGATTATTATTTGTTACCGTTATATCTGTTCACTGAGCTCGTGTAGCTCAGCCGCGTTTCTTTTCCCGCGGCAGGTATTAAGCTAGGAGCTGGGTTTTGGATTTGGGAAGAGTGTTCACGAGTGAAGCTTGGTTTTTGTTGGATTATTCTTCATTTGTATTATGTTTTGTATTTCATGTATTTTCTATCTCATATTACATTGTGTTTCCGCTGTTTACTTATGGATGTTATGTATGATCTGATGTGAAACCATGTACTTGTGACATCTTTACCCTTGTCGGGTCGGGGTGTTACACAAGTGCTGAGCGTTTAATAAATTCGAGTACGGCGCATCTTTCCCCAAGATACGGCGTATCTGTTTTTAATAAAAATAAATTTTTTTTTTCTAAACGATAACGCCATACGACGCATCTGCTTTAGCAGATACGGCGTATCTATTATTTTAATTAAAAACAGTTTTCGAATTATTAAACAGATACGACGCATCGATTTTTATCGATACGGCGCATCTTCTGAATCAAAAATCTTGTATTTTGAAACGTAACGAAAATACGGCGCATTAACTTTTGTTAATACGACGCATTTAATTTATTAAATATACGTTGATTTTTGATACTTAAAACTGATACGGCGCATTCTAATTTCTAAGCGGCGTATCTATTTTCTGAATAAAGTCTGATTAAATTTTAACGTATTAGATACGGCGTATCCCATTTATAGGATACGGCGCATCAACAGCAGATATCAGCAGCTTTTATTTTACTTTGATTGTTTCACTCTTCTTTTGCACGAGTAAGTTTTATTTCAGGAAGATGGACGATCCGGATATTACAATGGAAGAATACTTGTTACTGGAAATGGTTAAGTCAAGGAAAGAAAGAAACAAATTGCCATTTCAACACACTTGGTGTATGTCAAATGATGATGAAGAAGATTCATATATCGTGAAACCAATTCCGGCAATTGTTATTGATAGTACTTTTTCTCCGGAGATTGCACAAGATGATGTGTATACGGAACCCTACGTTGAAGAATATTCTGCAATCGTATTACCACCATTAGACAATCCAACGGATGAAGATGAAAAGTATTCTAATTTTGATTTCGAACCATATGACGCCATAGTTTATGATGACATACCTCAACCAGATTTTGACCCAACGAGGGATTTTGAAGAAATCTGGGATTACTTATTTAAGGATGAAGTTCGGGACGATGCTGAAATTGCAAGACCACTAGTTGAAGATGGAGATTCACAAGATGAATTGGAGTCACTTACAACACAAAGTGGTACAAATTTATTTAATATTATTAATCCCGTTACTAATAATCTTGCTAGTTTTCCTAAACAGGTTGCAAAACAAAAGAATGATGAGGTCAAATTTATTACACTACCTATTGATGCACATGAAGCACCTGTGATCAACCCGTTTTTGGTGGAGCTCGAGGAAGAATTTGGTGATGAGCTCTTAAACATTGCTATGATTGATGAAGATGATGGTCTCGACCCTATGAAGGTTATTGAGGAACTCGAACTTTTACTTGCCAAAGACCCTTTCTCATCTTCTGCGGAAGTCAAGGGACGCCTTACTACCAAAGAGACTAACCAATAAGAAAGGAGACTCATTTTTCCTCAACACACTACTCTTTCAGATGAAGTGGTCAAGTCATCCAATTTATCAACCAAAGCGGGTATGAATAGGGAAGATGTACATATATTGCCAAGGTATGATCTTTATGTATTTCTTCCATCTTTAATAGCAAATTTACACTCTTTTCGTGTTTATTTCTACTATCACCCGCACTTGATCCCAAGTGGGGGAACAACACCCTATTACACAGTAAATAAGGGTGGAGTCAGGCTCGTGACTCGAACAAAAACAAGCGCTTCGTGGGAGGCAACCCATGCTTATCTTTTATTTTATTTTCTGATTTTGTATTGAGTCTGTCAGACCCGCAGAAGATACGGCGCATCTCAATCCTGAGATGCGACGCATCTCTTGCACTGGTCATATCTTATTTAATTTTCTGCATTTTTATTTTTGTCTTTAAAACTTTTTATCAGTTTATTTTAATGCGGCGCATCCCTGGTTAAGGATGCGACGCATCTTCTATTCTGATTCGTATTTATTCCAGGCTCGATATGGCGCATCTTCTTCCATAAGATACGGCGTATCGACTGACCTGATGATTTTCATTTTTATTTTTAAGTTTTATTTTCGCTAACTACTAATGTATTATGCAAGTTTGAACCTTCTTAACTTAGGTGTATTAAAGTCTTGATGGTATTATAGATTCCTGCATTTCCTTGGATACATCAATTATGAAGCTTAAACGTTCTCATCCACAAGAAAGATGATTTTTGCTCTTACACAAATAATGGAGGATCATACCAAGCAAATCTCAGGGGAGTTTTTCTGTTCTAATTCTTTTATTTTCCAGTTTTTAACCTTTGATACAAACAACGAGGACGTTGTTTAACTTAAGTGGGGGGATTGGAGAATTAGAACACTTACTTGTCCTAAACTTTTTCAAAATATGCTTAAAATGTGCTTAATATATCAAAATTTAAAAATTTAAGCATGTTTTTGTTTAAAGTCTAAATTACATAGCTGCACACATAACATTATTTTAAAAATTTTGAACTTTTCTAAATTCACAAATCTATGAGTGTGCCGATGACTTGTAAACTTTAGAACTTGGCTTGTATACTATTCGAGACCACCATAATAAGTATTATTTATATAATTAGAATGACTTGTCTAAATTGGTAAATTTCTAGGATTACACCCAAATAGCCTTTATATGTTATGCGATATTAGCTAACTACACTGGTTAGTTAACCCCCGTATAAACCTTTTGTTACTCTCACTTTTAGAGTAAGATACCCCTAGAAAAACACTCAGAGCCATTCCTTTCGTTTCTTACACCTTTGTTATAATGTTTCGTTACACCCTTACACCTTAGCCTACCCTGTAGATTAAAATCCGTGGTTGGTTAATTGCTTTAGGCAAAGTGTGTTTCCTTACATTACCTGTGTTCACGTGCGTAATTCATTATCTTTGGTTGAGTCGGGAAATTGCACAATGCAATTGGAGTGAAAGTAAATATTGTATATCTTTGAGTTTATTTTTCGTGTGTTTACTACTTTCACTATTACCGTTATTTCTGAAGTCATGAAAAGTATGGAAAAATTATCCAGAGTTATCATTATAGTGATGTGGTGAAATTTTACACATCTATGTTTATGTTTCAAGTTCAAATAGTTCCAAAAAAAAAAAAAAAAAAAAAAAAAAAAAAAAAAAAAAAAAAAAAATAGAAAAGAAAAAGAAAAATGAAAAGTTGGATGTTTGTTTTAACCAACTTATGTAAAGTTTTGTATTAAGTGGTCGATATCACCACTATTTGTTATATATTATATTTATGGATTGAATGGGAGTTGAACGTTATGGAACGCCAACTAAGGTTATTCTTTGATTGAGATCTTGTTGAGTATAATTCGTGTCTACCTAAAGCGTGTGTTTCAAGTGTTAAAGCGTGAGTTATTCTATGATATGAGTCTTATTAATGAGATGGTTGGGATAACAATTTACCACACTTAGGATTTTAATTTATCTGTTTTGTTTATTTTTCATTTTAACCAATTTATATCCCAAATATTATCCATACCCTATATTATTCTTTATCCAAACCTTTGATTTATTGAGATTAGGGATTTGAGCAATCTTAAGTATCGTAGTCGTGGATTCGGCTATGTATTTATGATTTTGTCGCCCTTTTTGATATAATATTATTGGTAAAGATTACTTGGTCCTATCTTTAGCCTATTCGAGTTAAGGATTTGAGCAATTGCAAGTATCGTGTTCGTGGATTCGATCATGTATTTGTGATTTTGTCGCCTTTTCTGGATTTTGAGATCGATAGAGATTAAGAAGAATGATTAACCCTTAACCTACAAACCCTTTTTACCACTTTAGACTTGTTATTCCTTAGCTTTAGTGGGGGAGATGCGTATACTTGCCAAGCTTATGATAGAATATTCGTCACGACTGGACAGTTAAACGATTAGATTTGCTTTTATCAATATATTTTATTTTACTTCTAATTCGTTAAGTGTTTGGTTGTGTGATTATGACAAAAATGAATACATGCTTAAATATAAAAATAAATCCTAACATCTTTTAGGATGCATTTTCATAAGATTAATTCTAAGGTTTACTTGGGGACAAGTAAAGTTCAAGTGGGAGAATATTTGATGAAATCAAATAAGTACATTTTATTACCATCATTTATCCTATTTATTTGACTTGTTTTATTATATAATCTGTGAGAATTGATACGTTAATGTTTACTTTTGTAATTCTCAGGTAAAAACAAGTATTATGTGAAACTTGGCGATTTTGGACTAATTATGGAGCAAAACAAGCAAGAAGTTAAGAGTCTACTGAAATGTACAAGATCAAGATTATTCTGCTCCAGATACGCCGCATCCTACTCATTATATACGGCGCATCACTATCAAGATTTCACAAGCTACGATCCAAGACAGCAAGGACATGCACCGCATCTAATAATGGAGTTACGCCGCATCTTCTGGCGGTGTACGAATATTCCTGAATATATTAATCTTGGACCCCACGCGAAGTTAAGTCAATGCGCCGCATCTACTTATCCTATGCGCCGCATCTAGCCCTCAGACAGAAACTATAAATACCCCAAGACCAGACGAATTTAAGAGGTTCGAGAGTTCGACAATTTAGCTAAGTACGAGACAGAAGAAACCCTAAGCCGAATTCAGACGAAGAAGCAGCACAAGACACACCTTGAACGAAGATACAAGAGCTGTAAGAAGGTCCTGCATGTATTCAATTCATTAAGTAGTTTTGTTTTATTGTATTAGTACACTTTAATTGGTCAGGATTGATGGGCTTGTGTCATTGATTTAATCATGCACTTCAACTCCCCTTAAAATTGCTTTCCCATTAATTAAAGTTTATATGTTGATGTCTTTGGTGACTTTTATTAGTGCATTGATAACCTCTGTGTCTAGCTGAGCATTGCTTGGGTCGCCATGCCCCTTCCTCGCCTATTTATTAGATCGCCTATGCATTCTATCATCTGTAGAAAAGTAGGAAGAAAGATAAATAGGATAGTCATAAGTGATCATTAAGGGTTTACTCGCCGATAAGATTAGAGCCAACGAGAAAGGAATTAATCTCGGTGCGTTGCATCGAACTATACACTTCCTATAAAACTAGCAATAAAACAAGTGACAAGCTACTTAACTATCAGGACAGGTCTTCTTATTGTCTCAAGTATTTATCTGTGTACGTGTGTGCTATTCGCTGATTCGTGCTTATTAGTTTAGTTTATATTTAATCATAATCAAACTGTGCCAGTCTCTCAGGCTGAACCCCCTTGCGTTAGATTAGGTTGTATAGCTAACTTAAGATATTAAAATACTGATTAGGATAACTAGATAATACGTTCCACTCTTAGTGATCGACACTCTACTTACCATTATATTCATACTGACCGGGTACACTGCTCGTTAAACTGTGTGTGTTATTGATAAGTCGGCTAAATATAAATTTAAAAATTGAATACTGCTAAAACCACAACGACATACCGTGGGTATAAATTAGAGCACTACGCACACGCGCATCAGAAGTTGATCAATGTAAATTTTACGAAACGACTGAAAACCTATTTCAGGCAGAAACTGTCCCATATCGAATTTTGACTCACGGATAGAAGCAAACAGAGAAAAAGGAGCATTCCTTACCCTAAGAGTTGGAAATTCTTCAAGATACTTTAACTGTTCTATATCATCCCGTGACAATAACATTTTTTTCTTTCCAAATCTTTTAGGATTCTTAACATTAGCTTCATCTTCATCACTACCCTCTTTCTTAATCTTACCCTTTGGTTTCTTAACTTCCCTTTTTGACTTTCGCACAATAGCTTCATCTTCAGAATCAGAAACATCCCTCATATAACCTTTCAATTTCTTAAACATACGCTTAAAAGACTCCATATCGTCATCATCACTCATTAAAAGTTTCTTAAGCCTAGATGAACCTGACTTGCGATTACCTTCATCAGAAACCTTCTTTCTTTTAAGCTTCTTAACCACAATACCACCTTCATCAGAAGAATGTGAACAAACCTTGATCCGTGCTAAAGTATATATATAATATCAGACGGATATGCGTGATACGCGGGAAATGACAAATCAACCTTTTAGGAAAAAGGTTAACTTACAAAACCCGTGAATACAATATGTGTGATACCGGGCTAGTGATCACCCGGGTCGTGTCCCAGCGAGGTGTGAATCGAGGATTTCGTTATCGGTTAGGAATTAAAGTGCTTGAAGTGTGGATTTTGGATTTTTTATGTTTTTAATATTCTAATGAGATATGGAAAACAAATTTACAAAGAAAAATTAAACATAAGACAACTTACGCTAAAAACGCAAATCGGGAATCTAAAAACGAGCTTAAAAACTAAAACCTTTAAAAATTAACCCTACAAGTTCAAATTTATTTTTCCTAAATCCTAAATGATAAAAGAAAATTTTAGAAAAAAGAATTATATTTTTTTGACTTTTATATTTTTTATTATGAATTAAAAACATAATTTAAAAGAAAAATTAATTAAAAATACTAAATGAAAATGGAAAAATCTGAAAAATTCCAGAAAACTGCTTAATGATAAGCAGTTTCAAGGAAAAATAAAACCAAAACAACTACTTATGTAAATAAGCAGTTATTAAGCAAACTGTGGTAATAAGCAAAAAGGAAAAAGCTTGGTTAAATAAAAAGATGTGCAAGAGTTAACCAGAGAAAGTCCCTAGGGCAGTTGGTGCTTTTGTGTGGTGTTGAGTGCTTTGGAAGGCTGAGGTCTCAGGTTCGAATCCTGGCCTCAGCTTTTTGTTGAAATTATTATTTATTTTTTTTCTTTTATAAAACTCAATAAGCATAATTAAATAACAACTTTTAATACTATAACTTATTTTAGAACTAATCAATAAGCTCAGATTCAGCCAAGGATTCAGATCAGTGGGCTTGAAATAGAAAATGAGCTAAGGCTTTTTAAGGAAAGAACTGATAAGCTAATTAATAAGCTAAGGGAAAACTGAAATAAGCTAATGACTAACAATAAGCTAAAAGTGAAATAAGGGAAACTGAATCAGCCACAAAAACAAACAAATAAGCACTGAGAACAAATCAAAAGCAAAAATGAGGACTGATGCACAGGGTAACTCAGTCTCACCAAGGCAAGTTTGGGCTAATTTTTAAGCACTTAGATAATGACTAAGCACCACAAAAGCTGATGAAATTTAAAGATGAACTAGCAAGGATCTCAGAAACCAATTTTCAGACAAAATGGGACTTATTTAAGGCTTGAGAATAAGCTGAGAAGTTGGCTCAGTCAACTCACTTAAACTCTGATGGTTCAGGGTTAAGCTGAGTTGATCAGTCAACTTGTAGGCTTATATTTGAGCTCAAATAAGCCAAGCAAGGGTCTGGATTTGAGAATTAAGCAAAGACACACTAGCAAACTACTGAGAAACCAAAGATTTAAGCTCAAATTAACACAAATAAGCACATGAATGGTCCAACAAATCTGATGCAGACTTGTGTACACTTGAGGTTCTGTGCAGACTTGTGTTACTGTGATCAGATTTGAGCACAAGTTAACCAAAGCCTAAATACTACTGAATGCACTAAAATGGAACCAAATATGCCAAAAATAAGAGCTTAACAAGCATAAGCTTATAGGAAGCTTATAGGCTCAGTATCTAGGCTCAAATCTGCACAGTCAATTCAAAACTTCCCAAACCTTCAAAACAGCTAACTTACTCCTACAAACAACTAATGCATGCTAAATTAATCAAGATCAAACCTTAACCAATTGCAAATGAACAGTGACACAACCTTTTTTACCCGTTTGACTTGTTAAACCAAACACCCTTTCATATTACTGATTTTAAGATTTTGACTATAACAGTCCAATTTAAACTATGAATTCTTATGACAGATGACATTCTAAGTATTTAAGACCCTAAAAAGCAACTTTCACTTATAAATAAGCACTATATATGAGCTATCCTAGATTAAGCTATTTTAGGATTTTTTAGATTTTTAAGTAAAAACAGAATTGAACTAATAATACCTAACAAATTATACTCAAATAACAATTTAAAGAACAAATAAGCACAGAAAACTAAGTAAACACACAAATAAGCAGTTGAACAGTGAAATTAAAGAAAATACAAAAAAAAATTAGAAATTTCTTACTTGAGACCCTAGCTAAACAAGGGCTCTCAATCAAGAGTAGCTACAAGCTCCTAGCTTATCTCAGATAAGCTAGGTAAAGTCCATCTTGCCCCTCCATTGCAGGCAACTTCCATAATTGCTTATTTTGACCCAACTTTGACTTTCATTGACTTTTTGGTATTTTGGAATTAGAACAGAATTAAACTAACATAAGCTTACAAAAGAAACTCTAATTAGCTTATATAAGCTTATTCAAACAGTAAATAAGCTTTTCAATAACCAATGGACTGAATTTGGATCAACAGTGGACTTTTGAAATATCAAATTTCATTAACTTTGAAAATAGTACAATGCTGAACAATCTAAAGATAAACAAGCTTAAATTAACTTAAAATTGATACTGAAAAACTAAAATTTCTATTAATTAAACATTTAAACTAAAATACGACTTAACCTAAATTCTACATGCCAAATTTGGCTACAAAAGGGCCTATTTATACTAAAAATGAGGTGGGATCCTCCTTGTACTCTTCTCTGAGCAATCCTGAGCCATTGGATGGGGTTGGATTCATCTCAGCCGTAAATTCCAATTTTGGCGCCAAAAATGTGATAGTGGATTTTTAGCTAAACTGAGCCACGTGAATTGGTACACACGTGAGGGAGTAGCTAGAGGGGGAAGATGGAGTGTGACAGGAAAAGAAGCATGGTGAGGGGGTGGGTTTGTTATTTGAGTTTGAGTTAGTGTAGGATTAGGTTAGGATTTAGAGTTAAGTTTAGGGATTAAAGTTGCCAAATTCTGAAAATCCAGGGACCAACTTGTCATTTTGCAAAAATACCTCCAAGGACCCATCTTGACAAGTTGAGCATAATTATGATCCACTTTGGTAAATTTCTTCCCCGGCCTCGGCTTTTCACGACTTTCCAATCTTGTGCTCGGTTTTTATCCGTTTTGCCTTGTTTTCAATCCTTTTGTACCTGAAACACATAAAAACACAAACCAAGAATATTTGCAACAATATTTGATCTATTTGGGTGTTTTTGGCCATTTTTGTGTCTTATATGGGCATAAAATGATGAGTAAACAGGCACTCATCATCCCCCCACACTATCAATTGCTAGTCCCTAGCAATCCGATCATATAAAGTAATGAAAGGATTAAAAAAATACCAAGCATACCCCATTTCGATTTTTTATTAAATGCGAGAAATTTAAACTAAAACAAAAATAGATAACATGCTTGATTTCCAAAAATGGTATCATGGAACGGGATTCACACAAAATGGGTGTCTCCAGGGAATTGAAATCGTCATCCTCTTTTTTATACTCCCAACTAAGCTTAAACTCAATGTGCAAATGTTTTTGTAAAATGCTAACACTACTTATACTAATAATCTATGTAAGCCAAGACTTAACTTTTCACTCCCACAAGTATTCAAGTTAGGTGACTGTGCTTGATTTTCAAAATTTTGATCACAAAAATCGACATTTTTATAAGATTTTGACTAATACTAGTTGAAAGATAGATTTAAAATTTACAACAAGCAAGTTTCAAAATTTTATTCAACACATCAAAACTTATTGCATTTTGCAATATCATTCCATTTTTGCATTTTGCAATATCATTCCATTTTATTTTATTTTTTTTCTTTTCATTTTTTCATCATTTTTTTTTTTTTTACTTGTGCAACATAAACTAACAGAGTTTCACGGGAACCAAGACCTTACACCTTCCGGAATAAAGGATCCAAAGGCCGTTACAACGGAGAGTTCCAAGACTCTAAACATTCCTGAAATGAGGATCCAAGGGTGTTAGACCAAGACCTCACACATTCCTGAATTAGAGGTCCAAGGGCCGGCGTAAGAGGGTAGCCAAGACCTAAACGCCTTCCGGAAATAAGGATCCAAGGGCCGATCTTGAACCGTAGCTTTTTTTTTTTTTTTTTTTTTGCACATACATTTATTACTTAACTTTTGCAATTATGACATATGCTTGTTCCGAAGTTTAAATAAAGCTTTGAACTAGTATTTTTCAAAATCGTATAAAAAAATGATTTTGTGTGTTCAAATGTTTGAAAATAAGCCCTTATTAAGTCAGATTAATTATCTCCTGGGAGGAAAAGCCATAGATTACTTATATAAGCTCTAAAGAAAATCAACTATTCTACGCTTAGCATTTTCATTTGCACACATCGTAAAACCTTAGTCTAACCGTTAAGGAAGCAGCCAGATCAACACTCTGGCAGAGTCGGGGTTCCCTTTGTTCTAACCTAATCAAGACTAAACACTTTTTTTTTTCTTTTTTTTGGTGCAAAGCACTTCTTTTTCATGCAATTTCTTATTCAAAACGAAAAAAAAAATAAATAAATAAATAAAATTTTGGCCAAAACGGGGGTACTAGGGTACTAGAAGGTACATATGTGACAAAAATCGCGAGAATTCCCCCCCACACTTAGAATTGAATATTGCCCTCAATATTCAAAGTACCGGCTATTATGCCGACACTTAGAACGTAAAAAGGTAATACTAATAGCCAAGTGTGGAACAGAAATCTCTATTTTCACAAACAGGATTAAAAAAAGATATCCCTAGATAAACGTTAGTAAAAAGATCGGATATTGGGCGGCTGGATTAAAAACAGGCGCATCAATCATCACAATCTAAGGGAAACCTGCAAACAAGAGCAAACAACACACAAACAAAGCACAGTAGAGGAATCCCCCCACACTTAGTGTCAGAAAATAGAAAGAAGTCAGAAACATGGGTTGTCACCCATGAAGTGCTAATGTTTTTGTTAACCGAGTCACTAGCTTGACTCGACCTCGAATTCATTGGGTCATGGGGAAGCAAGTGGAAGAAACAATCTTCATCGGACTTTCATTCAATGTGTTTGGATAAACATTTGAACATAAGAAAGTTCCACACCGACGAGATACCCACGGTATTTTAATAGTAGAAACTATAAGGGACGATACCGGGGTCAACGATAGTGTCCTCATTCCCGTAGGAGAAAAGGGAAAGAGAAATCACACCATATGTGATGAAGAGAAGGAAGATTTTTATGATTATCCTAAAAAACTCTTCATCATCAAAAGCAATGTTGTCTTCAACGGGAGGGAGGGTCGGGATGAAATCTTCAAGAAGTAAATTCTTATGATCAATAACACCTCCCCCCACACTAGAATCATCCTCAAGATCAAAGTAGAAATGATCATATTCAGGAGGAGATATAATATGAGAGAGTTCACCGGAGAACTCCTCATGATAAAGATCATTCATATCAAAATGAAATGCATCATACTCGGGAAGAGAGATATAAGAATGAGAAGTGGTATTGCCACTACTCGTCTCTTCCAAATGATCGATATCAAAGCAAAAAGCTTCATAAGCTGAGAGAGAATAATCTGGATGAGAAGTGGGATTTCCACTACTCTCTTCTTCGGTATCAAAGAGAAAACTTTCATATTCGGGAAAAGCATCCTTGAGCTCGAGCTCCAAAGGATCTGACGGCTTTTCATCAACATTAACTTCTTCAATAACTTCCATCGGGGGGAGGGAAAATAACGGTTCATCAAATATCATTTTTTCTAATAACGGAGCATCTCCCCCCAGATCACCATCAGGCTCAACAATTTTCGGCGAAATTGGAGCATCAATAAAGAAAACCTCGAGCTCTTCCATAGAGATATCACTTCCCTCAAGCGGAGGAGAAGGATGGGAAGAGTCGGAAATGATTGGTGCAGAATAAGGAGTGGGATTGTCAGTTCCATCCACAGAATCAACAATCTCAATACGATAAACCGATTCCGGAGGTGGGACAAGTGGTGTGCTCTTAGAGCTAGCAATTTTCACCACTTCCGTTGTGGTCTCCGATTCTTGTTCATCATAATCAAAAATACTCTTAACTTCCGTAGCACAACTCTCAAACCATTTGCTTGAACCAGGGGTAATTTTCATCGTTTTGAGCTCAGCACATTTTTTTTGAAGTACTCTTAACCGTGAATCTTGAAAGTATCGAATCACTTCTTTTGGAAGCAATTACAGGCTCAGATTTTTGGTTAACCGTAGCAACGTTGCATTTGGTGGTTAGAGATTTAGAGTCCTGATTAATGTTAAACGTGACTTCTTCATTATCAACCCGTATGGTTAATTCTTCGGCGTATACATCGATGAGAGCATGACTCGTCCTTAAGAAATCTCTCCCTAGAATGAGGGGAACTCGAGGATCGGCATCAAAGTCTACCACAACGAAATCAGTGGGAAAGTGGAACTTTCCTACTTTCACAACGACATCCTCAGCTATTCCAAGTGGACGAGTTATAGTACGGTCCGCTAGCTCGAGTGTCATGCAAGTAGATGTAAGCTCTGGAAGAGATAATTTCTTCCATACCGAGAGTGGCATAAGGTTAATGCTTGCGCCAAGATCGGCCAAGGCTGAGCACTGAACCATCCCCGAGAAATCACATGGGATTAAAAACTTGTCGGGGTCTCCGAGCTTTTCGGGAAGCTTCTTGAGGAGAACCGCCGAGCACTGCTCGTTAAGTGGGGTCTTTGCCATCTCAGACAACTTATCCTTGTTGCTTAGTAAACTTTTGAGTGTAGATGCAAATTTGGGCATAAGGACGAGAGCATCTGCGAAGCTTATGTCAAAGTGCAATTCATTGAAGATTTGAAAGAATTTTTCCATCTGTTGATTGGTTTTGTCTCGAAGCTTCTGATTGTTAAGCCTCGAAGGATATGGAATCGAAGGCTTAGGATTGGTTTTCGGAACATCGGGTTCCGGAACTGGAGTTTGGACGTCTGGAGGTTGGACGTCTGGAGGTTG
Source organism: Artemisia tridentata subsp. tridentata (assembly GCA_021014915.2). NCBI lineage: Eukaryota > Viridiplantae > Streptophyta > Magnoliopsida > Asterales > Asteraceae > Artemisia > Artemisia tridentata. Next base: position 322,055,172 of record CP139507.1, on the reverse strand, counting down.
GACGTGTGCGGTACTTCGTGGGCTTGAGAAATGCACCTTGTCCGTTGTCACCTCGGTATCTCGATTCACTTCCCCCGGTGGAGGGGGCATAGGAGTCGAGGGTCCATTATGCGTCTTACCACTTCGAGTGGTGACGGCTTTCAACTCACCCTTCAGGTTTGGAATGGTATTACCCGGAAGAGTTCCCGAAGTTGAAGGTTGATTCAATTGACACATGAGGCTAGCAAACATGTTCTCAATTTTATTTTGAGATTGATCAATTTTGTGATTTGTATTCCTAAGTTCACTTTTAAGCTCTTGACCTTGTTTTGACATTGAGGTTTGAAAATCATTTTTCAAAGTGGTGATTTGATTTTGCATTGACCTCATGTTAGCCTCATTTGACTTGATGTAATTAGCAAGTTCATTTGAGGGACCAACGGGGGCTTGGTAATTAGAAGCTTGAAAGCCTTGATTGAAATTACCCCCTTGGGTTGGGTATTGATTTACCGGGGCTTGAAATTGGTTTCGAACATCTTGCCCTCTCGGTTGATTTTGATTGAATCTATTTGGATTGTTGGGTTGAGAAAATCCGGGTGGTCCACTTTGATTACTAACACGATAGTTCGGGTCAACTTGAGGACGGTATTGGTTACCTCCTTGGTTGTAAGCCCCGGCTACCGCATTAACTTCAAATCGACTACCATCGGTGGCAGTACAATTGTAGTATGCATGAGGACCACCACAAGTGACACAAGTTTCTTCCACCGCTTTGACTTGAGTGGGTGAAGAAGTTTGTGGGGAAGAAAGTTTCTTTTGCTTGGAAAGAACCAAGGCTTGAATTGCATCCGTGAGTTTTTCAATCTTAGCATCGGTGCTAGAAGTACTCACGTGAGATGAAGAAGGAGAAGCACTACTAACTTGGGAAACAACCGGCTTGCTTCGTGTAGTGCGAACCTTGGACTTATTCTCGATGATGGTTAATGCATCTTTCGGAGTCCGATTCAAGAGATTGCCACCGGCGGCGGCATTAAAAGAATCTTGGTCCGTTTGGTTCAAACCATTATAGAAGGTATCGAGTTGATGTAACTCGGAGAAACCGTGGTGAGGACATTTGCGAAGTAATTCTTTAAAACAATCCCACGCTTCACTAAAGGATTCATCAAATTTTTGAGTGAATTTGGTGATTTTATTTTTAAGGCTTGTGGTTTTAGAAGGGGGAAAGAATTCGTTCACAAATTTCGACACTAAATCTTCCCATGTTTCAATAGAACGAGGGGGTTGTTTTTCGAGCCAAATTCGGGCTGCCCCCTCGAGAGAAAAAGGAAAAAGAAGAAGTTTGATAGCTTCTTGAGGAACATTTCGGTATTTGATGGTAGAGGTGATCTTGTTAAACCATCGAATGTGGGAGTGAGGATCGTCCCTCTCAAATCCGAAATATTGACTTGAAGTTACTAAGGTTAGCAACCCCGTTTTAAGTTCAAAGCTATCGGCAACGATTTCCAGAAAAACAATAGCATCTCCGTAACCCTCGGTGGGTGCTTGGAGAAGCTCAGACATGGTGCGTTCATCCTCCATTGTGACAATGGGAGGAACGGGAATAGCACGAATCTCGGGTTCGGCTATTGAGGCGGAATGCCTACGATTACGTCTCCGATTACGTCTTCTCGGGGTATGCACGAGTTCACGTAAAGGACTTGTTGACGGAGAAGAACGAGTGCGCATGCACTAAAAAACAATTCAATTAAAACGAGACCGAAGCAAAACACAAGTGAACTTAAACCAATAATCAACAAGCGTACTGATCCGTGCTAAATAGATATATAAATATTATGCAACGACGGATACATGTGAATAAATACAAATCACCCCTTTGTGAAAAAGGATACTTGCAAAAACTCACGTTCGTGTGTAGTGTGAAACCAGGTAAGTGATTACCCGGATCGTTTCCCAACGAGGTGTGAATGGGCAAACTGAGGAAAGTTTGGATTAGAGTGACTGATGATTAGATATGAGATTTTTGCTTTTTTAATAATTCTAATTGACAATTGAGAAACAAATATACAAAAGAAATTTAAACGCGAATTAATTAAACTAAAAACGCGTAACGGGAAATCTAAAATGGGACAAAAACTGAAATATTATGAAATCTAATCTTACAAGTGTAAAATTATTTAAAATTCATTTTAAAACTAAAATTATATTTTTTTACACTTTATATTTAATTATTATTAATTATTTATTATTTAATTACTTTTTAAATTATTTTAATTTATAATAAATACTAAATGAACAAAGAAAAATCTAAAACTTTTTCTATAAATATTATGAAGTGAAAAGAAGCTAAGAAAATTATAAAAATGAAAAGTGCTTAATTAAAAATTTAAAAAGACAAAATCTAATAAATAGAAACTATCACTTATTTTCTATTTTTATTTTTCTTAAGGTCTAAAAAGATGTTTATATTTTTCCTAGATTCTATTTAATAAAAGAAAATTTTGAAAATTAAAAGTATATTTTTCTGATTATTATTATTCTATTTATTGTGATTTAATTACTAATAGAAACTAATTAAAAAGATTAAAAATATTAAATGACTTAGGAAAAATCTGAAAAATTCAGGATAAGTCTAAAATATTATTCTTAATATAGGAAAATTAAAATCAAAAGTCTACTAAACCCTAATAAGCAGTTGGGCAGATAAGCAGTTGGGCAAATAAGCTAATAAGCTCAACAATTTACCAAAGGCTCAGGACAAGTTTAACCAACTTATATAAGCACAAAACAACTTAAATAAAAGAGCTTATCCCACAGATTAAGCAAATGAGCACTTAAGCAGTTGCAAAATTTATATAGAAACTCAGGAAAATGACCAAATTGCAGGGCAGATTAAGCAATCAATAAGCTGATAAGTGAGAACTTTTATGGGGGCAAAAGATTGCTAGTACTATAAGCTATTCAAAAAACCAAAAAGCAAGGCTTCAGCTTATCTAGATAAGCCACAAATGAGTTGAGTTCAGCAGCTATAGCAACTCAGTATACACTGAGTTTGCTGTGCAGAAGTTGTGCAGAAGTGCACAACACCAAAGGCTCCAATCCAACTCTTTTGTTTACTTTAAATGGATCACAAGGGACTCAGAAAAGCCAAGAACAAGGGTCAAAAGAGCTTATAGCTTAAAATGGCTTATTTGGTCTTTTGAGTTTCTAAAATTTCCACAGGTTACTTAAAACTATATTTTCTATCTAAATAACTTGTTAAGTCTTAGAAACAGCTTATATTGACTCAAATAAGCTTAACCAAAGTTGAGCAAATGGCATTGGAACAGTAGAACTCCAAATGACCCATGTTAACCCAAACAGCCAAACAGCCCTTAAAAGGGGTCTGTTATGGTTTTTCAAAGGAAACAGGTAATTTAGAGCTAGGTTTCTAAATATAACTTTTTCAAAAACTTAATTAAACTATATTGAGCAACTTTTAAAACAGAAATAAGCAGAATAATAAGCTATACTATGTTTTGCTATTTTTGGCTTTTTATAGTGTTTTTGGCTGTTTTTGTATTTTAAATGGGAATAAAATGATGAGTATTTAGACACTCATCAATCCCCCACACTAAACTATTGCTAGTCCCTAGCAATCTTTTATGAAAATTTAATGGATTTTATCTCTTTACCAAAAGCCATTACTTCTGGAGTAGCCAATGTTTTAGTATGTGATACTTTGGTACAATGATAACCAAATGATTTTGAGCAAACCATCAGCTGTCAACGGATTTGATTTGTCTTTACCAAAAGCTGTTTGCTTCTGGACTAGCCAACTCTTAGATAAAATACAGTTATTATCTTTGGTGAGCTGATTACCAATTATGGTTTTCCACTGCCTTTACCACAAGCCATAACCTTGCGGGCTAGCCAACTCTTCACTTATAAAGATATGGTGAGTTGAATACCATACAATTTTTGGCAAATTGTAAGCCATAAACGGATTTGAGATATCTTTACCAAGAGCCGTTTGCTCTCGGATTAGCCAATCCTTATGTGGGTTAGACATGGCGGACTGATAACCATTTATTGCGTTCTAAGTGAGAAAAAATTTTAAAATTTTGGCCAAAATGGGGGTACTAGATGGTACATATGATCAAATTCGCTAGAATTCCCCCCACACTTAGAACTGAATATTGCCCTCAATATTCAAAGTACCGGCTGTTAAACCAACACTTAGAACGTGAAAAGGTAATACTAATAGCCATTATTTTATATACACACACACATTTTTTTTTTTTTACTTATATATCAAATGTACATATATACAACATGTGGGGCATCTCCCCCACACTTGGGTGAGACATGGGTGAAAACCCATGTTTTACTACTGTTTTTATTAACCGAGTCGCTAGCTTGACTCGACCCCCGAATTCATTGGTTCATGGGGAAGCAAGTGGAAGAAACCATTTCCATCGGACTTTCAATCAAAATGTTTGGATAACCAATTGAGCATAAGAAAGTTCCACACCGATGAGATAAATACGGCATTTAAACCAATGTTAGATGGAAAATGCCGGGGTCAAAGGTAATATCCTCACTCCCGAATAAGTGAAAGATAGGGGAAATCACCGGGTAGGTGAAGGGAAGAAGAGAGATCTGAATAGCAATTAAGATAAGAACTTCCTCCTCAAGAATTGCATATTCAAGTGGAGGAGGCAAGTCCTTAAACTTGATCTCAGGAAATTTATCAGTTTTCTCAACTGACTTGAATTCCTCATTATGAAGTTGTTTTGGTGGAAGAGGGGAAGATGAATCTTCGTTTAACAAACTTTCTAGAAAAAGAATGTCCCCCTCAGGATCAAGATAGTTATCATCAACCTCATGCGGAAGTGAACTATCTAGAGCAAGAAAAGCCTCGACCTCATCCCAAAAGGGATCACTTCCCTCAACCGAAGTGAGAGAAGGGGAAGAGTCGGCTATGATAAGTTGAGAAGATGTGGTGGGATTCCCACTCACAGAATTATGAAAATAACCAAGATTTTCTTAAGAGTACTCCTTTGAAGTAATATTAATGACATCGATTCGGTTAACCGATGCAGAATCATAATTTGAGGAGTACCTCGAAGTTTGATCATGGTTAAAGGTAACAGCTTCATTACCCACATGCAATGTGATCTCATGCTTAAATACATCAATAAGAGCATGGCCCGTTTTTAGGAATCCTCTTCCAAGAATGAGAGGAACCTTTTGATCTGCGTCGAAGTCAACAACCACAAAGTCAGCTGGAAAATGGAACTTTCCTACTTTCACAAATACATCCTCAGCAATGCCGTGAGAATGAGATATGGTACGATCTGCAAGCTCAAGAGTCATGCAGGTAGGAGTAAGAGCCGGAAGAGAAAGTTTCTTCCACACTGAATGAGGCATCAGGTTGATGCTTGCACCAAGATCGGCCAAGGCATAGCATTCAACCATTCCCGGAAATACACAAGGTATTAGAAACTTTCCAGGATCTCCAAGCTTCTCCGGAAGCTTTTTCAAGATAACCGCTGAGCAGTTCTCATTTAATGGAGTTTTAGCCATTTCAATCAGTTTTTCCTTGTTGCTTAACAAGTGTTTGATTGTTGATGCAAACTTGGGCATCAGAATGATAGCATCCGCAAAACTTATGTCAAAATGTAATTCTTTAAAGATTTGATAGAATTTGTCATTTTGTTGACTAGCCTTTTCACGGAGCTTTTGCTCATTTAAGCGCGCTGGGTAAGGAATATAAGGTTTGGATTTAGGGGTAATGACTTCAGGAGTCTCAACAGATTCAAAGACAACTCCTGGTTTGGATCTCTTTTTCGGGACACCCGGAGGATGGACTTGTGCTGTACTTTGTGGGCTTGGAATTTGCACTTTGTCCGTTGTATCCTCCGCTCTCTTTTTCCATTTCAAACAACGGAGGAGGAATAGGACCAAGGGTCCCTCATAAGCAGCACCACTACGAGTGGTGATACCTTTGATGAAATTGGTATTTTCATCATCATCACTATCATCAAGCACACTGATAGGAGCAGCATTGAGCATATTGGAATAAGCTCTGGTTGTTCTTTGCTCACTAAGTTTGTTTGACAAACTTTTAACCGTAAATCGTGAAAGAGTAGGATCTATTCTTGACGGTTGAGGAGCAATTGTGGGTGTAGAATTTTGGACAACCCTAGGTTGGACGTATTTAGCACTTCCATTGTTAGAGGGAAGTACCGGGTCCTTTGTCACCTTGAGTCCATCATGAGCTTTACCACTACGTGTAGTGACAGCTTTGAGTTCACCCCTTGGGTTGACAACAGTGTTACTTGGGAGACCTCCCGAAGTAGAAGGTGGATTGAGATGGTCCATGAGACTGGCAAGCATATTCTTAACTTCGCTTTGAGAATGATCAATTTTGTTTGAAAGCTCATTCTTTAGCTCAGTATTCTGCTTGTGTATTGAAGACTGAAATTCATTTTTCAAATTAGAGATTTGATTTTGCATTGCCTTCATATTGGTCTCATTAACCTTGATGTAGCTATCAAGTTCACTCGAGAGAGGTCCTTGGGAATTAGGAGCTGAATACCCTTGATTACCCCTTTGGGGTGGGTATTGATTGTTCGGGGCATGAAATTGATTTTGCATGTTTTGCCCTCTTTGTTGATTAGCATTAATTCTATTTGGATTGTTGGGTGGAGGAAATCCGGGTGGTCCATGTTGATTGCTAGCACGGTAGTTTGTTTCCACTTGAGGACGGTATTGGTTACCTCCTTGATTGGAAGATCCGGCTAAAGCTTAGACTTCAAATGCATTGCCATCGGTGGCAGTACAATTGTAGTAAGCGTGAGGACCACCACAAGTAACACAAACTTCTACCTTTTTGATTTCAGTCAGTGTGAGAAGTTTGCGGAGCGGACTCTTTCTTTTGTGTGTTGAAAACCAAAGATTGAATAGCCTTCGTGAGTTCAGCAAGCTGAGTATCAGTACTAGACTGACTCGCGGGAGATGAAGTAGAAGGACCAGCACTAGCCTGAGAATTATATGGTCTGGCTCGTGCAGTGCGGACCTTTGACTTATTTTCAATGAGTGCAATGGCTTCCTTAGTGGATTTGCTCAGAAAATTACCTCCAGCTGAGGCATTGAGAGAATCTTGGTCAGATGGGTTTAACCCATTGTAGAAAGTGTCCATTTGCATCAAATCGGTGAAACCGTGATGAGGACATTTGCGGAGCAATTCTTTGAAACGATCCCATGCCTCTCCAAATGGTTCATCAAACCGTTGAGAGAATTTCATTATTTCATTCTTGAGATACGTGGTTTTAAAAGGAGGAAAGAATTCATTCACGAACTTCTGAACCAAATCTTCCCATGTTGTTATCGATCGAGGGGGTTGTTTGTCAAGCCAAATCCGGGCTGCCCCATCGATGGAAAACGGGAAAAGAAGAAGTTTGATTGATTCCTCAGGGACATTTCTGCATTTGATGGTGGATGTGATTTTGTTAAACCATCTAATGTGATCTTGAGGATCGTCCCTGTCAAAACCATAAAATTGCCGCTGGGTTACCAGGTTTATCAACCCAGTCTTAAGCTCAAAATTCTCAGCCACGATGGCTGGAACAACAATGGCATCTCCGTACCCATCTGGTGGGAGCTTGGAGAAGCTCATTCATAGGACGGTCTTCTGCCATGATGACAGGGGATTTTGGGATCAGTACGTATCTCGGGTATGACTGATGGAGCAGAACGTCTCCGACGTCTTCGAGGTATGTTTCCAAGCTCACGAAAAGGGCTTGATGACCTAGAAGAACGAGTGGCATGCACTTTTAGCAAAAAAATTTCAATTAAAATCAAGATCGAAGCAAAAACACAAGTGAACTTAAACCAACAATCAACAAGCGTATGGTAGCTCTCTAAAAGATAAACGCACAGAGTGGCGGAGAAGCAAAGGTGGGCAATTAATGCTCCTTAAAAACCCGCTTCTTTCAGTTCGACAATTTAATGTCAAACTATCCTTAAACCTCCTTTATAGTTTGTTTATCAATCAAAGGTGAGCCGATATTCGCAAGTGATACAGAGGCAAGTTTTAAATCTGATGTTTGGGAACTTATTATGGTCGTACCCCCAGTTAGGTAGTACTCTGTCTTGGTTCTCGATGGTAAATTTTATTGTTGTTATTATTAAACAAAGAAAACGGAAAATGTTTTTGGTGTTTTTATTTTTTATATGATATTATATATATAAAAGAAAAGGAAAATATTTTTGTTTTTTATTTGGTTTTATGGGAAATAGGAACTTCTCGAGGAAGGATCTCAAATCACTAATCGCTTAAACTCTAAACAATATTGTCGCAACACACCTCCCCGGCAGCGGCGCCAAAATTTGATCCGTTCAAAATGTACGTATAAATATTATGCAACGACGGATAACGTGAATAAATACAAATCACCCCTTTGTGAAAAAGGATACTTGCAAAAACTCACGTTCGTGTGTAGTGTGAAACCAGGTAAGTGATTACCCGGATCGTTTCCCAACGAGGTGTGAATGGGCAAACTGAGGAAAGTTTGGATTAGAGTGACTGATGATTAGATATGAGATTTTTGCTTTTTTAATAATTCTAATTGACAATTGAGAAACAAATATACAAAAGAAATTTAAACGCGAATTAATTAAACTAAAAACGCGTAACAGGAAATCTAAAATGGGACAAAAACTGAAATATTATGAAATCTAATCTTACAAGTGTAAAATTATTTAAAACTTATTTTAAAACTAAAATTATATTTTTTTTACACTATATATTTAATTATTATTAATTATTTATTATTTAATTACTTTTTAAACTATTTTAATTTATAATAAATACTAAATGAACAAAGAAAAATCTAAAACTTTTTATATAAATATTATGAAGTGAAAAGAAGCTAAGAAAATTATAAAAATGAAAAGTGCTTAATTAAAAATTTAAAAAGATAAAATCTATTAAATAGAAACTATCACTTATTTTCTATTTTTATTTTTCTTAAGGTCTAAAAAGATGTTTATATTTTTCCTAGATTCTATTTAATAAAATAAAATTTTGAAAATTAAAATTATATTTTTCTGATTATTATTCTATTTATTGTGATTTAATTACTAATAGAAACTTATTAAAAAGATTAAAAATATTAAATGACTTAGGAAAAATCTGAAAAATTCAGGATAAGTCTAAAATATTATTCTTAATATAGGAAAATTGAAATCAAAAGTCTACTAAACCCTAATAAGCAGTTGGGCAGATAAGCAGTTGGGCAAATAAGCTAATAAGCTCAACAATTTACCAAAGGCTCAGGACAAGTTTAACCAACTTATATAAGCACAAAACAACTTAAATAAAAGAGCTTATCCCACAGATTAAGCAAATGAGCACTTAAGCAGTTGCAAAATTTATACAGAAACTCAGGAAAATGGCCAAATTGCAGGGCAGATTAAGCAATCAATAAGCTGATAAGTGAGAACTTTTATGGGGGCAAAAGATTGCTAGTACTATGAGCTATTCAAAAAACCAAAAAGCAAGGCTTCAGCTTATCTAGATAAGCCACAAATGAGTTGAGTTCAGCAGCTATAGCAACTCAGTATACACTGAGTCTGCTGTGCAGAAGTTGTGCAGAAGTGCACAACATCAAAGGCTCCAATCCAACTCTTTTATTTACTTTAAATGGATCACAAGGGACTCAGAAAAGCCAAGAACAAGGGTCAAAAGAGCTTATAGCTTAAAATGGCTTATTTGGTCTTTTGAGTTTCTAAAATTTCCACAGGTTACTTAAAACTATATTTTCTATCTAAATAACTTGTTAAGTCTTAGAAACAGCTTATATTGACTCAAATAAGCTTAACCAAAGTTGAGCAAATGGCATTGGAACAGTAGAACTCCAAATGACCCATGTTAACCCAAACAGCCAAACAGCCCTTAAAAGGGGTCTGTTATGGTTTTTCAAAGGAAACAGTAATTTAGAGCTAGGTTTCTAAATATAACTTTTTCAAAAACTTAATTAAACTATATTGAGCAACTTTTAAAACATAAATAAGCAGAATAATAAGCTATACTATGTTTTGCTATTTTTGGCTTTTTATAGTGTTTTTGGCTGTTTTTGTATTTTAAATGGGAATAAAATGATGAGTATTTAGACACTCATCAAGCGTACGGTAGCTCTTCAAAAGATAAACGCACAAAGGAGCGGAAGAGAAGAATGGATCTCTTTTCGAGGCGAAGTTCGTTGGATCGCCTCTCCTTATACCCCTCTTATAGTTTATTTATCAATCAAAGGTGAGCCGTTTTTCGCAATTGCGGAATATTATTTTGAGATTGTTTTTATCTTTTATTTTAACACAATAAAACGGAAAATATTTTTGTATTTTTGTTTTTATATCTGATATATATATATAAAAAGAAAAAGAAAAATATTTTTGTTTTTTATATATTTTTTTTTGAAAGTGAAAACTTCTTGACGAAGGATCTCAAGTCACTAATTGTTAAAACCTTTAACAATATTGTCGCAACACAACCTCCCCGGCAGCGGCGCCAAAATTTGATCCATGCTAAAGTATATATATAATATCAGACAGATATGCGTGATACGCGGGAAATGACAAATCAACCTTTTAGGAAAAAGGTTAACTTACAAAACCCGTGAATACGATATGTGTGATACCGGGCTAGTGATCACCCGGGTCGTGTCCCAGCGAGGTGTGAATCGAGGATTTCGTTATCGGTTAGGAATTAAAGTGCTTGAAGTGTAGATTTTGGATTTTTTGTGTTTTTAATATTCTAATGAGATATGGAAAACAAATTTACAAAGAAAAATTAAACATAAGACAACTTACGCTAAAAACGCAAATCGGGAATCTAAAAACGAGCTTAAAAACTAAAACCTTTAAAAATTAACCCTACAAGTTCAAATTTATTTTTCCTAAATCCTAAATGATAAAAGAAAATTTTAGAAAAAATAATTATATTTTTTTGACTTTTATATTTTTTATTATGAATTAAAAACAGAATTTAAAAGAAAAATTAATTAAAAATACTAAATGAAAATGGAAAAATCTGAAAAATTCCAGAAAACTGCTTAATGATAAGCAGTTTCAAGGAAAAATAAAACCAAAACAACTACTTATGTAAATAAGCAGTTATTAAGCAAACTGTGGTAATAAGCAAAAAGGAAAAGGCTTGGTTAAATAAAAAGATGTGCAAGAGTTAACCAGAGAAAGTCCCTAGGGCAGTTGGTGCTTGTGTGTGGTGTTGAGTGCTTTGGAAGGCTGAGGTCTCAGGTTCGAATCCTGGCCTCAGCTTTTTGTTGAAATTATTATTTATTTTTTTTTCTTTTATAAAACTCAATAAGCACAATTAAATAACAACTTTTAATACTATAACTTATTTTAAAACTAATCAATAAGCTCAGATTCAGCCAAGGATTCAGATCAGTGGGCTTGAAATAGAAAATGAGCTAAGGCTTTTTAAGGAAAGAACTGATAAGCTAATTAATAAGCTAAGGGAAAACTGAAATAAGCTAATGACTAACAATAAGCTAAAAGTGAAATAAGGGAAACTGAATCAGCCACAAAAACAAACAAATAAGCACTGAGAACAAATCAAAAGCAAAAATGAGGACTGATGCACAGGGTAACTCAGTCTCACCAAGGCAAGTTTGGGCTAATTTTTAAGCACTTAGATAATGACTAAGCACCACAAAAGCTGATGAAATTTAAAGATGAACTAGCAAGGATCTCAGAAACCAATTTTCAGGCAAAATGGGACTTATTTAAGGCTTGAGAATAAGCTGAGAAGTTGGCTCAGTCAACTCACTTAAACTCTGATGGTTCAGGGTTAAGCTGAGTTGATCAGTCAACTTGTAGGCTTATATTTGAGCTCAAATAAGCCAAGCAAGGGTCTGGATTTGAGAATTAAGCAAAGACACACTAGCAAACTACTGAGAAACCAAAGATTTAAGCTCAAATTAACACAAATAAGCACATGAATGGTCCAACAAATCTGATGCAGACTTGTGTACACTTGAGGTTCTGTGCAGACTTGTGTTAATGTGATCAGATTTGAGCACAAGTTAACCAAAGCCTAAATACTACTGAATGCACTAAAATGGAACCAAATATGCCAAAAATAAGAGCTTAACAAGCATAAGCTTATAGGAAGCTTATAGGCTCAGTATCTAGGCTCAAATCTGCACAGTCAATTCAAAACTTCCCAAACCTTCAAAACAGCTAACTTACTCCTACAAACAACTAATGCATGCTAAATTAATCAAGATCAAACCTTAACCAATTGCAAATGAACAGTGACACAGCCTTTTTTACCCGTTTGACTTGTTAAACCAAACACCCTTTCATATTACTGATTTTAAGATTTTGACTATAACAGTCCAATTTAAACTATGAATTCTAATGACAGATGATATTCTAAGTATTTAAGACCCTAAAAAGCAACTTTCACTTATAAATAAGCACTAGATATGAGCTATCCTAGATTAAGCTATTTTAGGATTTTTTAGATTTTTAAGTAAAAACAGAATTGAACTAATAATACCTAACAAATTATACTCAAATAACAATTTAAAGAACAAATAAGCACAGAAAACTAAGTAAACACACAAATAAGCAGTTGAACAGAGAAATTAAAGAAAATACAAAAAAAAATTAGAAATTTCTTACTTGAGACCCTAGCTAAACAAGGGCTCTCAATCAAGAGCAGCTACAAGCTCCTAGCTTATCTCAGATAAGCTAGGTAAAGTCCATCTTGCCCCTCCATTGCAGGCAACTTCCATAATTGCTTATTTTGACCCAACTTTGACTTTCATTGACTTTTTGGTATTTTGGAATTAGAACAGAATTAAACTAACATAAGCTTACAAAAGAAACTCTAATTAGCTTATATAAGCTTATTCAAACAGTAAATAAGCTTTTCAATAACCAATAGACTTAATTTGGATCAACAGTGGACTTTTGAAATATCAAATTTCATTAACTTTGAAAATAGTACAATGCTGAACAATCTAAAGATAAACAAGCTTAAATTAACTTAAAATTGATACTGAAAAACTAAAATTTCTATTAATTAAACATTTAAACTAAAATACGACTTAACCTAAATTCTACATGCCAAATTTGGCTACAAAAGGGCCTATTTATACTAAAAATGAGGTGGGATCCTCCTTGTACTCTTCTCTGAGCAATCCTGAGCCATTGGATGGGGTTGGATTCATCTCAGCCGTAAATTCCAATTTTGCGCCAAAAATGTGATAGTGGATTTTTAGCTAAACTGAGCCACGTGAATTGGTACACACGTGAGGGAGTAGCTAGAGGGGGAAGATGGAGTGTGACAGGAAAAGAAGCATGGTGAGGGGGTGGGTTTGTTATTTGAGTTTGAGTTAGTGTAGGATTTGGTTAGGATTTAGAGTTAAGTTTAGGGATTAAAGTTGCCAAATTCTGAAAATCCAGGGACCAACTTGTCATTTTGCAAAAATACCTCCAAGGACCCATCTTGACAAGTTGAGCATAATTATGATACACTTTGTTAAATTTCTTCCCCGGCCTCTGCTTTTCATGACTTTCCAATCTCGTGCTCGGTTTTTGTCCGTTTTGCCTTATTTTCAATCCTTTTGTACCTGAAACACATAAAAACACAAACCAAGAATATTTGCAACAATATTTGATCTATTTGGGTATTTTTGGTCATTTTTGTGTCTTATATGGGCATAAAATGATGAGTAAACAGGCACTCATCAAACCTCATCAGATAACTTCCTTTTTTGAGACAAATCAAAACCTACCTTCGCCTTTGGCTTCTGCTTTGGCTTCGAGACATCAGAAGCCTTCACCTTAGATTTCGAGACATCTGCAGACTTCTCAACAGACTTCGTATTACGTTTCAGAATATTAGAACTTGTCTTAGAGACATTTGCAGCATTCGGCACATCAACACTTGTAATAGGATTCGGCGCCTTATCCTTCTCAACAACCTTGACAGACTTTTCAACAACTAACGCCTTAGCCTGAACGTTCGCCTTCTCAACAACCTTGACAGACTTTTTAACAACCGAGACCTCCACCTGAACATTCGCCTTCTCAACAACCTTGACAGACTTTTTAACAACCGGCGCCTCCGCCTGAACATTCCCCTTCTCAACAACCTTGACCGACTTCTTAACAACCGGCGCCTCCGCCTGAACCTTGGCCTTATCCATAACACCAGACACCTTCACGGAACCAGGCTTCATTCCAATCCCAGACACAACATCGCCAGATTTAGGATCAAACTGAGACACCGGCCGTGGGTTCAACACTATATCGCCAGATATCATATCCCTTGTAACCCATTTACTCCTAGGAGAAACTTTACCTATACGAGCACCTAACATAAAAAACATAAAAAAAAAAATCATCAGTGATTCATTCTTAGTTAAATAAGCAACAAAAACATGAGATGATTGAAAAAGCAACTTAGTTATCCTAACTGTCAATCAAAATAAGCAACGTGCGTAATAGATTTGGAATAAGGTAATAAAATGCTCAAAAACTAATTAGTGACATATGAAAAACAACTTAGTTATCCTAACTGTCAATCAAAACTGATCACTGAAACGTGCGTAAAATTACCTAATTATCCTAACTGTCAATCGAAAACTAATCAACAAAACACGCGTAAAATAACATAATTATCCTAACTATTGATTAAAAACCTCTTAATAAGATTCTTCAAGTCACACTAATCACTTTTGAAACGCCCATCAAAAATAGTTTTCAACATAAAAATCTCAGACTAGTACACAAATCAGAGTGAATATACCATCTTATATATACATAAAAAGCAATAATAAGTCCTTAGTTCTATCAATCACCTTGAAACACAAATTTACATCAGCTCAAAATACGCATATCAACCGAACAACCAAAAATTCAATCAATAGATAGATTCCTTCATCTAAAACGCAACTAAATCGATCAAATAATGATACATTAATGAGCTTAAAAGCAACTAATTCAAAAATCAAACAAACATAACAATTAATATACTACTCAACAACGTAACAAAAACTAATTAGTCCTTGTGTGTATTAGTAACGTAAATTAAACATGTAAAATTTACTGATAAATCTAATCTAACTAGTTGAACGCATCATCATATAGTGTGTAGATTAAAGGTCAAAATAACAAAAGCAATAAATTCAAAATCAAACAGAAAGAATAACTATCAATTAAACCTAATAAGTAACAGATCAACAAGTGAATGTGATAATATATACCAAAATCTGAAGTGACAAATTTGAAATTTCCGCTAACAGATTCAAAATCAAACAGAAGGAAGAAATAATAAACCGCTCAACAAAGCATCTCATGAATCCATAAATATCATCTTACGCCTATCAATCGCTACCGTAAACACAAATTCGCGTAAACATCAATATATGACGTCATTCAGATAACACATATATCAACCTAATGGCGAAATGTTTAATCATATAGTGAACATTGAAGCTCAAAATGAACTGAAGCAATAGATTCAAAATTAGACGGTAAATAAACCGATCAAATAACGACTCGTAATGGTTGAATAAACATAAAAAATATGAAAAAGAACCAAAATAAGCAAATGTATACCAGAAGCAACGTTTCTAGGTTCATTTTGATCGGAATCCGGCAACGAAGACGATTGGGGCAACGACTGACCTCTAGATAGTGCTACTTCTTACATTATATCCATTGATTGAAGTTAATAACATCAATTTATGAAATTGGGGATTTAGGGTTTGAAGTTGTGAAATTGGGGAAATGAGGGGACTGCAGTTTGAAGTTATGAGAGAGAGAGAGAGAGAGAGAGAAGAGAGAAGAGAGAGAGAGAGAGAGAGAGAGAGAGAGAGGGAGTAAATGAGGGGGAGTGGGGTATGGTGGAAGAATAAATTAGGAGGAGTGAAATTACTAATGTGCCCATGTGTTATATAAAAATAAAAATAGATATTTAATATGGACCGTAGGATAAGAGAATGATCAATGGCTCATATCCAGCCCCTTGATCTTTAGATAATATGTGTTCTGCATTGATCTTTCCTCATATACAACTAACATATCGTGTGTTGCAAGACCCGCAATGGGCTGGACTAATAACTAAATAAGAATAATTAGGCTACAAATAATATGATGCTAATAAGCTAGGCTAATATCGGCGGTGGCAATCTGTAGATTTGTGTGTGTGAGTGTTTTTTTTTTTAGGTTTGAGAGAAAGAGAGATATGACAGTGAAGAACCGGGTGGTATGTTTGTTTGTTCGGGGATAGGTCGGGTATTTATACCCCTTGTCTGAATTTTAATTTTAATACGGTATTAATAAGAATGGGTTGTTAACACTTTAAATTTAATGGGCTCTTACAAGTTTTGGGGTGTTACAAGTTTTGGCTTTTACAGGAATATTAAAATTGTTTGTTAATACAAATAGCGTCTCAAAAACGTTATTTATATTCTTTGATCTTTCATTAGTTTTGTTAATGACAAATAAAAGGAATATCTTTTAGCAAATAATAAATACTAGCTTAAGTCTCTTAAGTACACATTTTACACTTCACATATTAACTAAGAATTACAAGTTTAGTAACTTGTTTCCTTAAAAGGAAACTTTAATTCTAAAACCATTCCATGACATCATTGCATGCATCACATACAATATCTTTGATATATCTTGGTTAGATTTGCAAGATACATAGTTGACATTTGAAGATCTTGGATGATTTGGTAAGATACAACTAAGATATGGTAAGAGACAACTAAACCTTAGCTGTCACGTCCCACGGATCCAAATCACATAAAGGACGGATCCCTTGTGAGGGATCCGTGGGATCCGTGAGCTGAAGATCAGCTTGCCTATAAATAGGAAGCTGATCATTTGGCTCTCTCATCACTCATATAGCTTTAACACACATATTCATTCAGTACATATCTTACTAACATCATTCATAGTTGCATTTCACTTTGATCTTTCATTTTGTAGAAAAGAGATCAAGCATTCAAGGATCTACAGAACCGTAATCCTTTAGTTGCATTACTGTGTGATATTGTAGTTTGTTTCACACATCATATCTTTCATTTGTAATCAGTGAGTGTGGTTAGTGCTTTAGTCCTTAAAGCACAAAGAGTGTTGTGAGTAGTTGTACCCGTGTAAAGAACTCGACATCTAGCTTAGTGTCGGTAAAGTAAATAGGCGACGTCAGGTTGGTTCTACCTTGTGAAAGAACCCGGTGTTTAGCTTAGTACCGAAAAAGGAAGTAAGCGACGTGTAAAGGTTTTCTCCGCCTAGAAAAGGAGTTTGTTTCTTAGTGAAAGATAAACTCTCGAGTAGGAAACTCGGGGAGTGGAGTAGGGCAAAGAAGAGAGTCCTTGTAGCCGAACCACTATAAACAACAGTGTCGTGTGGTTTGATCTTTCCTCTCTTTATCTTTTGTTTACATTGTGTGATTATTTATTTGTGATTGTTTCCTTTGAAATTAACATATAGTAACAAAGCAAATAAAACTTTAAAACGGTAAAAACTATTCAACCCCCCTTCTAGTTTTCCACATTGTTGTTACAAGTTTAACGAGGATAGTTGTTACAAGTTTTAGAAATGTATGCTAGAAGTCGTCTTACTATCTAATAAAGCATGAAAGCCTTCTATATATATAATTATTTAAAATTCAGCTTTCTAATTATAGCTTGCACATAATTAAAACACAATTGGGAATTAAATGCCATTGCAATTTCTTAAGCTAAAAGTATAACTAATTAAAATACATTTTCTAATATTAAATACAATAAAAAAATCATTATGTACATTAAATACAGTTAATTAACTGGTCAATAAATACAATTAAAGTAGTTATTAAAACACCCCTTATATAAGAAATACAAATTATCAAACATATTGTACAACCAACTTAAACACAATTCCTGCATTAAATGTCACTAATACAAATAATAAAGCACATTATATAAATATTCAACCCCGAACGGGCAACGGGCCAAATGGGCTCGAGCCCGAATGGGCACGGGCCAAACGGGCTCGAGCCCGAACGGGCACGGGCCAACGGGCTTGAGCCCGAACGGGCACGTGCTAAACAAAATTCTTTATATCCCTAAATTTATTGTTAAAAAGAACACAATAAACTATAATACATGATTAACCGAAAAATTTTATTTCTGAATACTCGTCGCCGCAACGTGCGGGTACATGCTAGTTGACTATAACTTGTTATTTTCCTATTAAAGAAATCTTTTTGGTTTTATTTAGAAATAAGCGAGTATAGATATAGATTAGTTGTCTGTCAAACATCAATGCCTGCCTGTGACGAGGCTTTGGTAGACATTAGCTGATTGTGCGGAAAAGGATTAATCTATTTCTAAAGTCAAAGCTCCTCCATAAAAAATTACTATATATACTAAAAGGTGGTAATTGGGCGCTTCAAATTGTTGTACGTAACAGTGGTTGGAACAGTAAACGTCGCTGTAAAATGTTGTTCGGAACAGTAACTTTGCTGCTTTGAGGGATTGTACCAAACAGTGTTTCAAACAGTACCAGCTGCTGCTACAGCTGGTACGTAACAGTGTTTCGCACAGTGTTTTACACAGTACATATGTGTAAGATTTGTACATAATCCAAACAAACCAAACTTACAACAAATTGTTTTTACAACCAACTCTCGAGTCTTCTAAACACGCACCAATCAACACAAAATACACATACAAGCTTATATAAAAATTACACAACAAACTTTATAAGAAATCATAAAAAAAAAAAAAAAAAAAAAAAAAAAAAAAAAAAAAAAAAAAAAAAAAAAAACAGTACAATTTCGGCAGAAAAAACGATCGATGGCCACAATAGTTGAAGATTCCGGTCATCCTGCAACGGTAGATCTGAAATAAGATGTGAAAAAAATTAAATGTCAGAAAAAATATAGATCTATAAAAAACTCAATGCTTCAAAAATAAATAGCTTTAGAAGATCTAAAAAAAAAAAAAAAAAAGGTCATATTTACCAAACAAACAAAAAAAAAAAAACTTGAATGGTTCGTATTTCAAAAAAAAAAAAAAAAAAAAACAAAGGGGGTAAAAAAAAAAAAAAAGTCTTATTTATTAGAAAACCAAAATATCATATTTACCAAAAAAAAAAAAAAAAAAAAAAATACTTGAATGTTTCGTATTTCAAAAAAAAAAAAAAAAAAAAAAAAAACGTGGTTAAAAAAAGTCTTAGAAAACCAAAATATCATATTTACGAAACAAACAAAAACATTATATTCGTAAAAAATACTTTAAAAAAATCCAGATTTGTTAGAAAAAACTTTTAAAATAAAACTTAGATTTATTTAAAAAAAAAAAAAAAAAAAAAAAAAAAAAAAAAAAGGGGCGCGTGACTTACCAAAAGAGAGAAAGAACCCGATCTGAAAACAAAATATTTTTTGCCGGAAAATTTCTCCGATGGCCGGAGGTTTGGCCGGAATCTGCTGGTGTTCGCCGGAATCTGCTGGTGTTGGCCGGAATTTGGTGGCCGGCGGTGTAGAGAGAGAAAGGGGGGAGAGAGAGAATATGTGTGTGTGTTTTTATTAATGTTAAAAATGAAAGAAAAATAAAAATAATGGGTTTAAATATGAAAGGTTCAGGGTTAGAAATGAAAATACAAGATGTGGGGGTGGGAAATGAAACTTAGGGGCGGAGGGGGTATTCTTGCCATCTTGGCAATACTTTACACAAAAACAGTTCGGGGCTCATTCGACATAGCAAACGGACTCGAAACATTACGAAACTTGCGCCATTGTTCACGAAATCATTTTTCCAATAAAATCAAGTATAAATTTCAGAGTTTTTCTCAAACTCAATATAATTCAATAAATTTGGCAAATGCGACACGATTTTGTAAAAAACAATCAAACCTCATGAAAAAAAAGTCATAGTAATAAGAAAACATAGTGGATATTATTATGTCAATGGAAAACAAATTAAAGGTGGAAGGAAAAAACGTAAAAGTTTAATATTAAATGAGACGACTTCCCATAATGAAAATGCATCTAAAGGTAAGTTATATTATCACAAAATTGTTTAATAATCTTGAATAAAGTTTAATTAACCTTTTCAGATATTCAAATGAAAAAAACACCATTATGGTACTCAACAAAGTGATTCAACTGTTGGAAATGCAAAGTGTGAAAATACCTATACATTTTCTCATGAAAGTCAACAGAATCAAGTGATTACAAAAGCGTCTTAACCAACCATTCTTCCTAATGACCATTTACAAAATGCTTCAATCAACAGCCATGTGTGCAATACTGCAACCACAACACACAATAAAGGTAACCAATCATGAATAAAAAGATAAACAAATATATAGTTAGAGTAATAAAATAACAATAACACAATATTTTACATTTTCAAGTATTCTATTTTTATATAAATATTTGTTATGATTACTACTAACAAATTTAATTAACCTTTTCAGATATTCAAATGTAAAAACACCATTAAGGTATTCAAAAAGGTGATTCAACTGTTGGAACTACAAAGTGTGAAAATACCAATACATTTCCTTATGACAGTCAAGAAAGTCAAGGGATTACAGAAGCGTCTTCACCTGCCATTCTTCACAACGACCATTTACAAAATGCTTCAATCAACACCCATTTGTGCAATACTACAAGTACAACAGACAACAAAGGTAACCAATCATCAATAAAAACATAAACAAATATATAATTAAACTAATGAAATAACAGTAAAATGTTACTTTAATGATTTAAATACTAACATTAACAAACCATTTTTTACAGGTTCATTTGATAACAGCAATAACACAAGATCATTTGAATCTACCACTATAAATTCAATAGATGATTCCTATCAAATACGTAACACCTCAATCAATGAACAAATATATCTTTATTACGAGCATTCAATTCAAGCTCAGCAGTCATAATCTGCATTTGCAACAAATTTTGTGACCGTAAATTATTAAAGCTGACATAAAATACTGTTTATTCAATAATCCTAAATTACTATTCGAAATATGTGAAAATTATTGGTTCCAAAGCCTTTATTTTCAAAAACACAGTAAACCCCAAATCTCCTTCTGTTTAGGCGAAAGTAAATAAATCAAGAAAACACACAAACTAACAAAACCCTAATTTGAAATAAACATTTAAATTAAACAAATATCTAAGTTAAATAATGAATTAACCCAACGTAAATTATAATGAAGCAAACCTAAAAGTAATGAATCGTACCATAAAGTAAGATTCTAGGGTTATGAAGATCAGCGGCGCGACGGAGATAAATAAAAAACCCAGAAACTAAAGCCCAAGTTCAGCCCAAATATGTTATAGATATGTTCAGCCCAAATATGTTATAAAAGAACTTATGTATACTAAAGCCCACTACATAAAAATATATACATTTTCTTTTTTTTTTCTTTTTTTCCTTTCTTTTTACAACTATATAAAAAAGTCCCATACAACACACAACATTTAAATGTTTTAATACAAAATCGCCCGCTGCAACGCGCGGGTTTCAATGCTCGATAAAAAATTATCACTAAAGGCTATTCTAACGGTCAACTGGAAGCTGGCAAAGATACCAAAATCAAACACAAGATAAACATGAAACAAGTCGAAAACGGACAGATGTTATTGCGGTTGGCCACCCTAGTAGTGCTGGTGGTTCTGATAACCATGGTGGAGCCAATGACATCACAGCCGACAGATAGAAATAGAACTCTGATGAAATATGTATGCAGTCAATACAAACGTATGGATGAAAAATATTTCTCGAGCAACCTTGACACCACCCTAACTAGCCTTCGTCGGCAGTTAACCACAAACAGCTATGTCACAGCACAAACTTCGTTCAATGGTGAGTCCGTGTGGGGCCTTGCTTCGTGTAGGGGGTATCTTTCCATTCCAGATTGCCTGGATTGTTTTGACTATGCGGTTGAGCAGGTGAAGCAGTGCGGGCCTGTCGTTGGCGCACAGGTTATTTACAGCGATTGCGATGTCAGGTGCATATGTTCTTCTTAAATCTTCTTGCTTCTATTCCCTGGATTTATTTTGGTATTCTGTTTTTCAAATACTTATCTATTGCATTTTATTGATATAGAACTTATTCCTTTTTGGTAAAGACAGAGTCATTAAAGATGGTTTAAACTCTGATGCTATATTGCATAGACTTAGGATCAAATGAGAAGGATTAGAAATATCTATAACTACACATTAGAGATGCATCGATTTGAATTGGATGCATCCTTAATCTTTTAGATGCACCATAATATATTTTCTAGCTAAAAATTAGATGCATATACATATATTAGATGCATTTGATCAAGTTAGAAGAATCCAATGTATTTTTGGTCCTGTGCGGGTCAAATTTGTTGCTAGTACTACTTTGCATCTTTTTCACTTCAAAATCACTTTCGAAACTAATTGGGATGCATATAAATGAATAGCGATGCATCTAATTCAAGTCGATGCATCTCAAAATATCTAGTTATAGTTATTTCTCATTCTTCTCATTTTAAGTTTTCTTCTCACTGGATCCTTACCCATATTGCATATATGTAATGACAAGTGGAATAGTTCATTATTTTTTAGAAACGGTGTGGTAGTGTTATTTATCATGTATTCGATTTTTTTTCTAAAAACGTTACGAAATTGGATACTTATAATGTGAAGTCCAACTATGTATTGTTTTGGTTAATTACATAATTGGGTGGGTTAATGGGTTGGTGTAATTAAAAGATTCAACGTCTCAGGTGGCCAGGTGCTGAGATTCACTGTTTCTTTTCAACTATAATACTACTATTCTATGTTGATGTCATGGTTTAAATGGTGATGTGATGCTAGTACAGTTATTTTGATGTAGGTACGAGAACAATAACTTCTTCACTGACCCTAAGCAGCGATTTCACACTGTGTTATGTGATAACATAACGTCACCTCAACCCAAAGAATTCCGAAAAGCAGTAAAAAAGTTATTACAAGACCTGACAGCTGCTGCACCAAGAGCATCAAATCTCTATGCAGCTTCAAATAGGCAAGAAGGTGATGATAATGCAACTGCGTATGCCATCGCCCAGTGTAACCCAAATGTAAGGCAGAGTGTTTGTTTAGAGTGTTTAAAGTCGAGATCCCTTGATCTAGATAATTGTTTTCCTGCTATTACTGGGCGGGCAATGGACACCGCATGTTTCATTAGGTATTCTAGTACTCCATTTTTCGGACAAAACCAAACAAGTGATATTTCATCTCTGCTTTGGGATGGTAAGACCTCGCCATGATCCATTTGATTGTTAGTCTGTAATCGTCATGTAAGCAGCAGTTTTAGTAGTTTGTTAGTTTATCTCGTTGAATAATTTGCACATCTATGCCTTACAGATAATTTAAACAGGAAGAGATCAATAATTGGGGGAGTTGTTGGAGGTGTAAGCTTTCTTTTGATTTTACTTGCTATGTTCTTATGGCGTGGCAGATTGAAAAAGATTGGTAGAGACCAACAAGGTAAACATAGAGAATATTACATTTAATTAATTTCATCATATGGAAGACACCTGACTTGTCTCTGTCGGCTATGTGAAACCTTTTAGACGCAGCAGCATTAAACAGGGCAGTTAACTACAGTTATAGACAACTGCAGTTGGCAACCAATAATTTCAGTGAAGAAAACATCATCGGGAAAGGTGGTTTTGGTGAGGTATACATGGTAATAAAATAGCTAGAGTTGTTTTTATGTTATACAGGATTTCTATTCCTCATGCCAACTAGTGTAATATACACATGCATGCTCGTTACTCGTATATCATTTTTAAAACACATCAATAGCCATAAAAATTCGGTCCTAAATATAGATGAACGCGTCAAGAAAATCTAAAAAATAAGGTTTGCCTTGGTGTATTTACTATTTTACTTTGCCGAGCTTGTGCAGAAGAGCCGGGTGTGGCACGGGCCACACCCGATTTTAGGTCACGAAGTGTAATTTTTTTTATAAAAGATGTCTTTTCTGGGCATGTGCAACCCTCAATTTTACCTAATAAATTCTTTGTAGGGCAACTTTAGTACTCATATTCATATAAAAAAAATTGCGCAACACCCACTCATAAATCCTGAGTCCGTCTGGAAGAGTTGCATTAAGAAAACAGTAGTGATAAAAATATTCTATATAAAGAGAATCTGACGCTTTTAGAAAGCAGCAACATACCACTTACTCGGGAAGTAGAGATGATGCAATTATTTGTCCATCTCTCGACCCGTTCATACCCAAACTCCTGCTCCCAGTAACTATTCTAATGCCACAATAAACTCGTTCTATCACCCTCGCATCACTGCTGGTACCATGCATATTCATATAAACACCCACTTACACCTCGCCACCCATCTTAAATTGTTAGAATGTGACTTTGGAATATTTATGGGTCTTGTCAACTTTGGTGACACTACACGATACGGAGGTGTTAGGTTTTGATATTCTCCAACTATGAGGGCTTTGGTATTGGTGGTCTTCATGCGTCTAACCTCGTTTTGGCAGGGAACCACAACTCCTGTGAAAATCTATAGTTAAATCCATTCATGCCATCCAAGGTGGATTTAACCTCACCATCAGTCAACTCTCTTGACTGCACATAAGTTCCTGGAAGCAGATAATTGTGTTTACAATTTTCAAACTCGCGCCAACATTTATTTCCACAGCTACAAAGGCACCTATATTAATAAGAAATATAATCATAGAGTCTAATTTAAATAGTTATCCAAACATCTAAAGTAATCAGCAAACCAAACAGACTCTAAATTAATGAAACAAACAAAACAGCCCCTAAAGCAGTTTTTTAGTAGTTCCAACAACAAGCACTTATAGCAATAAGCAGTCCCAGCAATAATCACATAGGACACATTGTATGAGTCTAATTTAAATTGTTTCCGAAAGGATTATAAGTTTCGTTTGAATTAAGTATGAAGCTATATTTTTAATATCATCTGCAAAAACTTTAAACTCATTATCAATATTTCTCCAATGAAGAGAATGTGAAAATGATAATCAGAACACAATAATAAGCAATTACACCCAACCAACCACCCCTTGGTGTATTTATTAAGTATGAATCAAGATCCTCCTCAAACGAGTTAGATCAACAATACAAAAGAAAGTGTAATCCCCTTCAGAAGGATCTTACACACCTCACTACAAAACACTCAATCACTCACAGTTATTGATCAAAACAGATTGATCAATATAAGACTAACAGACTAAGAACACAAGATATCAGAGATGATATCTTATCAATAACACAACAACAAACAAACAACAACAAACCCAATCCCGCCGGGGCAGGGTATGGGGGAGGTAGGATGTAGACAGACCCTACCCCTACCCCAAGGTAAACCCGGGAGTAGAGAGGCTGCTTCCAAAGAGACCTCCGGCAGGTGCATGTGTGCGCGTGAGAGAGCAAGGGTAGGAGAGCAACCGAGAACAAGTAGGCAAAAGGGCAGGCAAAACAAGCAAAATACAAAAAACGCAAACACAAAAACAGATAAGGAAACAAAAGCACAGAGCAAAGAACCAAGAAAAGCAGGCAAGCCTAAGGAGGCAAGACAAAGCAAAGCAGGGCAACGCACGGGGCCTAAAGCTAAGGCAAAGCAACCAAACAAAGCAAAGCAAAGCAGGGCAACGCACGAGGCCTAAAGCTACGGCAAAGCAACTAAACAAAACAAAGCAGGGCAACGCACGGGGCCTAAAGCTAAGGCAAAGCAACCCAACATACCTAGCCTGAGCTACCCGCATAACCTAATTCTATCTCTCCACGTCTTCCTATCTGAGGTCATGTCCTCGGACAAGAGCAGCTCCTTCATGTCGAGCTTAAGTCTATCCTCCCATTTGAGTTTGGGAGAGTCATGAAACTGATCGAGAGAGAGTCATGAAACCCTAGCTCGAATATGAGCTTATATAGGGCTTAGTTTCACTTTAGCCCTTCATATCTCCAAGACTTGTCAAACAGCACTAAACTTCAACTTCAGCTATAATGACTTGTGTAAATAGCAAAACTAGTCCCTCAAGTTACTGAGGAGCTTGACTATAATAGATAGTAAGCTTCAACACCCATCCTCTGATCAGCCATTAGTCTTTACACCTGCACTTTCTCATTTAGTTTGCACAACATCTTTATCATTCCTTTTAACACCTGCAAACATATCAAACATACCAAGACTTTTGCAAAACAAACTATGTTGCCTCTGTCCTAGGCACTTAGTAAAGATATCTGCAACTTGCAGATCTGTATGAATTTTAATGGTCTTAATAACACCTGCAGAAACTTTTTCTCTAACCAAATGCACATCCAACTCAAAGTGTTTGGTTTTTTCATGAAAAACAGGATTGGCAGCAATCTGAATTGCAGCACTAGAAAACATCAACATGTAACAAGTCTTTTAAACCAAGACTATGTAACAAATTTCCCAACCAGATAACTTCACAAGTAGCAGAAGCTAGACTTCTATATTCAGCCTCAGCTGAACTCTTAGACAAAGTAGCTTGTTTTTTACTTTTCCATGAAATAAGAGAGTTACCCAGGAAAACACAAAATCCAGTAACAGATTTTCTAGTTTTAGGACATTTAGCCCAATCTGCATCAGCATAAGCTTTAAGTTTTAGATTAGACTCTTTATTAAACTGTAAACCAGACCCTGGAGAGCCTTTCAAGTATTTTAATACTCTTAAGGCAGCCTTCAAATGTGACTGTAAAGGACTATGCATATGTTGACTCAAACAATGAACAACATAACTAATATCAGGTCTAGTATTAGTCAAATATATCAATTTTCCAACCAGCTTTTGATAATTAGTGATATTATTCAAAACCTTGTCATTTTCAGACTCAACACAGCTTAAGATAGTATTTTCAGGCAATGGAGTATCAACAGGTTTAGCAGCTAACAAACCATATTCATGCAACAACTCTAAACAGTACTTCCTTTGAGACATACACACACCTTTATCATTTTTTAAAACCTCAATACCAAGAAAATATTTTAATTCTCCCAAATCTTTAATCATGAACTTAGAACTCAGAAACCTTTTAAAGTTACTAATCTCTGTTTCATCATTTCCATTAATAACAATATCATCCACATAGACAAGTAAAGCCACAAACACAGAACCTTTTTGTTTAATATATAAGGAATAATCAAGCTTACTCTGTATAAAGCCATGCTCAACCAAGGCAGTGGTAAGCTTGGCATTCCACTGTCTTGGAGCCGACTTTAGACCATAAAGAGACTTATTAAGCTTGCAAACCTTAGAGTCATCACCACCATTAAAACCTTTTGGCAAAACCATATAAACATCTTCATCTAATTCTCCATATAGAAAAGCATTATTCACATCTAATTGATACAAAGGCCAATTCATATTAACAGCAATGCTAATTAAGAATCTAACAGTAACCATTTTAACCACCGGACTAAAGGTTTCATCATAATCAAAACCTTCTCTTTGATTAAAACCCTTAGCCACTAATCTAGCCTTATATCTATCAATTTCACCAGTAGACTTGTATTTAATTTTCCAAATCCATTTATATCCTATGACATGTCTACCAACAGGTAAAACACATTCAGTCCAAGTATTATTTCTATTTAAAGCTTCAATTTCACTATTCATAGCCTCAGACCAATTAGGATCATTAAAAGCTTCCTCATAACTAGTAGGTTCAACAGACTTATTCAAAGTAGAAGCAAAACACTTATTGTTTCTATTAAGACCAGCATAACTCACATACTTTTCAATGCCATATCTAACTTTAGATTGCATCACATAGTCATTAAATCTAATAGGGGTTCTAGATTCTCTATTAGACCTTCTTAAACCAGGTGTCTGCACATCTTCATTAGGACTACTAGACGAAGTTCACAGAACTAACATTATCTACTTCAGAAATGCCCTCAGACCAGTTTTGGTCACCAAAATGGGTTGCAGATTGCCCCCTTCTTGATGCAGATAGGTAGTATCTGTTATTACATATGTTGCATCATTAGAAGGTGGCAAACTACCATCCTCAACTTGTGAATCTTCCCCTTCATCATTGGGACTTTGAGGACTATCAAAAAACTTCAAGTGATCTGCTTCACTTGCATTTTCTACATCAGCAGGATCACAGGTTTTCATTCTTAGTGGAAAAATATTTTCATAAAATCTCACATCTCTTGCAAAAAATACATTTCTAGAATCCAAACTCAAAAGTTTATAAGCCTTTTTACTAGTATAATACCCAATCAGAACACATTTTTCAGATCTATAAGACAATTTATCATGATTATTTAAAATAGTAGCAAAACAGAGTACCAAATGACCTCAAATGGGAAAGATTAGGTTTCACATTATGTATCAACTCATAGGGACATTTGTGGAAAACTAGAAGGGGGGTTGAATAGTTTTACTTCTTTTAAATTTTATTGTGAAAACTTTTGTTTACTTTTAAAAACTTCGATTCGATCTTATGTGACTTCAACTCTTAAACAATATGAACAAATATAGACAAATGTAAATAAGTAATGCAAGTAAAGTAAATGAAATGAAATGAAAGATAGGGATGGAAAGATCAAACCACAACACAAGGATTTATAGTGGTTCGGCTACAAGGACACCTTCCTTGCCCTACTCCACTCCCCGAGTCACCTACTCGAGAGTTCTCTTCACTATGTCAACAAACTCCCTTATGGCGGAGAAAACCTTACACAACTTTAGCTTACACCGGCTTAACGACACAAAGCTAAATGTCGGGTTCTAATCGTAGCTAGAACCAATCTCACAACTTCTACACGACTTTTTCACGACTTATTCACAACTTCTTCACGACGGCTTCACGACTTCTTCACGACAGCTTCACACCTTCTACACGACGGCTTCACAACTTCTACACGACGGCTTCACAACTTCTAGACCACGACTTCACAACTTCTACACTACTTCTTTACAACACTACTTACTTACACTTAGATCTACTTATCACAACTATACAACACTTTACTTTACACAAATACAAAATGATATGAATTGAGCTACAATACTTCTTCTCTAGTTGAAGGAGTATTCTTCTTTTGCACTTGGATGATGAAAGCTTGGATCACTTGGAAACCAATGCTTAAAAGAATATGATCAAAGGATTTTAGAAAGGATTTACAAGGATTAGAGAAGATTTAGAACAGAAGGTTTGGGGAGCAAAAGGTGAGAAAAAGTCCAGGGGAAAACCAGTATTTATAGGCAAAAACTGGACAGCTGGAGGAGCGGGGCGGTCCCCTTAAAATTAAGGGGGCCGCCTTGTATAATTAAGGGGGCCGCCCCTCAAGACCGTTGCCCAGTTTTGTCTTTTTGTGGGGAAGGTTTTTCTGGAACATTTTTGCCATTTTTGGTTGAAAATTTGAATTCATAAATTTATAATGGATTAAACCTTTTTATTTATTACCAAAAATGTTTTTCTAAAAGATATAAAATGTTTTTGACATTTTATAAAAAATCTAGTGATTAAGAAAATGTTCCTTTGATCTTATAATGCATTAAGCATTTGTTTATTCATACCTTAAGTGATTGAGTTGTTAAAATAGATGTTTACAACTAAATACTTGTTTACGTCATAATTTTCCGTTTAATGATTTTACATTTTGTGATTATCAAAACGTAGAGATATCGAAAAATATTAATAACGTGTACAGCAGTTAGGATACAATCAGACCAAAAACTTAATGGAATCCCCCCTTGAAACATAAGACTCCTAGCAACATATAGAAGGTGTCTATGTTTTCTTTCAGCAATCCCATTTTGCTGAGGAGTATGGACACATGAAGTTTGATGTATTATACCAAGATCTGAAAACATTTGATTCATTTTCTTATTTATAAATTCAGTACCATTATCAGACCTAACAACTTTAATTTTCACATCAAATTGATTAGAGATTAAGTGTATGAAAGAACAGAATACATCAAAGGCTTCATCTTTAGTTTTAACCAAATATGCTCACACAACCCTAGAGTAATCATCAACAACAGTTAGAAAATATTTATAACCCTCTCTGCTAGCAACTCTGTAAGGACCCCACAAGTCAAGGTGAACAAGTTCACCAAGTTTCTCAGACTTATGGTTAGAGAAGGGAAAAAGTTCCCTTGTCTGTTTAGCCCTGTGACAGATTTCACAAACAGGCACAGAAGAATTCTTGGAAATACCAAGATGAGACTGAAGAACAGACAAGACTGGATCAGCAGGGTGACCTAATCTATTACGCCAAACTAACTTAGAAACATTATAAGACATAACAACATTGCACTTACCTAAAGAACTACTAGACTTCATATCAAACAGATAAAGACCATCAGACTGGCTACCAGTCCCCAGAACATTCTCCCTTTTCAAATCCTGAATATAACATTTATCCTCATCAAAACCAACAAACATTTTGCTATCTCTAATAAGTTTATTAACAGATAACAAACTCACACAATAACCAGGAACAACTAAAACATCATAAAGAGTAACATTATTAGTCAATTTTAAATTTCCAACATGACTTATAGTAGCAAGAGTACCATTAGGATGCCCAACAGTAATCCTAAGACTAGTAATGTCCACAACATTAAACATACCAACTGTGGAAACAGTTTAGCACCTGAATCTATAATCCACCCCAAAGAGACAGTTTGAACAGCTATACTAGAGTTAGCATAAAAATACCTAGAAAAATTAACATTGAACCAAACATTTCCATTAAAGAATGAAGCCCTACCTGCCATATTAGCATGTATGCTTCTAGAAGGAGTATCATTAATCAAAGACAACAGTTCTTCATCTGTTCAGAAGTAAAACCAGAAGAAGTACTAGCAGATGATGTAGAAGATTGTTTTTCAGACTGTTTAACCTCAACATTTGCATTATAATTTTGTTTATAACCATTCTGTTTAGTATTGTTATTAGTTTTAACAAAACCAGGAGGAAAACCAATGATTTCATAACATCTTTCAATAGTATGTCCAATCTTTCCACAATTTTTACAGTTAAGATTAGGATTAGGACCTCTATTAGCAGTATTAGAATTTGTACTCCTAGTGTTATTATTATTATTGTTAAACACTCTTTTGTTGTTATTAAAGGATTTAGCAGCAAAAGAAGAAGCATTCATTTTAGACTCAATAGCACTAGAAGACTCAGGAACCCCTCTATGGGATTCTTCTCTAGAAACAGTAGCATAAGCATCTTTCACCTCAGGAAGAGGATCCCTAGCTAAGAGAGCAGTCCTCACAGGCTAATAACAGTCATCAGGGCCCATGAGAAACTGCATCAGCTTCATAAGTTGCTGATGTAAGACTAGTTCTTTACTAGCTTCACAACTACAATTAACTTCACAAACACACTTAGGTAATTTAGTTAAGGCATCAAATTCTCTCCATAATGAATTTAGTCTATGATAATAATCAGCAACTGAACTACCACCTTGTTTCACAGAGTTAATCTTTTGTAACAAATTATAAACCACAGAACCATCAACTTTATCATAAGTTTCTTGCAACTCTTTCCACACAGAAGCAGCATTATCAGAATATATAAGACCCATATAAATATCATGAGATACAGAATTCATTAACCAGGTCAAAACAATGGCGTTACACCTATCCCATTGAGCACATAGAACATCACTAGTAGAATAAGATTCTTTTAAACAAGAACCATCAACAAAACTAAACTTATTCCTAGCTTGTAATGCCAATTTCATAGCACCTGACCATATTCTATAATTTTCAATCCCAACAATTTTAAATGGTATTAATGCAGTACCACTATTATCATTAGTTTGAATATGAAGAGGATTACTAGCATCAAGATTATTGATTAAAACAGGAGTAACACTACCACTTGCACTACCACTAGCCATAATAACAGCTAAAACAGCAACCAAGAATGAATAACAGAAACCAGATAAACAACAAGAAACCAACTAACAAATATAACAAATACTGAATCAAACAGAATAAATGAGCAATTAAAAAAGCAACCAAGCAACAATAACTCCTAATAACAAGCACAACACAACCAATCACCAGCAACCTTAAATCAACTTCCAAGACTATCCTCCTTCGACCTAGACATAACAAGACTGAAACTAATAACAATGAAACTGAAATTGAAAAACTCACACCTAAGAGTAACAAGATACCAGCCAAGAAGACTGGGGGTAGCCAGAGCAGGTTTCCGTACCAATCACGTTGGCAGGTCAAGGAGTTAACTATCCCGTTTGCACCTTCTTGACCAAGTAAATGTTATCTTAAGAGAAGAAGAATGACTTACAGTGCAATACCAGGAATAATGACCACAATAACACTAGATTCACTTAGTCTAGTGATATTGTAATCAAGAGCGGGCCCAACAACCTCAAGAAACCACCTGGGATATAAATCCCCAAATTCCCAAATTAGGGTTTCAGAAAACCCTAATCAAGAAGCCCACAAAATCATCAGATCTAGCCTGAACAGACTAAATCAACCACGGCCGTAAAGAATAAGACCTCAATCGAAAAAAAAAAAAAACTCCAATTAAAAGAATCCCCAAAAATATTTTGGAAACCCTAAAACTTCAAGAAGATCAAGAACCACCAGATCACTCACCGTGTCTCTGATACCATGTGAAAATGATAATCAAAACACAACAATAAGCAATTACACTCAGCCAACCACCTCTTGGTATATTTATTAAGTATGAATCAAGATCCTCCTCAAACGAGTTAGATCAACAATACAAAAGAAAGTGTAATCCCCTTTAGAAGGATCTTACACACCTCACTACAAAACCCTCAATCACTCACAGTTATTTATCAAAACAGATTGATCAATATAAGACTAACAGACTAAGAGCACAAGATATCAGAGATGATATCTTATCAATAACAAAGACAAATAATGAGAGAATACAAAGGCTGCATAAACTGATCGAGAGAGAGTCATGAAACCCTAGCTCGGATATGAGCTTATATAGGGCTTAGTTTCACTTTAGCCCTTCATATCTCCAAGACTTGTCAAACAACACTAAACTTCAACTTCAGCTATAATGACTTATGTAAATAGCAAAACTAGTTCCTCAAGTTACTGAGCAGCTTGACTATAATAGATAGTAAGCTTCAACCGAGAATCTCCACGTGTCTCATTTTACCATCTCTAGCTTTTACGCTCGTCGGCAAGCTAACGTATCAATTTTGCATCGTTGACATTTTCAAATAATTGTTTACATCTTGGTATGATGGGAAAATAACATAATAATGTAGCAGGTGGTCCATTCTTGGTCACATATGTTTTAAATGGTGTATTTTCTACGCTTGTACCACGATTCACCACATATCCTACATGCATCTAGGTCGTCATTGTCTTCATTTATAAAATCTATCAAACCTCTTTTGATTTCCATTCCCATCGGGCATATCAATTTTTTTGCTTGGTACGTTGGGGAATAAATTTTCTTAAAATGTCGACATTGGAAGTAAATGACTCATTTATAATCGTTTTTGTTATTTTTGTTATCATTTAATAGGCAGTTCTTGATGATAACAAAGTTGTGGCAGTGAAGAAACTTAAAGTTGGGTATATTGGAGCAAAAGTAGGATTCGAGAATGAAATCTTACTTATAAGTCTCATTCATCATCGCAATCTTCTCCGGCTACTAGGGTCAAGTGAAGTATCTGATGCACTACTACTTGTACTCGAATACATGCCGAATGGAAGCCTCGATAAGTTCCTATGGGGTAAGCTGTCATCATTTCGCGTTAATAAGCTGCTAATGAATATCATCAGAAGCTAGGAAGAGAATAGCAACACAAACTCAATATTTATAGAAATGAAGGGCAAACGGCAGTAGTAAAACCTAAGGTACGTACACCCGGCGCCCTAATAGCACAATGGCCTACATACGACCACTAATCAGATCTACACACTATATCAGTTAGTTATTAGTTGATCTTAAAACCCCTAGTGTTTATCCAAAGGAAAGCAAGCACCTAATTTTATCAACAATATTCGACCTCCATATCCTTTTACAATGAAAATAGTTCGGGTCTTCCACAAAACTCAGTGATTACCAGTCCACGTATAGTTTGGGTACTTTACTACTACTTATATTGAATTTATTATAGGTGCTAAAAGGGGTGCCCTAAACTGGAAACAACGTTATGACATTATCTTAGGGATAGCTAGGGGTCTCGCTCATCTACACAAAGAATTTCATGTCAAAATCGTTCATAGAGATATAAAGTCAAGCAACATTCTCCTTGATGATGATTTTCAACCCAAGATAGCAGATTTCGGGTTAGCAAGATTTCAACCAAAGGACCAAAGTCATGTTATCACCAAGTGTGCTGGGACATTGTAAGTTTGCATTGATTTACATAATATTTGTCTTTCATTCTTATATTGCATTTACTTATATTCTGTATTATTACCAAATTTTTAAATATTAGGGGCTACACAGCACCAGAGTATCTACTTTATGGCTCTTTATCGGATAAAGTTGACACTTTCAGCTTTGGTATCGTGACTCTTGAAATCATTAGTGGCCGAAGGTGTGCTTACAGAAACTTTGATGGACCATCCACCGATTGCCTTCTAGAACATGTGAGATACCATTTTCTCTTCTCTGGTTTATTAAAATAAAAACGAGAAATAGTTACAAGACTAAACAAATCGATCTGGGCCGAATAGCAACTAAGAAAAGCGGTAATTGAATCTATTTATATGTAAATTATGTCACACACTTGCAGCAATATGTACTGTACATAATAAATCGGCCAGTGGTGGGTGTTTATATCGAATTTGTTTGAACTCTAAAGTTGTTTTGCTACACTTGGTGACAGGCGTGGAAGTTATATGAAAATAAAAAGCATATTATGTTAGTTGATGAAACATTGGATGCAAATGAATATGAAGACGAAAATGTGATGAAGATCATTGAGATAGCTTTGTTATGCACCCAATCACCCGTTTCTAAAAGACCGACCATGGCTGAAGTTTTTGTGATCCTATTAAATGATCAATCGTTGGGAGATAGACATCTAAGCAGACCTAATTTCAATGATCATGATAGAAGGATTAATATGGGATCCTCACAAAATATTATCAGGAGTGGTAATGTTTCCCAAAAGCATAAGGAATTAGAGATGATCAATGAGCAACTACACTATGAAAATGCAGAAGACCAAGTTGATGTAATGGAGAAGGGGATGATTGTTGCAAAATTTTGCGGTAACAATACTTAGTTATGTTAAACAAAAATGTTGATGTTAAAATCCGACAGAAGGACCCAACCATGGTTCCTGTCGTCATTTACTGGATGTTTAGAATTATAGAAACGCGGTCTGAATCTCTCTTCACCATTTCCCTCCCGTAAGAATCACAAGTAAAGAATATAAACGAGCCGATCTTACCCAAAGCTCGAGCTTGGTTCACTTATATAATGTATCATTTTTTATTTTCATTTTAAAGCCAAAATATTAACAATGTGTTAGATTTTAATTCGAAATATTATTATTTGACATTGATTTAATATGAAACAATATTAGGAGAGTTATTTTAAATACTAAACTTTACTCACATATCAAAGGATTGATCCCTACCATCGATCTAAAAAGAAATCAATGACACAGATTAAAATCATTTTAATATTTCACATATTTTTTATAATTTAAATATCTCATGAACAATTAATCGTTAGACAGAACAAATTATACCATCACGACCAGCATTTAATTATTTTTCTATCGACGGGCACTTTGATATACTTTCGACAAACTTTTTTTTTTTCGTTTTTTTAACCTTTTTTTTTTTTTTTTTTTTTTTTTTTTTTTTTACATTTTTTCGTCTTTTTTCTTTGTTTTATAACTTGCATGAGAAATCACATATGATTAAATAATAATTTGAATATTCTAATAAAATCACATGTGATATTAGTATTAAATCACATATGATATGTAATAAAATCATATGTGATTTAACACAAATATCATATGTGATTTTATTAGTGTATTCAAATTAGTGTTTAATCTCATGTGATTTTTTCATGCAAGCTTCAACAACGAAAAACGGGAGAAAAAAGTGAAAAACGTGAAAAAAAAAAATCTTTTTGTCGAGAGTATATCAAAATGTCAATCTATAGAAAGATAATTAAATGCTTATCGTGATGGTATTTTTTTTTTTCTTAACAATTAACGGTTTAAGAGATACTAATATTTGAAAAAAAAAAAAAAAAAGTTATGAAAGTGAGTTTTTTTAAATGTTGGGTTTAATCTCATCTATTGGCAAATAGAGATGAAGGGTGGGGATTGGTCCTTTGGTATTCAAATAAAGTTCGGTATTCAAATAAAGTTTGGTATGTAAATAATCTTAAATCAAACAATATATTTCAATCACTTGTTTATCTTAGGAACAAGCAGGCCAGGATAAGTTGGAAAAACCCTTCTCCTTTGGAGACAAAGGCGAAGGTTCGATCCTCACTCCCTGAAAAAATGATCGGAGGTCCTCCGAAAGCAAACTCTCTATCTTCGGGTAGGGGTAATACCGTTTACATTTCACCTCTTTCATACCCCGTTGATTTACTTGTTTATTTTAGGGTAAATTACACCGTTAGTCCCCAAGGTTTTGGCAGATTTCACGTTTAGTCCAAAAATCGAAGTATTTACCGCAGTCCTCCCCAACCTATGAAATGTTGCACGCCGTAAGTCCAATTTTGTAATGACCGTTACTTAGTCTCATTATCTCCAGTCACATGCCAGGCACACGAGGTTAAGTTTGTCTCCTTTTTTTTTTTTTTCTTTTTTCCTTTCATTTATTTGTTTACTGTTTCTTTTGACGTTAATAAACACACACACCAATAATTTAATAGCACCGGTCTAAATAAAAACCACATTAACAAATACTTTTATTTTTCTTTTTGACTAAAGCTCAAAAACACAAACAAATCTTCAAACTTAAATTAAACCTTTAGTTCCAAATCAAAACATTGAAACTCTAAATTGGTTAACTAGAAGAAATAAAATATAACTAAAAAACACATCATTTTATAAAAGTTCGCATCATTTACATCTCAATTTATCTAACTAAATATGCAATTTAATTCTTTTAAAGGTTCATCTCTTTCATTTATTAACACAAACCATTACATATATATGTCTTTCATGCTTTTGTATAAGAAAAATGATTTGGTAATATAAAACATTAGACCTAAATACATGATTGGTGCATTTGAAAAATTGATTGGTGGAAAATGATGAAAGAGAAAAAATGTATAACACTTGTCAAAAGATGAATGGAGTAGGTCTATTGTTAGATCTTAGGTATCATTGTTATCAGGTCACCAACTTCCTTGACCTTCCGGCACTGGGCAGGCGTCAGCCCCCATACATGGTCTTACGACTTTGCGGAGACCTGTGTTTTTGGTAAACAGTCGCCCGGGCCTGGTCACTGCGACCCCCTTTGTGAGGAGGCACCCCTTCTCCCGAAGTTACGGGGCTATTTTGCCGAGTTCCTTAGAGAGAGTTGTCTCGCGCCCCTAGGTATTCTCTACCTACCCACCTGTGTCGGTTTCGGGTACAGGTACCCTTTTGTTGAAGGCCGTTCGAGCTTTTCCTGGGAGTATGGCATTGGTTACTTCATGGTTAATAATGTATGAAGCCTTATAATGATAATTAGTATCATCTTTCTGCATAAACCATTCAAACCCTTAGACATTTGAAATCCAAATATTTATCAATTCACAATTTCCACTTCCAGTCGTCAATATCAAAAGTCAAAACCATAACGTCGGCGTACCACTCCGACCATGGAGACGGCGGCGTCACTCTCAGGCGAAGATCTGGTGGTCTTACGACCAAATACCACCGAAGAGGATGGTACAGTGTTCTTACAACACATTTTGTTTTAATTTTTAAAAGATCTATGATGGGTTTTCGGAGATCTTGAAAATTTGTGGATGACGGTTTTTTAGTGAATCTCTAGGGAATTATCCCATATTTAAATAATAAAAAAAGAAAAAGAAAACAAGATTGTACATCAGGATGCAGCAAATGATAGCATTTGCCCATTTGATACGAGATGTAAAGAGTTATCAACGACCAATTATCGTCTACCAGTTAGGTGATACTACCATATGTGAGCTCATACATTTTAATTATTTTGTTTTTTTACTTAAAAATGAGGTTGAATAAGAGCTGAAACAATGGGTTTTGGTAATTTTAAGATTAGATTATAGTAAAATTTATGTATCAAAGTTTAATTAATTTAAAGGTGTGTTTTTGTAGTTCATAATTTTTTGGGTTTTCTTTTTGAAGCATGGTAAATAGCAAGAATATACAGAGGTATAATATGAAAATGACAAAAGAATGAAATGACTAAATTACCCTTGTGTGCCAAGCATGTAACCGGAGCTAATGAGACTAACTAACAATTGTTACAAACTTGGACTTGCGGCGTGCAACATTTCATAGATTGGGGAGGAACGTAGTAAATACATTGATTTTTGGACTAAACTTGAAATCTGCCAAAACCTTGGGGACTAACGATGTAATTTACCCTTTATCTTAATGATAATATATGCATGATATTTTTTATATATAAAAAAATGTTTTCTGACCATTTAACTTTTTATTGACCAATACAATAGCTCAATTGCAAAAATTGAGCTTTCTCAATTTATTATTATTATTTTTATTATTATTATTATTATTATTATTTTTATTATTTTATTGCAACATAATAAATTTACAAAAATTTGGATGTGAGTCTAGACACAAGCTGTGCTCTCACTCTTTTCTGAATATAAAAGCTTACTCTATTAAAAATAAAATCACCACTCTTAGCATTATTTGAGTGGCTAATAGAAATAAACTTAATACGTGAAAGTGTGTCCAAAGCCTCCGTATCGAATTCCCCAAACGTAGAAAAAGCAAATGGTATGAACTTGTATCCGTTGTCCTCACATTTGGGCACATACTTCCTATTTTTCTTCTCCACAGCGTTATGCAAAGCTACCTCAGGAGCCCATGAAGTCGCCCCCACACCAGTAAAAGGAGGATTCCAGTCACATCCAAACACGCGTCTTTACCTTGTAGCCAATTTATTATTATTATTATTATTATTATTATTATTATTATTATTATTATTATTATTATTATTATTATTATTATTATAATAATAATTTTATTATTATTATTTATTATTATTATTATTATTATTTTATTATTATTATTATTATTATTATTATTATTATTATTTTATTTTTTATTTATTTTATTTTATTTATTTATTTATTTTTTTATAAAACATCACTTCATTAGAAAATCATATGATTTACAAGAAATTAGAGGGGAGCCGAGATACTAACTGGGCTCCCACCCCTCTAGCTATTGCAAAGCTAATCCTACTAAAAATATAAGCAGCGGCTCGTGATCCGATGTCTTGAGTCACTGAGAACTTTCGGATCCGCTTCAGTAAGGTCACTGCATCCTTCCCAATTTCCCCAAAGGATGAGAACAAGAAGGGAAGAAACCCGTATCCAATATCGGCACACTTGGTCTCATATTTGACACGCTTGCGTTGTGCTGCTTCAGCCACCGCTCGTCCTGGCACAAAATCGATCATACTCGATTGCGTCAAAGGAGACGACCCTGTCAGATCGACACAAACATCCTGCCCACCGTCCCAAGAATATAGCAATACATCAGCTGGGCGTAAGCTTTTGTCCTTTTCTCCACAGAGGCCAATGTCAACCTCTTTACGAGCCGAGATCCCGGATCAAGAACAGATATCAGCGAGAGTGTCGCGCACCACGTTGTGCCGGTCCTTAATACCAATAATACCAGCACATGACACTGCATGATCCCCGTAAATGTCCCCCGCAAATAACCTGGAACAAGCAGAGCACGACATCTGGACAGAGAACAGGGGGACACCTAGGCGGTAGCATAAAACACACCGGTAAGTTCTAGCGTTCATGGTCTGCCCCAACCCAGATATCGGGGCCACCCTAAGCCAATCGGAGGTGTAGTCTTCCCGTTGCGATCTCCAAAGCGCCATCTGTCGAGTGGATAGGCCAAAAGTGGATTCAACCGTTTTAGTAACACGTGTGAAATATATATCTGCCAATTTCTTCATAAGTTTGGGGGCAGCGATCTCATTCGGGTTACTTAAAAGGTCGAACTTCATTTTCGCATTAAAAGTACACAAAGCGTCGTTAAAGAAAGATCCATGATTTACTATGCCTGACTGTCGGAGGAGCTTAGCCTGTAAGCTAGCAGATTGGAGTCTAGACGCATGGAAACCATAATTCAAGACATCACCTGCAGAATATACACCAAGCCCCCCAAACTAAAACGAAAGCGTGGCCAATCTCCATTGCCAATCCCCGAACCCAGGTCCAGAAGCAGTGACAATACGTTCCATAGAGGAGCGAAGCGCCGCATCAAATGAATTCTGGGCACCCTCAAAGACCCGGGGAGAACATGTGCGCATAGAGAAGTATAACTTTGAAATACCGGCACAAGCACGGAGAAGGAGCAACTCACATTGAGGATCATTAAGCTTAGCAACGGCATCAATAAGCTCGATGGTTTTAGCAACCCTTTTCATAGCAAGCCCACTACTAAACTCAAACTCTACGCTAGCCGGCCCACCCAATAATTTAACACCGTGTAAAAGGCGAGCAATATTAGGCGGGAAAACACCCGCGAGCCTGCTTCTGGGATCTTCAGTTGGCCAAAAAACTTCAGTTTTATCCACATTAAGGTGCAAGCCACAACTAGGTCCATCTGACATAATAAGATCTAAGACCTTCCCCACGACCAGAGTATCACCAATAATAGTGCCATCATCCAGATACCACGCTTGGAAGGCAAGATTAAAGGAGTCTCTAATCTTGCGTACCAGGGGGTGTAACTGATGAACTCAAATAAGTACATTTTATTACCATCATTTATCCTATTTATTTGACTTGTTTTATTATATTATCTGTGAGAATTGATACGTTAATGTTTACTTTTGTAATTCTCAGGTAAAAACAAATATTATGTGAAACTTGGCGATTTTGGACTAATTATGGAGCAAAACAAGCAAGAAGTTAAGAGTCTACTGAAATGTACAAGATCAAGATCATTCTGCTCCAGATACGCCGCATCTTACTTATTACATACGGCGCATCACTATCAAGATTTCACAAGATACGATCCAAGATACAAGAAGACATGCGCCGCATCTAAGAATGGAGTTACGCCGCATCTTCTGGCGGTGTACGAATATTCCTGAATATATTAATCTTGGACCCCACGCGAAGTTAAGTCAATGCGCCGCATCTACTTATTCAATGCGCCGCATCTTACCCTCAGACAGAAACTATAAATACCCCAAGACCAGATAAATTTCGAGAGCCTAATACCGAAGAAGACCGAAGACCACAGAAACCCTAAGGCCGAATTCAGTCGAAGTAGCAGCATAAGACACACCTTGAACGAAGATACAAGAGCTGTAAGAAGGTCCTGCATGTATTTAATTCATTAAGTAGTTTTGTTTTATTGTATTAGTACACTTTAATTGCTCAGGATTGATGGGCTTGTGTTATGTTATCATTCACTTCAACTCCCCTTAAAATTGTTTTCCCATTAATTAAAGTTTATATGTTGATGTCTTTGGTGACTTTTATTAGTGCATTGATAACTTCTGTGTCTAGCTGAGCATTGCTTGGGTCGCCATGCCCCTTCCTCGCCTATTTATTAGATCGCCTATGCATTCTATCGTCTGTAGAAAAGTAGGAAGAAAGATAAATAGGATAGTCATAAGTAATCATTAAGGGTTTACTCGCCGATAAGATTAGAACCAACGAGAAAGGACTTAATCTCGGTGCGTTGCATTGAACTATACACTTCATATAAAACTAGCAATAAAACAAGTGACAAGCTACTTAACTATCAGGACATGTCTTCTTATTGTCTCAAGTATTTATCTGTGTACGTGTGTGCTACTCGCTGATTCGTGCTTATTAGTTTAGTTTATAATTAATCACAACCAAACCGTGCCAGTCTCTCAGGCTGAAACCCCCTTGCGTTAGATTAGGTTGTATAGCTAACTTAAGATATTAAAATACTGATTAGAATAACTAGATAATACGTTCCACTCTTAGTGATCGACACTCTACTTACCATTATATTCATACTGACCGGGTACACTGCTCGTTAAGTGTGTGTGTTATTGATAAGTCGGCTAAATATAAATTTAAAACTTGAATACTGCTAAAACCACAACGACATACCGTGGGTATTAATTAGAGCACTAACACGCATGCACATCAGTAACACTAGGGCAAAAAGTAGAGGTCCGAGTGGGTCGCCTTGTTGCACCCCTCGGTGCGACCATAAGATGTGTTCCCCATAATAGAGTCTAGCTGGGCTGGAGTAGCAGAATTCCACCCAATGTGAAATAGCAGGGCAGCGAAGGCGAACCTCCTGTAAGATAACCTCCCGATCCACCAAATTAAAGGCGTTTTTGAAATCCACCAGCAACATCGAAAGACCCACCTTATCCCCACAGTCTTCAAGAAACCGATTCACAGCGTGAAGAATAGCCTCCCCTCCTCCAGACACCCCAACGCCGAACTGTAGATCGTTCAAATAACCATCTAGGGAATGGCCAATCAAGGAAGCACCAATTTTGGATACTAAGCGCCTCCAAATGGTCCCTACAGCAATGGGACGAATACCACCTCCTGGCTTGATCAACGGTGTGAGGGGAGCACTAGCAATGTATTCACCGAACGCCCTGGGGCATTGGCCACCGAGAAACAGATTCACTACTTGGGTGATAGAGGCAATTAACTCATCCGAAACAGCCGCAGCAGCACCACTCAAACAGTCCAAAAGGTGTTGGGCACGCAAACCATCTCGACCGCAAGAGGTACCACGGGGGAAACTCTTAATCATATCAAGAACCACAGCAGGAGATGCAGTGAGGTCATGATAATCAATCGGTATATCCGGCCGAGCAAGAGCAGACTTGAAGGGATGTTTAGCTTTAAGTCCTCGAGAGTGGTATCATTATAAGGAGCAACACCCGAAGAAGAAAGAACTCTGACAGCCGCAGAATAATGACCATCATAAATCTTCCTCTTACATTGCTTGACATTATGCTCACCCAAATCCAAGGTGCCCTCATCAATATTGGACCATGCAGGGGAGGGTTCGGCTAAAACCTCTCTAACAAGCTGCAAACTACCCCCAGACGTTCCCCAAGAGCGAATGGCATTAATGATGTATTCTTCTTGGCGTTGGCGTTTAGTAGCAGACCTGCACTCCATGTTACTCCTTGGGAAAAAGGTTTTAAGGAGACAGAGAGGCAGGGCTAACAGGCTAACCCAACAAGAAATGTCCTCAGGTGTGCAGATCACCTTATCGAGGGCTCCTTTCAATACACGAGAGAATCCCAACCGACACTTTGGGGGGATGGATTTGACCGTGTGCAACCCTTTAGAGAGCAAGGTGTCAAGTAAGTGTAGATCGAAACCATCATGCTCCGCCAAAACCGAATCCTCACCACGAGCATTTTGAACTAAAGAAGGGATTTGTGGTTTGGCAAGATCAAAGAGCACAAACCTAACGACACCATCACCGCAATCAGGGGTGACACAAAATTAGGTCCATGCCGACATTTCGAACGAAAAGTATACGTCTTAAAACAATTCCCACATAACCAAAGCCCCATACATTTCAACGTGACCTCAGCCGCCTCAAAAACGGCAAGATTAGTGGTCAAGGAAAGTTTGGTGGTGGCCAGCGCACCCCCACTGAAATGACGATCATGAAGGTGAGTGATTAACGATGTTTTGGTGAGCCCATTTCCACCACCATCTTGACAACCACTTAAGCCAACAAAAGGACAGTGAAAACGTATGATTGCCATGGAAGCCAGA
Source organism: Artemisia tridentata subsp. tridentata (assembly GCA_021014915.2). Classification (NCBI taxonomy): domain Eukaryota; kingdom Viridiplantae; phylum Streptophyta; class Magnoliopsida; order Asterales; family Asteraceae; genus Artemisia; species Artemisia tridentata. The sequence continues at coordinate 322,011,193 of CP139507.1, read as the reverse complement.
TCGTCAAACACAATCAAAGCCCACAACCAAAGCCCACTTAAACCGACAAAACACAAGCCCACACCCAAAGCCCACATAAACCGACAAAACGCAATGTCAAATTACCAAATCGCAATGCCAAATTATATCAAATCGCAAGGCCCACAAAGAGGCCAAAACACAATGTCAAGTTAACAACTAGCGGTCCCACACCCAAATTATCAAATCGCAAGGATCACAGCCAAACCACAAGGGGGCCCGCTGATCAAAAAGCAAGCCCCTACTCCTCAAAAAGCAAGCACGGAAATAGGCTAAAACGCAAGACCCTTATTGACAAAAGGGGGCCCACCAGCTTGTTTTAACCATAGGACAAACCCAGAATGTCAAATCGCAGACCCTTCCTAAAAAAGAACCAATACGCCAAGACGTTTTCCTCAAATCGCACGCAATGGAAAAAAAAAGCCCAAAACGCAAGACCTTTTTTTGGAATGGGGGGCCCACCAGCAAGTTTCAACCACCGGACAAAACCCAGGAACGTATAATCCTCCAAATCGCAACCAAGAAACCCACTAAACCAAAAACGTTGAAGTTTATGAAGAACCACAACCACGAAGAAGAAAGTGAACCAACAGCTTAAGAAAAAGAAGGAAAGAAGGGTTTCAAGGAGCAAACCCTAAGAGTTTTTGGAGAAGTAGAGCGAATGCGGGTTTCGAAACGAAACCCTAAAGAGGAAACTGTACAATGGTAGAGAAGGAGCACTAGAAAATCAGGATCAAACCATCATTAGCGCCAAAACTGGATCACGTTCATGGGGTAGGCTGAATCGCCATAGGTGATAGAATCGCCCACACATGAGTTTGTTTATTTTGTGTCTTATTTGTGTTTGTTATTATTATTATTATTATTATTATTATTATTATTATTATTATTATTATTATTATTATTAGTGTTTATTATTATTATTATTATTATTATTATTATTATTATTATTATTATTATTATTATTATTATTATTATTATTATTATCATCATTATTTATTTTTATTTATTTATTATTATTATTTTTTTATAAACACCACTTTCATTAGAAAAACCATAGGATTACAAGAAATTACTGGGGAGCCTCGACACTATCTGGGCCCCCACACCTCTAGCAATAGCAAAGCTAATCCTATTGAAGATATGGATAGCAGCACGCGCTCCAATGTCTTGAGTTATAGAGAATTTCCGGATCCGCTTTAGTAAGGTCACCGCATCTGTCTCAAGTTCCCCCAGAGAAGAGAATGAAAAAGGGAGGAACCCATATCCAATCTCCACACACTTAGCCCCATACTTGACGCGTTTACGTTGTGCAGCGTCAGTTACCACACGACCTGGCACAAAATCAATCATACCAGTTTGCGTCAAGGGAGACGACCCGGTCAAGTCGACACATACGTCCTTCCCTCCGTCCCAAGAATAAAGCAATATATCAGCTGGACGTAAGGCTTGCACCCTTTCTCCACAAAGCCCGATGTCAACCTCTTTACGAGCCGAGACCCCGAATCGAGAACAGATGTCAACCAGAGTATAACGCACCACGTTGTGCCGATGTTTAATACCAATAATACCAGTGCACGATACAACATGATCCCCGTAAATGTCCCCCGTAAAAACCTTGGAACAAGCTGAGCATAGCCTTTGAACAGAAAATAGGGGAACGCCTAGCCTATAACATAAAACACATCGGTAAGGTCTTGCATTCATAGTCTGTCCCAACGCAGAGATCGGAACCACCCTAAGCCAGTCAGAAGTGTAGTCCTCCTTTTGCAAACTCCAGAGTGCCATTTGTCGAGCAGATAGGCAAAAGGTGGATTCAGCCATTTGGGTAACACGTGTGAAATATATGTCTGCCAATTTCTTCATGAGTTTGGGGGCAGCGATCTCATCTGGGTTACTCAAAAGGTCGATCTCCATTTTCGCATTAAAGGCACACAAGGCCTCTTCGAAGGAAGGTCCAGAAGTTACAATACCAGAATGTCGGAGGAGCTTAGTCTGTAAGCTAGCAGATTGGAGTCTAGAAGCAAGGAAAGCATAGTTCAAGACATCACTTGCAGAGTACACACCAAGCCCCCCAAATGCAAACGGTAGGGTGGCAAGCCTCCATTGCCAATCACCAAAACCAGGGCCAGAAGCAGTGACAATACACTCCAGAGAAGAACGAAGTGCTGCATCAAATGAAATGTGAGCACGCTCAAAGACCCGAGGAGAACATTTGCGCATAGAAAAATATAGCTTGAAAATGCCAGCACAAGCACGAAGGAGCAACAGCTCACATTGAGGGTCCTTAAGCTTAGCAATCGCCTCCATGAGCTCAATAGTTTTAGCAACCCTTTTTCATAACAAGCTCACTACTAAAATCAAAGTCCACACTAGCAGGCCCACCCAGTAATTTAACACCATGTAACGGTCAAGCAATATTAGGTGGAAAGACACCTGCGAGCGTGCTTCTAGGGTCTTCCTTTGGCCAAAAAACCTCAGTTTTATCAACATTGAGGTGCAGACCGCGTCGTGGTCCATCCATCATAATAAGCTCTAGCACCTTCCCCACGATCAAAGTATCTCCAATAATAGTGCCATCATCTAGATACCAAGCTTGGAGGGAAAGACTAAAGGAATCTCTAATCTTGCATACCAATGGATGTAACACTAGAGCAAAGAGAAGGGGTCCAAGTGGATCGCCTTGTTGTACACCTTGGTGCGACCATAACGTGTGTTCTCCGTAATATAATCTAGCTGGGCTGGAGTAACAAAATTCCACCCAACGTGAAATGGCAGGACATCGTAGGCGAACCTCTTATAACAAGACCTCTCGGTCAGCCAAATTGAAAGCGCTTTTGAAATCCACCATTAACATAGAAAGACCCTCCTCGCCAGCACGGTCTTCAATAACCCTATTCACGGCATGGAGAATAGCCTCCCCTCCTCCAGGTACCCCGACACCAAACTGAAGATCATTAAAATAACCATCTAAGGAATGACCGATCATAGAAACACCAACCTTGGAGACTAAGCGCCTCCAAACGGTCCCCACAGAAATGGGACGGATACCACCTCCAGGCTTGATCAACGGTGTGAGAAGAGCACTAGCAATATACTCACCCAATGCCCTAGGACATTTACCATCAAGAAAAAGATTTACCACATGGGTGATAGAATCGATTAACTCATCGGAGATAGCCACAGCAGCACCACTAAAACAATCTAAAAGGTGTTGGGCGCGCAAACCATCTCGACCACAAGAAGTACCACATGGGAAACTCTTGATCGTATCAAGAACCACAGCAGGAGATGCAATGAGGTTATGATAATCAATAGGTATATCCGGCAGAGAAGGAGCAGACTTGAAGGGATGCTTAGCTTTTAAGTCCTCTAGAGTGGTATCATTATAAGGAGCATTACCCGAAGAAGAAAGAACTCTGACAGCCGCAGTATAATGGCCATCACAAATCTTCCTCTTACATTGCTTGACATTACACTCACCCAAGTCCAAGTTCTCTTCATCAATATTAGACCATGCAGGGGAGGGTTCAGCTAAAACCTCTCTATCAAGCTGCAAACTACCACCAGACGTTCCCCAAGAGCGAATGGCATTGGCGATATATTCTTCTTGGTGTTGGCATTTAATAGCATACCTACACTCCATGTTACTCCTCGGGCAATAGGTTTTAAGGAGACAAAGAGGCAAGACTAACAGGCTAACCCAACAAGAAATGTCCTCAGGTGTGTAGATCACCTTATCAAGAGCTCCTTTCAATACACGAGAGAATCCCAAACGACACTTTGGAGGGATGGATTTGATGGTGTGCAACCATTTAGAAAGTAAGGTGTCAAGTAAGTGTAGATCAAAACCATAATGCTCCTCCGAAACCGGGTCTTCATCACGAGGAAGTTGAACAGAAAAAGGAACTTGTGGCTTGGTGAGATCAAACAACACAAACCTAACAACACCATCGCCACAATCAGGGGGTGACACAAAATCTTATCCATGGCGACATTTAGAACGAAGGGTATGCGTCTTAAAACAAACCCCACATAACCAAAGCCCCATACGTTTCAATGTAACCTCGGTCTCAAAAACAACAAGATTAGTAGCCAGAGAATGCTTTGTGATAGCTAATGCAGCCTCAGTGAAATGGCGATCACGAAGGTGAGAGATCAACGAGGTTTTGGTAAGCCCATTTCCACTACCGTCATGACAACCACTTAAACCCAAAAAGGGGCAATGAAACCGCATAATCGCCATATCAATCAAAACGCAAGGCCAACCACCAGACAGAACGCAATGCTTTCCTTCAACCACAAAGATCAAACCGCAATCTAAAACAGCCAAAATGCAATGTTCTCCTTCAAACGACTAAAACTGGTCAAAACGCATTCAAAAAGGGACAAAACGCAGAACCATTCTAATCGTAATGTCCTTCAAATGACAAAGCCCAAAATGCAGCCCACATCAAATCGCAACCAAAAGCATGGGGCCCAAAGCAAAAAGCAAGCCTGTTTTTAACCAACAGACAAAATAGTATCTCCTATCCACAAGAACAAACCACAAACAAGAAATCTCAAAACAAACACAGAATTCCTAAGAAAAGAATGCTCCGCCAAGAAGGAACGTACAAGTTTTGGAGAACCAAAAAACATACGCAGGAAATGCTACAAACAAACGAGTAACTGTACATACAAGAACAGAATTCCTGGTGTTACAAAGATCCAACTGAGGGGTTGAATCAAAGGTGAAGGAAAGGACAAAGAAGAAGATACGGGATCAAAGGGATCATGAATCGTCAAAATCGCCCACAGTTTCCACACCCTTATTATTATTATTATTATTATTATTATTATTATTATTATTATTATTATTATTATTATTATTATTATTATTATTATTATTATTATTATTATTTATTATTATTATTATCGTTGTTGTTGTTATCATAAATATTTAAATTCAATTAATTTGAATTATGTTAAAATATCAAGCTTTTGTAATAAAGGTTGAAAGATATCTCAAAACAGCTAGAAACTTATTTTCAAATCTAGTGACCTGCATATCTGAATCAGGGGACGGATCCTGGCACGGATCCATGGATCCCTGTAGCTCTGAAAGGTATTTGCTTGCTTATTTAAGTAACTTACTTGGCCACCATTTAAACCAAGCTTTTGTAATGTAACAAAACACATTCTCAAGTCTTCAAAATCCTGAATAACCCTTGATCATGATGCTTCTAATTCTCAATTGTTGAAAGCATATTATCACATGAAGATCCATCAAAACAAGCTTAGAGTTCTTTTTATATACATCCATTGAAAGCACACTAGCATATGAAGATACACCACAACAAGATTAGAGCCTTCGTCATCTTCATCTCTTGAAAGCTTATTATCAAGAGAAGATCAACCTTATCAAGCTTAAAGTTCTTGATGTCTAGATTAGTTATATATATCCATTAGACAACCATATCTTGTATCACCCTTATACAACACATTGTATCACCACCATACAACATATTGTATCACCACCATACAACATCTTGTTTCACCAATCATATTATAAAATAGAGGTTAGATAGGTTTGTGTTTAGGCCTTAAACAGAAGGTTATAGGTTTGGTGTGTTTAGGCCTTAAAACACAAAGGTAATAGGTTTGTTGTGTTTGGGCCATAATATACATCGGGTTTGGTTGTACCTGAAGAAGAACTCGATATCAAGATTAGTATCGGTAAACTTGTAAGAGATGTTGTATGGTTTTCTCAACCAAGAAGGGAGCTTGTTGAATTAGTGAAAGAACTCTCGAGTAGGAAACTCTGGGAATGGTGTAGACCGAAAAGAGCTTCGTGTCGAACCACTATAAATCATTGTCTCCGGTGTTGTTCCAATAATATCACATCTACTATATAATCTTAGAGAGATAAAATGGGTGTGAGCACTTTAGTTTAGAGAGAGAAACGAGAGGAATCATAGAAAGTCTCGCAAGACATATTATTAGACACACACCTCATAACCCATGAGGTAGGAGGTATTTATACTCATACATACGTCAAGCATCCCCTCGCAACTATACAAGTGTTGCGAGGGTATATTGCTATCGCAAGGCACTATAATGTTACACAACATACCCTAGACTTATACAAAATATAAATAGAAGTCCCTGCACTAATGATTTACACTTTTCATGTTCCAACAATCTCCCCCTAAGAGTAGATCATTTAGGTCTTCTATTTATGGGCTTCTTGTCAGGCCAGCTTCGAGATCCGATTCTTTGTTCCATTCTTCTCCATGATGCTCGAAGCGTCAACCTTTCTCTGATCACTTTCACGACTCTGGTCAACATACGATGATTTCTGGCAGTCATCTCTATCTGCAGATTCTCTACCTTTTTCTTTATCCTTTCAAGATTCTTCAGTATCCATAACAGAGTACCGGAGGAGAACTTGGCTACTTCAACGACTCTGAACAATCTTTTCTGCTTTGTATTGGTCACATACACAACACATACTCCAAGGCCAGGTTTTGTGAAGCATTTCCAACCTTTGATTTTTGGAATACCAGGACAAGCTAACATTGGAGGAGTCAGGTTGATCTTTCTCTGATAGCTTTCAATACCCATCTGGAAGTAGGGCTGTTCACAAGCCGAGCCGAACCGATCGAGGGTCTGCTCGAACTCGGCTCAAATTGAAACCGAGCAGCTCGGCTCGGTTCGAACTTAATGAAACGAGCAGAAAACCATTGCTCGAGCTCGCTTGGTTTAAAACCGAGCAGCTCGGCTCGGCTCAAACTCGCTTGGTTTAAAATTTAGTACAAAGACTTCGAATTATATCACGACTAAAATGATAAAATACACACTTTTGTTTAAAAACGTAACTAAAAAGATTGACGATTTCACAAACTAGCAATTATCTTGCTTAGCAAATATATAAAAAATCATGTATAAGGGTGTGTTTCAGACTTCAGGATGAGTTTATGTTTTTAGAGTTCTGATGCGTGGGTTTTGCAACCTTACAACAGGTTTTACCTCTCGAGGGATCTCAAGAGGCTTACAACCCCACCAGGCAGTGTACCTGACCGATGTAGTATAGTGTAGTGGTAAGTACGGGGGATTGATCGTTCTCCACAGGGAATAGTGTTCGTTAGGTGTGAAAGGCTACTCTAATTAGGTCTAAGGGTTGAGGAAGATTCTTTTTATGTTTTTATATTTTTATGAAAGCAAGTAAAATCTCGGGTTTTGAAGGAGTGGGCGGAATTAGTTGCTAGTCAACTAACCCAAATTACTACAAATGCAAATAAAATAAAATAACAAAAATGAAAAGTGGTGAGAAACTTATGTGTGGAGAAATGTGTTTACTTAGATTTCCTTACTCCCTAACTATCTTTTACCGGTTAATTAGTGTGTATTAGTCGCGTGGATGACGGGTGTATTCCTTAATACCATTCGTGGGGTGGCGTACTTACTTCCCCAAACTCTACAAGCTCCTACTTCACTCCTATGTCGAGCCGGCTAGGAAGCTCCTAACATGGGATCACTAGAATTCGCTTGTGCATTAAATACAACCATAAAAACCTTTAGTACGCATTTGGTTCATGTTTCTTAAGACGTTCAAGCAAGTTACCGAATAGGAAGTTAGCCAGTTTTCTTAAGCCTAACATAGATAAACAATCATCCAATACAACTAACAACACACTAACAACCAATAATCAATAGCTAGGTTTCATTAGATCTAAGCAAACACAAGATAAAATTAGCCTAACATGTTAAACAAAAGACAAGCATAAGATAGAATCAAACAACACATAGACATATTGAATGATTAATTGATAACTTATCTTTCAATGAAACATGGAAGATCTCAAGGCAAGAAGCCCTGAAAAAGTAGCTAAAATCGTCTTAGGGTTTTATCCCAAAATTCCACACACTAAGCTCTCCCCTAATGACAAAAAATTAGAAAACTATATATAGACTTTGACATCTGACGGCGTCACCTTATGCATTGTGACGCCGTCACCTCGCCGCTTTTAGGGTTCCCGGATGACCATCTTGACGCCGTCCCTCTTTAGCTCTTCAAAAATCCATTCTGGCTTATCAAGGCTTGACGCCGTCGGATCCTAAATGTGACGCCGTCCCCTTATGATTTAAGCCGTGACGCCCTTGATTTAGTTAAAGCGTGACGCCGTCAGAATTCTCATGCAAACTCACTGGCCCGTCATGAGTAAATTTCACATCCAACTTTTCTTGCCAAAGCATGACGCCGTCTGGAGTTAATGTTGACGCCGTCAAAGGTGACTTTCAGCACAATTTTGAGACTTTGCCGTTTTCTTCACTTTTATGCTCCAAAAACGTCCAAAATGCCTCCTTTTCCAGATTTCTCCTCAAAAGTACCTAAAATGACAAAAGGAACGATTTAGGGCAATATTTGATCAAATAAATACGATTTCGGGCTTAAATGACCCCTTAAAAGCGGTACACTTTTCGCCTCATCAAATACCCTTACACTTGAGATTTGCTTGTCCTCAAGCAAATGCGCTTTTATTCTAATCAAAATACAAGTTAGGGGTCATTTAATGCAAACATAAAAGTAATTACAACAAATAATCGTTCCACTTCAATCATAATAAGCACGGAGATTATATACTAGCACCTCACAAGTAGTGTTTAGATACTCACATCTCTCAAGTGTCATCAAAATAAATCTCATAAATGAAAACGGAAAATATCTCTCACTACCTGTCATAGCAAATAGATTACCATAGGCTTGGGAAAGGATCGAAAACCTCCTCCACTAGGCGTAAGCACCTAAGATAAACTATCAAAGAGGGCTTTTAAATGGGTTATAACGTTAGGTGTAGGGAAAAGGAGAACACGGTTTGGTTGGATAAAGGATATTTTACTGGTGGCGAGTTAAAAATCTTGATCAATTACATGTACTATACAATGTTGCTAAGCCAAGACTAGACTCGATCTTAAGCTAGAAACAAAATAACATAAACATAAAATAAACATAAAATAAAACGGGATGGTAGTCCGTATGTTTTTTCTACTTTTCTTTTTCTCATTTTTTTTTTTGTATTTTTCTTGATTTTTTCGATTTTTTTTTTTTTTTTTTTTTTTTTTTTTTTTTTTTTTGCATACACTTTTACCCTACCATCCAAAATAATACATCATAGGGGCGTTGCATCCCCTTACACTTGAACTTTTACATAACTTTACAAATACTAATCTAATGACTCGAATTAAGATAATTGAAAAACTTGGAGTACTTTTAAAACATTTAGCACATATGGGGGTAATAAATGATGTTCTTCCCCATTACTCCATTACACTAGTACTTTACCCATGAGTCCCAATCGTCCCAAAACAATATGTACAAGGATATGACTCGACTTAGCAACCATGTAATCAACTAGATAATTAACTTGGGTTTAAACAAATGTTGTAACAATAATGCACTAAAGATGAGTGCATACAAGGTAGGCTAAGGCGATTTGGGTGTACATTTAAGTGGGGTGTAACAAATTCTTCCTTTAAGTAAAATGCTTAAAGGTCGAAACGAAAAGATAGGCTCTGAAGGGTGTACTAGGGGTATCGTGTACTAAAAATGAGTACAACGCAAAGGGTGTGGGAGAATTACTTGACCAATGTAGCCAAAGTAATTATAACAAAAACACAGGTGTAAAACATGGGTTAATCCTAATGCCTCTTATCATGTAGTAAATCTAACTACACGAATGTAGTCTCACTTGTGGCCTCGGAATGGTCCTAACGCAAGTTCTAGAATCTAAGTGCTACCGGTACACACATCATAGCATAAATGCTTTTCCTACCAATTCTAGGGGCGAACCTCACATATTTGGGGGTGGAAAATTTTTTAGTGGTACGGTTTTTGTGCTAGTCATATAACTCCTATCCATGAGACGCTCATTAAGATCAAAGTTTCACTCTTATATGTTGTAAAAAATTTTAAATTTGGCACTAAAATTACCTTAACAAGTATTTATCTCAGTTTTATTACACATCTACTATTAAACAAACAAAAATCAAGCGCAATTGTATTCTCTAAAGTATCGTACTTTTACCCTCCCCTTACACTTAAGATGAACATTGTCCCCAATGTTCAAATAACAAGATGTAAAAGCATAAAGTAAAAGAATGAAATCAAATACTCCCCTGATTCGCTCGTTGGATAATGAAATTACACGGTTAAATCTTCCTCCAAAGAGAATGTTGAAGCTCCATGACTAATGCATCGCCATAAGCTTGATTCAAAACATTTCCTTGTCCAAAATAACCTGTTGAACCTGAGAAAACAAACACGAAAACCTGCATAACATCGGCGGGATAAAATCTATATATAAGGATATAATGCTTGTGGAATGATAACTTTGCAGATTCCTGGAGATTATAAGTTGGAGATTTTAATAAAAACTTTTTATGAAAACAAAATTTTCAAAAATTTCTGGAAATTAAATCTGACGCCGTCAGGTTATAACCCCTGACGCCGTCAGAAATGACCTGACAAAAATTCTCATTTTAAGTTTCCGGAAAATTTCTGGAAAAACCTTTACCTTACTTCCTGGAAATCCTGCAAAACATCATTATGACTCGATACAAGCATTTGACTCAAACAAATACGGATATGTATGTTAATTTATTATTATTACGATTCATGTTCATATGTGTTCTAATAAACCGATTTAGATTTCCCTTACACTTATCTTTTGCAAAATACCTTTATATGTAGTTAAGACGAAGTTAAAAACAACATAAAGCATTTTCACAATTTTAGTCTTGAACATGAATCAATAAGAATAAAAATTAAACACACATACGGAAAATAAAATCAAACAAACAAATAAATAAACACACAAAGCAAATAAACCATGGGCTGCCTCCCAAGAGCGCTTGTTTTTGTTCGAGTCACGAGCCTGACTCTACCCTTATTTAATGGATAAAGGAGAGGTTTTCCCTACACTTAGGATTAAGTGCGGGTGATAGTAGCGATACACACCAGCTCGGTAGGAGTATGCCACGTGAGGAAAGAGTGGTGGATGAATTATATGCTCAAAGGGGTGTGCTCCTTTCATCATAACCTTGCCTAGTTCACTTTGGTCAATGGGTGATTTTGAGTTTCCTCCTAAAAAGGGATCATCTTCTATCAACTTCGAGAGACTCCTAGTTGGGAATCCATCTTGACCTAATAAACCCGGTTTAAACCCATAGTGTTTCTTGTGATCTATCATGAATGGGTGATGTAAGTATATAAGGTCATGGTTCACTCCTATATTAGCTTCCTCACTACAAGGCTTAATGTCTACTACCTTAAACTTAAGATTACCCGGACTACATGGTTTGATGGGTGGATCGGGACCTAATTCAATTCCTAAGTTCACATTTAAGGATGGAAGATTAGGTAACGGTTTTGGTTGAGGCTCCGGTTCATCAAAACTAGGAACTTCCATAGAACTAAAAGAAAGGTTATGACTACAAGTATTCAAACCTATTTCTTCTAGTTTTGTTTGGTCCAAGGGCTCTACCTCTATTGGGGTTCCTATAGTCTCTTCTACTTCTTCCGGGTAAGTCATGGGTGGTGTGTATGCCTCAAATGATGGTAGGACTTGTGGGGTACTTGGTGAGCTTATGTTACTTACCTCATCATTTCTTATGTCAAGATCACCTATATCCTCATCATGTGTTTTAGTAGGATCTAACCCTAACATTTTCCCAAGTATCTCAAGTGCTTCTCTAGGCATCTTAACTTCTATATCCGAATCATAAGGATCATCCTCAATATTATGACTGCTATATTCAAATTGCCCAAAAGATTCATCATGTGTTTCTTGAGATTCATCATCATCGATCATAAAACCTAGGTCTTTTTGATCAATGTGATCATGTTTGGCTAAATCCTCCATCACATCAAGGTCACCTATGTGTTTGTTTTGTACTATGGCATTACATGACAACCACTTAGGTATCTCAACACTAACATATTCATCCCCAAACAAACTTGTTTCATGATCCTCGAAATTTGTGGTCAATTGACTTGTACTAAAGTTTGTTGGGTTGTCTACCATATAATAATATTGGGCACACTCTTCAATAGCTTCCCATGCTTTCTCGGCACTTAATTCCCTAATATCCCTGCCGGCAATATGGTAAATGTCCCTTTGGGCATGTCGGTCGACATGATTGTAAAAGATTTGAGTTAGGGACCAAAAATCGAAGTTATGATGAGGGACTTTTTGGAGTAAATATTTAAAACGAGTCCATGCATCATAGAGAGGTTCATCTTTATGTTGTTTAAACATCAAGATGTCATATGGAGTGGGTGAATTACGTGGTTGGTAGTATGGTGGATTCGCGTTCTCCATAATGGTGAACGGAAGAGTCAATGGAAATTACGAACAAACACACAAAGAAATAAGATAGACTAAAGAAAACCTAGCAAAATAAAATAAAAATCTCACTAGAAAGGAATCTAGTGAGTAGACCTAATAGAAATAAAAATTCAACCTAAACAATAACTATTCCCCGGCAGCGGCGCCAAAAACTTGATGCGTGGGTTTTGCAACCTTACAACAGGTTTTACCTCTCGAGGGATCTCAAGAGGCTTACAACCCCACCAGGCAGTGTACCTGACCGATGTAGTATAGTGTAGTGGTAAGTACGGGGGATTGATCGTTCTCCACAGGGAATAGTGTTCGTTAGGTGTGAAAGGCTACTCTAATTAGGTCTAAGGGTTGAGGAAGATTCTTTTTATGTTTTTATATTTTTATGAAAGCAAGTAAAATCTCGGGTTTTGAAGGAGTGGGCGGAATTAGTTGCTAGTCAACTAACCCAAATTACTACAAATGCAAATAAAATAAAATAACAAAAATGAAAAGTGGTGAGAAACTTATGTGTGGAGAAATGTGTTTACTTAGATTTCCTTACTCCCTAACTATCTTTTACCGGTTAATTAGTGTGTATTAGTCGCGTGGATGACGGGTGTATTCCTTAATACCATTCGTGGGGTGGCGTACTTACTTCCCCAAACTCTACAAGCTCCTACTTCACTCCTATGTCGAGCCGGCTAGGAAGCTCCTAACATGGGATCACTAGAATTCGCTTGTGCATTAAATACAACCATAAAAACCTTTAGTACGCATTTGGTTCATGTTTCTTAAGACGTTCAAGCAAGTTACCGAATAGGAAGTTAGCCAGTTTTCTTAAGCCTAACATAGATAAACAATCATCCAATACAACTAACAACACACTAACAACCAATAATCAATAGCTAGGTTTCATTAGATCTAAGCAAACACAAGATAAAATTAGCCTAACATGTTAAACAAAAGACAAGCATAAGATAGAATCAAACAACACATAGACATATTGAATGATTAATTGATAACTTATCTTTCAATGAAACATGGAAGATCTCAAGGCAAGAAGCCCTGAAAAAGTAGCTAAAATCGTCTTAGGGTTTTATCCCAAAATTCCACACACTAAGCTCTCCCCTAATGACAAAAAAATTAGAAAACTATATATAGACTTTGACATCTGACGGCGTCACCTTATGCATTGTGACGCCGTCACCTCGCCGCTTTTAGGGTTCCCGGATGACCATCTTGACGCCGTCCCTCTTTAGCTCTTCAAAAATCCATTCTGGCTTATCAAGGCTTGACGCCGTCGGATCCTAAATGTGACGCCGTCCCCTTATGATTTAAGCCGTGACGCCCTTGATTTAGTTAAAGCGTGACGCCGTCAGAATTCTCATGCAAACTCACTGGCCCGTCATGAGTAAATTTCACATCCAACTTTTCTTGCCAAAGCATGACGCCGTCTGGAGTTAATGTTGACGCCGTCAAAGGTGACTTTCAGCACAATTTTGAGACTTTGCCGTTTTCTTCACTTTTATGCTCCAAAAACGTCCAAAATGCCTCCTTTTCCAGATTTCTCCTCAAAAGTACCTAAAATGACAAAAGGAACGATTTAGGGCAATATTTGATCAAATAAATACGATTTCGGGCTTAAATGACCCCTTAAAAGCGGTACACTTTTCGCCTCATCAAGTTCGATTTTTGAAAGCTTAGTTTTAAAAGCTTTTGACCATTAGCTTTTATTTTAAAAGCTACTTAAAGTATCCTTTGAGTTGAAATAACTAGTTTGCATATAGTTTTATGTTATTTTATATTTAAAACATTCAACTATTATCTTAACGAGTATGCGTTAAAAAAAAAACACTAACGGATAGTGTGTACGTGTACGTCTTTGGATTTTGGATGGACTTTTAATTGGGCTAAGTGTTATTTGAGCTAAATACAAAAATGTTAATCCATAAATCTAATAGAATGATAGTTACAAAATAAATTTATATTTATATAAATACATACATATATAATATATATAATAAAAATATTCGAGCCGATCCGAGCTGAGCAGACCTTTGCTCATGCTTGGCTCGTTTACAAACCGAACCAAGCGGAGCGGCTCGTTTACAATCGAGCAACGGATCGAGCGAGCAATTTCCGTGCAATTTCCGAACGAGCGGCGAGCGATCGGCAAGCGGCGAGCGCTTTGAACGGCCCTATCTGGAAGTCTTCAATGTGAGCCACTACTACATTTGACCTTATAAAAATTAATATTGATTCAATTACATCATGGTCAATGCCTTTCTTGTTGTAGCAGTCTCTTCTTCTTTTCCGGATATCTTCAAGATCATGAGGATGAAGGTTAATGTAGTCGGCTTTAGTGAAATGGTTGTGTTGATTGTTTGTTATAACAACGTGATATTCAACTGATCCATGAGAGAAGTGATAATCAGAGTTAACTTCAACGTATCTTAGGATTCTGTACTTCGAGTAGACTTCTTCACGAGGCTTGCGTCTGAGCTACCTTAGTCGATAGAATCCCCTCGATCTTTCATTGACATTAATAATGCCCAGATATGCGTCTCTGTTATACTTTTCTGGATCAACTTCCTTTTCCATGAAGATGTTTTCAAATCTACCTTCTTCCAAAAATGGATCTGGAATTTCCTCATAAGTTTCTAATTCCTTGGTAGACGGTTGGTATTTTTCTGGACCGTGAAGTATGTACAAGAGATCGTCGTTGATGTAAGGAACTAATGGTGCGGTATTCGATCTTGGAACTCTAGGGATTCGTTTCCATAATGGAGAGCATTCTCTTCTTCTTGGTCCGACCACTTTATTTTCAACAATTGGAACTTGTTCTTTTGGTAGTGGGTTTTCCCAAGAGGTTGAGGCATTTAAAGCTTTACCTCTTGATCGATAAATCTAGTATTCAAGTCTCTGTCATTTTTAAACTTGTAGATTACCGAGTCATAGATACCTTCCATTCTTTGTTCCAATGGATCTTAATCCCTGATATTCAGTCCAAATATTTCGTGCAGATTAGAGAATAATTGGTCAAGCCTTGTTGTAGGATCTTCATGTTGTTCCACCGTTGGCATTGGGTCCTTCAACACATCGTCTAACTCATCATCATCATCAACATCTGAAACATCAAATCCTCTGAGCTCTGGAGGTATATCCCCTTCATGATATGTCATGTCGTTCCAAAAGTCATCTTCATCTATACTTTCCTTAATGTTTTGTGGTTGAGCTTGTTCTTGAGCCATTTTTGTGATTATGATTCTGAAATGACATGAAAATTGTAAGTATTTGAGTAAATTTAAATTTATTTATTTTCACTCTGTCTGTTTTTGTATGCTCTGGCATTTATTTTTCGAGCATATTTCTTTTTATAATTTTTTCTTCTGCTTTCTTGCTTTTATAGCATAAGCGCATGCCCTCTTTTCTTTTAACATGCGATTTAATTCTCTCTGTCTATTTTTGTTTTTCCTCACCAAAAGTTTGTTTGTTGCGATACTTTTTCAAAGAGTTTTGGAGGATTAGATTGAACGTTGTTTTATTTGCTCATGCTTTAAAATATACGTTCGTCTAACCCTCTTTGTGAGTTTTGGAAAAAGTATCAACTTTTTGATTCAAACTTAAGTAATCTAGTGTATACTAGATAACTTGTGTAGAAAACATTTGCAAAGATAATTGAATTGCACGAGCGTGAGATTTCTTGAAAAAAGACAAAACTTCAAACTCTCTATTACGTTGCCTAGTTAAAGGAGTCCATTATCAGCTTATAGGTGATAGCTATTCCTAATAACTATCTTGAAGATGAGAAGTTTTAGGTTAAATCAAACACAAGTCGTCTCAAAAGAGCTTTTGTTGCATAAGAGTGAAATTTCCCTAAACATATCAAAACATGGAATACCCTATTACGTTGCGTAGCTAAAGGGATATATTATCAGTTTTTACATGACAACTAGCCCTAATAACCACCTTGAAGATGAGATATTCTGAGTTAAGACAGTGTTGAGTTATCTGAAAACTATTTGAAAACAAATTTAAGTGAAAAATGATTCAAGGTTGCATGAATTGTTTTGAAATGAGAATTCATAACTTTGGCAACCGAGAAAGAAGATTCAAATTTATTCCGTCAAAATCATTCAATCATATTGACATAATGACATGCCATTCACAAAGTGTATAAGTTTGCAATCATAGAAAAGTCTAATGAATGTAATTAAATATATGCATCTCGAACTACGTAAAGACAATATCGGGATACAATCCTAGTCTAATTAATACTAAACTAATCATATGCAAATTGTGTCCACAAATCTAAAAAATCTTCTTTTTGTAAAAAGATTGATATTTCTCATCTAAATGGATTTTTATAAATTTGAGAAATACACATTTGTTTGAAAAAAAAAAATTTTGCTCAGTTTTGAAACTTTTAGGGTGCGTTTAGTTGGGGGAAAACACCCTTGTTTTCCACAAAATATTTTGTGGAAAACAAGGAAAATAGAGAACGCGTTCAAATAAGCATTTTCCAACAAAATGTTTTGTAAAACACAAAATCCCCTATTTCCTAACTTAACAAGGAAAATTACAAAACAAAATTAAGTTGTTTTCCTTGTTTTCCTTTGTAACCCTCAACCCTCCCTCCCCTTCTTCAAAATAGAAAATACAAACATCAACTAAACGCGTTTTCTGTATTTTCAAGTGTTTTGTAGAGATAAATTTCCCTTCCAAATTTTTACAAAACTAGAGATAGTAAATAAGAGAATTTTTTTCCAACTAAACGCACCCTTAAGTTTTGAAAAGTTATTTTGCAAAAACTTTAAGTTTTGAACAGTTTGACTGTTTGTAAAAGAATGTTTGATCATAAGTATTACTTTGTCAAAATTGAGTAAAATATTTGTGAAATTTTGTATAAGTATAAAACTTATAAAAGTTTTGCAAATATTTTAAAATTTTTTGGCAGAGTAACCTTTGGAAACTGGTGAGTAACAAAGGTTCGCAAAATCTGCTATCGTAGGATTTGGTATCGTAAACATGGTCAACTCTTGCAAAATAGTCAACTGTTGCAACAAGGCAAAACAAGGTATCCCAAGATAAAGTTGTGATAGTAAAAAGCTATCGCAACTTATTTTGGAAAGGACTATCGCAAGAAACCTGTTGCGACACTTCGTACATAAATGCTGTGGCAACAAAAGTCTCGTAGATTTTAAAATACTATTAAAATCAGTTTTGGCTTTATCCTAAAGTCTCGCAAAATACCATTATTGTAACACCCCCAAAATCGGGTCCAGCGGAAGCATACATATCACTGGGGTGCTACTCAATTGGTATCACAACACAAGGTACAAAGAACGGTTTTACCTCAACCGTTTAGAAGAAAATATCGTTATCAAAACCTTAAGTTTAAATCATTCAAACTATAGTGCGGAATACAGGCCCATAATAATAAAGCGGTCCCAATTATTTATCAGATTCATTTGTGACCATGCCCCTTGCCAAGTGCCTTCCAACAGTTTGCTATCGCCTTATACCTGAGAATACACGCTAAAAGTGTCAACACGAGGTTGGTGAGTTCATAGGTTTTAGTTAAACAAGTAACAATAGTGGACCAAGATAGGATATTTGCTACACTGGACTAAGTTAAATATAAATCACAATTTCCACATATATCAATAATCACAAACAATCCATTAACAAATATGATAGGTCACAACAGCCCTCTCTCATATTGTCAGTCACAGTAGGGCCCTAGGATATATTTGACCTTAGCCAGGCAACACGTTATAGCAAAAGGTATCCGGGTTATTTGCTACCCTGGTCTAAAACAAATATCTGTTGTAAATATCTAACCTTAGCCAGTCAACACGTTATAACAAATCATAAAACAATAGTTAGGTCCATTCAAAACGGTTTTGCATGTTCCTCACCCCAAGGTTTCAATAAACAGTTCACGAGTAAAAGTGGGGCTGTGAAACTTACATACATATCAGTTAATCACATAATGCCTTCAAATAACTGATTGCGTGGTTTTGTAACCTTACAACAGGTTTTACCTCTCGAGGGATCCCAAGAGGCTTACAACCCCACCAGGCAGTGTACCTGACCGATGTAGTATAGTGTAGTGGTAAGTACGGGGGATTGATCGTTCTCCACAGGGAATAGTGTTCGTTAGGTATGAAAGGCTACTCTAATTAGGTCTAAGGGTTGAGGAAGATTCTTTTTTATGTTTTTATAATTTTATGAAAGCAAGTAAAATCTCGGGTTTGAAGGAGTGGGCGGAATTAGTTGCTAGTCAACTAACCCAAAATTACTACGGATGCAAATAAAATAAAATAACAAAAATGAAAATGTGGTGAGAAACTTATGTGTAGAGAAATGTGTTTACTTAGATTTCCTTACTCCCTAACTATCTTTTACCGGTTAATTAGTGTGTATTAGTCGCGTGGATGACGGGTGTATTCCTTAATACCATTCGTGGGGTGGCGTACTTACTTCCCCAACTCTACAAGCTCCTACTTCACTCCTATGTCGAGCCGGCTAGGAAGCTCCTAACATGGGATCACTAGAATTCGCTTGTGCATTAAATACAACCATAAAAACCTTTAGTACGCATTTGGTTCATGTTTCTTAAGACGTTCAAGCAAGTTACCGAATAGGAAGTTAGCCAGTTTTCTTAAGCCTAACATAGATAAACAATCATCCAATACAACTAATAACACACTAACAACCAATAATCAATAGCTAGGTTTCATTAGATCTAAGCAAACACAAGATAAATTTAGCCTAACATGTTAAACAAAAGACAAGAATAAGATAGAATCAAACAACACATAGACATATTGAATGATTAATTGATAACTTATCTTTCAATGAAACATGGAAGATCTCAAGGCAAAAAGCCCTGAAAAAGTAGCTAAAATCGTCTTAGGGTTTTCTCCCAAAATTCCACACACTAAGCCCTCCCTAATGACAAAAAATTAGAAAACTATATATAGATTTTTGGATCTGACGGCGTCACCTTATGGAGTGTGACGCCGTCACCTTGCCGCTTTTAGGGTTCCCGGATGACCTTCTTGACGCCGTCCCTCTTTAGCTCTTCAAAAATCCATTCTGGCTTATCAAGGCTTGACGCCGTCGAACCATGAACGTGACGCCGTCCCCTTATGATTTAAGCCGTGACGCCCTTGATCAAGTTAAAGCGTGACGCCGTCAGAATTCACATGCTATTTTCACTGGCCCGTCATGAGTAAATTTCACGTCCAACTTTTCTTGCCAAGGCATGACGCCGTCCAGAGTAAAGTCTGACGCCGTCAAGAGTAACTTTTAGCCGATTTTTGAGACTTTGTCGTTTTCTTCACTTTAATGCTCCAAAAACGTCCAAAATGCCTCCTTTTCCAGATTTCTCCTCAAAAGTACCTAAAATGACAAAAGAAACGATTTAGGGCAATATTTGATCAAATAAATACGATTTAAGGCTTAAATGACCCCTTAAAAGCGGTACACTTTTCGCTTCATCAAATACCCTTACACTTGAGATTTGCTTGTCCTCAAGCAAATGCGCTTTTATTCTAATCAAAATACAAGTTAGGGGTCATTTAATGCTAACATAAAAGTAATTACAACAAATAATCGTTCCACTTCAATCATAATAAGCACGGAGATTACATACTAGCACCTCACAAGTAGTGTTTAGATACTCACATCTCTCAAGTGTCATCAAAATAAATCTCATAAATGAAAACGGAAAATATCTCTCACTACCTGTCATAGCAAATAGATTACCATAGGCTTGGGAAAGGATCGAAAACCTCCTCCACTAGGCGTAAGCACCAAAGATAAACTATCAAAGAGGGCTTTTAAATGGGTTATAACGTTAGGTGTAGGGAAAAGGAAAACACGGTTTTGTTGGATAAAGGATATTTTACTGGTGGCGAGTTAAAAATCTTGATCAATTACATGTACTATACAATGTTGCTAAGCCAAGACTAGACTCGATCTTAAGCTAGAAACGAAATAACAAAATAACAAAAATATAAAACAAACATAAAATAAAACGGGATGGTAGTCCGTATGTTTTTTCTATTTTTTCATTTTCTCATCTTTTTTTTTTTTTTTTTTTTTTTTTTTTTTTTTTTTTTTTTTTTTTGTATTTTTCTTAATTTTTCGATTTTTTTTTTTTTTTTTTTTTTTTTTTTTTTTTTTTTTTTTGCATACACTTTTGCCCTACCATCCAAAATAATACATCATAGGGGCGTTGCATTCCCCTTACACTTGAATTTTTACATAACTTTACAAATACTAATCTAATGACTCGAATTAAGATAATCGAAAAACTTGGAGTACTTTTAAAATATTTAGCACATATGGGGGTAATAAATGATGTTCTTCCCCATTACTCCATTATACTAGTACTTTACCCATGAGTCCCAATCGTCCCAAAACAATATGTACAAGGATATGACTCGACTTAGCAACCATGTAATCAACTAGATAATTAACTTGGGTTTAAACAAATGTTGTAACAATAATGCACTAAAAATGAGTGCATACAAGGTAGGCTAAGGCGATTTGGGTGTACATTTAAGTGGGGTGTAACAAATTCTTCCTTTAAGTAAAATGCTTAAAGGTCGAAACGAAAAGATAGGCTCTGAGGGGTGTACTAGGGGTATCGTGTACTAAAAATGAGTACAACGCAAAGGGTGTGGGAGAATTACTTGACCAATGTAGCCAATGTAATTATAACAAAAACACAGGTGTAAAACAATGGGTTAATCCTAATGCCTCTTATCATGTAGTAAATCTAACTACACGAATGTAGTCTCACTTGTGGCCTTGGAATGGTCCTAACGCAAGTTCTAGAATCTAAGTGCTACCGGTACACACATCATAGCATAAATGCTTTTCCTACCAATTCTAGGGGCGAACCTCACATATTTGGGGGTGGAAAATTTTTTTTAGTGGTACGGTTTTTGTGCTAGTCATATAACTCCTATCCGTGAGACGCTCATTAAGATCAAAGTTTCACTCCTATATGTTGTAAAGAATTTTAAATTTGGCACTAAAATTACCTTAACAAGTATTTCTCTCAGTTTTATTACACATCTACCATCAAACAAACAAAAATCAAGCGCAATTGTATTCTCTAAAATCGTACTTTTACCCTCCCCTTACACTTAAGATGAACATTGTCCCCAATGTTCAAATAACAAGATGTAAAAGCATAAAGTAAAAGAATGAAATCAAATACTCCCCTGATTCGCTCGGTGGATAATGAAATTACACGGTTAAATCTTCCTCCAAAGAGAATGTTGAAGCTCCATGACTAATGCATCGCCATAAGCTTGATTCCATAAACATCTCCTTGTCCAAAATAACCTGTTAAACCTGAGAAAACAAACACGAAAACCTGCATAACATCGGCGGGAAAAATCTATATATAAGGATATAATGCTTGTGGAATGATAATTTTGCAGATTCCTGGAGATTATAAGTTGGAGATTTAATAAAAACTTTTTATGAAAACAAAACTTTCAAAAATTTCTGGAAATTAAATCTGACGCCGTCAGGTTATAAACCTTGACGCCGTCAGAAATGACCTGACAAAAATTTTCATTTTAAGTTTCCGGAAAATTTCTGGAAAAACCTTTACCTTACTTCCTGGAAATCCTGCAAAACATCATTATGACTCGATACAAGCATTTGACTCAAACCAATACTAATATGTATGCTAATTTAGTATTATTACGATTCATGTTCATTTGTGTTCTAATAAACCGATTTAGATTTCCCTTACACTTATCTTTTGCAAAATACCTTTATATGTAGTTAAGACGAAGTTAAAAACAACATAAAGCATTTTCACAATTTAGTTTTGAACATGAATCAATAAGAATAAAAATTAAACATACATACGGAAGCAAATAAAATCAAACAAACAAATAAACAAACACACAAAGCAAATAAAGCATGGGCTGCCTCCCAAGAGCGCTTGTTTTTGTTCGAGTCACGAGCCTGACTCTACCCTTATTTAACGGATAAAGGAGAGGTTTTCCCTACACTTAGGATTAAGTGCGGGTGATAGTAGCGATACACACCAGCTCGGTAGGAGTATGCCACGTGAAAAAAAAGTGGTGGATGAATTATATGCTCAAAGGGGTGTGCTCCTTTCATCATAACCTTGCCTAGTTCACTTTGGTCAATGGGTGATTTTGAGTTTCCTCCTAAAAAGGGATCATCTTCTATCAACTTCGAGAGATTCCTAGTTGGGAATCCATCTTGACCTAATAAACCCGGTTTAAACCCATAGTGTTTCTTGTGATCAATCATGAATGGGTGATGTAAGTATGAAAGGTTATGGTTCACTCCTATGTTGTCTTCCTCACTACAAGGCTCAGAGTCTACTACCTTAATCTTAAGACTACCCGGACTATATGTTTTGATGGGTGGATCGGGACCTAATTCAATTCCTAAATTTTCATCCAAGGATGGAAGATTAGGTAACGGTTTTGGTTGAGGCTCCGGCTCATCAAAACTAGGAACTTCCATAGGACTAAAAGAAAGGTTGTGATCACTAAAAGCATTCAAACCTATTTCTTCTAGTTGTGTTTGGTCCAAGGGCTCTACCTCTATTGGGGTTCCTATAGTCTCCCCAACTTCTTCCGGGTAAGTCACGGGCGGTGTGTGTGCCTCAATTGATGGTAGGACTTGTGGGGTACTTGGTGGGCTTATGTTACTTACCTCATCATTCCTTGTGTCAAGATCACCTATATCCTCATCATAGGTTTTGGTAGAATTTAAACCTAACATTTTCCCTAGTATCTCAAGTGCTTCTCTAGGCATCTCAACTTCTATATCCGAATCATAAGGATCATCCTCAATATTCTGACTGCTATATTCAAATTGCCCAAAAGATTCATCATGTGTTTCTTGAGATTCATCGTCATCGATCATAAAACCTAGGTCTTTTTGATCAATGTGATCATGCTCGGCTAGATCCTTCATCACATCAAGGTCACCTATGTGTTCGTTTTGTACTATGGCATTACATGACAACCACTTAGGTATCTCAACACTAATGTATTCATCCCCAAACAAACTTGTTTCATGATCCAGAAAATTTATATTCAATTGACTTGTACTAACGTTTGTTGGGTTGTCTACCCTATAATAATATTGGGCACAATCTTCTATGGCATCCCATGCTTCTTCAGCACTTAATTCCCTAAAGTCCCCATTGGCAAAATCCTCAATGCGCATTTGGTCATATTGGCCAACACGATAGTAAAAGGTTCGGGTTAGGGATGCTAAAGCGAAACTATGATGAGGGAATTTTCGGAGTAAATTTCTAAAACGAGTCCATGCATCATATATGGGTTCATCTCGATATTGTTTGAAATTCGAGATGTCAATAGGGTAGAATGGCCTTTGTGGTTGGTGGTATGGTGGATTCGCGTACTCCATAATGGTGAACGGAAGAGTCAATGGAAATTTCTTTTACGAACAAAGACACAAAGAAAAAGATAGACTAAAGAAAATCCTAGAAAAAGAAAATAAAAATCTCACTAGAAAGGAATCTAGCGAGTAGACCTAATAAAATAAAAATTCAAACCTAAACAATAACTATTCCCCGGCAGCGGCGCCAAAAACTTGATTGCGTGGTTTTGTAACCTTACAACAGGTTTTACCTCTCGAGGGATCCCAAGAGGCTTACAACCCCACCAGGCAGTGTACCTGACCGATGTAGTATAGTGTAGTGGTAAGTACGGGGGATTGATCGTTCTCCACAGGGAATAGTGTTCGTTAGGTATGAAAGGCTACTCTAATTAGGTCTAAGGGTTGAGGAAGATTCTTTTTTATGTTTTTATAATTTTATGAAAGCAAGTAAAATCTCGGGTTTGAAGGAGTGGGCGGAATTAGTTGCTAGTCAACTAACCCAAAATTACTACGGATGCAAATAAAATAAAATAACAAAAATGAAAATGTGGTGAGAAACTTATGTGTAGAGAAATGTGTTTACTTAGATTTCCTTACTCCCTAACTATCTTTTACCGGTTAATTAGTGTGTATTAGTCGCGTGGATGACGGGTGTATTCCTTAATACCATTCGTGGGGTGGCGTACTTACTTCCCCAACTCTACAAGCTCCTACTTCACTCCTATGTCGAGCCGGCTAGGAAGCTCCTAACATGGGATCACTAGAATTCGCTTGTGCATTAAATACAACCATAAAAACCTTTAGTACGCATTTGGTTCATGTTTCTTAAGACGTTCAAGCAAGTTACCGAATAGGAAGTTAGCCAGTTTTCTTAAGCCTAACATAGATAAACAATCATCCAATACAACTAATAACACACTAACAACCAATAATCAATAGCTAGGTTTCATTAGATCTAAGCAAACACAAGATAAATTTAGCCTAACATGTTAAACAAAAGACAAGAATAAGATAGAATCAAACAACACATAGACATATTGAATGATTAATTGATAACTTATCTTTCAATGAAACATGGAAGATCTCAAGGCAAAAAGCCCTGAAAAAGTAGCTAAAATCGTCTTAGGGTTTTCTCCCAAAATTCCACACACTAAGCCCTCCCTAATGACAAAAAATTAGAAAACTATATATAGATTTTTGGATCTGACGGCGTCACCTTATGGAGTGTGACGCCGTCACCTTGCCGCTTTTAGGGTTCCCGGATGACCTTCTTGACGCCGTCCCTCTTTAGCTCTTCAAAAATCCATTCTGGCTTATCAAGGCTTGACGCCGTCGAACCATGAACGTGACGCCGTCCCCTTATGATTTAAGCCGTGACGCCCTTGATCAAGTTAAAGCGTGACGCCGTCAGAATTCACATGCTATTTTCACTGGCCCGTCATGAGTAAATTTCACGTCCAACTTTTCTTGCCAAGGCATGACGCCGTCCAGAGTAAAGTCTGACGCCGTCAAGAGTAACTTTTAGCCGATTTTTGAGACTTTGTCGTTTTCTTCACTTTAATGCTCCAAAAACGTCCAAAATGCCTCCTTTTCCAGATTTCTCCTCAAAAGTACCTAAAATGACAAAAGAAACGATTTAGGGCAATATTTGATCAAATAAATACGATTTAAGGCTTAAATGACCCCTTAAAAGCGGTACACTTTTCGCTTCATCAATAACCAAATCAAATATTTCAGCCACACAGTCAAATCTTGAGTAAACAGTTCGCATATTCCAAATAAACAGTCATTGAGTTTAGTTAAAATGAGCATGTATTCTCCCCCAAAATAGTTATAAAAACGGTAAAAGTAGGGGCCATGAACTCACCTTAGCCACAGCAATGCAACTATCCACAACTGACACAACTGGCATCTAGCTAATCACAACGGTATCCAGGAGGCTGGTACAACGGTACGCGGAGGTGCAAGCACAACGGCTTAAAGGTAGTATAGCACAACAACAACTATGACAGCACGGCACAACGGACTCGGCACAACCTAATAATATAAAACTTGTCTTAACGTATATTCCCAAAAGCGTAAAAGTTTCCAAAAGCTAACTATTCCCATTCCCAATAATCAAGTTCTATTTCCAAAAATAATTCAATTCCATTTCCAAAAATATTCCAATTCCATTTCCCAAAAAATATTCTAATTCCGTTCACAAAAATAATCATGTCTTAACCTTTTAAACAGAGTTCGGTATCATCATTCGTGTAACGGGAGGAAGACGCTGACTCGAGAGTACGCACGCAGGAAGGAAACAAAACAACGGACTCGACGTGGAGAGGGTTGACAAGAACTCAAGTCAAGAAGAGATGACGGAGATAACCCAAAGTAATCACACATATTCAAACACACCAATTCACTGAAAGGGTTGGTAGTCGCCGGTATAATCCCATTAAGTTTTATAAAACATACATTTTTTATATATTTAACAAAAAATCATCATGACTCATCGTTCGTAGAACGTTCCAAGTCAAGTGACTATTAGTTTCCAAATACGTTTTAGTTAACAAGGGATTATAAATATTATTGTTCGTTAGACATTTTCATATTGTTCGTCCGTTATGGTCAAATACATTAAATTCATTTCGAGTCTAACGTACTGTAGTCGTTTCGTGTCCCAATAGTCTAATATGTCCAAAGTCCGATAATATTCCAAATCCAACAATAGTCCATGTTTCAATATATATTTCAATTTCTGATGTTGCAAAAATCCCAAAGTATATCGACTACCAATCAATAACCAACCAAATAATCCAACTAGTACAATACTAGTAATCTCAGTTATCGTGTCTCGAAAGGTCCAATAACCCCACATGTGTCTCGTTTTTATTAAAAATCACTCCGCATTTATTTTTATCCAAATCACTTCGTGTTACAATAAATTTTACTTGCAAATTAGCTTTTGGTAATTAACCTTATTAAGTCACACGGGTCATTTTTCCATTTCGAGTCACGTCAAATATCATTTACGGGTCAAAATTAAAAGTCAACAATCCGTTAGTCCAATTTCACATCACTACTAACAAATCAAATATGGGCATTTCCAAGGTCACCCGAGACCAAAAGGTCTCGATTAACTCTTGTCGCGGCCAAAACATCACCTTCCAATCCACATCAAAACAAGCCATATGGTATAACCATATTTACGGATCACAACTAAACTAATCGGACTAAAATAACTTGGTTACCAACAACACCTTATACGGACCAAACCATAACCCAAACCAAATCAATATTCTTACAAGGTCAAATAATCCTCATAAATAATATAAGCAACTGAATAAGCTGAATAATAAGCTGAACCATCACCACGGAGACCTAAGGTCTCGGCTAATATCCCTCGGCCACAAAACTTAACCGGTTCCGACTAGACCAAACGGAGACAAAACTATAATCAAAACCAGACCCGAGCCCGTAATCACAAAAACCATCCAAATCTAACACAAACCAAAACGGATGTAAAAGAAAACTAAACTAAACGCAAGAATAGAGACAAGTCAAGGTTCTTTACGCTCGTACCCAAGCTCAAACGTGAGCTTATGACTCAAACTCGTAGATACGGAATGGAATAAAATGAAGACACGCAAATTTGATGATACCAATCATTTTTAAAACCATTTCAATCACATTTTTTATTCACACAATTGAGTGTGAATCGTTATGTACATCGAAACCCTTTTTCACAACATTAGTTTTATACCAAAACCGATTCACACTGTGGGTATGAATCGTGACTTTAATCAACCCTTTTACTTCAAACGTATTTTACCCACTTACCAACGGATTCAAACAAAAACACAACGAAGAGGTGCGGCGGCTACAAGATAAAACACAACAACTCTCGATCTAACTCTAAAACCTTCAAAACAACTAGATCTACACACGGATGTGGTCGTGTTGGTGGTTTGATTGTGGCGGTGAGGCTGTTTGTGGAGCGTTTGGGTGTTTCAGGGCGCGTACACCACCGATTCAAGACAAGGGTGATGTTATAAGGGTAGGAGAGGTGGTGCTATGGTGATGGTCGCCGTGTTGTGGTGGCCAGATGGCAGGAAGGTGGTTGCCCCGATTAGGTGGCGGCTGGAAACCCTAGAAAGGGAGAAGTGGAGGTGGGATGTTATGATAAGAGAAACCCTAAATGGGTTCTTTTATACAAATCGCAAAGGCCATTCTTGCCAACATGAAAGTTCAGGGTAGGCGGGGTATAATTAACTCCAGGGACCATAACTGTAATTTATCATATCTTTCACAAAATGACGTTCGGGGCTCGTTTAGACTAGTAAACGGTTGATTCAAGACACAAGAATTACGCCATCGTGCTCAGAATAATTTTTCCAATAAAAATGACTATTCATACGCCTCATTTCTCACAAATAATAAAATAATCAAATCAAATTTTTGGTTGTGCCAGTACGCGTTGTGTGCAAATTCCACGTTTCGCGAGATAACTTCACGTTTTAGGGTCAAATAAGCTCGAAAAGGTTCGTAAATGAAAAACAGGGATAACCTCGTATAAAAATACGTCTGGAAAATTATGGGGTATTACAGTCTCACCTCCTTAAAAGGGAATCGCGTCCTCTCGATTCAATTCAAGTTACCCATTATAGTTGAAAAGAGATGATAATACTTAAGCTTGATCTCATCCATACGTTCCCACATGAACTCAGGACTTCTCTTAGAGTTCACCGATCTTTGACAATAGGAAAACGACTTCACTAAAATCGTTTGATGTCATGGTCCATGATTTCGATAGGTTTCTCAAAAAGGTTTAACATTCATCAATCTGGATCTCTCCCGGAGGAATAACAATTGTCTCATCGGCAAGTCATTTCTTCACATTGCACATAAAAACGTTGCGAACACTGCTTAGTCCTGACGGTAGCTCGAGTCTGTGAGCTACCGGTCCAACTCTAGCAAGGATTTCAAAAGGATCAATATAGCGAGGATTAAGCTTTCCCACGTTTACTAAACGTATCACACCTTCTCATGGTGAATCTTTAAGCATAATATAGGCTTTAACTAGGAATTCAAGAGCTTTACGTCATTTGTCAACATAACTCTTCTGACAATTCGTGAGCAGCTTGCAACTCGGTTCTGATCTGAACGATCTTCTCGGTAGTCTCATGAACAAGTTCAGGGTCAGTAAGTTGGGTATCCCCAACTTTTACTCATCAAGTCGGCGATCGGCACTTGCGACCATAAGGTGCCTCGTACGGTGCCGTTGAAATACTGGAGTCGTAGGCATTATTCTAAGAGGATTTGGCCAACGGAAGGTGTCTATCCCAACCATTGCCACACTCGATTACTCAAGTAGAGGTGCGGGATTCGCTCCTGAGGTCTAGCTTCTGATATAGTAGCAAAAACAGCAAATCGACTTACAAAATGATTTGTGAAATTGTTTGTGAAACGACTTATAGGATAATAGGAAAACAATTCATCGTTTATAAAATTGTAGCAAAGTCAAAAATTTGATTTTCAGTTTGATTCATAACATCGTAGCAAGGCAGCAAAACATTTTATGAAATCGTTTTGCTAAACACGATTTGTAGAACAGTTTACGAGGTAACAGGAAAGCAGTTCGCCATTTATAAAATGGTAGTAAGATCAAAATTTTGATTTTCGTGAAATAACAATAAAGCATTTTGTAGGATGACCACAAATGGTCGGTAGAAAAATCAAAGGTAGTTTGTAAATTAATGGCAAAACAGTTTATTATCCTATAAGAGGTTAGCAAAGATAACTGTATTCCCGAGGGAAGAGAGGAGAATTAGGTAATTGTCCCAAGGAACGCGGTTCAGTTTACTCCTTAAGGTCTTAAGATTTCTGTTGGGCGTGGAATCTCTGCCAAATGGAGAGTTTAGCGAGTTCAGACTACAACTCTGAGGGAAGATGTTGATTGCTACTAGCAATCAGTCGGTTGAATCAGTAATGTACATAGTACTTAAAGCGGGAGCTACATCATTGATTGAACAACTTCGATTGAACAACATCGATTGAGCATAAGGCTTAGGGTAGAGGCGACAGTAACAAGACCAAAACAAAACAAGGCCGAATAACAATTCTAAATCCGAAATGAGGTCCAAAATCACAAAATCCAGTGATCCAAATTCAGACATAGCCAAAACCAAATCTAACATAACCAAAACCAAATCCAAACATAGCCAAAATCAAATCCAAACACTCCAATAAGCTCAAATGGGCTTATTACAATTTCAAGGAGTTACAAATAAGCAACTCGGATTCAAACGGTGATAATCGGGTCTAGCCCGTCCTGATGCAAAACATGATCAAACGGCGAAAAACAGGAATTCCATATAAACGGAGAAGTATAGTGGTGCCAGGAGTATTACAGTTCATGCGGTGTTGTGATGCCAGTGTGTCGTATGTGTGTGGGAGTAATATCCAATGCCCGTGTACACATGCAAAACTGTCCAAAATCAAAAGTCACCCGAACATAATTCCATTATAACTACTCCCAGTATCGCAAAATTCACCTCTGAGTCGGACATAGGTGATCAGGCTATGTCCCACTATCCCTGGTTGAATATAGGTGATCAATCTATATTCACCCGAGGTTTAATGAATTTTGAAATACTCAGCCTAGTTATACTAGCAATATGTCCCTTACATCCAAAATCATTTTGAAAAACCACGACGAGTGTACAAACTCGAAATCAAATAGTGAGATTACGCAAGGAAATAGCGTAAATCAATGACAGGCTCGGTGCATGCATAAGCATATGGAAATGCTTATAGTGAACAACTAAAACAAGCGAATATACATTATCCAATAGTCAGGCACACATCTCAACAAATATATCATCAATTATCTTGTTACATATACCATCAAACGTATAATCACATATACCATCAAACAAAATCATCAATGAGGCTTCGGCTTGGCAGGCAGGCACGTGGCGGTCATAGAGTTAAGTTTTCGCAAAAGTGGTTATAGTCTAGGTTTTAAAAATATACCCAGTTCTCTATAACCTAGGCTCTGATACCAATCTGTAACACCCCCAAAATCGGGTCCAGTGGAAGCATACATGTTACTGGGGTGCTACTCAATTGGTATCACAACACAAGGTGCAAAGAACGGTTTTACCTCAAACATTTAGAAGAAAATTTCATTATCAAAACCTTAAGTTTACATCATTTAAACTATAGTGCGAAATATAGGCCCATAATAATAAAGCGGTCCCAATTATTTATCAGAGACGTCAATGACCATGCCACTTGCCAAGCGCCTTCCAACAGTTTGCTATCACCTTATACCTGAGAATACATGCTAAAAGTGTCAACACGAGGTTGGTGAGTTCATAGGTTTTAGTTAAACAAGTAACAATAGTGGACCAAGATAGGAGATTTCCTACACTGGACTAAGTTAAATATAAATCACAAATTTCCACATATATCAATAATCACAAACAATACAGTAACAATATGATAGGTCACAATAGCCCTCTCTCATATTGTCAGTCACAGTAGGGCCCTAGGATATATTTGACCTTAGCCAGGCAACACGTTATAGCAAAAGGTATCCGGGTTATTTGCTACCCTGGTCTAAAACAAATATTTGTTGTAAATATCTAACCTTAGCCAGTCAACACGTTATAACAAATCATAAAACAATAGTGTTAATACAAATAGCGTCTCAAAAACGTTATTTATATTCTTTGATCTTTCATTAGTTTTGTTAATGACAAATAAAAGGAATATCTTTTAGCAAATAATAAATACTAGCTTAAGTCTCTTAAGTACACATTTTACACTTCACATATTAACCAAGAATTACAAGTTTAGTAACTTGTTTCCTTAAAAGGAAACTTTAATTCATAAACCATTCCATGACATCATTGCATGCATCACATACAATATCTTTGGTATATCTTGGTTAGATATGCAAGCAACATAGTTGACATTTGAAGATCTTGGATGATATGGTAAGATACAACTAAGATATGGTAAGAGACAACTATTACATAGCTGTCACATCCCACGGATCCAAGTCCTATAAAGGACGGATCCCTTTTGAGGGATCCGCCGGATCCGTGAGCTGAAGATCAGCTTGCCTATAAATAGGAAGCTGATCATTTGGCTCTCTCATCACTCATATAGCTTAACACATATATTCATTCAGTACATATCTTACTAACATCATTCATAGTTGCATTTCACTTTGATCCTTCATTTTGTAGAAAAGAGATCAAGCATTCAAGGATCTACAGAACCGTAATCCTTTAGTTGCATTACTGTGTGATCTTGTAGTTTGTTTCACACATCATATCTATCATTTGTAATCAGTGAGTGTGGTTAGTACTTTAGTCCTTAAAGTACAAAGAGTGTAGGGAGTGGTTGTACCCTTGTAAAGAACTCGACATCTAGCTTAGTGTCGGTAAAGTAATTAGGCGACGTCAGGTTGGTTCTACCTTGTGAAAGAACCCGGTGTTTAGCTTAGTACCGGAAAAGGAAGTAAGCGACGTGTAAAGGTTTTCTCCGCCTAGGAAAGGAGTTTGTTTCTTAGTGAAAGATAAACTCTCGAGTAGGAAACTCGGGGAGTGGAGTAGGGCAAGGAATAGAGTTCTTGTAGCCGAACCACTATAAACAACTGTGTCGTGTGGTTTGATCTTTCCTCTCTTTATCTTTTGTTTACATTGTGTGATTATTTATTTGTGATTGTTTCCTTTGAATTAACATATAGTAACAAAGCAAATAAAACTTTAAAAACGGTAAAAACTATTCAACCCCCCTTCTAGTTTTCCACAATTGGCATCAGGAGCTACGTTACTTAAGATCTTTAAAATATATTGTATTTTAAAACTTAAAACGATCCATGGATTTTGAAAACTTTAAAGAAGGGCAATCTATGCAGAGACCACCTCTATTTGAACCAAATTGTTTTATTTATTGGAAAAATCGCTTTGAGACTTATGTAAAGTCAAAGGATATAGATCTATGGTATATTATAGTTGATGGTGATTACAAGCCTATTAGTAATAATATTTCGGGTGGTCGGGATGAAGGAGCTTCTCTTACTCGTCACAGTGATGAGCAAAAGAAACTAATTGCCAAAAATAACGAAGCCAAAATGATGCTTTATAATGCCTTACCTAAGAAAGAATATGAAAGAGTTTTTATGTGTAAAACGGCTAAGGATATTTGGCAATCTCTTATTATCACACATCAAGGGAACTCACAAGTAAAAGATAACAAAATTGATCTTCTTGTCCAACAATACGAACAATTTGTTATCTCTGAAGATGAGACCATTGATAGTGCGTTTGCTAAGTTCAATACTATTATTACATCACTTAAAGCACTTGACGAATCTTTTTCTAGCAAGAATTTTGTCAGGAAATTTCTAAGAGCACTCCATCCGAAATGGAGAGCAAAGGTGACAGCTATTGAAGAATCTAAGGATCTCTCAAGCATGACACTGGATGAGCTCATAGGAAACCTAAAAGTTCACGAAATGATTATGGAAAAAGACTCGGAAATTGTCAAAGGCAAAAAGGAGAAGATTAAGTCTATTGCCTTGAAAGCCAAAGTCGAGTCAAGTGATGATGAGTCTTGTTCAAACAGTGATGATGAAGAATATGCCATGGCCGTGAGGGATTTAAAGAAATTCTTCAGGAGACGAGGAAAGTTTGTAAAACCACCTCGTGATGAAAAGAAATCCTCTCGGAAAGATCGTGACGATAAGAAAGGTAAGGATGATAGGAAATGCTATAGGTGTGGTGACTCCAGTCACTTAATAGGAGAATGTCCAAAGTCTCCAAAGACCAAGTCTCAAAGAGCCTTCATTAGTGGAGCTTGGAGCGATAGTGAAGGAGATGATGATGATGAGCCTAAGAACAACGAAATTGCACTTATGGCTAATGACACAGAAGAGGTACATTCTGATTCATACTCCTTTATAGATGATGAAACCTTAGAAGTAGAATATAACAAACTGTGTGATGTCACTTTAAAAATCATAAACAAAAACAAGTTTTTGAAAACAAAGACAACACTTTTAGAAAATGAAATATATTGGCTTAAAGAAAAAGCAATACGAATTGAAAAAGGTAAAGTTAGTAAAGAAACATGTGTGTCTTGTCAAGAACTAAAACTTGAACTAGAAACCTTAAGAACCACACAGGAAGATTTAATCAAACAAAATTCAAAGTTTAAAAGGTTTGATAAAAACATAAGTTGTGCAGATGAAATAATGAAAATGCAAAAGCTACCTCATGATAAAACAGGTCTAGGCTTTATGAAACTAGGAACCTTAAGTGATTATAAGGAACAGACTGTGATTAAAACTGTTTCAACAGAGTTAGACACTCACGGATCCGACGGATCCAAAAATTTGGATCCGCCAGGTATATCCAAAGGATCCGCGGGTACAGAAGTTGAACAGAAGGTTCACAAAGTCGACCGTTCCGAGTTTGTTAAAGTTACTAAGAAACCTAACAGTAGCATAACCAATAATAAACACAAACCAGCAGTATCTTTAGGAAGAGGTCATGCTAGAAATGAATATAGAGTTAAAACGGATCAACAAAGACCTCAAATGAGTTTTCCCAAACACCCCTTTCCAAAGAGTATAGTTAATTCACAACACACTTATCAAAATAATTGGAACCAAAACATGTCTAGAAACTTTCATGGTCCTAATTATATGCCGTGGAAAAATTGTCCACCTTTTCAGTACATAAACTATGATAATGTCATGTTTAACCCAAACGGACCCATGAGATATTGGGGACCAAATGCTTGAGTCTTTTATGAACTTAGGTATGCTTGAAAGTTGATCTTGAACCTGATGAGTGGATCAAAGATAGTGGGTGCTCAAGACACATGACGGGAAACAAAAATCTTTTCTCAACCTACCAAGTGTATGACGGAGGTAATGTCACATTCGGTAGCAAGCTTAAAAGTAAAATCATCGGAAAAGGTACAATTTCTCATGACTCTCTATCTATTGATGATATTGCTCATGTAGATAATTTAGGATTTAATCTACTTAGTATAAGTCAATTATGCCGCAAAAAGTATAACGTCCTTTTCAGTGAAAATGGAAGTAAAATACTTAAAGATGGCATAACCGTAGGAAAAGGTGTTTTAAAGAATAATGTCTATGTTATGAAATTAGATAAAACACCTAAAGATAAGTTATGTCTTAGCTCCTTGGATGAAAACTCAACTCTATGGCATCGACGCTTAGGTCATGCTAATATGAGGCTTATTCAATCCTTGTCTTCAAAAGAACTCGTTAGGAACCTACCCAAGTTGAAATATGACCAACACTTTTGTGATGCTTGCAAAATTGGGAAACAAGTACATAATAGCCATAAGGCTAAAAACATGGTATCTACATCTAGATGCCTAGAATTATTACATATGGATTTGTTTGGCCCGTTGGCTATACAAAGTTATGGAGGAAATTTTTACACTTTAGTCATAGTAGATGATTACTCTAGATATACATGGACAAAGTTTTTAAAAACTAAAAATGAGGCATTTGATAAATTTGAAATTCTAAGCAAGAAAATTCAAAATCAAATAGGAAGTAATATAGTATCTATTAGAACTGACCATGGTCGAGAATTTGACAATGAAATTCAATTTGGAAATTTTTGTGATAATAATGGAATAACTCATAATTTCTCGGCTCCTCGTACACCTCAATCTAATGGTGTAGTAGAACGTAAAAATAGAACAATTCAAGAAATGAGTAGAATTATGTTAAATGAACAAAACATACCACAAAAGTTTTGGTGTCACGCTGTAGATACTTCTACATATATCCTAAATAGAGTTTTAATTAGACAATTTTTAAATAAAACTCCTTATGAAATTTATCGAGGCAAAAAGCCTACATTAGGATATTTTAGAGTTTTTGGAAGCAAGTGCTTCATTTTAAACACAAAGGACTATCTCACTAAGTTCGACCCAAAGTCGTATGAAGGTGTATTCCTTGGGTACTCGCAAAACAGTAAAGCATACATTGTATTAAACAAGGAAACATCAAGAGTCGAGGAATCGTTGAACGTAACATTCAACGAAAGTCCGCCTCCCTCTAAGACATCACCTTTGGTAGATGATGACTTAGTTGCAAGTCAAATGGTTAATGATATAGAAAACATTGAAAATGACAATGAACCCATAAAAGGAGAAATTATTAATATTAAAGAAACTAAAAGTCATCCATTAGAAAACGTCATAGAAAAACTTAATGAAAGAACATTAAGATCCAAAGCTCAAAATGAAAGTAATTATTTTTGTTTTATTTCAACGGTTGAACCCAAAAACATAGACGAGGCAATAAAAGATGAATCTTGGGTAATTGCTATGCAAGAAGAACTAAATCAATTTACTAGAAATGATGTTTGGACATTGGTCCCTCCACCTAAAAACCAAACCATAATCGGCACTAAATAGGTCTTTAGAAATAAAATGGATGAAAATGGTATTGTATCTAGAAATAAAGCTAGGCTAGTAGCTCAAGGCTACAATCAACAAGAAGGTATAGATTACGATGAAACTTTTGCACCCGTAGCTAGACTTGAGTCTATTAGGATATTACTTGCATATGCATGTGCACATGATTTTAAGTTATTTCAAATGGATGTCAAAAGTGCTTTCTTAAATGGGTTTATAAATGAAGAAGTATATGTTGCACAACCTCCCGGCTTTGCCGACTTTGAAAAACCAAATTATGTTTTCAAACTTAAGAAAGCTTTATACGGACTTAAGCAAGCACCAAAAGCTTGGTATGATCGACTTAAGACTTTCCTAGTTGACCATAAGTATACCATGGGCCTAGTAGATAATACTCTCTTCACCAAGAAAAAGGGATCACATATTATCATAGTCCAGATATATGTGGATGACATTATATTCGGTTCAACTTGTCAAGAGTTATGCGACGATTTCTCAAAAATCATGCATGACGAGTTTGAAATGAGTATGATGGGGGAACTAAACTTTTTCTTAGGTCTCCAAATTAAACAATTAGAAGATGGGATATTCTTCAACCAATCAAAGTATATCAAAGATATGCTTAAGAAGTTTGGTCTTGAAGACTCAAAACCCATGAGAAAACCCATGTCCTCCGAAACCAAACTCACTAGGGATGAAGAAAATGAATCCGTAGATAGCACTAAATATAGAGGAATGATTGGTAGTTTACTCTATCTTACGGCTAGTAGGCCTGACATTATGTTTAGTGTTTGTCTATGTGCAAGTTTTCAAGAAGATCCAAAAACGTCCCATCTTGAAGCCGTTAAAAGAATATTTAAGTACATCAAAGGTACTACACACTTAGGATTATGGTATCCCAAAGGAACGGGTGTAGAAACCATAGTGTATACCGACTCAGATCATGCAGGTGACTATGTTGATAGGAAAAGTACTAGTGGTATTTGTACTTTTGTAGGATATTGTCTCACATCATGGTTCGCTAAGAAACAAACTGCCCTCGCAATCTCAACAACAGAAGCAGAGTATGTGTCTGCAGGAAAGGCGTGTCAACAAGCACTGTGGATGAAACAAGCTCTCGTCGACTATGGAATTGAACTCAACAATATTCCCATTCTTTGCGACAACAAAGGTGCTATCGATTTAAGCAAAAATCCAGTCCAACACGCTATAACCAAACATATTGAAATACGCCATCACTTCCTTCGCGACAATGTACAGAAGGGAATCATCTCAATTGAGAAAGTTTCCTCAGAGGACAACATTGCCGATATCCTCACTAAACCACTTAAACGTGAACCTTTCAACTATCTTAGACTTGGATTAGGATTAATGGAACCTAGTGATTAGGAGAAACATTAGTATAAACATTAGTTTAGCCACACACGACACTAAACCAAAACATGTGTTCTGAATCCGCGGATCCAATCGACAACAAAGACGGATCCTTTGTTTGGGATCCGCCGGATCCGCCGCATGCTAAGTCCAGTTTATTATTTAATAAACAAGAACAAGTACTATTCACTCCTCACTCCAAAACATATCACCTTACTATACTCGACACACACTTAATCTCCATCATATTTTAGACCATTTTCTTCCACAAATTTGTGCTTCTAACATCACTGTAAGTATTCTTATCATATTTATACTCCTGATCTGCGTCTAGGATTTCCATTTCATGCACAAAACCAAAACTTGGGGTATATGCATAATTCTTGAAAAATCATGAAGCATATTTATTGCATTATACTTAAAAACATGTTTTTCTTAGTTAGGAATTGCATCTCATAGCACATTGTCTTAATTTAACAAAAACCCCATGAAAATTTTTCACTAAAATCTTCTAACGACTAGGTAAAATAATTTTTTCTTACATTGTTCATACAAATGCAAAAACGTTATCTTTTAGACTTCACTTGCATAATGTCTCTTGAATGCTAAAGGGAATACATAACTAATATGTATTTTCGGGTACATTCAACCGTAGCTACATTGAAATAGGAGTGTTTGGGTTATCTCTCGTTTTGTAAACAAAACTTGCATAAACTAATTTTTCTTGCATCAAAAGGAGTCGA
This sequence comes from Artemisia tridentata subsp. tridentata, assembly GCA_021014915.2. Classification (NCBI taxonomy): domain Eukaryota; kingdom Viridiplantae; phylum Streptophyta; class Magnoliopsida; order Asterales; family Asteraceae; genus Artemisia; species Artemisia tridentata. Next base: position 321,972,798 of record CP139507.1, on the reverse strand, counting down.
GATAACCGCACCTCCACATTGTCCCCATGTAGGCACACACTAGGAATTTTACACTTCCTTTGATCATTTTAACTAAAACTATGTAACTTTTTGTACTTAGGAAAATTATGCCTCCCGCAACCAACTACGATCACAAGAAAACCGTTAACTACTTACCCAAAGTCCACAAAACCAAGGGTCTAACCGATGCCCAAATCGAAATTTTCAAAGTCTTAGAGAAAAAGTATGTTCATGAGGGTAGAGCCGTAGATGCATCATTTTATGAAGGCACTCAACTTAGGGAACAATTAGCCGCAATTCAATTTGATTCTCTTTTAGACATAGATGAACCAATCATTCCTAGGTTCATATTTGAGTTCTATGCTAGTGTAGGTCTTAGCTCGAGTGATGAAGGTTACTTAAGTCTTCACTTTACTCTAAATGGAAATCTTGTCAACATCCCTCTTGATCAATTTGGTGAGGTCTTAGGAATTCCAAGTCAAGGTACATGTATTTACTCGGACAAATGGTCCTTAACAATCTTAGACTCCAATCTCGATAGGACGGCACCATATGCCACTCCTCTCCAATCAAAAGAAGTGATTAGGGAACATCTCTTCATTCCTAAGAACAACCCCACAAGAATGTATTGTGGTCGTGAAGTTGCTAGAGATCCATTTGCAATGGAACTTAATGAACTAAGACCCGAATTCAAGAAGATGGAGGATGTATTAAGGGCAAATGTGATGTGCACCATAGGAAACCGTGATCATATCAATGCTTGTTTATGCCACATGATGTACAACATCTCTACTCGTCAACCCTTCAATCTTGCTTATTATGTTGCCAAACGAATGTGTGACATTCCGGTTCAAAGCAAGATTGCAATGCCTTATGGTATGCTCTTAACCCGACTTTATAGAGCCTTTGCACCCGCTCGTCCAAACCATCTAGGCTTTGTTCCGGATTACAATGAAATTGAACACACCTTCGTTCCTTTGAGTGATTTTAGGGTTAGTGTTGATAAGGGCAAACGTCCTCGTGTTCCAACATCATCCTCATCATCTTCCATGAGTGAAGATGATGGTATGCCAAATTCTAGGATTCCTCCACCCGAGTACTTGAGCCATCTTCCTCCAATTCCACATGAATCCGCTGAGTATCGAAACATCAAAGGAATGGTGAAGAATCTGGGTCGTTGGATGATGAAATTACACAAAGGGATGAAGAAGTTGAAGAAGAAGCTGAGTTAATGGAGTGTTTGGTTTTAAACAATGTTGGATGGTGTGATGTTAAATTTCTATGTGTCTTGAATTTATCTGATAATACTTATTGTGTATGTGTAATAACTAACACTTGCAGGTAGATAACCATCACAGTTATCAATTTTCCGGGTTATTGCCTATGTTTGGCATAACACCTAAAACGGTAAGTTTCTAAGTATGGATTAAACTATGTGCAATCATGTGTTAATATTATCATATTTAGTTGTTTTGCTATACATATTAGATGTTAAGTAAAGTCTAGATGAATTTTCGGGTTTTTGTCAAAAAACGCGAAATATGACATATGTTCTGTTTACTTTCTTAGTTTTAGGCCTGCGGATACCGCGGATCCCAAAATAGGGTTCCGCCAAGGCTTATCGTTGGATCCGCCATCCGCCAACCTGCGGATTTGGCGGATCCCAGAAAATTGTTCCGCCTTTTATCCAACATGGATCCGCAGGTTTCCCAGTAAAATTCTAAAACTTTTTCGACTCATCCCGATTCTTAAATCTTAGTGTTTAGTATCATTTAGGCTTCATTCACTGATCATAATTCATCTTAGAATCATTTAGGAATTCTTAGAAACTTAGGAACAAAATTTCCCACCAAAATTTAAATTTTTGAACTTTAGGTGTAAGTTACCAAACCAATACAAAGAAGGAACCCTTTTTAGGGATCCATCAAATCCGTGGAAATATGAAATCATCAGATTTTCCACTATCCTCTTGTATTAACTGCATATCCAACACATATTACTCAACCAAAGCTAAATGGATTGACTTCCTTGATATGATCTGCACAAATTTTTGTTCCAAATCATTAGTAACCAACATTCTCTATTGGATTCACATCAAATCCAAACACACAGACTCACAAACCTTCTATCTATAAATTAGCATTTTAGGATCATCACTTCACACAACAACCATTTCCTTTCCTGTACATCTTAGCTATCATACTTCACCATGACCAAGTCACACAACTCTTCCACATCTAGAACTCCAAGAAGAACAGCCCGCATCAGTGTTAAACCTTGTTGTTTTATCAACTTAGCAAACTCTTCATCTGAGGAAAATTCTCCTCTCAATATATCATCACCCATTGCTAGTGAAAATTTCCTTACACTCTCCACCCCAACACCATCACATGTTGTTATACAAACACCACCACCAACCCTTACTCCAATAGCCACTACTCCACCACCGGCTCCATCACAGACTGTTAGATCACCATCACCACCAAAATTACCTAAACTCCAACCCTTGGGAATTATTTAGGACTCCTCCTACATCACCACATCTTGATGACTTAGAAGAACTTTCACCAAAATTACCCAATCTTCCACCCATGACCTTTGAAGGTCAACAACCCATGCTTTTTCACCCGGTTTACCCGGATATCCATGGTCCTTTATACCATGATGCACAATCATCCCAACCTCAACCACAAACTCTATCACCCACATCCACTCTAGTTGCCATTGACGAGGCAATGTGGATGAATATGCCTCAAACCCAAGAAGAGATTAGTGAAGAGCTCAATCGTCTCTACACTCTCTCGGGTATGGTTGACCATCGCCTTCATGAAGCAATGGACATCCAAAACATTCTTATGAACTCCCTCCAAACACCACAACAACCATCCAACAACAACAACACCCAACCACCATCACCACCACCACCACACAACTTGGACCCTAGTCTTCCGCCCGGCTTCTCAAGTCATGATTGCGCACATTGTGAGAGAACGGCTCACTTGGCCCAAAGGACCAACATCTTGGTCCATGAGCTTCAAAACGAGATGAGGTTCATCTTGAACCATGTTCTTGAACGTTTAAACGCAATCTCTCATCCTTCTCAATAGGAGCTCTTTAGATTAGTTGTTTGGATTTTTTTAAGTTGTTTGTTTAGGACCTTTTTATTTTTTTTAGGATGTCTTCTTATTTGTAACATCATTTCACTATTGTGACTTTTGTCACAAAATTTTCAATCTATATGAATGTGATGTTTTATGCTTATGAGTGATCAACATATTGCATATTATCATTATCATTATGAACTAACATTCCTATATTGCATATATTATATCTTGCATATGATTGCTTTAGGTACAAATTATGATCAGACACTTAGTTTGACTTTTTAAAGTCAAACATATTGAAAGGCTTGTTTGGAAGAACACTTCACAAGCATTCTACTTCTTCATTGAAGTCATTTCATAACTAACACTTCATTTGCAGCATATCATACCCTTCAATAGTATACGTTGGTACTCGAGAAGTGAGGAGTATACATCGAGGGGGAGCATCTCATAAGCATCTCATATACTAACCATTTGTTTTGTAGATTCATGCATCATTTCCTTGATTACTCCATTTAGGGGGAGTATAAACCAAGGGGGAGCTCTTAAAGTTCTCAAAATCGCATTCCGCTTCGCTACTCTTTTTGTTTCGACAAAAAGGGGGAGAAAGGACTAAGTTTGCATCAACTGTGAATCATCACAGTACATACATTTTTTTTACAAAACTTTTTTTTAATAAACAAACTTAATATATATTTTTAAGAACTCATGCTATATTTATTCTCTTGCTCAAAAATATACTTTATGTTTTGTCATCAACAAAAAGGGGGAGATTGTTAATACAAATAGCGTCTCAAAAACGTTATTTATATTCTTTGATCTTTCATTAGTTTTGTTAATGACAAATAAAAGGAATATCTTTTAGCAAATAATAAATACTAGCTTAAGTCTCTTAAGTACACATTTTACACTTCACATATTAACCAAGAATTACAAGTTTAGTAACTTGTTTCCTTAAAAGGAAACTTTAATTCATAAACCATTCCATGACATCATTGCATGCATCACATACAATATCTTTGGTATATCTTGGTTAGATATGCAAGCAACATAGTTGACATTTGAAGATCTTGGATGATATGGTAAGATACAACTAAGATATGGTAAGAGACAACTATTACATAGCTGTCACATCCCACGGATCCAAGTCCTATAAAGGACGGATCCCTTTTGAGGGATCCGCCGGATCCGTGAGCTGAAGATCAGCTTGCCTATAAATAGGAAGCTGATCATTTGGCTCTCTCATCACTCATATAGCTTAACACATATATTCATTCAGTACATATCTTACTAACATCATTCATAGTTGCATTTCACTTTGATCCTTCATTTTGTAGAAAAGAGATCAAGCATTCAAGGATCTACAGAACCGTAATCCTTTAGTTGCATTACTGTGTGATCTTGTAGTTTGTTTCACACATCATATCTATCATTTGTAATCAGTGAGTGTGGTTAGTACTTTAGTCCTTAAAGTACAAAGAGTGTAGGGAGTGGTTGTACCCTTGTAAAGAACTCGACATCTAGCTTAGTGTCGGTAAAGTAATTAGGCGACGTCAGGTTGGTTCTACCTTGTGAAAGAACCCGGTGTTTAGCTTAGTACCGGAAAAGGAAGTAAGCGACGTGTAAAGGTTTTCTCCGCCTAGGAAAGGAGTTTGTTTCTTAGTGAAAGATAAACTCTCGAGTAGGAAACTCGGGGAGTGGAGTAGGGCAAGGAATAGAGTTCTTGTAGCCGAACCACTATAAACAACTGTGTCGTGTGGTTTGATCTTTCCTCTCTTTATCTTTTGTTTACATTGTGTGATTATTTATTTGTGATTGTTTCCTTTGAATTAACATATAGTAACAAAGCAAATAAAACTTTAAAAACGGTAAAAACTATTCAACCCCCCTTCTAGTTTTCCACAAATAGTTAGGTCCATTTAAAACGGTTTTGCATGTTCCTCACCCCAAGGTTTCAATAAACAGTTCACAAGTAAAAGTGGGGCTGTGAAACTCACATACATATAAGTTAATCACATAACGCCTTCAAATAACCAAATCAAATATTTCAGCCACACAGTCAAATCTTGAGTAAACAGTTCGCATATTCCAAATAAACAGTCATTGAGTTTAGTTAAAACGAGAATGTATTCTCCCCAAAAATAGTTATAAAACCGGTAAAAGTAGGGGCCATGAACTCACCTTAGCCACAGCAATGCAACTATCCACAACTGACACAACTGGCATCTAGCTAATCACAACGGTATCCAGGAGGCTGGTACAACGGTACGCGGAGGTGCAAGCACAACGGCTTAAAGGTAGTATAGCACAAAAACAACTATGACAGCACGACACAACAGACTCGGCACAACCTAATAATATAAAAATTGTCTTAACGTATATTCCCAAAAGCGTAAAAGTTTCCAAAAGTTAACTATTTCCATTCCCAATAATCAAGTTCTATTTCCAAAAATAATCCAATTCCATTTCCAAAAATAATCCAATTCCATTTCCCAAAAATATTCTAATTCCATTCCCAAAAATAATCATGTCTTAACCTTTTAAACAGAGTTTGGTATCATCATTCGTGTAACGGGAGGAAGACGCTGACTCAAGAGTACACACGCAGGAAGGAAACAAAATTGCAGACTCGACGCAGAGAGGGTTGACAAGAACTCAAGTCAAGAAGAGATGACGGAGATAACCCAAAGTAATCACACATATTTATACACACCAATTCACTGAAAGGGTTGGTAGTCGCCGGTATAATCCCATTAAGTTTTATAAAACATACATGTTTTATATATTTAAAAAAAATTCATCATGACTCGTCGTTCGTAGAACTTTCCAAGTCAAGTGACTTTGTTAGTTTCCAAATATGTTTTAGTCAACAAGGGATTATAAATATTATTTTTCGTTAGACATTTTCATATTGTTCGTCCGTTACGGATCAAATACATTAAATTCATTTTGAGTCTAATGTACCGTAGTCGTTTTGTGTCCCAATAGTCTAATATGTTCAAAGTCCGATAATATTCCAAATCCAACAATAGTCCATGTTTCAATATATATTTCAATTTCCGGTGTTGCAAAAATCTCAAAGTATACCGAATACCAATCAATAACCAACCAAATAATCCAACAAGTACAATACTAGTAATCTCGGTTATCGTGTCTCGAAAGGTCCCAGGACCCCACGTGTGTCTCGTTTTTATTAAAAATCACTCCGCATTTATTTTTATCCAAATCACTTCGTGTTACAATAAATTTTACTAGCATATTAGCTTTTGGTAATTAACCTTATTAAGTCACACGGGTCATTTTTCCATTTTGAGTCACGTCAAATATCATTTACGGGTCAAATTTAAAAGTCAACAATCCGTTAGTCCAATTTCACATCACTACTAACAAATCAAATATGGGCATTTCCAAGGTCACCCGAGACCACAAGGTCTCGATTAACTCTTGTCGCGGCCAAAACATCACCTTCCAATACACATCAAAACAAGCCATATGGTATAACCATATTTACGGATCACAACTAAACTAATCGGACTAAAATAACTTGGTTCCTAACTACACCTTATACGGACCAAACCATAACCCAAACCTAATCAATATTCTCACAATGTCAAATAATCCTCACAAATAATATAAGCAACTGAATAAGCTGAATAATAAGCTAAACCATCACCACGGCGACCTAGGGTCTCGGCTAATATCCCTCGGCCACAAAACGTAACCGGTTCCGAGTAGACCAAACGGAGACAAAACAATAATCAAAACCAGACCCGAGCTTGTAATCGCAATAACCATCCAAATCTAACACAAACCAAAACGGATGTAAAAGAAAACTAAACTAAACGCAAGAATAGAGACAAGTCAAGGTTCTTTACGCTCGTACCCAAGCTCAAACGTGAGCTTATGACTCAAACTCGTAGATCCGGAATGGAATAAAATGAAGACACGCAAATTTGATGATACCAATCATTTTTAAAACCATTTCAATCACGTTTATGATTCACACAATTGAGTGTGAATCATTATGTACATCGAAACCCTTTTTCACAACATTAGTTTTATACCAAAACCGATTCACACCGTGGGTGTGAATCGTGACTTTAATCAACCCTTTTACTTCAAACGTATTTTACCCACTTACCAACGGATTCAAACAAAAACACAACGAAGAAATGGGGCGGCTACAAGATAAAACACAACAACTCTCGATCTAACTCTAAAACCTTCAAAACAACTAGATCTACACACGGATGTGGTCGTGGTGGTGGTTTGATGGTGGCGGTGAGGCTGTTTGTAGCGCGTTTGGGTGTTTCAGGGCGCGTACACCACCGATTCAAGACAAGGGTGATGTTATAAGGGTGGGAGAGGTGGTGCTATGGTGATGGTGGTCGTGTGTGGTGGTCGGATGGCAGGAAGGTGATGGCCGAATTAGGTAGCGGCTGGAAACCCTAGAAAGGGAGAAGTGGAGGTGGGATGTTATGATAAGAGAAACCCTAAATGGGTTCTTTTATACAAATCACAGGGGCCATTCTTGCCAACATGAAGGTTCAGGGTAGGCGGGGTATAATTAACTCCAGGGACCATAACTGTAATTAATCATATCTTTCACAAAATGAGGTTCGGGGCTCGTTTAGACTAGTAAACGGTTGATTCAAGACACGAGAATTACGCCATCGTGCTGAGAATAATTTTTCCATTAAAAATGACTATTCATACGCCTCGTTTCTCACAAATAATAAAATTATCAAATCAAAATCGTTGGTTTTTCTAGTACGCGTTGTGTGTAAATTTCACGTTTCGCGAGATAACTTCATGTTTTAGGGTCAAATAAGCTCGGAAAGGTTCGTAAATGAAAAACATGGATAACCTCGTATATAAATACTTCTGGAAAATTACGGGGTATTACAATTATTGGTGTCGCAACCCTAACTGTTCACCTTCGACCCAAAGTTGGTCCATTTTACCCTAAATCAAACCGTTTAAATCCCATATTTCTTTCATAAACATGATTCAAGCATCCTATCTCACTCATCTAACCAAAAAAGTTTAATCAAAACACTCTAAATCGCAAACTAAAAAATTATCTTAGAGTTGAATAAAAACGCAACCCTAACTATTAATTTTCTATCAATGTAAAGCAAAACAAAGAATGAGATTCATAACAAAGATATAAAACAACTAGTTGAAGGTGTTTGTAAACTTACTTTTGCATGGGAAACACTAGATTCAAGAAAACTACGATTTTGCGAGAGTTTTGCGATAGGAGGTTTTGTGCAAGAGAGGGAGATAGTTGTGATAGTAAAAGGTGTCTGTGTTTTTCTCGCAAAGGGGCTGGGTGAGTTATTAACTCTTTTGGACCTTTTGACTTCTGACCCAGTTCTGTGAGAGTTTTGGACTAGGGAGGGTTCAAAGACATTTTGACAGTTTTAATAAAAACTCCCTCTTGATTCATGCATTTTTCACACAAGGTCCTTTTATAAACAATTTATTTAAAGAAAATATTTTGAAAACATTTTAGAACAAATAAATTAACTTTTTTGTTATATCAAAATTGATTAAATAAAAGTTTCACCCCCCCCCCTCGAAGTGATGGTATTTTCCCAACAATTTTAACAACTTTTTTCTTTTTTTTCATTTCAACAACATTTTATTTCTTTTTCAACAACATTTAACAACGTATTATTGGATTTCAAAAACAAACTTCTCAATTTCTCCCCCTCAAAAATAGCTTAATACTTTAAACTGTTTTTGATCTATTTTTGAAGTGGAAAGCATTGTTTTGAAATTTTATTCCGTCTTGAGCTAAAAAGATTAAATTAATAATCATAAAAACATGATCAAGACTTAATCATGAGCAAAAAAATTTAGAAAAAGTTTTGAAAAATCTTGTATAAAATTTTCTCACGATAAATAAGAAGACTTCTCCTCTTATGTCAAGGATTGATGCACTGAAACATACGTTCAAGGTCCTTTCTTTAATTATGGGTGTTGATATGTGATTTAATCAACATCCTTAATGAGTAAAGAGTTACCCGATTGTTTTACCAGATTTGCTTGTACTAGTATTGACTGCTACTCTGTTGACTTCTTTGACCTTTTCATCATTCTTGTCATTTTGATCACGCATATTTGTCATTCCTAGACGTTGTCGTAGATATTCAAATATTTCCGGTGGCAAGGCTTTGGTGAAGAAGTCGGCAATTTGGTAATCAGTTTTCACGAAGTACAATTCCATATTCCGTCTTTCTACATGTTCTTTGATGAAATGGTATCTGAATGCTATATGCTTCGTCCGTGAGTGTTGTACTGTGTTACAAGAGATGGTAATGGCACTTTGCGAATCACAATAAACTGGGATTTTATCGAGGAAGAAGCCATAGTCCGTCAATTGAGTTTTCATCCACAGTACTTGAGCACAACATCCAGAGAGGGATATGTATTCAGCTTTTGCAGTGGATAAGGCAGTGTGATTCTACTTCTTTGAAGACCAGCTGATTAGTTTTTCTCCCAAGAATTGAGCAGCTCCTGAAGTACTCTTGCAATAAATTTGACAACCTACATAATCTGCATCTCAATAGGCGGTTAGTTCGAAACCGGAGTCTTTCGGATACACAAGGCCCATGTAGATGGTTCCCTTTAGATACCGAAAGATCCGTTTAATAGCAATAAGGTGCTTTTCCGTTGGCCGAGATTGGTAATGGGCACACATACAGATAGAAAAACGAATATCTAGCCCACTATCAGTAAGATACATGAGTGAACCAATCATACTACAGTATTTTGTAGCATCAACCAGTTTACCACTAATGTCCTTATGTAGTTTAGGCTTGCTTCATATAGGTGTACTTATAGGGTCAGAGTTTTCCATTCCAAATTTTTTCAAAATTTCCATCGTGTATATGTTTTGATGAATAAAGATACCACGAGGAGTTTGGTTTATTTGTAGACCCAGAAAGAATTTTAGCTTGCCCATCATGCTCATCTCAAATTTCTGTCGCATGATATTTTCAAAGTTTTTGCAATATTTAGGATTCGTAGATCCAAAAATAATATCATCGACATAAATTTAAACTAGCAGATATTCTGACAACACTTTGTACTAGGCACGTGGAGCTTGCTTGATTCGTAGACGGATTTGTCAAGGACATAGACATACATCCGGATGGTCGGATCAACAAAGCCTTTGGTGCCGTTTTACATCCATTTGGTATCGGTGAAAATTTATGAGCTGCATGAGCCAAGAATAAGTGTATTGCTTCAATCCTTGCTACTGGTGCAAATGATTCATCAAATTCAATTCCTTCTGCTTGGTTGTAACCTTTTGCAACTAAGCGAGCTTTCTTGCGAATTACTTCCCCGTCTTTATCTAACTTGTTCTTCAGAATCCATTTCAATGCAATTATTAATTTTCCTAGAGGTCTTGGAACCCTTAGCCATACGTCATGGCGTTTGAATTAGTTTATTTCTTCTTGCATTGCGATAATCCAATCGGAATCTGCAAGTGCTGCTTTGACATTGGCAGGTTCTACTTGACTCAGGAATGAATTGTAGAAACAGTAATCTGGTGTAGCTCTTCTTGTTTGAACAGGTTGTGAAGGATTTCCAATGATTTGTTCTAAAGGGTGATCTTGAGTCCATCTTCTTCTATGCGGATGTGGTTGTAAAATGTATGCAGTTTGAAAGATCAACATATCACGTCTCAGAAGGTCCATCGACCTCAGCTTCGGGAGTCGCGAATGGTTTGTGAATGGTTCCTCTTTAGCGATGCATTTGTAATTGCTTGATCATCAACATTTGGATTGGAGGTGGGAGTAGTATTGTCTAGTGAAAGTTCTTGTTGATCGAATAATTGGAGGGGTATTTGGTACGGGATCTGCATCTTCATAAGTAGTTGCTGATGAACTGGATACGAGATAAGGCTTGTCTTCTTGATGATTATCTTCGATGATCGAGTTGCAGCGGCTATTGTTGACATCTTCATCCTATTTCTCCACATGATTCATGTAGAAATTTTCAAACAAACCATCTAACTCTTCCTTTGAATATGTTTTTTTGGTGTTGATGATTTGGTTTTGGTCTGAGTTCTGAACTGCTTTGTTCAGAAGTCTTAGTATGTGGCACGGGTTCTAAACTTTGTTGATCAGAAGCATGATTAAGTGTGGGTTCTAATCTGACATGATCAGAAGCCATTTCTTCTACTTCGTCGAATGAACATGGATTGTCTCTTGTATCAACTATCTTCTTCGATTGTAAATACGATACGCACTTGATTGTGTAGAATAACCAATGAATATGCCTATATCCCCTTTTTCTTTAATTTTCCAAGATCATCACGATCATTAAGAGGATAGCAGCAGCAACCAAAGGTGCGTAAGTATTTGACATCAGGTTTGCGTTTGTGAAGGATGTGATATGGGGTTTTTCTTAATCTTTTGTTTATAATTGATCAGTTTTGAGTGAAACATGCGGTTGATACGGCTTCAGTCCATAGGTTTAGTGGATGATTTGCGGCGGTGAGCATTGTTCTGGCAGCTTCTACTAAGCTATTGGTTTCGTCATTCGACTACACCATTTTGTTGAGGAATGTAAGCTACAGATCTCTGATGAGTAATGCCAACTGAATCGAAGAAGCTCTGAAGAGTCTGATTTGTAAACTCAGGTCCATTATCAGTACGTACAATTCGGATTGTTGCTTGTAGACCAACTTGTACACGTTTGATGAACTTAATGATTACATCGGGTGTTTCAGCTTTTGAGGCAAGAAAATGAACCCAAGTGTAATGTGAGTAGTTATCCAAAATAACCAATATATATTTCTTCCATTTCTACTGACGACGCACATTGGACCACATAAATCCTTATGCAATAAAGCAAAGGTGCAACGACACTATGTTCGGGTTTAGATTTGAGTGTTGCACGAGTCATTTTTCCCTAATTCACACTGATAACATCAAATTGTCCTGATATTTTAGTGTCAATTTCCCACTAATATGCTCATCATTTGTATCATTTTACATGAATATATACTCTTATTCGTTAATATTTCATTTTCAGGTTAATAATGAGCATAGGAACGAAAAGACGCGGATTTGGAAGGTTATTAATGCAAATACACAAGAGTATGCTGACCAGGCAAGAGTTACGGCGTAAATCCCTACTCTACTCACACCATAACAAGGATTTACACTAGAAGACCAAAAGTTAACGCAGTTCAAGGTTACGGCGTAACTCCAACTTAAGTTACGCCGTATATTTTTCCTGACTTAGAAGAATTTCATGGTCCAATTAGTTACGCCGTAACCATTTGTAAGGTTACGGCGTAAACTTGTTAACGAGAGTTCTACGATCATAACTTTTCTCTAAGTTAAGTCGTAACATTATTACTATGGATAAGATCGTCTGAGATACTGATGTTACGGCATAACTAACCGTAGATGTTACGCCGTAACTTAGTCGAGGCTATAAATACAAGCCCTAATTCTGCATTTTCACATATCCTCTGAACACACAAAAATCAAAGACGACTCAGGGCTTCAATGAGGATGATATTCAGCATCATACAAGTCATTTCCAAGTGAGAATTCACGCCACACATTACATAAGTTTTAGTATTTCATATTACATTTTTCTATTTGATTCAATGTCTTTCATTATGATCTTAAACATTGAATTCTCTGCATGTTTTAATATGATTGGCTAAACACCTTTGGTGTTAGCCTAGTTATGAAATTGTTATTGCTTTGATGTAGTTTTCTCGTTTTCATATCGCTTTATGTGTATGCTTTCTTTGCTTATTCTGGGACACCCTTGTTTTGGTAGCATGGATAGTTGGTTGTATCTAGGAAACTAGAAGAATTGATCATAGGACCCTAGTGAAATAGGTTGCGAATAGTGGGAAGAATTGACCATAGGACTACCACTATCTTGCGTGAGAATTGAACCAAATGATCACCTTCCAAAAGGAAGTGCTTAAGAAGTTAGGGGGAACCTAAGTTCCGACCGACCGAGTTCCGTTGAATAAGTCTTAGATCGTAGTAGTGCTTAATGACTTTTTCGTAGGATAAACCCACGAACTCTTGTAATCATTTGGTTACGGAATAGGACGCTATGGAAAATAGGCTAGCCAAATTGACCAAAGGAGTCTAGTGAGTTTAACCCTCATGTGGAGCGATAGAAAACACTAATTAGGAAACGTAATCATAGCATAACAAGATTAATAACTAGGCTAGCACATTTCTCCTTATTGATTATCTTTCATTTTAAATTGTTTTTGTCTTATTTCATTTCATTAGTTTAATTAATTAAATCATAAAACCCCCTTTAAAACCAATGACACTAGAACTTAAATTAGGATCGACACGCTTAGCTCTTGGGACGACCTCGGCTTTACCGATTACTACGCTACACACAACCGGGTACACTGCTCGTTAGTGCATTAGGTGGACCTTAGGTAGAAGAGAATTATAAATATTAAAACCTGGTCAGAAATCCTGCATCAAGTTTTTGACGCCGCTGCTAGGGAGCTATTTTAGGATTTTATTAAAGTTTAAAATTTTTGTTTTGTTTTCATCATCTCACTATTTCTGTTTAGTTTCAGGTACCATGGGTGAAGTTTACATCGATACGCTTACCCTCGAGGAATACCTCGCTTTGACGTGAGAGGAACAAGGGCCTGGTGTGGTTAGGCCAGTTATTGGAGCTGGTGTACAGTTCGAGATCAAGAATCAATTCATACGGGAATTGAGAAAAGATCCTTTTTCAGGAAGCAATACCGAAGATGCACATGAGCATATTGATAATGTCTTGTACAGCGTGAGCCTTTTCAACATTCCTGGTGTTTCTCATGATGCAGTTATGCTTCGAGTGTTTCCTATGACACTCACTGGAGCCGCAAAAAGATGGATTGATCGGTTGTTAGCAGGAACCGTAAGCACATGGGATCTCCTCAAGAGATCATTTATTCAATGTTATTGCCCTCCTTCAAAGACGGCAAAGCAGCTTGAAGATATTCACAACTTCAAGCAAGACGGAGATGAGACATTGTACCAAGCTTGGGATAGGTACAATGATCTCCTTTACAGGTGCCCAACTCATGACCTAAATAAGCAACAAAAGGTGAACATTTTTTACAAGGGTATCAACATTGCCACAAGACAAATACTTGACTCTCAGGGGCCGATTCTTGGGATGACTCCCGCTCGAGCTCTTGATGCTATCCAAGATATGGCGGACTATTCTCAGAAATGGCATGATGGAGGGAGTAGTAGAAGCATTGGTGGTAACATAGATGGGATTTTGGTGATCACCAACAAGCTTGAGAGTCTTGGTAGAGACATGAAGAAGTTGAAAGAAAACGTGCATGCTATTCAAGTAGGATGCGAGACTTGCCGAGGTGCTCACCTTGCTAAAGATTGTCCCTTGAAAGATGAAAAGAAAACTAAAGAGGTCAAGTATGGAGAAGGGAGACCTTTTCAAAGAAACAATAGCAATGGATATCACGTGGGACCACCTGGCAATTATAATAGAACACCTTACGGTGAAAGAAGATTCAACCTTGAAAATATCATCAATAAGTATCTAGAAGACTCCACCAAGAAGCAAAATGAACAAGATGCATGGTTGAAGGGTTTTCAAGAGACCACTAACAAGAGCCTAATTAATCATGATGAATCTCTCAAAAATCTTGAAGCCATGATAGGAAAGTTAGCTGAAGACATCCATGAGAATAATGTGATGGAATAAAGCAGCTCAAGGCCTGCGATACAAAGCAAGACAACCATGGGATCTTGCAAGGCGATTTTCGATGAAAAATAGGTAAACAACTCCAATGAATACCTTCATAATACAAATCAAATTTGTGGGGTTTCCTTTTTGCAGGATAAAGCTAATGGAGTTGTGCTACGCCAATTACTAGAAAAGGAATCTAGCTCAGAAAGTTTCACTCTTCCTTGCACCATTGGTAATTATGGTATGACGGCATTAGCCGATTTGGGATCTAGTGTAAATGTTATGACAATGACGCTATTTCAAAATCTTGAACTAACGGATCTTAAATAAAGAAAACTAATAGTTGAAATGGCTAACATGACTATGACAAATCCGGTGGGGATAGTTGAAAATGTGCTTATTAAAATCAACAAGTTTGTTTTCCCCACCGATTTTGTAGTTATTAATATGGTGAATGTGCCTAATGAACACATTATCTTAGGAAGACCTTTCCTTGCCACTTCACATGCTCGAATCAAAGTTTTCGAAAGGGAAATTTCGTTAGAAATAGGTAATGAAAGGATAATGTTTAATAAGAATGGAGTTATGCATCAAACTCCTGGTACCATAGCAAGAGTATGTATGACCAATGTTCCGGTGGTAGAGGAACCATTAGATATCTTTAAAATGTCGGATGACCTTTTTTCCTATAAAACTCCTTTGTGTTCAAAATTTAAACAGGAATGCAATAAAAGCGATGGAGACGGATCTTTTTGGTTTGATGATGAATCCGAAACAGATGAAGGAGAGGAAGAAGTAAATCCATAACTGTTATTGGTAAATTAAACTTTTGTGCTCCTACAACTATTATACATAATGAAGAAAAACTAACTCTACCAACATGTGACCCTTTGGTCAATGTGTGCAACGGTGGGAGAAGGATAAAAATTAGGCAACTGAAAAAGGAGGCAAGGGTATAGTGGTGTTTTGAGGAAGAAGAGGTGATTAAGAAAACTTGGTTCAACACAAACTTCATGAGTGCCAACTTAAATGAAAAAGTCCAATGGACAGTTCATTTTTGCAAACCGGTGGTGGTAAAGGAGAAAGGAGTAGCTGAAGCATGGCCTACTTGCGATCCCTTCCTAAAGGGATGTAATGGAGGAGAGTCCCCAGAAGAGAACATGCTCAAAAGATTCACTAATGAATGGGCATGTTTTAATGAGCATAAGAGGATTTGCATTGGGTATAATGGAATATCTTTTGAAGATTTGGTCAAGGTTAAATTCGAAAACACCCAGTTAAGTAAACAGGTAGAGATTCAATTCCGAGACGAATGGGTCAAGGCAAATTTCCCACAAGAAACCCAACATGGTTTTCACTTGTATCCTTTAGGAGGAGGAATTCCCATGACCTTTGGACCACCTTCAAGCATGCAGGGATGGAAGAAGATAGAGATGGAAAAGGATGGACAAGTCCGTCGGGAACTATAAGGTACCGTGGCCTTGAGTCTAACTTAAAGTCCCGTTAATAAACAAAAGTGCTTTTTCGGGAGACAACCCGAATTATCCTTTCTCTTTCCCTTTTAATTAGTTTAGATTGATTTGTATGCTTTGTTATGATTTTTGCAGGTACTGGAGAAAGACGGATGACTTGGAAATGCACCAAGGAGTCTTTCACTCCTGGAATTATTCTCAAAGAGTTTCTACGGCGTAACTTATAACTATGGTTATGCCGTAACCACCGTCAAATATCTGCAGTTTTGTCGAGTGTCATTACTTCCGGCGTACTCAATCCATGAGTTTACGCCGTAATTTGCCCCTGTACCAGAAATTTTTTTATTTTAAATAACTTACATACCTTAACTTTGTATTAGTTTTCAAATGAACTTTGTGGGTGTGTTCCCTATAAACCCTCACGAGACTTCACTCGTCAACTCGGGACACGGAGTGGTTTAAAAGGCTTGTTGCATACGCTAAATGCAACCGTGATTCCTACGAAAGTGAGTTAGGGTTTTGTTTTATTTTATTTTTATTTTTAGATTTATGCTTGTGGGTAGTGATGTGATTTCAAGGATTTGAAGTTTACTCACATGGCGAAGAGAAGGCACATTTTCTCAAGCATGATCCTTCTATCATTTTCGGAGCAAATTTCAGGGGAGTTCTTGTTCTAATTCTACTTTTCTCCTTTATTATTACATATTTTGATGAGGCGAAAAGTGTACCGCTTTTAAGGGGTCATTTAAGCCCGAAATCGTATTTATTTGATCAAATATTGCCCTAAATCGTTCCTTTTGTCATTTTAGGTACTTTTGAGGAGAAATCTGGAAAAGGAGGTATTTTGGACGTTTTTGGAGCATTAAAGTGAAGAAAACGGCAAAGTCTCAAGAATCGGCTGAAAGTTACTCTTGACGGCGTCACAATTAACATGGGACGGCGTCATGCCTTGGCAAGAAAAGTTGGATGTGAAATTTACTCATGACGGGCCAGTGAGTTAGCATGAGAATTCTGACGGCGTCACGCTTTAACTAAATCAAGGGCGTCACGGCTTAAATCATAAGGGGACGGCGTCACGTTCAATGTTCGACGGCGTCAAGCCTTGATAGGCCAGAATGGATTTTTGAAGAGCTAAAGAGGGACGGCGTCAAGAAGGTCACCCGGGAACCCTAAAAGCGGCGAGGTGACGGCGTCACAATGCATAAGGTGACGCCGTCAGATCCAAAAATCTATATATAGTTTTCTAATCTTTTGTCATTAAGAGAGCTTAGTGTGTGGAATTTTGGGATAAAACCCTAAGACGATTTTAGCTACTTTTTCAGGGCTTTTTGCCTTGAGATCTTCCATGTTTCATTGAAAGATAAGTTATCAATTAATCATTCAATATGTCTATGTGTTGTTTGATTCTATCTTATGCTTGTCTTTTATTTAACATGTTAGGCTAATTTTATCTTGTGTTTGCTTAGATCTAATGAAACCTAGCTATTGATTATTGGTTGTTAGTGTGTTGTTAGTTGT
Source organism: Artemisia tridentata subsp. tridentata (assembly GCA_021014915.2). Classification (NCBI taxonomy): domain Eukaryota; kingdom Viridiplantae; phylum Streptophyta; class Magnoliopsida; order Asterales; family Asteraceae; genus Artemisia; species Artemisia tridentata. The sequence continues at coordinate 321,954,977 of CP139507.1, read as the reverse complement.
ATTAGATGATTGTTTATCTATGTTAGGCTTAAGAAAACTGGCTAACTTCCTATTCGGTAACTTGCTTGAACGTCTTAAGAAACATGAACCAAACGCGTACTAAAGGTTTTTATGGTTGTATTTAATGCACAAGCGAATTCTAGTGATCCCATGTTAGGAGCTTCCTAGCCGGCTCGACATAGGAGTGAAGTAGGAGCTTGTAGAGTTGGGGAAGTAAGTACGCCACCCCACGAATGGTATTAAGGAATACACCCGTCATCCACGCGACTAATACACACTAATTAACCGGTAAAAGATAGTTAGGGAGTAAGGAAATCTAAGTAAACACATTTCTCTACACATAAGTTTCTCACCACTTTTCATTTTTGTTATTTTATTTTATTTGCATTCGTAGTCATTTGGGTTAGTTGACTAGCAACTAATTCCGCCCACTCCTTCAAACCCGAGATTTTACTTGCTTTCATAAAATTATAAAAACATAAAAAGAATCTTCCTCAACCCTTAGACCTAATTAGAGTAGCCTTTCATACCTAACGAACACTATTCCCTGTGGAGAACGATCAATCCCCCGTACTTACCACTACACTATACTACATCGGTCAGGTACACTGCCTGGTGGGGTTGTAAGCCTCTTGAGATCCCTCGAGAGGTAAAACCTGTTGTAAGGTTACAAAACCACGCAATCAAGTTTTTGGCGCCGCTGCCGGGGAATAGTTATTGTTTAGGTTGAATTTTTATTTCTGTTAGGTCTACTCACTAGATTCCTTTCTAGTGAGATTTTTGTTTTATTTTTCTAGGTTTTCTTTAGTCTATCTATTTTCTTCGTGTCTTTGTTCGTAACTATTACCGTCCGACATCATGGAAGATGGTAATATCCTTAACCCCCACAACCCACCACCACAACAACCACCACCACCTCCTAGAGCCCGTACTTTAGGAGAGTATTCCCGTCCTAGCCACCATGGCTATCGAAACACCATTGAGCTCACTCAAGGAGCCAATATCACACCCTTGCGATCCGACACCATCCGGTTGGTGCAAAGTGGATGCGCATTCCATGGACTTCGTTCTGAAGATCCTAATCAACATCTCAAGGACTTTCTTAAAATCGTTGATTCTATAGACCTTGATGTTGCCACTCGAGAGACAACCCGATTGCGTCTCTTCCAATTCTCTTTGCGGGACCAAGCTAGTCAGTGGCTAGAACGTCAACCCGCAGGATCCATTACCTCTTGGGATGATCTCACCACTCGTTTCCTTGCTCATTTTTTCCCACCGGGAAGAACTACCAAGCTAAGGAATGATATCTTGATGTTCCAACAACGTCAAGGCGAAACTCTCTACGAGGCATGGACTCGATTCAAGGACTTACTCCAAAAAGTCCCTCACCATGGCATAGAACTTTGGCTCCAAGTCCAAATCTTCTATGACCATATTAATCTCTCCACGAGGCAAACCATTGACCAATCGGCCGGTGGCAAGCTACGTGATCTAAGTGCGGAACAATCATGGGCTCTCCTAGAGGATCTTGCTCTTTATGACAACGAAAGTTGGAGTGATCCCCGTGATTTGAATAAAACGGTCAAGGCAATATCTTTGCCTTCTAACAATTCAAGCACTTCTGACCGTAGGATCATAGAACTTGAAGACCAAGTCAAGTTTCTCATGAAATCCTACGAGGCTCCTAAACCTTCAAGCCAAGTGAACAAAATCACTTCTTCATGTGAATTATGTAGTGGTCCCCACGACACTCGTGATTGCATGGAACTCCCCGAACAAGCTTTTGTGGACTACGCATCTTCGCGTACCGACGGAGCGGGAGACAAGTGGTACACTTTCAAACCCGAGCCAAACCATTATGGTGATTCATACAACCCCTCATGGAAAAATCACCCGAACCTTAGGTGGAGACAAAACCAAAACTCACAACAAACCAATTCTTCCAACCCACCTAATCGTTTCCAATCAAGCGGTTCCAACTCGAACCGTACTTTCAACAACAATCCTTCCGGCAATGGTAGTACCAATAACTTTGAAGGATTGATGTCTCAATTTATGGCATCTCAAGAAGCTCGTTTAGCCAAGTTTGAAGCCGATTTCAAACAAAAACAAAGCGAGATGACCGATAAGATTGACACCTTGTTGAAAGCCCTCAATGACCGAGAAATGGGAGCACTCCCTAGCAACACGGTCAAGAACCCGAAACTAAATGTCAACGCTATTTCATCGGTTTCGTCCCCTAGTTCTTGTCCACAATATTATTCGGTCAATTCCATGAGCACGTGTTTCAAACAAACCCAAGTCGTTCCAAATGACCAAGAAGTTATGACATCCAAATTGGTCAACAACATAGTTGAAACACCTCCCACTCAAAACCTTGACGAAGAATTCAAGGAGCTCCACCTTGAAAGTCCGGTTGTTGATGAGTTGGGTGAAAAGAAGCTCAAGTTAGGCGAAAGAGGGACCGCCTTTGTTCAAAACAAGCTACCTAAGAAATTAGATGATCCGGGCTTATTTGTTCTACCTTGCAAGATCGGTAATTCGGAGGCTTATGACACATTAGCCGATCTTGGATCAAGCCTTAACCTACTTCCGTTACCTCTCTACACCTCTCTAAAACTTGGAAAACTTGAAGAAACCGAGGTAATAATAGGCTTAGCGGATGGAAGTGTTGCTTACCCGGTTGGAGTAGTTAAGGACGTGTTAGTGCACATTGGAAAACTAACCATTTTAGCCGATTTCCACGTCCTTGATATGGTTAGCGACCCTACATGCCCCTTGTTGATAGGTAGAGGATCTTTGGCGACCGCTAGTGCTATGATTGATTGTAAGGAATCCAAGATAGCGGTAGGAGAAGGAGATACTTGGTCAGTCTATGATGTTAAGAAACATGCCTATGATACTAGTGAGGAACCAACACCACATTGGCTAGAATCAAATAGGAGACCATCTAGATAGGGGACCTTGGATTGATAGAGACTTCATAGGACCCCAACGCCCATTTTACCTAGAAGAGGACTTTGTTAACCGAACGCATTCGGTAGAGCAACTCTTGGCTAGGGACACCGAATTGGATCCATTTGAAGATTCTCTAGTTTTTAGAAAGATGATTGATTTCCTAGGAGTTTTGCCAATTAACCTAGGAATGAATAAGTGGATTAGTGAGGAAGATGATCATAAGTGGAATTGGGATAAACCACCCAAAGATGGAGATGGGTCATGGCATATTAAGATGACATTGTATGACCCGGATGGAGAGAAGTTTGAAAAGATATATCGTACTAAGCGGACCAATAGGAAACTTCAATCCAAGCTTAACCCTAAAGACGTCCTTGATGACGAGCTCACTTACATAGGGTAGCATGACTTTGAGTCAAGCTACAAGACTCGTTAATAAAGAAAAGCGCTTCTTGGGAGGCAACCCAAGCTTTATTTGTTTTATTTGCTTTGTGTGTTTATTTATTTGTTTGTTTGATTTTATTTTCCGTGTGTGTGTTTAATTTTTATCATTATTGATTCATGTTCAAAAGTAATTTGTGAAAATGCTTTATTTTGTTTTTAACTTCGTCTTAACTACATATAAAGGTATTTTGCAAAAGATAAGTGTAAGGGAAATCTAAATCGGTTTATTAGAACACATATGAACATGAATCGTAATAATAATAAATTAGCATACATATTCGTAGTTGTTTGAGTCAAATGCTTGTATCGAGTCATAATGATGTTTTGCAGGATTTCCAGGAAGTAAGGTAAAGGTTTTTCCAGAAATTTTCCGGAAACTTGAAATGAAAATTTTTGTCAGGTCATTTCTGACGGCGTCAGGGGTTATTACCTGACGGCGTCAGATTTAATTTCCAGAAATTTTTGAAAGTTTTGTTTTCATAAAAAGTTTTTATTAAATCTCCAACTTATAATCTCCAGGAATCTGCAAAATTATCATTCCACAAGCATTATATCCTTATATATAGATTTTATCCCGCCGATGTTATGCAGGTTTTCGTGTTTGTTTTCTCAGGTTTAACAGGTTATTTTGGACAAGGAAATGTTTTTGGATCAAGCTTATGGCGATGCATTAGTCATGGAGCTTCAACATTCTCTTTGAAGGAAGATTTAACCGTGTGATTTCACTATCCAACGAGCGAATCAGGGGAGTATTTGATTTCATTCTTTTACTTTATGCTTTTACATCTTGTTATTTGAACATTGGGGACAATGTTCATCTTAAGTGTAAGGGAGGGTAAAAGTACGATTTTAGAGAATACAATTGCGCTTGATTTTTGTTTGTTTAATAATAGATGTGTAATAAAACTGAGAGAAATACTTGTTAAGGTAATTTTAGTGCCAAATTTAAAATTTTTTACAACATATAGGAGTGAAACTTTAGTTTTAATGAGCGTCTCATGGATAGGAATTATATGACTAGCACAAAAAACCGTACCACTAAAAAATTTTCCACCCCAAATATGTGAGGTTCGCCCCTAGAATTCGTAGGAAAAGCATTTATGCTATGATGTGTGTACCGGTAGCACTTAGATTCTAGAACTTGCGTTAGGACCATTCCAAGGCCACAAGTGAGACTACATTCGTGTAGTTAGATTTACTACATGATAAGAGGCATTAGGATTAACCTATTGTTTTACACCTGTGTTTTTGTTATAATTACATTGGCTACATTGGTCAAGTAATTCTCCCACACCATTTGCGTTGTACTCATTTTTAGTACACGATACCCCTAGTACACCCCTCAGAGCCTATCTTTTCGTTTCGACCTTTAAGCATTTTACTTAAAGGAAGAATTTGTTACACCCCACTAAAATGTACACCCAAATCGCCTTAGCCTACCTTGTATGCACTCATTTTTAGTGCATTATTGTGACAACATTTGTTTAAACCCAAGTTAATTATCTAGTTGATTACATGGTTGCTAAGTCGAGTCATATCCTTGTACATATTGTTTTGGGACGATTGGGACTCATGGGTAAAGTACTAGTGTAATGGAGTAATGGGGAAGAACATCATTTATTACCCCCATATGTGCTAAATATTTTAAAAGTACTCCAAGTTTTTCAATTATCTTAATTCGAGTCATTAGAATAGTTATTTGTAAAGTTATGTAAAAATTCAAGTGTAAGGGGATGCAATGCCCCTATGATGTATTATTTTGGATGGTAGGGCAAGAGTGTATGCAAAAAAAAAAAAAAAAAAAAAAAAAAAAAAAAAAAAAAAAAATCAAGAAAAACACAAAAAAAATGAGAAAATGAAAAATAGAAAAAACATACGGACTACCATCCCGTTTCATTTTATGTTTGCTTTATATTTTTGTTATTTTGTTTCTAGCTTAAAATTGAGTCTAGTCTTGGCTTGGCAACATTGTATAGTACATGTAATTGATCAAGATCTTTAACTCGCCACCAGTAAAATATCCCGTATCCAACAAAACCGTGTTTTCCTTTTCCCTACACCTAACGTTATAACCCATTTAAAAGCCCTCTTTGATAGTTTATCTTAGGTGCTTACGCCTAGTGGAGGAGGTTTTCGATCCTTTCCCAAGCCTATGGTAATCTATTTGCTATGACAGGTAGTGAGAGATATTTTCCGTTTTCATTTATGAGATTTATTTTGATGACACTTGAGAGATGTGAGTATCTAAACACTACTTGTGAGGTGCTAGTATGTAATCTCCGTGCTTATTATGATTGAAGTGGAACGATTATTTGTTGTAATTACTTTTATGTTAGCATTAAATGACCCCTAACTTGTATTTTGATTAGAATAAAAGCGCATTTGCTTGAGGACAAGCAAATCTCAAGTGTAAGGGTATTTGATGAGGCGAAAAGTGTACCGCTTTTAAGGGGTCATTTAAGCCCGAAATCGTATTTATTTGATCAAATATTGCCCTAAATCGTTCCTTTTGTCATTTTAGGTACTTTTGAGGAGAAATCTGGAAAAGGAGGTATTTTGGACGTTTTTGGAGCATTAAAGTGAAGAAAACGGCAAAGTCTCAAGAATCGGCTGAAAGTTACTCTTGACGGCGTCACAATTAACATGGGACGGCGTCATGCCTTGGCAAGAAAAGTTGGATGTGAAATTTACTCATGACGGGCCAGTGAGTTAGCATGAGAATTCTGACGGCGTCACGCTTTAACTAAATCAAGGGCGTCACGGCTTAAATCATAAGGGGACGGCGTCACGTTCAATGTTCGACGGCGTCAAGCCTTGATAGGCCAGAATGGATTTTTGAAGAGCTAAAGAGGGACGGCGTCAAGAAGGTCACCCGGGAACCCTAAAAGCGGCGAGGTGACGGCGTCACAATGCATAAGGTGACGCCGTCAGATCCAAAAATCTATATATAGTTTTCTAATCTTTTGTCATTAAGAGAGCTTAGTGTGTGGAATTTTGGGATAAAACCCTAAGACGATTTTAGCTACTTTTTCAGGGCTTTTTGCCTTGAGATCTTCCATGTTTCATTGAAAGATAAGTTATCAATTAATCATTCAATATGTCTATGTGTTGTTTGATTCTATCTTATGCTTGTCTTTTGTTTAACATGTTAGGCTAATTTTATCTTGTGTTTGCTTAGATCTAATGAAACCTAGCTATTGATTATTGGTTGTTAGTGTGTTGTTAGTTGTATTGGATGATTGTTTATCTATGTTAGGCTTAAGAAAACTGGCTAACTTCCTATTCGGTAACTTGCTTGAACGTCTTAAGAAACATGAACCAAACGCGTACTAAAGGTTTTTATGGTTGTATTTAATGCACAAGCGAATTCTAGTGATCCCATGTTAGGAGCTTCCTAGCCGGCTCGACATAGGAGTGAAGTAGGAGCTTGTAGAGTTGGGGAAGTAAGTACGCCACCCCACGAATGGTATTAAGGAATACACCCGTCATCCACGCGACTAATACACACTAATTAACCGGTAAAAGATAGTTAGGGAGTAAGGAAATCTAAGTAAACACATTTCTCTACACATAAGTTTCTCACCACTTTTCATTTTTGTTATTTTATTTTATTTGCATTCGTAGTCATTTGGGTTAGTTGACTAGCAACTAATTCCGCCCACTCCTTCAAACCTGAGATTTTACTTGCTTTCATAAAATTATAAAAACATAAAAAGAATCTTCCTCAACCCTTAGACCTAATTAGAGTAGCCTTTCATACCTAACGAACACTATTCCCTGTGGAGAACGATCAATCCCCCGTACTTACCACTACACTATACTACATCGGTCAGGTACACTGCCTGGTGGGGTTGTAAGCCTCTTGAGATCCCTCGAGAGGTAAAACCTGTTGTAAGGTTACAAAACCACGCAATCATATTTGCATACAAAAGGGACTTTGTACATTTCAAGTGGGGGGACGGGAGTAGAATTATAACTTGAATTTTATTTGCCCATTTTTCTAGTTTATTTTGAAAAATATGCCATTTTTAAAACTTTTGACATGTTTTTCTTAACCGAACTAGAATAGACCTTAGCCGAGCACACTATAACCTTTGATTTGCTTGGTGAGGTTTAGCCTCATTTTCCCCATTTTACTCAAATCCACCAAATATTGAGTGTGCCGGTAGTATTGTAAACTTTAGAACTTGGGTTTTACATCATTTCTAGGCCATAGACGAGTAGTGTGTCAAGTTAGCTTGATACATTTGGGAGGGACATTTTGAGAAGGCAATGTTTAGGATCTACACCAAATACCCCGTATGTGTTTAATTGTGTGCGTTTATCGATTAGTCACTTTGACTTTTTGACCCCCGTGTTAAACCCTTTTGTTGCACTCACCTTTAATGCAAGATACCCCTAGATACACCCGTCTGAGCCATTCTTTTCGTTTCTTTACCCATATAATGTATTGTTTCGTTACACCTATTCGCCTTGTAGTTTAGTTTGTGATTGGGAAGTCGTCGTTTGCCTAAGTTTGAGGTTTGGGTAGAGAGATTCGGGAATCACGCCTACATTGAAGACATATTTTTGTAGATCATTAAAGACCCCCCATATTACTCATATATGATTCATCTTAAGTGGGGGGATGTCTATTTATTGTTTGTAGTAAAAAAAAAGTAGTTTATTTGTTTAATGTTGTAAAAAGGATAGTGCATGTATTATAAGCACTAATCCTTATTTATGGAGCTTATTGAACTAGATTCGAGGATCCTACCTCGATCACATTCGATTGAAGATTTTTGAAGACCAAGTTAGTGTGTACCTCACTATACGACATCTAATCATGGCACACTAACTTATTGCATCATGATCCAGTTTTCGCATCTTGAAGCTTGGACTTTGGATGGACGGTGGGCGGTGACAACTCTGTTATAGGCTAAGACTATTTGCTTGTTTATTTTTATTTTTCACCAATTATGTGCATCCCATGTCTTATCCTACCCTGTAGTCGTGAATCATGTTTAGGTGAGGGAGTGATCAGTCATTGGTGCCTTAGCCATGGATTTGGTCATGTTTTTATGGTCTTTGTCGCCTTCGCCGTAGCATGTTAGTAATGACAATTCACCTTAGCCTCATTATATTGTTCACCCAACATTGCCTTTAAATATTGTCCTGACCTTAGCTCCAGTGGTGGAGATTTGTGTAATTGCCAAGCCTATTGTAGAATACCTGAAATTCAGATAACCCATAAAATTACCAAATTACCCCTGATAACATAAAACCTTATTAAACAACTTATAAAATTCCGAAATAATTCCAAAACATCTGAAATCGAACTATATCTGAAACAAAATAATTTCTGGGACAATGTTACATCATTTTAAATGTTCAAAAATAATCATACTCATTTAATTATAAAATTCCGAAAATTTCATATTAACTAAATATATGTTTTAATTCTTTTTAGCTAAATAATATGTTAAATAAAAGAAGATAAGATCAAGCAAATCAACCCAAAATAATATGGTAATTCTATACACTGAATATACTGATCTTGCCCCCCCCCCCAAAGTCTGTTTCCACAAGTTAAATCAAATCCCTTTTATTTTTCTCTCAAAAAAACACAAACCGCATAACATAACATAAACCCTAGCGACAAGGAAAATTCGACCAAATCTATCACACGAATTCTGGGCTTGAACAAGGATTTTTCTGGGATTATTGGAGGTGCAAGGAAGCTATGAAAATTAAGGGTTGCCGCGTTTTCTCCTTGGTTCGTTCTTATTCTTTGTTTCTTGTCGAAGTGCTCTAAAACAAGGTAATAATTCATGCGACTAAACCAAATGTTTTAAAATTAATTTGACAATTTTCCTGTGATCTTTAGATGTTATATGACTCATATAAATTGTATGAATTGAAGCATGCATGCTAATCTAAGCGTATGAAAATATAATGAACAATGAACACGTAAATCTCAAAAATATGAAATCCAAATTTTTGGACATGATAGCTATTTTATTTAGACCTCATATGATGTAATAGACCTGGGAAAAATGATAGATCGAATTATAATAGCCTAGATCAAGTCGTGTTAATTTTAATGTCCAAAACATACGTAAATATGCAATATATGTTAAACGATTTTCTGGGCATGTTCATTATTTTTTGTTGGATCCTTATAAGTAATATGATCTGGGAAAAATATGAGTTTGATTTTTAGAAGCTTAAAATTAACGTGGTGAATTATGGTTATAATCGGATTTCATGAAATCAAAGAAATAAATAAAATATAAATCGGGGCTACTAGGGTTTGGATTCTTGGGCATGATACTGATCATTTAATATGTTTTAAGGATGAATTAATGATGGTTCAATGATTGGTGAAAAGTAGGGTTTGAAATTGTTTGTAAAAAGTCTTACCGATTTGAAATAAAAAGTGTAAGGACCTGTTTTGCCAACTTTGAAACTTCTGGGATATTTTTGTAAGATCATATACATCTGTAAGAATGTGGTAAAAATATAACTTTGGGGTCCTAAGTGTAAATATATGCAATATAATGAATTAATGGGAAATTAGGGTTTCGATTTGGAATTAATTAAAAGTGAGGGACCAAAAGTGTAAATCTGAAATTCTGAAGTTGTTTTGAGTTAATACTGATATAAGAAGGTTGTTGTGTAAATTTGAGGATTTTTGGGCTAATTATGTAATTTTTATGAATTATGACTTAATATATATGTTTTGTAAACTTAAAGGACTAAATGTGTAAATTCTGAAATCTGAGGGGCTGAGTAGTACAATATGGATATTCTGAGGTTACATTCTGAAAATGGGTAAAATAATATGCTTGGATGGTAATTATGGATATTGTAGGGTTTAAATTGTAAAATATGTAATTATAAGGTTGGTTTTGTAAATTATGTAACTAAAGGGGTGTAATCTGTAAATTGTGAAACTTAAAGGAATAAAATGTAATTCTGAATAAAATGAGTGTATAATTCTGTAACTTAAAGTATTTTCACAAATGACCTTGGAAATTAGTGAAGTTACATTTAAAACCCTAAACTCTGTATAATTGTCATTTAAAACCCTAAACTTCTGTAACTTGATAAAATGTACTGTATTCCATAATAATCTCTGAATAAAGGTTCAACCTAATCTGAAATGAAAATATATGGTAATTCTGGAAAAACCTGCTAATTATGAAAACTTACTAAATCTGGAAAGTTACTAAAAATAGAAAGTACATAAAATGAAGAGATAAACTAAAAGGAATAATCTGAATAAGGAACTTTAGTAATTCTGTCTTCCTCTTCCTTAGGTGTGAAGAAGGAGAAGTCTTGAGCATTGTTTCTGTGTTTGTTTATTTTCTGCTGTGCTAATAAGGTACAGATATTCTGCCCTATTTCAGTAAGGGTTTTCATCCCCTTTTTCTTTCAGTTTCATTTCTTTATTAGGATTCCCTATACCATTGCTATGTTCCCTTCTGTTGTGAATCTTTGTTGTGATCTGTTTGTCTTGACCCTTTTGTTTGAACCTCTGCTATGATTCTTGTATTCTGAACCTTTTTCCTGAACTCTGATTGATCTCTTGTTCTGAACCTTAACCTGATATATCTGTTGTAAATTCTGATTTGATTTTGGTAAACCTTAACCTGTTAAATCCTTATCTGAACCTAATTGATTTTGAACCTCTATTAAACTACATATGAAACTGTTTAAGAAAAGCTATTTTAAAAAGAAGCGATACCACTTGGAAATGGAAGTTCCTAAACGTTTTGGAAGACCATTTTTATGAAAACTATTTCGTAAGATCATTTCAATGAAAACCATTATTAAAGGATTGATTTAAATGAACTTTTGACAGGAACTTCTGAAATGGATTATTGCTATAAATTTGTAATCATTAACCTTTGATATACTTTTTGGACTATTGGAAATAAACCTTTTTATCTGAACTTAAGCTTTGATATTAAACTTAATCTGATAAACTCTGATTTAAACCTTATTATCTTAATCTAAATTGTTGACATGACCCTTCTGCCATGAACCCTTAGATGTGACTCTGTTTATTATATGACATCTGACCTTGACCACAGTCTGATATCCGAGCCAATCACTAGGCATGAGGGTTTCATGTCCATGTCATTGATGCACCGATGGCATGACTCTAGGGCAGGAGAGTGATGACCTGTCCCGTCCCTGATTTATTTTATCTGGTGTGTTCTGAGGAGTTTCTGGCCACAGGGGGCGCATGGATGCATCCTAGTTCTGACTCTGTTATCTGTTATCTGTTTATGTTATATGTTTATTATTATATCTGGTGACTGATGGTGTGTGCGATACACGTCTTTCACATATATCTGGGAGCTGATCACTCCGATTTGATACATGAGGTCACCCCTCATATTATCTGTTACTTGAGAGGCATCCCCTCTGGATTATTATATGATTACTCTGTTATGATATTATCTGTTATCTCTGGGCTCGTGATGGATTTCTGTATTTCCCTAAACCTGGTTTGTACATTATCCCTTTTCATTTCTTTTCTTTTTCCCTTACTCCTTTCCTATTCTTTCACTTTAAATTCTGTATCTGTATAATCTGTATTCCTGATTTGTTTCTGTATTGTTCTCTGCTATTGTTTCTGTCATCTATATATCTGTTCACTGAGCTCTCGTAGCTCAGCCGCATTTCTTTTCCTGCGGCAGGTTTTAGTAGGAAGCTGGGGATGAGTGAGAGTGTACCTCTGGACTTAGAAGGCTTGGTAGCTATTCTGGATTAGAATTGGATAGAAGATATTATGTTTTAGAATTAGTTTTGAAAGTTTTCGTTGTAACCTTGTAAATTCAGTATTTCATTTGTAATCCTTTGAGATTTTTGTATTACTGTAGATGTATGCTCTGTTTTGATCTGATGTGAATCCATTATTGTGATATCTTTACCCTTGTCGGGTTGGGGTGTTACAATTTATGGTATCAGAGCTCACAGGCTGCGACTCGTAATACATTTACCCTTGACCTGTGAAGTCTGGACCACTAAGTTTCCACTGTAGGCGCTCGTAGGACAACCTTTGAGAATTTGCCTTAGGATTTTCCCTATAGGAACTTAAATTCTGACCAGTGAGGAATGGGTAGACTATAAGACATTTGCTTAAGTATCTTGCTTCCGCACCACTCTGATTCGTGTCTTGCTTTTGGTTAAAATCACATTTGAAAATTTGGAGCTTATGCCTTGCACCACCTAGGAGTAAAACCTAAATGAAATCTGAAGCATTGGAAATTGCGTAGTAATTATCTGACATTATTTAATCCTTGTCTTCCGATCTCCACTCCGACCTCTGAACCTTCTGTAAATCATTCTGATGCCTCTTTGGGCAATCTGAGAATTCCCCTGACGATGATACACTTGATACATTCTGTTAGTTATTTCTCGTTTCTAATAATCATCTATGAATCTTCTGACACTATTTGATTTCAACTTAACCATCTCTGTTCCCATGAGAAGCCTTGTGGTGTTTTAACCACGAATACACGGATGTTTTTTCCTCTCATTCTGAACGGTAAAATCTGCTTTGTTATTCCGTCTTTCTTTGGTAGTAACCTTGATTTTATTCTTAATTGAATGATCATTTAAAATATTGGCGACTATCCTCCTATGTCTCACCTTTGGCGTTTGAAACAATTTTGGAACCCCTGACATGATTACCGATTGTTAAACTTTTGCTGCCACTACCCAATTTTGACCTTCATTTCTGATCTGTTGGATAAACAGTCTGATATCTTTCCGACCATCCCGAATACCATTTAACCTTAAAGTGTTTGACACATTCTATAAATTCATGACCCATGCTGGATATAAATGTATCCTCTGATCCTATTCTGTCCTGAATGATGAATCTTATTTGCTCCCTTAAATGATGAATCTTATTTGCCAATCAGTTTTCTTTGGAAGGATTTGATGCAAATACCGTCTCTGTATGGAATTGTTAACTGAGCATATGATGCTGATATCCGATATCTCATAAGTCTCACTTCTGCAATTATACGATGTTCGTATTACCAATGATGTACACCCTACCTGTCACTTATGCTAAAAGCTAAACCAAAAACTCCAACACCTTGAACTGTTCGCGTACCTATCCCCACACTATACTGAACCATGTACTTGACTCTGACATATGAACTATCCGTCTTGTTAAGTGACCATATACGTTCTGCGGATCTGTTTACTATTGATATACTTGATTTTGGAGATCTTTTGATTATTGATTGGATGGCTCTTCGTAAAGCTATCATAGGCTACCGCATCTGAAATATAAAAATCTGCTCCACCCTATTTTGTTATAATAACCTTGAACAGCTTAAAATCTGTTAAGCTTAACACTGATATGGAAATATGTACCCTGATCTCATTTGATTGATAAATTCTCCTGACACCCTATTAGTATCCACCCCTAGAAAGTGTTGGCATTGAAAGTTTTGTTGTACAGATTTTCTGGCATTTTCTGATGAAACTCCTGGGTTTTCCTCCCGTTTGAGAAGTAGAATTGATTCTGAACCGATCTCGGTTGACGAGCCATGATGCTATAGAAGTTGAGAGATTGAAGAAACTGATGAGATATGATTTTTGTTTCACCTCAGTGTTCCCTTTAAATACCCTATTAATTTATAAAGAAGAAAGAGAAAATTTTGTTTCTGCATATCAACTATCGTAAACCTAACCGTAACCTCAACCGTATCAGACAACCTCATTTAACGTTCGAAGGAATGAAGAAGCAACCACAAGAACTCCTGAGAAGGGAGATGACTAACTGAGAGCAACTTCCGTAAAGTAATTCAGTTTTATTCGCAAAGATGGGTGATGTGATTTAGATATGAAGTTTCCCTGAAGTGATTCATGAAAACTGTTTTTGTACTCATTGTGACCATTATAAGTCTTAAATAATGCCAATAGTATTGGCTAATAAGAATCATGTTTTCACGAGTATCTGGACAATTGTCATAGTATGACAGCATGTTTGTGCCCTGAGACGAACGAGGAAACATGTAGACCATCTTCGTATTAAATGGAATGACCTTTGTTCTGGAAGAAAAGATGTGATTGGCATTTAGAGATTGTAGCAGACATCACCACCAAACATCCAATGACGACAACAATCTGAGTTGGCGAATTCCGAACTGTGCTAGCAGAATTGTCCAAGACTCGTAGTCTTGCTTCTCTATTCATTTTAGTTGTACTAAGATGAATTGGGAGCAGAAGCAGACTTGAGAATGGAAATTGAGATCATGATTTTGAATGGAAGAAAATTCTGAAGCGAATGTTTGGTTTGGAAGAATGAATTCTGTGACGGATGAAGCTATGGATGATGTGATTCACTTCTGCTTGACCTATCTGAACTTTCTGTTACCTGATGATAAATCCTTTGAATGATTTAGGTTCCTTATCAGTAATCCCGCTCTGTGTTCATTCTGCGTATGTCGGATGATGGTTTTGTTATCTGAAATTTGACGAATGATGGATGATCTAATGTACCAAATTCTTATAGACATTTTGGGACTTCCGTAAAAAAAAGAATTTAGTAATTTGTTCTCTTCTTAGTTAGGGTATTGGATTCTGATGACCTCTGAGACTGTAGGAAGACTAGGTGGATTAAGATAAGTTTGTTCTGTTCACAACTTGAGATAAAGTATGACCATCATGAGGGCATATTTATATGATGCCAGTATTATGACGTCTGGCCAACGTGATAATACCTACATCATATAACGTGCACTTGTTGTGGGCATAGGATATTTCGAGAAGTGCCTTACAAGCTTTAGAAATTCTGATAACTGTTTGAGATCGTCTGCGTTAGTGAGACGTTAAGTTCATTCTACCTATACGCGTAATCTGCTTCCACCGTTATGCGAATTGATACATCTGGATTCTCGTCACGCATTCTGCTGACCTCTGAACTTCTGATAATAATCTTCAGTTTTGTTATAAAACTTCTTCCAATTGATGTTATCGATAATTTATTGCTATACGCTCTAATCTGATCTGTCAATTCAATTTCTGTGGACGGCATATCCGTCAAAATCCTGTGAAATTCATACGTCTCTTCCGAGGAAAACTAATTATCATCTTTTAGGTCTGATATGTCTTTGTTTAGTTTCCGTTCCCTTTTCTTTCTGCTTTCTGCAAATTTCAAGGACGAAATTTTTTTGTTAGTGGGGAAGAAGTTGTAATACCTGAAATTCAGATAACCCGTAAAATTACCAAATTACCCCTGATAACATAAAACCTTATTAAACAACTTATAAAATTCCGAAATAATTCCAAAACATCTGAAATCGAACTATATCTGAAACAAAATAATTTCTGGGACAATTATACATCATTTTAAATGTTCAAAAATAATCATACTCATTTAATTATAAAATTCAGAAAATTTCATATTAACTAAATATATGTTTTAATTCTTTTTAGCTAAATAATATGTTAAATAAAAGAAGATAAGATCAAGCAAATCAACCCAAAATAATATGGTGATTCTATACACCGAATATACTGATCTTGCCCCCCCCCCCCAAAGTCGGTTTCCACAAGTTAAATCAAATCCCTTTTATTTTTCTCTCAAAAAAACATAAACCGCATAACACAACATAAACCCTAGCGACAAGGAAAATTCGACCAAATCTATCACACGAATTCTGGGCTTGAACAAGGATTTTTCTGGGATTATTGGAGGTGCAAGGAAGCTAGGAAAATTAAGGGTTGCTGCGTTTTCTCCTTGGTTCGTTCTTATTCTTTGTTTCTTGTCGAAGTGCTCTAAAACAAGGTAATAATTCATGCGACTAAACCAAACGTTTTAAAATTAATTTGAAAATTTTCCTGAGATCTTTATATGTTATATGACTCATATAAATTGTATGAATCGAAGCATGCATGCTAATCTAAGCGTATGAAAATATAATGAACAATGAACACGTAAATCTCAAAAATATGAAATCCGAATTTTTGGACATGATAGCTATTTTATTTAGACCTCATATGATGTAATAGACCTGGGAAAAATGATAGATCGAATTATAATAGCCTAGATCAAGTCGTGTTAATTTTAATGTCTAAAACATACGTAAATATGCAATATATGTTAAACGATTTTATGGGCATGTTCATTATTTTTCGTGGGTTCCTTATAAGTAATATGATCTGGGAAAAATATGAGTTTGATTTTTAGAAGCTTAAAATTAACGTGGTGAATTATGGTTATAATCGGATTTCATGAAATCAAAGAAATAAATAAAATATAAATTGGGGCTACTAGGGTTTGGATTCTTGGGCATGATACTGATCATTTAATGTGTTTTAAGGATGAATTAATGATGGTTCAATGATTGGTGAAAAGTAGGGTTTGAAATTGTTTGTAAAAAGTCTTACCGATTTGAAATAAAAAGTGTAAGGACCTGTTTTGCCAACTTTGAAACTTTTGGGATATTTTTGTAAGATCATATACATCTGTAATAATGTGGGAAAAATATAACTTTGGGGTCCTAAGTGTAAATATTGCAATATAATGAATTAATGGGAAATTAGGGTTTCGATTTGGAATTAATTAAAAGTGAGGGACCAAAAGTGTAAATCTGAAATTCTGAACTTTTTTTGAGTTAATACTGATATAAGAAGGTTGTTGTGAAAATTTGAGGATTTTTGGGTTAATTATGTAATTGTTATGAATTATGACTTAATATATATGTTTTATAAACTTAAAGGACTAAATGTGTAAATTCTGAAATCTGAGGGGCTGAGTAGTATAATATGGATATTCTGAGGTTACATTCTGAAAATGGGTAAAATAATATGCTTGGATGGTAATTATGGATATTGTAGGGTTTAAATTGTAAAATATGTAATTATAAGGTTGGTTTTGTAAATTATGTAACTAAAGGGGTGTAATCTGTAAATTGTGAAACTTAAGGGAATAAAATGTAATTCTGAATAAAATGAGTGTATAATTCTGTAACTTAAAGTATTTTCACAAATGACCTTGGAAATTAGTGAAGTTACATTTAAAACCCTAAACTCTGTATAATTGTCATTTAAAACCCTAAACTTCTGTAACTTGATAAAATGTACTGTATTCCATAATAATCTCTGAATAAAGGTTCAACCTAATCTGAAATGACAATATATGGTAATTCTGGAAAAAAACCTGCTAATTATGAAAACTTACTAAATCTGGAAAGTTACTAAAAATAGAAAGTACATAAAATGAAGAGATAAACTAAAAGGAATAATCTGAATAAGGAACTTTAGTAATTCTGTCTTCCTCTTCCTTAGGTGTGAAGAAGGAGAAGTCTTGAGCATTGTTTCTGTGTTTGTTTATTTTCTGCTGTGCTAATAAGGTACAGATATTCTGCCCTATTTCAGTAAGGGTTTTCATCCCCTTTTTCTTTCAGTTTCATTTCTTTATTAGGATCTCCGATACCACTGCTATGTTCCCTTCTGTTGTGAATCTTTGTTGTGATCTGTTTGTCTTGACCTTTTTGTTTGAACCTCTGCTATGATTCTTTTATTCTGAACCTTTTTCCTGAACTCTGATTGATCTCTTGTTCTGAACCTTAACCTGATATATCTGTTGTAAATTCTGATTTGATTTTGGTAAACCTTAACCTGTTAAATCCTTATCTGAACCTAATTGATTTTGAACCTCTATTAAACTACATATGAAACTGTTTAAGGAAAGCTATTTTAAAAAGAAGCGATACCACTTGGAAATGGAAGTTTCTAAACGTTTTGGAAGACCATTTTTATGAAAACTATTTCGTAAGATCATTTCAATGAAAACCATTATTAAAGGATTGATTTAAATGAACTTTTGACAGGAACTTCTGAAATGGATTATTGCTATAAATTTGTAATCATTAACCTTTGATATACTTTTTGGACTATTGGAAATAAACCTTTTTATCTGAACTTAAGCTTTGATACTAAACTTAATCTGATAAACTCTGATTTAAACCTTATTATCTTAATCTAAATTGTTGACATGACCCTTCTGCCATGAACCCTTAGATGTGACTCTGTTTATTATATGACATCTGACCTTGACCACAGTCTGATATCCGAGCCAATCACTAGGCATGAGGGTTTCATGTCCATGTCATTGATGCACCGATGGCATGACTCTAGGGCAGGAGAGTGATGACCTGTCCCGTCCCTGATTTATTTTATCTGGTGTGTTCTGAGGAGTTTCTGGCCACAGGGGGCGCATGGATGCATCCTAGTTCTGACTCTGTTATCTGTTATCTGTTTATGTTATATGTTTATTATTATATCTGGTGACTGATGGTGTGTGCGATACACGTCTTTCACATATATCTGGGAGCTGATCACTCCGATTTGATACATGAGGTCACCCCTCATATTATCTGTTACTTGAGAGGCATCCCCTCTGGATTATTATATGAT
Organism: Artemisia tridentata subsp. tridentata; assembly: GCA_021014915.2. Taxonomy (NCBI): domain Eukaryota; kingdom Viridiplantae; phylum Streptophyta; class Magnoliopsida; order Asterales; family Asteraceae; genus Artemisia; species Artemisia tridentata. The sequence continues at coordinate 321,936,140 of CP139507.1, read as the reverse complement.
TACTCTGTTATAATATTATCTGTTATCTCTGGGCTCGTGATGGATTTCTGTATTTCCCTAAACCTGGTTTGTACATTATCCCTTTTCATTTCTTTTCTTTTTCCCTTACTCCTTTCCTATTCTTTCACTTTAAATTCTGTATCTGTATAATCTGTATTCCTGATTTGTTTCTGTATTGTTCTCTGCTATTGTTTCTGTCATCTATATATCTGTTCACTGAGCTCTCGTAGCTCAGCCGCATTTCTTTTCCTGCGGCAGGTTTTAGTAGGAAGCTGGGGATGAGTGAGAGTGTACCTCTGGACTTAGAAGGCTTGGTAGCTATTCTGGATTAGGATTGGATAGAAGATATTATGTTTTAGAATTAGTTTTGAAAGTTTTCGTTGTAACCTTGTAAATTCAGTATTTCATTTGTAATCCTTTGAGATTTTTGTATTACTGTAGATGTATGCTCTGTTTTGATCTGATGTGAATCCATTATTGTGATATCTTTACCCTTGTCGGGTTGGGGTGTTACACCTATGATAGAATACACGCTACGACCATGCAATGACTGACCACCCCGAAATTGACACTTAGAATAGAGAGAGTATGAGTGTTTTGTTCCTATTTCGTGAGGTGTTCGGCTTTGATAAATTCTAGCATGGGAAGTTTTTAAACTCATATTTTCCAATTCTCATGGGAGATATATTTTGAAGAATGATTATAATAAGGTCTACTTAAGGGAAAGTAGAGTTCAAGTGGGGGGTATTTGATAACATCAAATTGTCCTAATATTTTAGTGTCAATTTCCTACTAATATACTCATCATTTTTATCATTTTACTTGAATATACACTCTTATTCGTTAATATTTCATTTTTAGGTTAATAATGAGCATAGGAACGAAAAGACGCGGATTTGAAAGGTTATTAATGCAAATACACAAGAGTATGCTGACCAGACAAGAGTTACGGTGTAAATCCCTACTCTACTGTTGACATAAATAATGCCTAAAAACATTATCAATATTTATTCATATCTCTATGTTTTGATGATCACAAAATGTAAACTCATTAAAACATAAACTTATAAAATAAACAAGTACTTAGTTGTAAATATTCACTTCTACAACTAAAATCACTTAAGGTATGAATGAACTAATGCTTAATGCATTATATGATCAAAGGAACATTTTCTTAATAACTAGATTTTTTATAAAATGTCAAAAACATTTTATATATTTTAGAAAAACATTTTTGGTAATAAATAAAAAGGTTTAATTCATTATAAATTTATGAATTCAAATTTTTAACCAAAATCAGCAAAAATGTTCCAGAAAAACCTTCCCCAAAAAAAGACAAAACTGGGCAACGGCTAGCATGGGCGGCCCCCTTAATTTTGCTAGGCGGCCCCCTTAAAATTAAGGGGACCGCCCCCCTATTTAAGGGGGCCGGCCACGCTCCTGTAGGTTCCAGCTGTCCAGTTTTTCTGCCTATAAATACCAGCCTTCCCCTGGATTTTTACTCGCCCTTTTGCACTAAAACTTTCTGTTGTAAATCTCAATTCATATCTTCAAAAACCTTTGATCATGTAATCTTAAGCATTGGTTTCCAAGTGATCCAAGCTTCCACCATCCAAGTGCAAAAGAAGAATACTTTTATCAATCAAGACTAGAAGTATTACAACTTAGTAGCATCTTGTTACTCAAGTTGTTTGTTTTGTATACTTTGTAAATCTTTCATTCATTTGTGTAAAGTGTGTATATATGTTGTAAACATAAGTGATTAGGCTAGAGTAGTGTGTAAGTAGTGAAGAAGGTGTATAAGTAGTTGTGGAGTAAAGAAGTAGAGTAGAAGCCTTGTAAAGTTGTGAAGTGTTGAAGTCATGAAGCCGTAGCATAGAGGTTGTGTAGCGGTCGTGTTGAAGCCGTGAAGTCCTAGTCGTGAAGTCCTAGTGTTGAAGTCGTGAAGCCGTAGCATAGAGGTTGTGTAGCGGTCGTGTTGAAGCCGTGAAGTCCTAGTCGTGAAGTCCTAGTGTTGAAGTCGTGAAGCCGTAGCATAGAGGTTGTGTAGCGGTCGTGTTGAAGCCGTGAAGTCCTAGTCGTGAAGTCCTAGTGTTGAAGTCGTGAAGCCGTAGCATAGAGGTTGTGTAGCGGTCATGTTGAAGTCGTGAAGTCTTAGTCGTGAAGACATAGTATTGAAGTCGTGAAGCCGCAGCATAGAGGTTGTGTAGCGGTCGTGTTGAAGTCGTGAAGAAGTCGTGAAGCCGTTGTGAAGTAGTCGTGAATAAGTTGTGAAGAAGTTGTGTTGTGAAGTTGTGAGATTGGTTCTAGCTACAATTAGAACTCGACATTTAGCTTTGTGTCGTTAAACCCGTGTAAGCCAAAGTTGTGTACGGTTTTCTCCGCCATAAGGGAGCGTATTGAAGTTGTGAAGAAAACTCTCGAGCTTGGTGCTCGGGGAGTGGAGTAGGGCAAGGAAGGTGTCCTTGTAGCCGAACCACTATAAATCCCTCGTGTCTCGGTTAGATCTTTCCATCTCTTACTTACATCTTTATTTATATCGTCATTACTTTTATAACATATAGGCATATATAATTGTTAGTAATAATTAGAAGTTGACTTCACATATAGATCAAATTGAAACTCCATTCAAGAAACCAAAACTTTTACAATCAATTTAAAAGAATACATATATAACTAATAATAAGGTTCAAGTTTTATTTTTCATACAAACTTGAATCTAAGTGTTTTAAAAATAAACAAAGGTTTTCATAATAAAATTAAAAAGACATAAAACTATTCAACCCCCCTCTAGTTTTCCACAATTGGTATCAAGAGCCACGTCAATCAAGATCTTTAAAATATACTGTATTTTAAAACTTGAATCGATCTATGGAATTCGAAAAATATCTAGAAGGGGAATCTTTGCTAAAACCACCACTATTTGAAAACTATACTTTTCTTGAATGGAAAAATATATTTGAAAATTATGCGAAATCAATTGATCTAGATCTTTGGCATGTCATTTCGATTGGTGATTTTCAACCAACAAAAACGGATTTTGAAAGTCAAACAAAAACGGATTTTGAAACCCAAAATGATTATTTAAAAACAAAGAATAACAAAAATAATGAAGCTAAAATAATTATTTACAAAACCTTGCCGAAAGTTGAATATGAAAGAATATCTTTCTGTAAAACGGCAAATGATATTTGGAAAAATTTTCTTAAACTTTCATCAAGAAAAATGTCAAGCCAAAGATGAGGATTTTGATCTTGTACATGAATTAGTCATCTTAGAAAATTTAATAGATAAACATTTAGATAAAATAGATACATGTGCTACTAGTTCAAATGTTGTTAATGAAGGTATTAACGACAAAGACTACATGAGTCAACTCCAAAGTGAACTCAATCCAATATCATGGAGTGACATAGACGAAGGAGTAGATCATCATCCGACTCACCTATCATTCACACGTCGATCATCATCTGAGATATTATGAAGAAAAGCTAGGACGTGAGGTAAGTTCTCTTTTTAAATTTCATAAGTAATTACTTCATGCATATAATCTTATTAATGCCTTAGGATACACTTAGTCTGATAGGTTGCTTTGCCTCTACACTTTAGTTATATTTGTTATGTGGCTTAATGAACTAGAAACCCTTTAGTTTGCTCCCCTAAGTATTAGTAAACCAAGCAATCTTCATATTTGGTACACTTCGATAGGTAAATTTAGGAACTTAATTTCTTCTAAAAAGAGAATGACTACTGGAGAATCTATTGACTAGAAACTCAATTTGACCTGACGGTTGAATTGCTTCTATGTGAGAAGTTGGGTGTGTGTAACCCGTAAAAACGGTCGTGTTTAGCCTGAATTGAGCACCACTAGTAATAGTCTCATACTCATTCTCCAACTTGAATACATTATTCTTCCTAAATATACCTAACGATAGTTTACTGTTATGAATTTTGCTTTTCACTAGAGTTTTTCATTCCTAGATTTATGTCATCTTGCATATATAAAATTTCTAGATGTTTACTTGCTCCTATGTGATTTGATTGCATGCCTTCGTAATTATTTGTTTAGTTGTTGAATGCATTGTCATTATAATAGCTTTTGTTTTTCTCTAACTACTCTGACATGATGTATTTTTGTATTTAGTCATAATATATGCTTAAATGCCATAGGATATGTAGAAAGAGGTAGCATGTGACAATAGACTTAACCAATACCCTTGAGCATGAGATCTTTTATAAACCACTATTTTTAAACCTATAATTAATGGGACTTATTTTTAAATTTGCAAAAACTTCACATTTTGGAAAAATGATTTTTCAAAAGATTATGACACATTTCTATTTTACATGTTTCACCATCCTACCTTTCTTCCAAACTTGTGTCCATAATTACGTGTTTATCAAAACCAAAGATTGGAAAAATATGTTTTCTTTCCTCATAAAAACATTTTGAAATAAAACCAAAACTATTTCATTAAAATATTTTTCACATCCACATAAAAACCCACTTTCAAACATTGTTGAATAATGCCAAAAACATTTCTTAAAATTATGCATGGTGATCTCATATCTGTCATCTATATTTATGTATGTGACATTTATAAGTGAACTAAATTTGAAAATAACCATAATTTATTCACTAAGACCTCACTTGGTACAAGTCTAGAAGTCCATGCTATCACAACTCTACATTCCCATGCACATAGATATTCATTAGGATTATTTAACTAGCTTATTAATCTTCCTAAATATGATACTATGAATTACTTGGTGCTATGTAGTGTTTTCTTGTCTAACATATATATGCTACATGCTAAATGAGTTGTTTGCATGCTAGATAATAATGTCTAATGAATATGCTTAGCATACATAAGTTATTAAATCCTAAATTGCCTCAAAAGAAGTTGGACTTGCTTGAAACTAAACCCAAAAACACAACCCTTTCAACAATTTTCTGCCAAAAACCCATTTCCAGTAACCTGGAAATCAGCAGATGGGCGGCCCCCTTAATATTTAAGGGGACCGGCCCCTTAATTAAGGGGACTGGCCATCTGATGGTCGAAGGTGCTGCTCCCTTTTTCTATTTTTTAGCCCATTTTATCCTATACTTCCCAAAATTCACAAACACATTTTGTCACAAACCAACCTCCAAAATTTACCTTCCACAATCACATCATCACTACACCATATATACCCATTTGGAGGAGGAAGCTTGACATTTGCCATAACCCAACAAATGATGTTGTTCAAACTCAACCAACACCTAAACCTCATCCTAATGAACCCTTTCACACACATAACCAATCATCCATATGTCCACCTTCATTCACTCATAATTACCCAAGTTCACAAATGTCTCCACCACCAAGAGTGTCACCACCACTTCCACCAAATAACAACCACTCTCCATTATCATCACCTTCCACTCAACACTTGAAGTTCATTGAAGAACTCAAGGAAGCCCATGAGCTTAATGCTCTCCTTGCTTTGCACCTTGCTCAAAGCAACTTAGACCCATCACCATCATTACCATCATCACCACATCACTTGAGTCAAATTGAGAAACATGTCAACAATTGTCCTTGTTGCATCTTTCTCCAAAATCAAACCATCGCCTTAAATGAGCGTCTCACTTGGATTGAGTATCTTCTCACTAGATCTAATCCAACACCACCACTTGAACAACATCAAAACCCTCATTCAACATGGTCAAGTCCAAGCTCTCCACCTCCAATTCCTCCATCAACACTCTCTCCAACATCCATACACCCAAACTTACAACCCCATTAATCCAACATTTTTACCCCCTCTTTACCATCATCCATCCAAAATAATTCAAGTTTTTCATGTCTCAAGCAAGTCAAATGGATCTCTTAGGCAATTTAAAATTTTCTACTTATTGTATGCTATAAGCAAAATATGTGTTGTATCAATAATTATGTTTTTAACATAATTATTTTCAACTAATGAATGCTCTATTTCTTGTCTTTAATATATGATTGTTATGCTTATTGCTTGTATACTCAATATCATGATATATATATATATATATATATATATATATATATATATATATATATATATATAATATATATATATACATGCTTGATGATTAATAACATGCTTATTCCATAATATGTTTTAAATGTATGCATGCATATTTAACATGTTTATGCCACTGTTTAATCATTCTTGATGTACATGATTCAAATGGAGCTTGTTGCAAAAACACCCTAAAAATGACCCTTTTCTGTAAAATTTTCAAATTTGGTCGCCTGGGAAAACACCAGATGGGCGGCCCCCTTAATTCCCTAGGGGTCCCCTTAATTTTAAGGGGGCCGGCCTACAATTAAGGGGACCGGCCATCTGGGCAGTAAAATTTACTGTTTTCTTTTGCATCTTGCGACCCCTTTTATCTAGCCCCAGCTACCATTTCTCTTAAAGGACGAACTGGTATTGGAATTTTACCACAAAACCTCCAAACCTTACCTAAATCAACCATCACCTCCATCAAACACCCATTTTCATTCACCATGCTATCACCAAAATCATCTCTAAGACACCAAAACTCCATCACCACCACCTCAATGTTCATCCCCAAGTGCACCAAATGCACCATCAAAAACACCTACTCAAGAACCTCCATTCACCCAACTTGTCATTTCCATATCACCAATAACACCTCTTGATGCTCATTTCTCATCATCACCAATACCACCACCATGCTTTCCCATCCCTTGGGCTTTACTTGAAGCCCATGGAGACAATTGCCTTTGTTGCATCCACAACCGAACCATCATCTTTGGTCTTAGAGATGAGATACACTACATGTTTTCATCCCTTGAACACATGCTTAACAACCAACCTCCACCACAACCTCCACCATTTTCACCCACTACACCACCACCACCTTCATTCTCACCAAATTAAGCATATGCAATGCTTAATCAAAAATAATTTTTCAAACCATTTTTGTGTGCAAGCCCCATGGAAGATCATGTACTCCTAGAATGATTATGTAGATTGCATTACTTACTAGCTAATGTAGGATTGAATATAATCTTGGATTGTTGTGTATTGATACACAACATTTTTAATGAATATCTTTATATGCATGCTTATTTTTGCAATATATATGCTTGTGCTTCTAATATTTTTCTTGCAAGTATTCCATATATCGATTCCTTGGTGCCCTCAAACGAGGGGGAGCACACATCAAGGGGGAGTTCTCGTTCCGACAAATTTTGTCTCTAAAACTTGTCGGCTCAACCTTTTTGATGCTACAAAAAGGGGGAGAAGTGAATATAAACTCACTAAATACTTGTCCAAAAATAACGTTTTGGATTTAATAAGTTTAGGTTTTGTAATCATCAAAAAGGGGGAGATTGTTGACATAAATAATGCCTAAAAACATTATCAATATTTATTCATATCTCTATGTTTTGATGATCACAAAATGTAAACTCATTAAAACATAAACTTATAAAATAAACAAGTACTTAGTTGTAAATATTCACTTCTACAACTAAAATCACTTAAGGTATGAATGAACTAATGCTTAATGCATTATATGATCAAAGGAACATTTTCTTAATAACTAGATTTTTTATAAAATGTCAAAAACATTTTATATATTTTAGAAAAACATTTTTGGTAATAAATAAAAAGGTTTAATTCATTATAAATTTATGAATTCAAATTTTTAACCAAAATCAGTAAAAATGTTCCAGAAAAACCTTCCCCACAAAAAGACAAAACTGGGCAACGGCTAGCATGAGCGGCCCCCTTAATTTTGCTAGGCGGCCCCCTTAAAATTAAGGGGACCGCCCCCCTATTTAAGGGGGTCGGCCACGCTCCTGTAGGTTCCAGCTGTCCAGTTTTTCTGCCTATAAATACCAGCCTTCCCCTGGATTTTTACTCACCCTTTTGCACTAAAACTTTCTGTTGTAAATCTCAATTCATATCTTCAAAAACCTTTGATCATGTAATCTTAAGCATTGGTTTCCAAGTGATCCAAGCTTCCACCATCCAAGTGCAAAAGAAGAATACTTCTATCAATCAAGACTAGAAGTATTACAACTTAGTAGCATCTTGTTACTCAAGTTGTTTGTTTTGTATACTTTGTAAATCTTTCATTCATTTGTGTAAAGTGTGTATATATGTTGTAAACATAAGTGATTAGGCTAGTGTAGTGTGTAAGTAGTGAAGAAGGTGGATAAGTAGTTGTGGAGTAAAGAAGTAGAGTAGAAGCCTTGTAAAGTTGTGAAGTGTTGAAGTCATGAAGCCGTAGCATAGAGGTTGTGTAGCGGTCGTGTTGAAGCCGTGAAGTCCTAGTCGTGAAGTCCTAGTGTTGAAGTCGTGAAGCCGTAGCATAGAGGTTGTGTAGCGGTCGTGTTGAAGCCGTGAAGTCCTAGTCGTGAAGTCCTAGTGTTGAAGTCGTGAAGCCGTAGCATAGAGGTTGTGTAGCGGTCGTGTTGAAGCCGTGAAGTCCTAGTCGTGAAGTCCTAGTGTTGAAGTCGTGAAGCTGTAGCAGAGAGGTTGTGTAGCGGTCATGTTGAAGTCGTGAAGTCTTAGTCGTGAAGACATAGTATTGAAGTCGTGAAGCCGCAGCATAGAGGTTGTGTAGCGGTCTTGTTGAAGTCGTGAAGAAGTCGTGAAGCTGTTGTGAAGTAGTCGTGAATAAGTTGTGAAGAAGTTGTATTGTGAAGTTGTGAGATTGGTTCTAGCTACGATTAGAACTCGACATTTAGCTTTGTGTCGTTAAACCCGTGTAAGCCAAAGTTGTGTACGGTTTTCTCCGCCATAAGGGAGCTTATTGAAGTTGTGAAGAAAACTCTCGAGCTTGGTGCTCGGGGAGTGGAGTAGGGCAAGGAAGGTATCCTTGTAGCCGAACCACTATAAATCCCTCGTGTCTCGGTTAGATCTTTCCATCTCTTACTTACATCTTTATTTATATCGTCATTACTTTTATAACATATAGGCATATATAATTGTTAGTAATAATTAGAAGTTGACTTCACATATAGATCAAATTGAAACTCCATTCAAGAAACCAAAACTTTTACAATCAATTTAAAAGAATACATATATAACTAATAATAAGGTTCAAGTTTTATTTTTCATACAAACTTGAATCTAAGTGTTTTAAAAATAAACAAAGGTTTTCATAATAAAATTAAAAAGACATAAAACTATTCAACCCCCCTTCTAGTTTTCCACATCTACTTACACTGTAACAAGGATTTACACTAGAAGACCAAAAGTCAACGCAGTTCAAGGTTACGGCGTAACTCCAACTTAAGTTATGCCGTATATTTTTTCTGACTTAAAAGAATTTCATGGTCCAATTAGTTATGTCGTAACCATTTGCAAGGTTACGGCGTAAACTTGTTAACGAGAGTTCTACGATCATAACTTTTCTCTAAGTTACGTCCTAATATTATTAGTATGCATAAGATCGTCTGAGATACTGATGTTACGGCGTAACTAACCCTAGATGTTACGCCGTAACTTAGTCAACAACAGAGGCTATAAATACAAGCCCTAATTCTGTATTTTCACATATTCTCTGAACACACAAAAATCAGAGACGACTCAGGGCTTCGAGGAGGACGATATTCAGTAGCATACAAGTCATTTCCAAGTGAGAATTCATGCCACACATTACATAATTTTTAGTATTTCATATTACATTTTTGTATTTGATTCAATGTCTTTCATTATGATCTTAAACATTGAATTCTCTGCATGTTTTAATATGATTGGCTAAACACCTTTGGTGTTAGCCTAGTTATGAAATTGTTATTACTTTGATGCAGTTTTCTCCTTTTCATATCGCTTTATGTGTATGCTTTCTTTGCTTATTCTGGGACACCCTTGTTTTGGTAGCATGGATAGTTGGTTGTATCTAGGAAACTAGGAGAATTGATCATAGGACCCTAGTGAAATAGGTTGCGAATAGTGGGAAGAATTGACCATAGGACTACCACTATCTTGCGTGAGAATTGAACAAATGATCATCTTCCAAAAGGAAATGCTTAAGAAGTTAGGGGGAACTTAAGTTCCGACCGGCCGGGTTCCGTTGAATATGTGGAACACTAGAAGGGGGGGTTGAATAGTTTTACGTCTTTTTAAATTTTATTTTAAAAACTTTTGTTTACTTTTAAAAACTTCGATTCGATATTATGTGACTTCAATTCTTAAACAATATGAACAAGTATAGATAAATATAAGTAAGTAATGCAAGTAAAGTAAAGTAAATCAAATGAAAGATAGAGATGGAAAGATCTAACCGAGACACAAGAGATTTATAGTGGTTCGGCTACAAGGTCACCTTCCTTGCCCTACTCCACTCCCCGAGCACCTAACTCGAGAGTTTTCTTCACTATGTCAACAAGCTCCCTTATGGCGGAGAAAACCTTACACAACTTTAGCTTACACCGGCTTAACGACACAAAGCTAGATGTCGGGTTCTAATCGTAGCTAGAACCAATCTCACAACTTGTACACAACTTAATCACACCTTCTTCACAACTTCTTCTTCACGACTTCTTCTTCACGACTACTTCACGACTTCTTCTTCACGACTACTTCCTCACGACTACTTCTTCAAGACTACTTCACGACTTATTCACAACTTCTTCACAACTTATATACTACGGCTTCACACCTTCTTAACAACTTAGCACAACCTATGTACACTTCTACTTCTTCACACCTTCACTACTTACACACCTTAACTACACAACTTCACTACTTACACACTAACCTATCCCAAATAATTATACACACAACTATCTAACAAATATACAACTTATATACAAATGAATGATGACACATACAACTTAGATAGCTAAGTTGCAATACTTCTTCTCTAGATGTTGAAGGAGTATTCTTCTTTTGCACTTGAATGTAGGAAGCTTGGATCACTTAGAAACCAATTCTTAATAAGATATGATCAAAGGATTTTGAAATGTATATACAAGGATTTAAAACAGAAAGTTTTAGTGTGCAAAAGGTAAGTAAAAATCCAGGGGAAGGCAGGTATTTATAGGGAGAAAAACTGGACAGCTGGAGCCTACTGGAGCGGGGGCGGTCCCCTTAATTTTAAGGGGGCCGCCTAGCAAAATTAAGGGGGCCGCCCCTACTGAACGTTGGCCAATTTTGTCCTTTTGTGGGGAAGGTTTTTCTGGAACATTTTAACTGATTTTGGTTAAAAATTTGAATTCATATTTTTATAAAAGATTAAACATTTTTATTTAATACCAAAAATGTTTTTCAAAAATATATAAAATATTTTTGATGTTTTATAAAAAATCTAGTTTTTAAGGAAATGTTCCTTTGATCATATAATGCATTAAGCATTAGTTCATTCATACCTTAAGTGATTTTAGTTGTAGAAGTGAATATTTACAACTAAGTACTTGTTTAATTTATAAGTTTATGTTTTAATGAGTTTACATTTTGTGATCATCAAAACATAGAGATATGAATAAATATTGATAATGTTTTTAGGCATTTATTTATGTCAACAATCTCCCCCTTTTTGATGATTACAAAACCTAAACTCATTAAACCAAAAAGTTTATTTTTGGACAAGTATTTAGTGAGTTTACATTCACTTCTCCCCCTTTTTGTAGAATCAAAAAGGTTAAGCCGAAAAAATTCAAATGTGAAATTTGTCGGGACGAAAACTCCCCCTTGATGTGTACTCCCCCTCGTTTGGGGGCACCAATGAAACGAGCTATGGAACGCTTGCAAGAAAAATATTAGAAGCACAAGTATATGCAACATAAGGCATGCAAACATTCAAACAAAACAACTAATGATACTACAAGTATATGTAACATAAGGCATGCAAACATTCAAACAATAAGCAAGCATATAGAATGAGATCATGCATTTAATAAAGTGTTGTGTATAAATACACAGCCAAGTGAATTACAACATAAGGCATGCAAACATTCAAACAAAACAACTAATGATACTACATAATCATCCCAAAAGCACATGATTCCCATAAAGCTTGCAACCAAAAAGAAGAGGTGGTGGTGGTGATGGGTTGGTTAATATGTGCTCAATGTATGAGTAGTGATATATGGTGGGGATGTTGTTGGTGGTGGTGTTGTTTGTGGTGAATTAGGTGCATTTGGAGATAAGCATTTAGGTGGTGGTAATGGAGTGGTGTTGTCTTCTTTAGTGAGGTCAATGAGAAGGTGTTTGTTGAAGTGGTCATTTATGGGTGATATTGTTAATACAAATACCGTCTCAAAAACGTTATTTATATTCTTTGATCTTTTCTTAGTTTTGTTAATGACAAATAAAAGGAATATCTTTTAGCAAATAATAAATACTAGCTTAAGTCTCTTAAGTACAAATTTTACACTTCACATAATAACCAAGAATTACAAGTTTGCTTATTTAGTAACTTGTTTCCTTAAAAGGAAACTTTAATTCCAAAATCATTCCATGACATCATTGCATACATCACATACAATATCTTTGATATATCTTGTTTAGATTTGCAAGTTACATAGTTGACATTTGAGGATCTTGGATGATTTGGTAAGATATGGAAGATTTGGTAAGTACACATTTTACACTTCACATAATAACCAAGAATTACAAGTTTGCTTATTTAGTAACTTGTTTCCTTAAAAGGAAACTTTAATTGCAAAATCATTCCATGACATCATTGCATACATCACATACAATATCTTTGATATATCTTGTTTAGATTTGCATGTTACATAGTTGACATTTGAGGATCTTGGATGATTTGGTAAGATATGGAAGATTTGGTAAGATACAACAAATCCTTAGCTGTTATCCTCCCACGGATCCAAGTCCAATGAAGGACGGATCCCTTCTGAGGGATCCGTGGGATCCGTGAGCTGAAGATCAGCTTGCCTATAAATAGCAAGCTGATCATTTGGCTTTCTCATCACTCATATAGCTTTAACACACATATTCATTCAGTACATATCTTACTAACATCATTCATAGTTGCATTTCACTTTGATCTTTCATTTTGTAGAAAAGAGATCAAGCATTCAAGGATCTACAGAACCGTAATCCTTTAGTTGCATTACTATGTGATATTGTAGTTTGTTTCACACATCATATCTATCATTTGTAATCAGTGAGTGTGGTTAGTGCTTTAGTCCTTAAAGCACAAAGAGTGTAGGGAGTGGTTGTACCCTTGTAAAGAACTCGACATCTAGCTTAGTGTCGGTAAAGTAAATAGGCGACGTCAGGTTGGTTCTACCTTGTGAAAGAACCCGGTGTTTAGCTTAGTACCGGAAAAAGAAGTAAGCGACGTGTAAAGGTTTTCTCCGCCTAGGAAATGAGTTTGTTTCTTAGTGAAAGATAAACTCTCGAGTTGGAAACTCGGGGAGTGGAGTAGGGCAAGGAATAGAGTTCTTGTAGCCGAACCACTATAAACAACAGTGTCGTGTGGTTTGATCTTTCCTCTCTTTATCTTTTGTTTACATTGTGTGATTATTTATTTGTGATTGTTTCCTTTGAATTAACATATAGTAACAAAGCAAATAAAGTTTGAAAAACGGTAAAAACTATTCAACCCCCCTTCTAGTTTTCTACAATTGGCATCAGGAGCTACGTTACTTAAGATCTTTAAAATATATTGTATTTTAAAACTTAAAACGATCCATGGATTTTGAAAACTTTAAAGAAGGGCAATCTATGCAGAGACCACCTCTATTTGAACCAAATTGTTTTATTTATTGGAAAAATCGCTTTGAGACTTATGTAAAGTCAAAGGATATAGATCTATGGTATATAATAGTTGATGGTGATTACAAACCTATTAGTAATAATATTTCGGGTGGTCGGGATGAAGTAGCTTCTCTTACTCGTCACAGTGATGAGCAAAAGAAACTAATTGCCAAAAATAATGAAGCCAAAATGATGCTTTATAATGCCTTACCTAAGAAAGAATATGAAAGAGTTTTTATGTGTAAAACGGCTAAGGATATTTGGCAATCTCTTATTATCACACATCAAGAGAACTCACAAGTAAAAGATAACAAAATTGATCTTCTTGTCCAACAATACGAACAATTTGTTATCTCTGAAGATGAGACCATTGATAGTGCGTTTGCTAAGTTCAATACTATTATTACATCACTTAAAGCACTTGATAAATCTTTTTCTAGTAAGAATTTTGTTAGGAAATTTCTAAGAGCACTCCATCCGAAATGGAGAGCAAAGGTGACAGCTATTGTAGAATCTAAGGATCTCTCAAGCATGACACTGGATGAGCTCATAGGAAACCTAAAAGTTCACGAAATGATTATGGAAAAAGACTCGGAAATTGTCAAAAGCAAAAAGGAGAAGATTAAGTCTATTGCCTTGAAAGCCAAAGTCGAGTCAAGTGATGATGATGAGTCTTGTTCAAACAGTGATGATGAAGAGTATGCCATGGCCGTGAGGGATTTCAAGAAATTCTTCAGGAGACGAGGAAAGTTTGTAAAACCACCTCGTGATGAAAAGAAATCCTCTCGGAAAGATCGTGACGATAAGAAAGGTAAGGTTGATAGGAAATGCTATAGGTGTGGTGACTCCAGTCACTTAATAGGAGAATGTCCAAAGCCTCCAAAGACCAAGTCTCAAAGAGCCTTCGTTAGTGGAGCTTGGAGCGATAGTGAAGAAGATGATGATGATGAGCCTAAGAACAATGAAATTGCACTTATGGCTAATGACACAGAAGAGGTACATTCTGATTCATACTCCTCTATAGATGACGAAACCTTAGAAGTAGAATATAACAAACTGTGTGACGTCACTTTAAAAATCATAAACAAAAACAAATTTTTGAAAACAAAGACAACACTTTTAGAAAATGAAGTATTTTGGCTTAAAGAAAAAGCAATACGAATTGAAAAAGGTAAAGATAGTAAAGAAACGTGTGTGTCTTGTCAAGAACTAAAACTTGAACTAAAAACCTTAAGAACCACACAGGAAGATTTAATCAAATAAAATTCAAAGTTTAAAAGGTTTGATAAAAACATAAGTTGTGCAGATGAAATAATAAAAATGCAAAAACTACCTCATGATAAAACAGGACTAGGCTTTATGAAACTAGGAACCTTAAGTGATCATAAGGAACAGACTGTGAATAAAACTGATTCAACCAAGTTGGACACTCACGGATCCGACGGATCCAAAAATTTGGATCCGCCAGGTGTATCCAAAGGATCCGCGAGTACAGAAGTTGAACAGAAGGTTCACAAAGTCGACCGTTCCGAGTTTGTTAAAGTTACTAAGAAACCTAACAGTAGTATAACCAATAATAAACACAAACCAGCAGTATCTTTAGGAAGAGGACAAGCTAGAAATGAATATAGAGTTAAAACGGATCAACAGAGACCTCAAATGAGTTTTCCCAAACACCCCTTTCCAAAGAGTATAGTTAATCCACAACATACTTATCAAAATAATTGGAACCAAAACATGCCTAGAAACTTTCATGGTCCTAGTTATATGTCGTGGAACAATTGTCCACCATTTACATACATAAACCATGATAATGTCATGTTTAACCCAAACGGACCCATGAGATATTGGGGACCAAATGCTTGAGTCTTTTATGAACTTAGGTATGCTTGAACCTGATGAGTTGATCTTGAACCTGATGAGTGGATCAAAGATAGTGGGTGCTCAAGACACATGACGGGAAACAAAAATCTTTTCTCAACCTACCAAGTGTATGACGGAGGTAATGTCACATTCGGTAGCAAGCTTAAAAGTAAAATCATCGGAAAAGGTACAATCTCTCATGACTCTCTATCTATTGATGATGTTGCTCATGTAGATAATTTAGGATTTAATTTACTTAGTATAAGTCAATTATGCCGCAAAAAGTATAACGTCCTTTTCAGTGAAAATGGAAGTAAAATACTTAAAGATGGCATAACCGTAGGAAAAGGTGTTTTAAAGAATAATGTCTATGTTATGAAATTAGATAAAACACCTAAAGATAAGTTATGTCTTACCTCCTTGGACGAAAACTCAACTCTATGGCATCGACGCTTAGGTCATGCTAATATGAGGCTTATTCAATCTTTGTCATCCAAAGAACTCGTTAGGAACCTACCCAAGTTGAAATATGACCAACACTTTTGTGATTCTTGCAAAATTGGGAAACAAGTACATAACAGCCATAAGGCTAAAAACATGGTATCTACATCTAGATGCCTAGAATTATTACATATGGATTTGTTTGGCCCGTCGGCTATACAAAGTTATGGAGGAAATTTTTACACTTTAGTCATAGTAGATGATTACTCTAGATATACATGGACTAAATTTTTGAAAACTAAAAATGAGGCATTCGATAAATTTGAAATTCTAAGCAAGAAAATTCAAAATCAAATTGGAAGTAACATAGTATCTATTAGAACTGACCATGGTCGAGAATTTGACAATGAAATCCAATTTGGAAATTTTTGTGATAATAATGGAATAACTCATAATTTCTCGGCTCCTCGTACGCCTCAATCTAATGGTGTAGTAGAACGTAAAAATAGAACAATTCAAGAAATGAGTAGAACTATGTTAAATGAACAAAACATACCACAAAAGTTTTGGTGTCACGCTGTAGATACTTCCACATATATCCTAAATAGAGTTTTAATTAGACAATTTTTAAATAAAACTCCTTATGAAATTTATCGAGGCAAAAAAGCCTACATTAGGATATTTTAGAGTTTTTGGAAGCAAGTGCTTTATTTTAAACACAAAGGATTATCTCACTAAGTTCGACCCAAAGTCGTATGAAGGTGTATTTCTTGGGTACTCGCAAAACAGTAAAGCATACATTGTATTAAACAAGGAAACATCAAGAGTCGAGGAATCGTTGAACGTGACATTCAACGAAAGTCCACCTCCCTCTAAGACATCACCTTTGGTAGATGATGACTTAGTTGAAAGTCAAATGGTTAATGATATAGAAAACATTGAAAATGACAATGAACCTGTAAAAGGAGAAATAGTCAATATTAAAGAAACTAAAAGTCATCCATTAGAAAACGTCATAGGAAAACTTAATGAAAGAACATTAAGATCCAAAGCTCAAAATGAAAGTAATTATTTTTGTTTTATTTCAACTGTTGAACCTAAAAATATAGACGAGGCAATAAAAGATGAATCTTGGGTAATTGCTATACAAGAAGAACTAAATCAATTTATTAGAAATGATGTTTGGACATTGGTCCCTCCACCTAAAAACCAAACCATAATCGGGACCAAATGGGTCTTTAGAAATAAAATGGATGAAAATGGTATAGTATCTAGAAATAAAGCTAGGCTAGTAGCTCAAGGTTACAATCAACAAGAAGGTATAGATTACGATGAAACCTTTGCACCCGTAGCTAGACTTGAGTCTATTAGAATATTACTTGCATATGCATGTGCACATGATTTTAAGTTATTTCAAATGGATGTCAAAAGTGCTTTCTTAAATGGTTTTATAAATGAAGAAGTATATGTTGCACAACCTCCCGGCTTTGCCGACTTTGAAAAACCAAATTATGTTTTCAAACTTAAGAAAGCCTTATACGGACTTAAGCAAGCACCAAAGGCTTGGTATGATCGACTTAAGACTTTCCTAGTTGACCATAAGTATACCATGGGCCTAGTAGATAATACTCTCTTCACCAAGAAAAAGGGATCACATATTATCATAGTCCAGATATATGTGGATGACATTATATTTGGTTCAACTTGTCAAGAGTTATGCGACGATTTCTCAAAAATCATGCATGACGAGTTTGAAATGAGTATGATGGGGGAACTTAACTTTTTCTTAGGTCTCCAAATTAAACAATTAGAATATGGGATATTCTTCAACCAATCAAAGTATATCAAAGATATGCTTAAGAAGTTTGGTCTTGAAGACTCAAAACCCATGAGAACACCCATGTCCTCCGAAACCAAACTCACTAAGGATGAAGAAAATGAATCCGTAGATAGCACTAAATATAGAGGAATGATTGGTAGTTTACTCTATCTTACGGCTAGTAGGCCTGACATTATGTTTAGTGTTTGTCTATGTGCACGTTTTCAAGAAGATCCAAAAACGTCCCATCTTGAAGCCGTTAAAAGGATATTTAGGTACATCAAAGGTACTACACACTTAGGATTATGGTATCCCAAAGGAACGGGTGTAGAAACCATAGTGTATACTGACTCAGATCATGCAGGTGACTATGTTGATAGGAAAAGTACTAGCGGTATTTGTACTTTTGTAGGATATTGTCTCACATCATGGTTCGCTAAGAAACAAACTGCCCTCGCAATCTCAACAATAGAGGCAGAGTATGTGTCTGCAGGAAAGGCGTGTCAACAAGCACTGTGGATGAAACAAGCTCTCGTCGACTATGGAATTGAACTCAACAACATTCCCATTCTTTGCGACAACAAAGGTGCTATCGATCTAAGCAAAAATCCAGTCCAACACGCTAGAACCAAACATATTGAAATACGCCATCACTTCCTTCACGACAATGTACAGAAGGGAATCATCTCAATTGAGAAAGTTTCCTCAGAGGACAACATTGCCGATATTCTCACAAAACCACTTAAACGAGAACCTTTCAACTATCTTAGACTTGGATTAGGATTAATGGAACCTAGTGATTAGGTAAAACATTAGTATAAACATTAGTTTACTCACACACGACACTAAACCAAAACATGTGTTCTAATCCGCGGATCCAATCGATAACAAGGACGGATCCTTTGTTTTGGATCCGCCGAATCCGTCGCATGCAGAGTTCATTTTATTATTAAATAAACAAGAACAAGTACTATTTATTCCTCACTCCAAAACATATCACCTTACTGTATTCGACACACACTTAATCTCCATCACAATTTAGACCATTTTCTTCCACAAATTTGTGCTTCTAACACCACTGTAAGTATTCTTATCATATTTATACTCCTGATCTGCGTCTAGGATTTCCATTTCATGTACAAAACCAAAACTTGGGGTATATGCATAATTCTTGAAAAATCATGAAGCATATTTACTGCATTATACTTAAAAACATGTTTTTCTTAGTTAGGAATTGCATCTCATAGCACATTGTCTTAATTTAACAAAAAAAACCCCATGAAAATTTTTTTTACTAAAATCTTCTAACGACTAGGTAAAATGATCTTTTTGAACATTGTTCATACAAATGCAAAAACGTTATCTTTTAGACTTCACTTGCATAATGTCTCTTGAATGCTAAAGGGAATACATAATTAATATGTATTTTCGGGTACATTCAACCGTAGCTACATTGAAATAGGAGCGTTTGGGTTATCTCTCGTTTATAAACAAAACTTGCATAAACTAATCTTGCATCAAAAGGAGTCGAGATAACCGCACCTCCACATTGTCCCCATGTAGGCACACACTAGGAATTTTACACTTACTTTGATCATTTTAACTAAAACTATGTAACTTTTGTACTTAGGAAAAGCATGCCTCCCGCAACCAACTACGATCACAAAAGAACCGTTAACTACTTACCCGAAGTCCACAAAACCAAAGGTCTAACCAATGCCCAAATCGAAATTTTCAAAGCCTTAGAGAAAAAGTATGTCCATGAGGGTAGAGTCGTAGATTCATCGTTCTATGAAGGAACACAACTTAGGGAACACTTAGCCGCGATTCGATTTGATTCTCTTTTAGATATAGATGAACCAATTGTTCCTAGGTTCATACTTGAGTTCTATGCTAGTGTAGGTCTTAGTTCGAGTGACCAAGGTTACTTAAGTCTTCATTTTACTCTAAATGGAAATCTTGTCAACATCCCTCTTGATCAATTTGGTGAGGTCTTAGGCATTCCAAACCATGGGACATGTGTTTACTCAGACAAATGGTCCTTAACAATCTTAGAATCCAATCTCGATAGGACGGCACCATATGTCACTCCTCTCGAATCAAAAGAAGTGATTAGGGAACATCTCTTCATTCCTAAGAACAACCCCACAAGAATGTATCGTGGTCGCGAAGTTGCTAGAGATCCATTTGCAATGGAGCTAAATGAACTCAAACCCGAATTCAAGAAAATGGAGGATGTCTTAAGGGCTAATGTGATGTGCACCATAGGAAACCGTGATCACATCAATGCTTGTTTGTGTCATATGATGTACAACATCTCTACTCGTCAACCCTTCAATCTTGCTTATTATGTTGCCAAAAGAATGTGTGACATTCCGGTTCAAAGCAAGATTGCAATGCCTTATGGTA
Source organism: Artemisia tridentata subsp. tridentata (assembly GCA_021014915.2). Taxonomy (NCBI): domain Eukaryota; kingdom Viridiplantae; phylum Streptophyta; class Magnoliopsida; order Asterales; family Asteraceae; genus Artemisia; species Artemisia tridentata. The sequence goes on along the minus strand of CP139507.1, from coordinate 321,915,871 downwards.
TGCTCTTAACCCGACTCTATAGAGCCTTTGCACCCGCTCGTCCAAACCATTTAGGCTTTGTTCCGGATTACAATGAAATTGAACATACCTTCGTTCCTTTGAGCGACTTTAGGGTTAGTGTTGATAAAGGTAAACGTCCTCGTGTACCAACATCATCCTCATCATCTTCAATGAGTGAAGATGATGGTTTGCCAAATTCTAGGATTCCTCCACCCGAATACTTGAGCCATCTTCCTCCAATTCAAAATGAATCCGCTGAGTATCGAAACATCAAAGGAATGGTGAAGAATCTTGGTCGTTGGATGATGAAATTGCACAAGGGTATGAAGAAGTTGAAGAAGAAGCTTAGTTGATGGAGTGTTTGGTTTTGAACAATGTTGGATATTGTGATGTTAAACTTCTATGTGTCTCGAATTTATCTGATAATACTTGTTATGTATGTGTAATAACTAACATTTGCAGGTAGATAACCATCATGGTTATCAATTTTCCGGGTTATAGCCTATGTTTGGCATAACACCTAAAACGGTAAGTTTCTAAGAACGGATTAAACTATGTACAATCGTGTGTTAATGTTATCATATTTAGTTGTTTTGCTATACATATTAGATGTTAAGTAAGGTCTAGGTGAATTTTCGGGTTTACGTCGAAAAACGTGAAATATGACATATGTTCTGTTTAGTTTTTTTGTTTTAGGCATACGGATTCGGCGGATCCCAAACCTGGGCTCCGCCAAGGCTTATCGTTGGATCCGCCATCCGCCCACTTGCGAATTAGGCGGATCCCTAGATATGGTTCCGCCTTTGATTCAACTTGGATCCGCAGGTTCCCCAGTAAAATTCTAAAACTTTTTCGACTTATCCCGATTCTTAAATCGTAGTGTTTAGTATCATTTAGGATTCATTCACTGATCATAATTCATCTTAGAATCATTTAGGAATTCTTAGAAACTTAGGAACAAAATTTCCCACCAAAATTTAAATTTTTGAATTTTAGGTGTGAGTTACCAAACTGATACAAAGAAGGAACCCTTTTTAGGGATCCGTCAAATCCGTGGAAGTATCAAATCATAAGATTTTCCACTATCTCCTGGTATTTACTGCAAATCCACAACACATTACTCAACCAAAGCTCAATGGATTGACTTCCTTGATATGACCTGCACAAATTTTTGTTCCAAATCATTAGAAACCAACATTCTCTATTGGATTCACATCAAATCCAAACACACAGACTCACAAACCTTCTGTCTATAAATTAGCACTTTAGGATCTTCAATTCACATCACAACCATTTCTTCTCCTGTACATTTTAGCTATTATACTTCACCATAAAGTCTCAATGACAAAGTCAAACAACTCCTCCACATCTAAGCCACCAAAAAGGACAGCCCGTATTAGTGTCAAACCTTGTTGTTTCATCAACATTCACAACTCATCCTCTGAAGAATCATCACCACTAAACATATCCTCACCCATTGCTAGTGAAAACTTCCTTACTTTATCCACTCCAACTCCCTCACATGTAGTCATAAAAACACCACCTCATACCATTACTCCTGTAGCAACCACACCACCACCCGCTCCCGCTCCCGCTCCCGCTCCCGCTCCATCACAGTCTGAGAAGTCTGCATCATCACCATCCTCACCAAAACTTAACCCAATGGAACTCTTTAGGACACCACCAACATCTCCACAACCATATCTTGATGAGTTAGAAGATCTTCCACCCACATCAACCAATCCTCCACCAATAAGTCTTGAAAACTTAGAACCTATGCTATTCCATCCTCTCTATCCGGAGATTCATGGTCCTCTATACCGTGAAGCACCACAACCTCATCCACAAATACCACCACTATCACCAACTTCAACACTCATCGCCATAGATGAAGCGATGTGGAGCAACATTCCTCAAACACAAGAGGAGTAAGTGCGGAGTTAACACAACTCTATACTCTCTCGAGTATGGTTGACCATTGCCTTCATGAAACCATGGACATTCAAAACATCCTTATGAACTCTCTCCAAACACCACAACCACCATCCAACAACAACAACAACCAACAACCATCACCACCACCACCACAAAACTTGGAGCCTAGTCTTCCTCTCGGCTTTTCAAGTCATGATTGCGCACACTGTGAGAGAACGGCTCACTTGGCCCAAAGGACCAACATCTTGGTCCATGAGCTTCAAAATGAGATGAGGTTCATCTTGAACCATGTTCTTGAACGTTTAAAAGCCATCTCTCATCCTCCTCAATAAGAGCTCTCTAGACTAGTTGTTAGGACCTTTTAAGTTGTTTGTTTAGAACTTTTTATTTCTTTCTAGGATGTCTTTTTATTCTACTTGTAACATCATTTCATTATTGTGACTTTTGTCACAAAATTTTCAATATCTATGAATGTGATGTTTTATGCTTATGAGTGATCAACATATTGCATATTATCATTCTCATTATGAACTAACATCCTAATATTGCATATATTATACCTTGATTATGATTACTTTAGGTACAAATAATGATCAGACACTTACTTTGACTTTTTCAAAGTCAAAACATATTGAAAGGATTGTTTGGAAGAACACTTCACAAGCATTCTACTTCTTCATTGAAGTCATTCATTACTAACACTTCATTTGCAGCATATCATACCCTTCATAGTATACGTTGGTTCTCGAGAAGTGAGGAGTATACATCGAGGGGGAGCATCTCATAAGCATTTCATATACTAACCATTTGTTTTGTAGATTCATGCATCATTTCCTTGATTACTCCATCTAGGGGGAGTATAAAACAAGGGGGAGCTTTAAAGTTCTCAAAATCGCATTCCGCTACGCTACTCTTTTTGTTTCGACAAAATGGGGGAGAAAGGACTAAGTTTGCATTAACTGTGATTCATCACAGTACATACATTTTTACAAAACTTTTCTTTAATAAACAAACTTAATGTATATTTTTAAGAACTCATGCTATATTTATTCTCTTGCTCAAAAATATACCTTATGTTTTGTCATCAACAAAAAGGGGGAGATTGTTAATACAAATAGCGTCTCAAAAACTTTATTTATATTCTTTGATCTTTTCTTAGTTTTGTTAATGACAAATAAAAGGAATATCTTTTAGCAAATAATAAATACTAGCTTAAGTCTCTTAAGTACACATTTTACACTTCACATAATAACCAAGAATTACAAGTTTGCTTATTTAGTAACTTGTTTCCTTAAAAGGAAACTTTAATTCCAAAATCATTCCATGACATCATTGCATACATCACATACAATATCTTTGATATATCTTGTTTAGATTTGCAAGTTACATAGTTGACATTTGAGGATCTTGGATGATTTGGTAAGATATGGAAGATTTGGTAAGATACAACAAATCCTTAGCTGTCATCCTCCCACGGATCCAAGTCCAATGAAGGACGGATCCCTTCTGAGGGATCCATGTGATCCGTGAGCTGAAGATCAGCTTGCCTATAAATAGCAAGCTGATCATTTGGCTTTCTCATCACTCATATAGCTTTAACACACATATTCATTCAGTACATATCTTACTAACATCATTCATAGTTGCATTTCACTTTGATCTTTCATTTTGTAGAAAAAAGATCAAGCATTCAAGGATCTACAGAACCATAATCCTTTAGTTGCATTACTGTGTGATATTGTAGTTTGTTTCACACATCATATCTATCATTTGTAATCAGTGAGTGTGGTTAGTGCTTTAGTCCTTAAAGCACAAAGAGTGTAGGGAGTGGTTGTACCCTTGTAAAGAACTCGACATCTAGCTTAGTGTCGGTAAAGTAAATAGGCGACGTCAGGTTGGTTCTACCTTGTGAAAGAACCCGGTGTTTAGCTTAGTACCGGAAAAGGAAGTAAGCGACGTGTAAAGGTTTTCTCCGCCTAGGAAAGGAGTTTGTTTCTTAGTGAAAGATAAACTCTCGAGTTGGAAACTCGGGGAGTGGAGTAGGGCAAGGAATAGAGTTCTTGTAGCCGAACCACTATAAACAACAGTGTCGTGTGGTTTGATCTTTCCTCTCTTTATCTTTTGTTTACATTGTGTGATTATTTATTTGTGATTGTTTCCTTTGAATTAACATATAGTAACAAAGCAAATAAAGTTTGAAAAAGGGTAAAAACTATTCAACCCCCCTTCTAGTTTTCCACAGATATGATGACTATTTTGTGTTTCTTGGAGGAATTGGAAATGGATGATTTTGGTGATAGCATGGTGTCTTGGGTTTTAAATTTGGAGGGAATTTTTGTTATGAAAGTGTGGTTGTTTTGGGTAAGGTTTTGAGGTTTAGTGATAATATTCCAAACTCAGATGGGTTTAATAAAGGTAAGTGTAGGGGTCAATTTTTGAGTTGTGTTTGCAGCAAGCTTTATTTGAATCATGTTCATTTGGAATGGTTTAATAGTAGCAATAACATGTTAAGAGGAACAATGTTTATATGTAGACTACTAAGATCATATTTTAAGCATGTCATAGGCATATATACATATATATATCACAATGAAACAAAAAGATGAAACAACACATCTATAGCAAACTATGGAATATAAAGACAACAATCATGGCAAACAACAATCATGGCAAACACATAGCAAGACATATATATGCATAGCAGAAATATTTAAAACAAGCAAATAATCTATTCATGCATTCAAGATGATCATGTATAACACATGAATCATCATTATATCACACAAAATGCTTAAAACATAAGAATTACAACATAAGTAAAGATACTAATAGTCTTAATATTGCCAAAGAGGGTGATTGGGCTTGCTTGCGACAAAAAAAAAATTTGTTTTGGGGCGGAACGCATGTGGATAAGGCTTAGTTATTTGATGGTGAGGGAAAGTTTGATGGTTGACCAAAATGATGAGGATTTTCGAAGGTTTCATGGGAGTTGGTTTGAGGTTGAGATGTGTTGATTGGAATGAAGGTGGAGGTTGAGGTTGTTATTTGGGATGGATGTTTAGTCATGCAACATAGGAGTAACATGTGAGTTGGTAGGAGGTGGTGGTGATACTCTTGGTGGTTTAGAAATCTATGGTTTTGATGGGTGTGAAGGTATGGAGGATGAAGGTGTATTTTTTGGAGTAAAGGTGAATGGTTGGTTGTTATGATGAGGTTTGTGAAAGGGTTCATTGGAATGAGCTTGAGGATTAGGAGTATAGTAGGGAACAAATGTGGGTGGAGGTGTTGGTTGTTTAGCCACATCATTTGTTGTGATGGACTTGTTTTGGGGGTTTGGTTTTCTTTTCCAACTGAGTTTTATGGTCATCCTTGCTAGCTTTGAGGTTTTTGGTTTTGGTTTGATGGGAGAAGACATGATGGGGTGAGTTAAAAATGGTGATGAAAGGGATTATTTATAGTGGAGGTTTGAGGTTGTTTAAGGATGGATAAAGGTGTTTGGATGATAGGGACAAAGTGTGTTTGTGAATTTGGGGAAGTGCAGGATGAAATGGGCTAAAAAGCAGAAAAAAAATTTCTGTGAACCCGTCCAGCAGATGGCCGGTCCCCTTAATTGGGGCCGGTCCCCTTAATAATTAAGGGGGCCGCCTTATCAATTAAGGGGGCCGCCCATCTGGTGTCTTTCTGAGTTCCAGAAATGAGTTTTTCTGCAGAGATGGGTAAGGAGGGCTATGTTTTGAGCTTTTGGTTTCAGGCAAGTCCCACTCTTTGAGGCAATAAAGTATGTATTATGCATGCAAGTCATATTAATTAAAGGGATTAAGCAAACAAGTAATTTCATATATCATGCAAACATACTCATCAAGCAAGTAATATCATCTAGCATGTAAACATACTCATCAAGCAAGTAATATATATGAACTAGGAAACAATAAACTACACCAAGTATTTTCTTAATTATATGTGCCTATGTGAGGGATCCTAATGAAACAATAAACTACACCAATTAATGAACTATTAGAGGGATCCTAAAGTGTGCCTATGTGCAATAAATGGGAACTTAAGATAGCATGGACTTCTAGATTTGTTACAAACAAAATCTTAATAGACAAACCATGGTCCGCTTGATTTGCCTTAGTTCACTTTTAAATGTCATGTATATAAATATAGATGACAAATATGAGATCACCATGCATGATTTTAAAAAAAATGTTTTTAGCATTATTCAACAATGTTTGAAAGTGGGTTTTTATGTAGATGTTAAAGTTATTTGAATAAAATAGATTGGGTTTTATTTAAAAATGTGTTTATGAAGAATGAGTAAAAAGAAATTCCCAATCTTTGACTTTGATCAAAATAGGATTATGGAAAAAAAATGAGATAGTAAAACATGTTAATAGAAAGATGACATAATCTTTTGAAAAATCATTTTTTCAAAATGTGAAGTTTTTGCATATTTTGAAAACAAATAACATTAATGAAAAAATGGTTGTTAATGATCTCATGCTCAAGGGAATTGGTTAAGGCTATTGTCACATGCTACCCTTTTCTACATATCCTATGGTCATAAGGAAGTGACGACTAAATTCTATAGGTTTGATGTGAGAGTGTTGAATGGGGTATAACCTAACATCTATAGCTCCTTTGTTGTTGCACACTTATCTAACTTAATGCCATAATCTCTGAGAGCTTGTTTCATCCATAGTTTTCTAATCCTACTTCTATGTTAATGATTAATCCACTCAACTCATTTCACTTCATCACCATGAGTTTTCTAAAAGTGGACATAGAAGATTTCCATTTTAAAAAGGTATTGCTAAAGAGGGCCAAAGGGAAAATAACTAGTGACTCTAGGTTATTCATATAAGCTATTAGTGTTATATATATATATATATATATATATATATATATATATATATATATTATATATATATATATATAACTAGGCATTACGAGCTAAATAGGCATGAAATAACTAGTCATTAATCTAAGCATATATTATAACACCAATCTTAAAAAGAAAGCGTACCTTTTAGTCTTCAGTAGATTATTCTTCAAACGCTTCAAAGTGTTTAGGTTGACTTGTAGAAGTCAATCAAAAAGGAGAAGCCGATTTCCCAATGAGTTAGCAATTTAGCCACTTGGTCCCCATTGTCTCATTGATCCAAAGTTGTTTGAACCAAACATGGGTTGCAATTGACTAGGATGCGTATATGGTGGAAGTATTCCCCAAGGATTGAAGCTTGGTGGATTTGGATAATTCCACATTGGGTAATTATTATTATTATGAGGGTTTTGTCGATTTTTATTTCTTCTAGGTTAAGGAGATTTAGGTCGAGGGTGAGGATTATGTGGTCTTCTTAAGGGAGGTGTTTTTTATCTTAATTTCGGTTTAGAAAATCCGGTTTTGGCTTTTAATGATGGTTTATAAAAACTTTTTACTTCCTCATCACTCAAAATAGGTATTTTTCTATCTTTTATAAGTATATACTTAGGTTTTGACTCTAATGGTTTTTGTTCACTAGATTGACATTCAAACTTTACATTTTTATTTTCACTTGTTGAAACATTATTTGAATTAAATCCTAGTCCGGTTTTATCTCCCGATGCTCTTTGAATGCTTATTATTTCCCTAAGTGAATTACTACTATTTTCAAATTTTTTAAGTTTACAAATTTCTTCCTTAAGTATTTCGTTTTTATTTTTAGTTTCTTGACATGTTTTACATTCAAAAACTTCTTTACCTTTTTCTAAGTTATGTAGTTTAATTTTTAATTCTAGTATTTCTTTTTCTAATTTGTTATTTATGAGTTTTAGTGATTTATTTTACTCATTACTTTTTGACCTAATATGCATAACCTATTATATTCGTTATCTAGGTCTTTTTCATCTAATGATAAATTTTCATCACTAAAGTATTCGGTTTTGGAACGTACCTCATTCGATGTCTTAGCCATAAGACATTTCTCCTCCTTTGTAGTCTCTTTTTCATCTTCATCACTATCACTCCATGCTCCTCCAACAAACCCCTTTTGATTTTGCTCCTTTGACATCATTGGACATCTTCCAATGAGATGATTTGGATCACCGCACTTAAAACACTTCCTCTCACTCTTGCTACCTTTGTTGTCTTTGTTTCTTTGGAATGTCTTTCTTTCGTCATATGGTTGTCTAACGAATCTTCCTCGTCTTTTGAAGAACTTCTTGAAGTCTCTTACGGCCATGGCATATTCTTCATCATCACTTTCGGAGGTTGAGCTATCCTCGTCACTTGATGCTTTCCTAGCTTTCAACGCGATTGACTTGCTTTGTTCTTTCTTTCCTTTGATCATCTCGGAGTCTTTCTTGATTATTGCTTCGTGGACCTTCAAGTTGCCAATCAACTCGTCAAGTTGAAGAGTTGACAAGTTCTTCGATTCTTCAATCGCCGTAACTTTAGCTCGCCATTTTGGATGAAGAGCCCTAAGAAATTTCCTGACAAAATTCTTACTAGAAAAACTCTCATCAAGTGCCTTTAAACTTGTGATGATTGTGTTAAACCTAGCAAACGCATTATCAATTGATTCCTCTTCCGGAATCGTGAATTGTTCATATTGTTGAACAAGAAGATCTATTTTATTATCTTTGACTTGACTATTACCTTGGTGAGTTATTAGTAAAGAGTTCCAAATTTCTTTTGCGGTTTCGCACATAAAAATTCTTTCGTATTCTTTTCGTGGTAACGCATTATAAATAACCATTTTAGCCTCATTATTTTTAGAAAGTTTTCTTTTTAAATCATCATTTTGTTTTTCAAAAGATACTACTTCATCCTTTTTAGTTTCTAAATTATATTGAATAGGTAAAAAATCACCATTAGTAATAACATGCCAAAGATCTAGATCTTTTGACTTCACATAAGTTTCGAATCGATTTTTCCAATATAAAAATCAATCACTTTCAAATAGTGGTGGTCTTTGCATAGATTGCCCTTCTAAATATTTTTCAGATTCCATAGATCGTTTCAAGTTTTAAAATACAGTTTATTTTAAAAATCTTGTTTGACGTGGCTCTTGATACCAATTGTGGAAAACTAGAAGGGGGGTTGAATAGTTTTACGTCTTTTTAAATTTTATTTTGAAAACTTTTGTTTACTTTTAAAAACTTCGATTCGATATTATGTGACTTCAATTCTTAAACAATATGAACAAGTATAGATAAATATAAGTAAGTAATGCAAGTAAAGTAAAGTAAATCAAATGAAAGATAGAGATGGAAAGATCTAACCGAGACACAAGAGATTTATAGTGGTTCGGCTACAAGGTCACCTTCCTTGCCCTACTCCACTCCCCGAGCACCTAACTCGAGAGTTTTCTTCACTATGTCAACAAGCTCCCTTATGGCGGAGAAAACCTTACACAACTTTAGCTTACACCGGCTTAACGACATAAAGCTAGATGTTGGGTTCTAATCGTAGCTAGAACCAATCTCACAACTTGTACACAACTTAATCACACCTTCTTCACAACTTCTTCTTCACGACTTCTTCTTCACGACTACTTCACGACTTCTTCTTCACGACTACTTCCTCACGACTACTTCTTCAAGACTACTTCACGACTTATTCACAACTTCTTCACAACTTATATACTACGGCTTCACACCTTCTTCACAACTTAGCACAACCTATGTACACTTCTACTTCTTCACACCTTCACTACTTACACACCTTAACTACACAACTTCACTACTTACACACTAACCTATCCCAAATAATTATACACACAACAATCTAACAAATATACAACTTATATACAAATGAATGATGACACACACAACTTAGATAGCTAAGTTGCAATACTTCTTCTCTAGATGTTGAAGGAGTATTCTTCTTTTGCACTTGAATGTAGGAAGCTTGGATCACTTAGAAACCAATGCTTAATAAGATATGATCAAAGGATTTTGAAATGTATATACAAGGATTTAAAACAGAAAGTTTTAGTGTGCAAAAGGTAAGTAAAAATCCAGGGGAAGGCAGATATTTATAGGGAGAAAAACTGGACAGCTGGAGCCTACTGGAGCGGGGGCGGTCCCCTTAATTTTAAGGGGGCCGCCTAGCAAAATTAAGGGGGCCGCCCCTACTGAACGTTGGCCAATTTTGTCCTTTTGTGGGGAAGGTTTTTCTGGAACATTTTAACTGATTTTGGTTAAAAATTTGAATTCATATTTTTATAAAAGATTAAACATTTTTATTTAATACCAAAAATGTTTTTCAAAAATATATAAAATGTTTTTGATGTTTTATAAAAAATCTAGTTTTTAAGGAAATGTTCCTTTGATCATATAATGCATTAAGCATTAGTTCATTCATACCTTAAGTGATTTTAGTTGTAGAAGTGAATATTTACAACTAAGTACTTGTTTAATTTATAAGTTTATGTTTTAATGAGTTTACATTTTGTGATCATCAAAACATAGAGATATGAATAAATATTGATAATGTTTTTAGGCATTTATTTATGTCAACAGAATAAGTCTTAGATCGTGGCGGTGCTTAATGACTTTTCCGTAGGGTAAACCCACGAACTCTTGTAATCATTTGGTTACGGAATAGGACGTTATGGAAAATAGGCTAGACAAATTGACCCAAGGAGTCTAGTGACTTTAACCCCCATGTGGAGCGATAGAAAACACTAATTAGAAAACGTAATCATAGCATAACAAGATTAATAACTAGGCTAGAACATTTCTCCTTATTGATTATCTTTCATTTTAAATTGTTTTTGTCTTATTTAATTTCATTAGTTTAATTAATCAAATCATAAAACCCCCTTTAAAACTAGTGACACTACAACTTAAATTAGGATCCACACGCATAGCTCTTGGGACAACCTCAGCTTTACTGATTACTACACTACACACGACTGGGTACACTTCCCGTTAGTGCATTAGGTAGACCTTAGGTAGACGAGAATTATAAATATTAAAACCAGGTCAGAAATCCTGCATCACACACGCAGAGCAAAGTTGATCTTTCTTGAATGAAACTTTTGACAATCCTTTGACTAGGTTGTTATAGGCAAGGTCGTTTAAAGTCCAAAAATTCAGATGAGAAAATCGACGATGCCGTAGCCAGGCTTGTTATGATGATGCTTTTGCAAGCAAACAGATTTGTTTGGGTGAGGTGATTTCTTTTAGAGCAATTTGGTAAAGATTCGAATCCCTGGAGCCTTTGAGAATATCAACGCCTTCAAGAGTACGAACAATACATGAGTGTTTCCTGAATGCCACCTCTAAACCGCTATCACAAAATTGGCCAATGCTAAACAAATTATGACCTAGCCCTTCGACAAAGTAAACTCGTTGAATTATGACTTTTTCATGAATGAGATCCCTATAGCCGGTGATTTTATCAATGTAATCAATCCCAAAACACAGTATACCCAAAAATTTAGTCACAAAATTCTTGAGCAGTGCCTTATTCCCTGTCATATGTCGGGTGCACCCCGAATCGAGGTACTAGAGGCACACTTAGACAAGCTGCACATCAAAGCAAGAAACAGAAAATTTGGAACTCATTGATAAAGAGGCTCCACATAGTTAGATAGAATAGATTGCAGACCTAGTGGGTTGAATTTTTCTAAAATAGTGGTACTATGTTCGCTTTTCTTCTTAACATGCTGCCATCTATAACCTACAGTTCGGAACACTCTTCCAGTGGGTTTCCACCTAAGGCATGATCTAGGGAATAATTCATGGTACTCAAAGATTCTACCCATTGGGATCCACATCCATTTCTCTTTTTGCTTATGTGTTCTTGGATTTGTTGGAGCTTTCCTAGTAGTTTTTCCATTCACATTATCACAATTTAAATCATTATGCACATAATTAGCAGAAACAAAATTATAAGGAACAGAATCAAAACAAGCATATTTGCTTTTAGAAGCAACAAATCCATGGAAAATTAAGTCATTACATCTATCCTTTCGATTAGAGCATTTTTTATTGAAAGCTTTAAAAGTTTTAGATTTTCCTACTATTGCAGTGGAAGTCCGAGAGGCACTAGTCTTCAAAGCACTGATCTTAGATGGTCTTTCCATGCTATAAGTAGTGTCTAACCCTTGATCAAAAAGCAAATCTACGTTTGGAGATTGTGTAGTTTGATCTTGTTGTTCTAGATTCTGTTTCTTACGCTTCTTATTCTATTGTTTCTTTGACTCTTTGGATTTCTTCACTATAGGGGGAGGAATCAAAGAATACGTTGGTGCATTTAGAGGTATATCCTGACTAAGTAACGCTTGTTTCCTAGCTATTGCTAATTCCGTATTATGAATCATATCATTTGAACCATATGGTTCTCTAACAGAAGTAGATCCAATGTGATACATTCCGCGAGCGGTTACTTTAGTATTAGATAAAACCTCTTTACATTTTGGCTCAAGAATATGAGTTTTGTGTTTTGGGTTAGCCATAGAAGTTGGGTTGTTTTGAAAGATTTTTCAGATTTTGATTGTCCAACTAGCTTGATTTCGCAAACTCATGATTCTAGGTTTTCATCAAATCAAGCACTTTAGATTTGAGTTCCTCGTTCTCTTTTAAAATTAATGTCAAAGAATTCTCATAGTAAAGCTTGCCGTATTTGTTTTCTTCAATTTTTCGCTGCTAGTTTGCTTCAAACGTTAAAGATTGTTTTTCAAGTTTAGCACATGAGTTTTCAAATCTGGCAGTACGAAAAGTCAATTCCTCATTCAACTCAACGTTCTTTTGCAAACATTCTTTTAAACTCTCTTTGAGTAACAGGTTTTCAACTTCCAAAAATGTTTGTGCTTTTTCAGATTCTTCAATTTCATGCTTATTTACTGAGGATTGTGGTTTCAATTATTCAATTTGATTTAAGAAGTATTCTTTTTGAATCTCAGAGTTTAGGCTGAGAAATTCATAATCATCTTCAAGAGATGTGACATAAGTTAAACCTATTTCCATTTCAGAAACTAAATTCTTTTTAAAAGCAATAAATGTATCGTTAACTCTAAGCATGGAAGGCTCGATAAAAGTTATTAAAAGCTTTTTTACTTCACTTATGTTACAACCAAAACTGAGTTTTAAGTATTAAATAATCAAAATGCCATTGGAATACTTGACTAAGACCTTTATGAGTCAGAAGACTGGATATAATTGGTTAGTCAACAGATGTTAAGTTGAAATCAACTTGATAGTCAAACAAATAGTCAAAGTATGTGTAGTATGGTTATAGAAAATATCATGTGTCAAAACTATAAGAAAAGAAAGTACAAGGGACTAAGGTTGTCAAGTGTTAAGTGTTACGCCACAAAACTGGATTTTAGGTATTTTATTACGATTATGTTTGACCAAGACTTTTATGTGTTGTAGACTAAATACGATTGGTTGGTCAATGTATTAAGTGTAGAGTCAAACCTTGTAAGTGTTAGTCAATATTGTAGTAGAGTAGTAGAAAGTTTAATGTGGCCAAATTAGAAGGGAATAGAACTAGAAGGACCATTAGTGCTAATTGACCAAACTTATACCCACAAATATCTAGTTTTATCCTAAACATTCCAGAAAATCCAGAAGTGTGTAGGTGTGTGTGTGGGTGTCGAGGTAAACAAGGAAAAAAGAGGCAAAACCAAGCCTTGATGATCTAGTCATTGAAGAGTTAATGTTTATATGTCAAGGGTTAAGCCTTAGAAATGATTCCCACAAGTAAGTAATCCTTATTTCTCGAGTTAATTGATGAATTGGTGAATTAGGGTTTATGTGGGGTAATTGGGGATTTCATCATATGATCAAGATATGATCATTATGATGATTAGAGATGTTATGGGTATGTTCTCGGGTTATGTAAACCCTTGTTTTTGTTGTGTATTAATGTGTTATGGGTGTTGATGTTTTGGGTAGGATGCAAGTGATGGTGATAATGGTGCTTTTGGTAAATTAGCTTGGATGAGAGGTAAGTAAAATGGTGATAATAAGTTCTTGTATGGATTTTATCATCATAAGTGTTGTATGTTGTGTATATGTGATATGTGTATGTGTTTGTGATACGTTGTAACGATTTGATAGTTCTATGATGGATGATGTATAATGATATATCATTATTCGATTTACTTACTAAGCGAAAGCTTACGGTTTAGTTGTCTAACCGTTTTGTAGGTTTATAAGCGGAGGAAGTAATGTCTCGATTAAAGACCTAGAATTTGGAAGCATGGAATTGGAAGTATTTGGTAAATGAGTAGGAGCTTAGTAGTAGATGCCGAGCTCAATCATGGTTGAACCCCGAGTCTTTGTAAATGTGTTTAAAAACGTGTTTTTCAAGTGTTCAAGTTCAGGTCTTGGTGTTGAAGTAATGGTTTTGTAAGTTGTGTAAGAATAGTGTATGCAAATAGGTCAAAACGGGTGTTTGGCATGACACCCATCACTTTGTAAAGCACGTTTTTGCGGGTCATTATGACCAAGTTTATACATATATTTGAAGTTTATAATTTCCTAATTATTTCTGGAAGTTTTGGTGTAATGTCATGTTATAGAAGTCATTTTTCCGGAAAATGGGTCAAAAGTGCACAAAAGGGTTATGAAGAAAAATGGATATTTGGGACAAGGTTCTTTTTAACCCATTTTGGGTCAAATGGGTCAAGAATGTGGGAAACAATTTATGTGGCATATTTTTAGTTAATGTGTATCACATATGTTTAAATATAAGTCTAAAGTGTCAATTTTATGTTTAAAGGTGTTACGGGTCATTTTGAGATAATAGTGCACTTTAGGGTCCCTATAGTGCACAAGAGGGGTCCTTTAATGCACAAAATGGGTTGTAGTTCTTTTGAGGAGTCCGTACTTCATAAGAAGGGTTGTAGCGCACTCGAGGGATACCTAGTGTACAAGCGGTGCTATAGTGCACTTTAGGGTTCCTTAGTGCATAAGAGGGGGTTTTCCAATATTTTGTCATTTTCTTTATTTTGTATAAAATCAATCGTAGCTTGTTTGAAGTCGTGCCACCCGTCGTTTTAAAGGTAATTGAGTCTAGTTTTATATAAAAATAGTCTCAAGGTCTGAATGTTTATAGATTTTTGTTAATGGTCAAAAGAGTAACATGAGGTCAGTTTTAGATCATGTCGTTTCCGCAAAAAGTTTTAAATTTTTAGTCAAATCGGGCACGGGGTGCAACAACTTGGTATTAGACCTTCGGTTTAAGTGAATTAGGTTACCACTATAGGGTTTCCTAAACTTAGACCACTCGTAGATGCACGTATAGTAAGTGTATGATATGCGGAAAGTGTGTGGTGCCTTAGTTATGAGGTAGAGATAGTAAGTATGGCAATGATGGTAGAATAATGGTGTAGCTTAGACATAGATATATTAAATTGTGAATTAGCCGTAAACTAATGAAGTGCAATTTGTTAGTAATGTGTTAGCATTGTCGAATAACTGATAAGTGTAAATCTTATGTGTGTATGAATGCAAGTGTTTAAGTAAAGCATGATGATGTAGATCATGATGAGCAAGGTAGGGTCAAGTGTGAAGAATAGAAATGCATGGTAAGATAAGGGTTAAGATTAGATGATGAGGTATGTGTGTATCCACGGGGTAGTAGAAAACATACGTGTGTTTAAGGTACTTAAGTAGAAAAGTGCATGAACGATGTAGGATGTTAATGGCTTGGATCCAATGTGTAGCTTGCCTTCATGGCATGTGTAGTTGCATGTGTAGTTGCCTTTATGGAAAAATCGTAGATGCAGACATGTGCAAGATTGTAGTTTTCCTTATGGCAAAGTTGTAGTTTGCTTTATGGCAAAGTTGCAGTTGCCTTTATGTCATGATGTAGTTGCAAGACCCTTCTTGGGTAATGTAGTTACAAGATTGGATCCAAGGCTAGCAAGAGTAGAGGGCAAAAGGAGTAAATGGGTATGAGTGTTATATTGGGGATACTTAAGTACGATGATTTATAGTACTTGCATAGATTGGGACGCCTTTTAAGTAAATAAAGAATTGCAAATGAGTGGGCTTATGCATATCCGATGTGGCATGATTACGGGGTTTAGAATTAGATAAGTATAACCTAAAACAAGTTAGACGTGGTAAGAATATAAGTTAAGCTTAGACGGAAGTTGATAGCATTGTCGGATAGAATGGAGCAAGAGAAGTAGAAAAGTTTGTGAATTGTCGCAAGTGTAAAGTAAGTAAGATTTCGGGGTCGAAATCTAAATAAGGGGGGTAGATTTGTTACGCCACAAAACCAGATTTTATGTATTATATTACGAGTATGTTTGACCAAGACTTTTATGTGTTGTAGACTAAATACAATTGGTTGGTCAATGTATTAAGTGTATAGTCAAACCTTGTAAGTGTTAGTCAATATTGTAGTATAGTAGTAGAAAGTTTAATATGGCCAAACTAGAATGGAATAGAACTAGAGGGACCATTAGTGCCAATTGACCAAACTTATACCCATAAATATCTAGTTTTATCCTAAACATTCCAGAAAATCCAGAAGTGTGTAGGTGTGTGTGGGGTGTCGAGGTAAACAAGGAAAAAGGAGGCAAAACCAAGCCTTGATGATCTAGTCATTGAAGAGTTGATGTTTCTATGTCAAGGCTTGATTCACACAAGTAAGTAATCCTTATTTCTTGAGTTAATTGATGAATTGGTGAATTAGGGTTTATGTGGGGTAATTGGGGATTTCATCATATGATCAAGATATGATCATTATGATGATTAGAGATGTTATGGGTATGATGGAAATACATCAAAGCCATAGTTAGAGAGAGAGTAGAGAGAGAGATAGGAAACCTAGTGTTTTATTAAATGATAAAGAAAGATCAAATACACACACAAGTCTCACCCTCCTAGTGAAGTCTAGGAGGGCTTATATAGGGCAACATACACACTACTTTACAATATGGACGGTTTCAGTACCTGTGTATGTGTCATACATCATAACTAATGTAATCCCGTAAATATCGTTCCATTTACATGTTAGGAGCATTCTCAACAATCTTCCCCCAATGGGACATTATAAGGGATTACTTACACCATTTCCTACCAGTACAAAAATAAGTTAAATAAAGTCTTCATAAGCTCTTCAAATGCTGAGAATGACTTCAGTTTACGCTCTTTGTCTTCATTTTATACCTCGTCTTGAGAACTTTTCTTCACTTGTAGGCAAATGATGTAATATGCATGAACTGGATTAACTACCCCCCCCCCCATTCATGTTGCATGTCTTTAGCGGCTTCTTCGTACACTTCTTTTTGGCAAGGTTTCTGAATCAACTTCCCCCCGAACTGACAACCGTCTTCAGCAGATTCGAAACTTTGATGTAGTTAACATGTCTTCTAACTTTTGAAGTTTTAAGTACGCAGCGGAATTTGTAGATAACATCGTAAACCACACCAAGCAAATCTGACTAGTCACTCAATAACAATTATACTCAATGCGGAAACTCCGTTCGAGGGTAACATGCAAGAATTCAGCAAGATCTTCTCACATATGCAGATGCTTCACACCAAACAAACCATGAAAAATGAAATAATACTTCTTCCCCCTGATTGTTGCGGTCTATCGGAATAATAATCACCTGTATACATGCGAATACTCGATAATATGACCATGTGTGAGGCATCATAATGCGGTTAAAACATCACATGTAGGTAACTTCACACAAAACAACCCGTGAAAGTAGAAATGATTACACCAAAATCACAAAACTGAACCACTGATCATCTCTGCGGACGTCTCTCCGGTAGTAATAAAATTGTAAACTCGATCACGTGACCGATGTGCACATTTCTTCCCCCTGATTGCAGATACATGTGGAAAAAAAGTGTTTTCGCAAAGAAGTCAAGAAAATTCAAAGAACATCCACTCTCTCTTCCCCCACGATGTCTTTGCGGAATCGGAAGCATACACACTATATTTACGATGGAAACGGAGGCAGCGTAACCCTATATGTCCAATTAGTCGAATATGTGTGAAGTACCCTAAATAGCCCATGAGAATCAACTGCTGATAAAATCTCTACTCTTTGATACTCTTCTCAACTAACTCTTTGCCGACCCCATTATCATTCTGACGGCTCTTTGTAGTGACTACTGATGGAGAAAACCCAATATGACGAACTTGAGACTGAAGTAAAATAACCCAAACTTGTTACTTAAACTTGCACTATTGTCTGACTAAGAACCAATACTGAGAATTTCAATAAAGGTAGAATCATATACCCATCCAACCATCCTTAATTGTATATGAACTTCTCTCGAATTATCCACAGCTTTATGTGACACTTGAGCACTACAACGTAACTCTTTTAAAGTGATACCTATACACTGTGAGCACAACAACGTAACTCCTTACATTAGGTATAAGTAGATAACTCAAGTCGTAATCATTCTAACGGTTAAAAGCTCGAACAAGGATCTCGAAGAATCATGCATCCAACTAACCCCGATATCTTCAGATACTAAGTACACGCATCCATGATATTCCACTTCAACTTCAAATAAATAATAATGAATTAGCGCCATAGCCACATCTTGCGGTTAAATGCCCAAAACTAGCCTTTGTTACTTGGTTAAAATGAACTTTGATAATGGTTTTATCCCGATCTTGTCAATAATGTATCCCCGTGAAAATTTTCAACAACCAAAATACCATTCTTTTGCTCAAAAATTATGCCAAAGTTAACCCAATATATTATAATTCATTGGATAATAGAACATCAGCCCATGTGTTATTATTCATTAATGATTCAGCGCAAGCCCAGTCCTTTTCAATGTTTAAGCCCAGTCCGACTAAAATTCGGATCCAATCCATCACATACCCGGTTATTAAACATATAACCCTAAATACACTCATATTATCTTAACCTAATCATTCTCACACCTCAAGCAATCCGCCTCCCATTTCCTCCCTTCTTCAGATCTGCTTCTCCCAACTCCTTCAACACATAAGAACAAGCAATAACAGAAGCCATCAACACCCCACACGAAACGCACGATTCCAAACAAACCCTTTATAATCGTTCAGCACATAAACTATTCGAATCACACAAAGCTTCGAAAAGATAATGAAGTAAAGATTGGCTTCAAGATCTTAATGGTCTCGGGTAGGTATTGTTCGTTTGTTTTCGTTTTGTTTGTGGTCTTTAAACGAGCCAAGAATAGATGATAACATGTTTGTTATACATCTTTTCTTTTTAGCTCGGATATTAAATGAAGCAAGACTTCAATAGAGATCAATGATGAATTGTTTTTCGTGTGTTTGACCTCTCCAAGGTCTAATAATTCTTTGAGAAACACGAAATAAGTCTGAGATCATTTGATTTAACATTTAATTATATGTTCGAGTCTTGTTGTTATTAAATGTGAAGGAGTAAGGGACTAGGATAGATGTTGGTTATAGTGTTGGGTTTGGAATTGGTTTAATTATTGTGGCCGTGGTAAACTTCTTATAGTCAGCAGTCACGTTTGATTTTTTGTTGTTTGTTCGTTGAGTTGTGTGACTGATGATGTAGTGATACTGATGATGTAGTGTTACTGAAGTCCACATAAATTGTAGCAGTATTTAGATTCTGGTCAAAGTCTCTTCATCTTTCTTTCTTTCACAAATTCGATAACTGATATTAGTACCAATTGCGATGACATCGACAATTTGACCTTAGCAATTGTGATAAATAAGTTCAATTCCGACGGGTCAATTCTGACGGTTTAGTCCAATTCTGACGGTTTAGTCCAATTCCGACGAGTCTTATCGAATTTCTTTACAAGAAATCGATTCAATTCCAATTCCGACGGGTCTTATCGAAATCGATTCAATTCCGATGAACTAGGGTCTGTCGGAATTTCTTTACAAGAAATTCCGATAAAAGAGGGTTTTGATAATTCCGATGAGTTTTTGACCAATCTTTTTCGACCGATATTCAGACTTACTTTATGACCACAAATATTCACGAGTTTTCTGGTACAAAAGTCACTAAAAGATGATATAACACAAAAAACTGTTAACCTGCAGTTAACCAGGGCATTGTACGCATGACAGTTATATGACACAGTAAAAAAGAATGAGACTTTTGAACAGTTATTCATACAATATCATGTATAAGACTGATAACCCAAAGAATATGTAAAAAGCAGTACAGACCCATGGTTAAATCAGCTTAAAAAATGGCGACTTTTGACAAGATAACACCACAAAATCAACCAAAACTAACAACCATAGCTCTGATGCCAATTGTTGGATCGTTTTTTGGATGATGTTGTGATTCAGGAGGTCAGGTATGATGGAAATACATCAAAGCCATAGTTAGAGAGAGAGTAGAGAGAGAGATAAGAAACCTAGTGTTTTATTAAATGATAAAGAAAGATCAAATACACACACAAGTCTCACCCTCCGAGTGAAGTCTAGGAGGGCTTATATAGGGCAACATACACACTACTTTACAATATTAACTGTTTCAGTACCTGTGTATGTGCCATACATCATAACTAATGTAATCTCGTAAATATCGTTCCATTTACAGGTTAGGAGCATTCCCAACATTGTCTAACCGTTTTGTAGGTTCATAAGCGGAGGAAGTAATGTCGCACTAAAGACCTAGAATTTGGAAGCATGGAATTAGAAGTATTTGGTAAATGCGTAGGAGCTTAGTAGTAGATTCTAAGCTCAATCATGGTTGAACCCCGAGTCTTTGCAAATGTGTTTATAAACATTGTTTTCAAGTGTTCATGTTTAGGTCTTGGTGTTGAAGTAATGGTTTTGTAAGTTGTGTAAGAATAGTGTATGCAAATGGGTCAAAATGGGTGTTTGGCATAACACCCGTCACTTTGTCAAGCACGTTTCCGCGGGTCATTATGACCAAGTTTATACACATATTTGATGTTTATAATGTCCTAATAATTTCTGGAAGTTTTGGTGTAATGTCATGTTATAGAAGTCGTTTTTTCGAAAAATGGGTCAAAAGTTTACAAAAGGAATATGCAGAAAAAAGGGTGTTTGGGACAAGGTTCTTTTTAACCCATTTTGGGTCAAATGGGTCAAGAATGTGGGAAACAATTTATGTGGCATATTTTTAGTTAATGTGTATCACATATGTTTAAATATAAGTCTAAAGTGTCAATTTTATGTTTAAAGGTGTTACGGGTCATTTTGAGATAATAGTGCACTTTAGGGTCCCTATAGTGCACAAGAGGGGTAATATTGCATAAGAAAGGTCATTTAATGCACAAAATGGGTTGTAGTTCTTTTGAGGAGTCCTTACTTCATAAGAAGGGTTGTAGTACACTCGAGGGATACCTAGTGTACAAGAGATGTTATAGTGCACTTTAGGGTTCCTTAGTGCACAAGAGGGGGTTTTCCAGTTTTTGGTCATTTTCTTTATTTTGTATAAAATCAATCGTAGCTCGTTGAAAGTCGTGCCACACATCGTTTTAATGGTAATTGAGTCTAGTTTCATTTAAAAATAGTCTCAAGGTCTTAATGTTTATATATTTTTGTTAATGGTCAAAAGAGTAACAGGAGGTCAGTTTTGGATCATGTCGTTTCCGCGAAAAGTTTTAAATTTTTAATCAAATCAGGCACGGGGTGTAACATTAAGGGACTTATTATGCCAAAAGTCCAAAGTAGTAACTATCTTATAGTTGAAGAAATTCCCATACAATCCAAAAATGTTCCAGGAAAGTGGTATTAGCTTCGCTATTGTGTGAAGATAACGTCTCACACGTGAATTAGACTAGATACGTAATATAGTTGCCCCTGCAGGGACTAATAGTGTACACGGGGAAAACTAGTGTTGTAAAAGGCCTATAAATACCCCTCATGACTCTCCATGAGGGGTGTGAGAAATTGTGTAAATTCATTTCATTTATTCATTTTAATAAAACATTTTTCCTTTACCTTTCTCTCTCTGCTTTCTCTCTTTAGAATCATGATGTATTTCGATCAACCTTGACCTCCCGAACGTGTTTCTTGGTGTTAACAAGTGGTACCAGAGCTAACCAGGGGTGAATTGTGGTTTTTGTTTTGAAAAAAAATGGACTTTTGGTGTTTTTCCGGAAAAAGTGCGTATTTTTATGAAGATTTACGAGTTTCTGAAATTTTTTTGAAGATTTCCGAGTTTGGTATGAAGATTTTCGAGTTTCTGGAATTTTTTTGAAGATTTCCGAGTTTGGCTGAATTTCTCCGAGTTTGGAAAATCTTTCGAGTATGCAAAAGTTCTGAGTATGGACTTCTGAGTTTGGACTTCCGAGTATGGAACTGAGATCCTCCGAGTTTTTCCTTTCCGAGTTTGTACTAAGAAGTTCCGAGTTTCTCAAATAGTTCCGAGTTTGAAAATTTTCCGAGTACGGAAGGTTACGTTATTCCGAGTATAGAAATGACTTAGTTTCCGAGTAAGGAATACCGAGTAAGAAATTTTCGAGTATGGAGTGAAGTTTCCGAGTATCTCTCCGACTTTGTGAAGTTTCCTAGTTTTTCAAACTCTAAAATATCAAACACACCAAAAACACATCGGATATTATTGGTCTACACTTAATAGAACATGATTCGTTTCATCGTTTCATCATCTTAACACCAATTTATCCTACTTCAAAACAAACCACGTATAGCTTAAAAGATCCTGATCAAGAATCACGATCAAATGACAACGGCTAGTATCGAATTTTTGTGACTACGGAGTTTTTGTACGATATTGCTTATTTGGGTTTAAAGATCATTTCACGGGCATGTGTACTTATTTATCTCAAAGTTTAGAGGTTGGATGGATGAATGACTTTCAGAGATACTTGTTTGGGCATTCATTGGTAGTGATTAAGACTTGGACATCAAGCTAAATGTGTGATCTATAAACGCATAAGTCGGTTCTTAATGCTCACATTGGCTATCACTTTAAGGAGTTACGTTGTAGTACTCAGTGTCACATGAAGTTGTGGACAGTCCAAGAGGTGAATATTTCATATATTGTTTGATTGGTTTGGGTATATGGCACCACCTATGCTTTAAGGAGTTATGTTGTAGTGCTCAGTATAGGTTCTTAGTCACACTTTCGTAGAAGATTAAGTCACATATCTAAGGGGTGTTTACTTCATTCTCAGATTGGTTATATTGGGTTGTCTCCATTCAGTGGTAATTTACTAGCTGGTTGGATTTTGAATAGGTCGCTTATAGGTTGAAGAGAAGAGATGAGATTGTAGAAAAAGAGAGTCATATTTTTTTAACATATTCTCACGGAATTATGCTTAGCTATGGCTTTAATATTGCATCAAGTGAAAGGTAATTCTACGACATGTACACAACAATATGATGATTCCAATAACTCGCAACCATCAGGAGGGAAAAGTACATGAAGGGATAAGTAGTGTTTCGTCTTCCATAATTTGGTTGATTGGGGGAACTGTGCTTAATTAGGAACCGAAGAGGTACCATTAATGTGTACATCAGGGGCTTTTTATAATGCTCCCCGAACGATAACCATGGTGCTACATTCTAGTGTCTACTTTATCCGCTGCGTGTTCCGTTGTGTGATTTGAAGACTAAAGAGATTTTATGAAAGAAGGATATCAGTTTAGGAGGGAGCAGATAAAAGAAAAAGGCTCACTAGTTAGGAGGGAGAAATAACCTAACTAGATCATTACAGCACACGAAGTTCAGAGCTCCAAGGATCAGTGCCTTTAGTGGACAAAGATCAAATACCGAAGTATTCGGAAGAATGAACTTCAAGGATGATGCATAAGAAGTTCAGAGCTGAAAAAGATCAAAGCCAATATCATCAAAAGAAGGAACTCCAAGTCATCCTCAGTATCTTGTTTACAGAGACTCTATGCTTCAATGATATTGTCAATCTTGTTATCTAACTTTGGTTATTGTTATTTAACTTTGATTATGTACTTATAGGTCTCATTGTAACCATTCACGTGTAACGATATCTTGGAGGGAGATTGTTAGCTTCGCTATTTTGTGAAGATAACGTCTCACACGTGAATTGAACTAGATACGTAATATAGTTGCACCCGCAGGGACTAATAGTGTACACGGGGAAAACTTGTGTTCTAAAAGGCCTATAAATACCCCTCATGACTCTCCATGAGGGGTGTGGGAAATTGTGTAAGTTCATTTCATTTATTCATTTCAATAAAACACTTTTCCTTCATTTTTCTCTCTCTACTTTCTCTCTCTAGAATCATGATATATTTCGATCAACCTCGACCTCCCAACGTGTTTCTTGGTGTTAACAAGTGGTGTAGTGTGTGTATGTCGGTTTTAAAAGAAAAAGAAGGGGGAAACATGATTCTTGGATGATCATTAAGGAATAATTAAGATACTAACCAAAGAGATAAAGCCCTAGCCATAATCATACATCAAGTAAGTAACTAATCTTGATCAATTGAGTTAAGATTCTTGAGATTCAATTGGGTTTTAGGTATTTGATATTCTAAAACCTATATTGAGGTGTTTGTGATGATGGGCTAAGATTGTTTAATGGTTTAAGAGTTAATTGGTGATTTAAGAAATTAGGGTTCATGAACCCTAATTTGAGGTAAAAAGTGTTTAAAAGCTAATTAAAGAGGTCATACTCATTATGGAATGAGTTTTATTGTAATTAAGTTAGTAAATTTATGGGTTAGTTATCATATGATCATTATATGATCATATGATGATTAGAGTTGTTAAGAGGTGAGCTATGGTTCTATTAATTATTGTTATAGTAATTTGATTAAGTGTTGTATTTATATTATTTGACTTAGATGCAAGAGAGGAGAAGGATAATAATTGATAATGATGATGATATAATGATTAATAGCTTGGATGTGAGGTAAGTAACTTGCTTACTATGTGTTTAATATGAAAGTTGTGATATGATGTGATTATGAATAAAAGTGTTAAGATTGGTTATAGTTGCTTAGAAGAATGATGAAATAGATACTTGGTTAGTTGAGAGACTTAGTGTTAGTCCTTGATTTTAGAAGGATCAAGGTATGTGTAAATGGTTATGATGTGCTTATGTGTTCATAATACTAATATGATGATTGACTTGTTAATCATGTATTAACCAATTTCTTACTAAGCGTTTTCGCTTACCGTTATAGTGTTTCAATGTTTTGTAGGTTCTTGTGGAAGTACTATGGCTTGGAATAAGGCATAAGGATTTGAAAGTGCAGATGTTAGAAGGTTTATATGTAATTAGGAGCTTAGTGTAGTATACCGAGCTCAAAACAAGGTTGAACCCCCTTCGACTTGTTAAGTCATGAAATGATTGGTTAAAGTCGTTATTAAGTGTCAAAGTACGTAACACCCCAACCCGAAAAGGGTCAAAATGCCACATTATGGTTTCAATCAGAACATACAAACGCAAGCGGAAGACTTATAAACATAATGGTTACAAAGGTATTCTAATGATAGTAACGAAATACTAACTCTATACATAATGAGTTCCAAAACTGAAATACCAATCCAAGCTCAAATCTAACTTAAGGTGAATCCAAATCTAATCCAGAAGCAAATAGGTGTCTATCGTCAGGGTAGTCCACTAAGAGCTCCTATGCACTCTTCACTCAATCCCAGCTTCCAAACTAAAACCTGCCGCAGGAAAAGAAATGCGGTTGAGCTTAAAAAGCCCAGTGAACAGACATATATAACAAACAAATAATCAAAACATATATAGGTATAAGGAAAAAGGAAACATAAGCTCATGCTGAAACGAATATCATATGTCAAAGAATGAGAGATCAAAGATCAACTAAACAAATATCATAAGCCAAATGAGTCAAATGAAGTGAGAGATCAAGAGACACTACGGATCAGATAATCATAAGGAATCAAACGAATCATATAGGAATGCCCACGAGCTCAAAACAAATGTCTAAACATGATACATGAATAGACCACATAACCACATATACATATCTTTATTCATATTCATAAGTGCTCAAGGAAGGGAGACCTCTCAAGACCCAAACGGTAGCTAGCTCGCAGGAAGTGTGGGTGTAAGGCAGTACAAAATGCACTAACAAGATAAAAATATATTAATGCACTATATCCCCTACAAAACAAATCATATATGACAATGTACGAGACAATTATATACAGTATCATAATGGCCTAAGTGATCAACATTATCTATATATCAATGGATGCGTATATTAAGATCAGTAGTTCATGCTATGCATCTGAATGCATGTACCTATGGGGTTAAATAGCTCGGGATAGAACAGAATATCGATTATATCATATATATCAATATATAAACAAACAATGATCAACTGAACGAATCATCATAGCACAACTAACAATAGATACTAGAAACAAAAAGCAACCGATATCAATGATAATAAGTAAGGAATCTTCAAAGAATTATAAATGGATATACTAATAATGACAGTCATAATAAATTAAAAACCCTTTACTAGAAGGTGATTAATGTCTAAACGCGAGAAACCACTTCAGAAATTATGTCTATCCCACTATCCTAGAATATTGAGCATTTGTGATGCCCACGTTTCGTATACGCTAGAATAGATAGGCGAGGAAGGGGCATGGCGACCCAAGCAATGCTCAACTAGACACAGAGGTTATCAATGCACTAATAAAAGTCACCAAAGACATCAACATATAAACTTTAATTAATGGGAAAGCAATTTTAAGGGGTGCCCATGATTTTCCGTAGTCACATGGAATCGGCCCATCAATCCTGATGAATTAAAGTGTACTAATACAATAAAACAAAACTACTTAATGAATTGAATACATGCAGGACCTTCTTACAGCTCTTGTAACTTCGTTTAGGGTGTGTCTTGTGCTGCTAACACGTCTGAATTCGGCTTTAGGGTTTTTGTCTTTCTCTTCTGAGTTAAGTTATTTGTCTCTGAAATTCGTCTGGTCTTGGGGTATTTATAGTTTCTGTCTGAGGGTTAGATGTGGCGCATAGGATAAGTAGATGCGGCGCATTGACTTAACTTCGCGTGGGGTCCAAGATTAATATATTCAGGAATATTCGTACACCGCCTTAAGATGCGGCGTAACTCCATTTCTCTATGCGGCGCATGTCCTTTGCTGTCTTGGATTGTAACTTGTGAAATCTCGATAGTGATGCGACGTATGTAAGAAGTATGTTGCGGCGTATCGGGAGCAGAATGATCTTGATCTTGTACATTTCAGTAGACTCTTAACATCTTGCTTGTTTTGCTCCATAATTAGTCCAAAATCGCCAAGTTTCACATAATACTTGTTTTTACCTGAGAATTACAAAAGTAAACATTAACGTACCAATTCTCATATATAATATAATAAAACAAGTCAAATAAATAGGATAAATGATGATAATAAAATGTACTTATTTGAGTTCATCAAATATCCCCCCACTTGAACTTTACTTGTCCCCAAGTAAACCTTAGAATGAATTTTATGAAAATGTATCCTAAAAGATATTAGGATTTATTTTTATATTTAAGCATGTATTCATTTTTGTCATAATTGCACAACCAAACACTTAACGAATTAGAAATAAAATAAAATATTTCGATAAAAGCAAATCTAATCGTTTAACTGTCCAGTCGTGACGAATATTCTATCATAAGCTTGGCAAGTATACGCATCTCCCCCACTAAAGCCAAGGAATAACAAGTCTAAAGCGGTAAAAAGGGTTTGTTGGTTAAGGGTTAATCATCCTTTTTAATCTCTATCGATCTCAAATTCCAGAAAAGGCGACAAAATCACAAATACATGATCGAATCCACGAGCACGATACTTGCAATTGCTCAAATCCTTAACTCGAATAGGCTAAAGATAGGACCAAGTAATCTTTACCAATAATATTATATCAAAAAGGGCGACAAAATCATAAATACATAGCCGAATCCACGACTACGATACTTAAGATTGCTCAAATCCCTAATCTCAATAAATCAAAGGTTTGGATAAAGAATGATATAGGGTATGGATAACATTTGGGATACAAATTGGTGTAAAATGTAAAATAACAAAACAGATAAATTAAAATCCTAAGTGTGGTTAATCACTATCCCAACCATCCCATGAATAAGACTCATATCATTGAATAACTCACGCTTTAACACTTGAAACACACGCTTTAGGTAGACACGAATTATACTCAACAAGATCTCAATCAAAGAATAATCCTTAGTTGGCGTTCCCATAACGGCCAACTCCCATTCAATCCATAAATATAATATATAACAAATAGTGGTGATATCGACCACTCAATACAAAACTTTACATAAGTTGGTTAAAACAAACTTCCAACTTTTCCTTTTTCTTTTTCTTTTCTATTTTTTAGATTTTTTTTTTTTTTTTTTTTTTTTTTTTTTTTTTTTTTTTTTTGACATCAACATATATGTGTAAAATTTCACAACTTTTCTATCACTATCTTTCCGGATAATTTTTTCATACTCTTCATACTTTCAGAAATAACTGTAATAGCGAAAGTAGTAAACACACGAAAAATAAACTAAAAGTTATACAATATTTACTTTCATACCAATTGCATTGTGCAATTTCCTGACTCAACCAAAGATAATGAATTACACACGCAAACACAGGTAATGTAAGGAAACACACTTTGCCTAAAGCAATTAACCAACCACGGATTTTAATCTACAGGGTAGGCTAAGGTGTAAGGGTGTAACGAAACATTATAACAAAGGTGTAAGAAACGAAAGGAATGACTCTGAGGGTTTTTTTCTAGGGGTATCTTACTCTAAAAGTGAGAGTAACAAAGGGTTTATACGGGGGTTAACTAACCAATGTAGTTAGTTAATATTACATAACATATAAAGGCTATTTGGGTGTAATCCTAAAAAATTTACCGATTTAGACAAGTCATTCCAATTATATAGATAATACTTATTATGGTGGTCTCGAATAGTATACAAGCCAAGTTCTAAAGTTTAAAAGTCACCGGCAACACTCATAGATTTGTGAATTTTGAATAAGTTCACAATTTTTGAAATAATGTTATGTGTGCAGCTATGTAATTTAGACTTTAAACAAAAACATGCTAAAAAATTTTAAAATTTAATATATTAAGCGCATTTCAAGCATATTTTGAAAAAGTTTAGGACACGTAAGTGTTCTAATTCTCCAATCCCCCCACATAAGTTAAACAACGTCCTCGTTGTTTGTGACAAAGGTTAAAAACTGGAAAATAAAAGAATTAGAACAGAAAAACTCCATGAGATTTGCTCGGTATGATCCTCCATTATTTGTATAAGGAGCAGAAATCAACTTTCTTGTGGATGAGAACGTTTAAGCTTCAAAAATGATGTATCCACAAGAATTGCAGGAATCTATAATACCATTAAGACTTTAACACACCTGAGTTAAGAAAGTTCAAACTTGCATAATACATTAGTAGTTAGTAAAAATAAATCATAAAAATTAAAATGAAAATCATCAGGTCAGTCGATACGCCGTATCCTATGGAAAAAGATACGCCGTATCGAGCCTGGAATAAATACGAATCAGAATAAAAGATGCGTCGCATCCTTAACCAGGGATGCGCCGCATTAAATAAACTGACAGAAAGTTTTAAAGTCAAAAATAAAAATGTAGAAAAATAAGATATGACCAGTGCATTTGATACGCCGCATTTCATGGAAGGAGATGCGCCGCATCGAAGTGCTGGTTTGACAGACTCGATACAAAATCAGAAAATAACACAAAAGATAAGCATGGGTTGCCTCCCACGAAGCGCTTGTTTTTGTTCGAGTCACGAGCCTGACTCCACCCTTATTTACTGTGTAATAGGGTGTTGTTTCCCCCCACTTGGGATCAAGTGTGGGTGATAGTAGCAATAAACACGAAAAGAGTGTAAATTTGCTATTAAAGATGGAAAGAAATACATAAAGATCATACATTGG
Source organism: Artemisia tridentata subsp. tridentata (assembly GCA_021014915.2). Classification (NCBI taxonomy): domain Eukaryota; kingdom Viridiplantae; phylum Streptophyta; class Magnoliopsida; order Asterales; family Asteraceae; genus Artemisia; species Artemisia tridentata. The sequence continues at coordinate 321,886,079 of CP139507.1, read as the reverse complement.
CAATATATTGTACATTTTTCCTATTCTTACCCGGTTTGGTTGATAAATTGGATGACTTGACCACTTCATCTGAAAAAGTAGTATGTTGAGGAAAAATGAGTCTCCTTTCTTCTTGGTTAGTCTCTTTGGTAGTAAGGCGTCCCTTGACTTCCGCAGAAGATGAGAAAGGGTCTTTAGCAAGTAAAAGTTCGAGTTCCTCTAAATCCTTCATAGGGTTGAAAACATCATCTTCATCAATCATAGCAATGTTTAAGAGCACATCACCAAATTTCTTCCTCGAGCTCCACCAAAAACGGGTTGATCACAGGTGCTTCATGTGATTCAATAGGTAGTGTAATAAATTTCACCTCATCATTTTTTTGTTTTGCAACCTGTTTAGGAAAACTAGCAAGATTATTAGTAACGGGATTAATATTATTAAATAAATTTGTACCACTTTGTGTTGTAAGTGACTCCGATTCATCTTGTGAATCTCCATCTTTATCTAGTGGTCTTGCAACTTCACTCGTCCCCAAATTTCATTTTTAAACAAGTAATCCCATGATTTCTTCAAAATCCCTCGTTGGGTCAAAATCTGGTTGAGGTATGTCATCATAAAACTATGGCGGTCAAAATGGTTCGAAATCAAAATTAGAATACTTTTCATCTTCATCCGTTAGATTGTCTAATGGTGGTAATTACGATTGCAGAATATTCTTCAACGTAGGGTTCCATATACACATCATCTTGTGCAATCTCCGGAGAAAAAGTACTATCAAGAACAATTGCCGGAATTGGTTTCACGGTATATGATCTTCTTCATCATCATTTGACATACACCAAGTGTGTTGAAATGGCAATTTGTTTCTTTCTTTCCTTGACTTTTCTAGTCCTAAAATCAAGTATTCTTCCATAGTGATTTCTTTCGTCTCAATGACTTGTGCACCATATCTTGCTCTTTTCCAATCGTAGATCCCATTATTGCACAAGCTCTTTCCTCTTCAAACCTAACATATTCTTCCATTGTAATATCCGGATCGTCCATCTTCCTGAAATAAAATTACTCGTGCAAAAGAAGAGTGAAACAATCAAAGTAAAATAAAAGTTGCTGATATCTGTAGACGATGCGCCGTATCCAAAAAGTTGGATACGCCGTATTTTATTTCGTTAAAATTTAATCAGACTTTTATTCAGAAAAAAGATACGCCGCTTATAATTTTAGCATGCATCGTATCTAGTTTTAATTATCAAAAATCGATTATATTTATTAAAATTAAATGCGTCGTATTAACAAAAGCTAATGCGCCGTATTTTCGTTACGTTTCAAAATACAAGATTTTTGATTCAGTAGATGCGCCGTATCGATAAAAATCGATGCGTCGTATCTGTTTAATAATTCGAAAACTGTTTTTAATTTAAATAGACAATACGCCGTATTTGTTAAAACAGATGCGTCGTATGGCGTTATCGTTTAGAAAAATTTCTTATTAAAAACAGAATACGCCGTATCTTGGGGAAAGATGCGTCGTACTCGAATTTATTAAACGCGTTGTATTTTATAAAAATTAAACGCAATACGCCGTATCTATGAAAATAGATGCGCCGTATCGTTTGTATCAGCTCAATACAACGATAGCAGAATGCAGAAAAATAGAAAAAACAAAAACTAAAATAAAAATAAACAAAAAGAAATAAAAATCAAAGAAAATAAAAACACACAAAAACAGAAAATATGCAAATAATACAATGAATGCAATTTATCTAATATACAACGGGGTTAGCGGTTAGAATCTAAAAATTAAAAAGAAAAACCTAATTAAAATACTAATCAAATTAACAGATAATAACAATTCACTCCCTGGCAATGGCGCCAAAAACTTGACGTGCGTGTGTATTGCTCTAATTCTTTTATGTCCACGGCAGCGGCGCCAAAGACTTGGTGCGCGCGTGATGTGTCGTTGTGGTTTTAGCAGTATTAATGCCTACTCAAGTTTTAAATTTATATTTAGCCGACTTATCAATAAAACACACACTTTAACGAGCAGTGTACCCGGTCAGTATGAATATAATGGTAAGTAGAGTGTCGATCACTAAGAGTGGAACGTATTATCTAGTTATTCTAATCAGTATTTTAATATCCTAAGTTAGCTATACAACCTAATCTAACGCAAGGGGGTTCAGCCTGAGAGACTGGCACGGTTTGGTTATGATTAAATAGAAAACTAAACTAATGAGCACGAATCAGCAATTAGCACACACGTACACAGATAGATACTAGAGACAATAAGAAGACCTGTCCTGATAATTAAGTAGCTTGTCACTTGTTTTATTGCTAGTTTTATATGAAGTGTATATAATTAACCCTTTCTCGTTGGCTTTAATCTTATCGGCGAGTAAACCCTTAATGATCACTTATGTCTATCCCACTATCCTAGAATATTGAGCATTTGTGATGCCCACGTTTCGTATACGCTAGAATAGATAGGCGAGGAAGGGGCATGGCGACCCAAGCAATGCTCAGCTAGACACAGAGGTTATCAATGCACTAATAAAAGTCACCAAAGACATCAACATATAAACTTTAATTAATGGGAAAGCAATTTTAAGGGGTGCCCATGATTTTCCGTAGTCACATGGAATCGGCCCATCAATCCTGATGAATTAAAGTGTACTAATACAATAAAACAAAACTACTTAATGAATTGAATACATGCAGGACCTTCTTACAGCTCTTGTATCTTCGTTTAGGGTGTGTCTTGTGCTGCTAACACGTCTGAATTCGGCTTTAGGGTTTATGTCTTTCTCTTCTGAGTTAAGCTATATGTCTCTGAAATTCGTCTGGTCTTGGGGTATTTATAGTTTCTGTCTGAGGTTAGATGCGGCGCATAGGATAAGTAGATGCGGCGCATTGACTTAACTTCGCGTGGGGTCCAAGATTAATATATTCAGGAATATTCGTACACCGCCTTAAGATGCGGCGTAACTCCATTTCTCTATGCGGCGCATGTCCTTTTGCTGTTTTGGATTGTAACTTGTGAAATCTTGATAGTGATGCGCCGTATGTAAGAAGTATGTTACGGCGTATCTGGAGTAGAATGATCTTGATCTTGTACATTTCAGTAGACTCTTAACATCTTGCTTGTTTTGCTCCATAATTAGTCCAAAATCGCCAAGTTTCACATAATACTTGTTTTTACCAAAGAATTACAAAAGTAAACATTAACGTACCAATTCTCATATATAATATAATAAAACAAGTCAAATAAATAGGATAAATGATGATAATAAAATGTACTTATTTGAGTTCATCATCCATCAAATCATAAGTGCACAAGGAGGGGAGACCTCTCAAGAACCAAACGGAGTAGCAAGCTCCCAGAAGTAAGGGGGTGTAAGGCACGTACAACCCAATCACTAACAAAACAAAACAAAGTACCTAGGATGCATCCATATGCCCCCTACAAAACAAATCATATATACACATGTACGAGACAATTATATACACATATCATAATGGCCAAGTGATCACATATCATATCATATCAAATGGGGATGTCATGGACTAATCACACCGCCACAGATAGTGTCATACCATTGGTGCCATCAATGACATGGCCATGGTACCTTCATGGCTAGTTAAATAGCTCGGGCAATAGAACAGAATAAATCATATCATATCATATCAAGTCATCATATCATATCCAAACAGAATGTATCAAACTGAACTGAATCATATCATAGCAAATGGATAGCAAACGAATATCATAGCAAACGAAAAGCAACCGGATATCAAATCAAAGGATCATATCAAGAAGGGAATCATATCAACGAATCATATCAAATGGATCATAACATAGAAAACGAATCAAAGTCAAAGATCGAGAAGTCATGAGAAACCTTTACTGAGAAAAGGTAGAATATATGTACCTCAAACCGCGAATGAAACCACATCAGAAAACACAAGTATCAGGAGTTACTCCTTCTTCATCGAATCTACACGAATTAAGGATCGTCTTAATATTTAAGAACCATTTCATAAGTTATTACTGAGTCCATACTTATTGTTGTTCAAATTGTCATATTAGGTTTTCCTGCTATTTATAGCAACTTCCCAAATTGAGCAACTTTCTAGATTTAGTAACTTTCCAGATTGAGCAACTTTCCAGATTGAGTAACTTTCCAGATTTAGCAAGTTTCCATAAATAGTAAGTTTCCATAATTAGTAAGTTTCCGTATTTTTTAACTTAGGGTAAGACTCACAATTAGTCAAATTAGGTTTTCGTTATCAAAATTAGGTTAACATATAACCAATTATATCATAATTATCACTTAAATACCTTTTTGGGCTCAAACACATCAAATGGTATGAATATCACCAAAACTTAGCTTCTTAACAAATTTCTGATTTTAGTATGTTTTAGCCTTCACTCTACGAATTTTCAACCATATCTATACTCCAATCCAGAAGCTACAATAATTTACACAAGTACCTATATGTCTTATGAGTTCACATGAATTTTCTTAGAATTTATTACCAAGTGAAAACACCATTCTAAAAATCATCTATCCAAACATGTCCAGAAAGTGAACTGCAGAAACACCCCGAAAGTTTACATTTAATTTACCCATTTCGACACTTCAGAAAAATCCACAAAAATTCCAGGAAGTCACCCATTACTTAAATATCACCCTTATAAAATGAGAGCTCTTAACTCCTTGTGGTCTGAAATATAAAAATAAAAAAATCGACTGATTTCAAGTTCCCAAAACTCAGATTTGACACATGATCCCATAAAATTCAAAAATGTGACCAACACAATTCCAGTTCACTCCAAACCAATTGAAAAACTTAATTAAGACATTAAACTAGGTTTACAAGAAAAAATCCAGTATTAACCACTTATAAAACTATAACGCACACATATTTGACCTACCAAGTTGTCCCGTTCAAAACCAGTTTTTAGCCATCACTTAACATGTTTATTTTATACCAACGCACACGAGGACTATATAATCCATAAGACCTGCTTTGAACATTAAATTAACATATACTCACATTCATTTAACCACCAACCATCACGAATCTCATACCAAACCTAACCCTAATCCGGTTTTCAAAACATTCTCGGTATCATCATTAATGAACCAAACGATCTAGGATTTCAATTTTCACATGCCTCATTAATGCACATTCATATTCAGATTTTAGGGCTCATTTAGTGGTCTCCTAGGTCGACAATAAGGCTGGAACAAAACATCTCAAAATAGCTCATATAGTGGTCTCCTAGGTCGAGACACAAACAGCTCATAAGGTCGATACTAAAACAGAATTTATAGGCGTATAGTTCTTTGATTGTTTGCATCAATTTCATGTGACATATATCCATTTTCATACTCATGTTATTAACGAAACAATATTAGGTTTTACATATCTTATGAGTATACATATTATACGAGTTGAATCATAAAGCACAAAGACGATTGTGGATGATTACCTTGGTCGGATTATAGGAACGAAACCAGTACATCCAGAACCAAACCAAAACCCTTTCTAACCTACGATCAAACTAACCCACGAATCAACTCTTTTTGAGCCCTAAGCAGTACATACGATCACACCACTTCAAACCTTCGTATCTTCTGTCTTCTTGAAAGATCAAAAAGGATTGGTTGCTGCTTGTTGTGTATTAGTTTTCTAGGTCTAATAAAGCGTGTGAGGGGAAAAAGTATACGTTTGGTTATATAAGAAACAAATAGGAGAAATATGTTGGAAAGGGCCGAGTCTTGTGGGGAATCAAGGAGACTATTTCTTCTTCAAATCTTTCACATGTATGGGCCATATCTTCAAAGGTTAATTGTGTACAAAATTTTATTATATTCGGCCCATTTGGTGACATTGTAACGTGTGATATTCAAAGGAAAGAAAAGAGGGTGCCACAATTTATATATACTTAGTTTATACAAAGTTTCATGTTTGTAGTCTTTAATTCGTAGCAAAGATTTACCATAGGTTATTTTCATATCAAAAGTTCAAATGTCGTTTTCGGATTTTAGGTCGTTATAATTCTTCCCCTCTAAAAAGAAAAATTTCATCCTCGAAATTTGAAGTCGCAAAAGTTAGACAGAGACGTATCAGTCACAAAAAGGAATGACAATACTAGCCTCACGCTCGGAGAGGTTCTTCCCAAAAGCATCTTCACTAACGGAAATAGTTTTATTTCTCATGACCCGATCCTGACGCTCCAAAATAGCCTCAAGCTCTTCAACAAAATACAAATCATAACAAATCTCGATCCAACGAATACGGAACATATACGTAGCAGATGACGGTTGTACTCTCACAAAGAGATACATGAAACACATATACACGCGAGGAAAATACGGAGGTAGTGCTAAACTATAAAACTTCATCAACTCTATACAGATTCTGAATGAACTAAGGAACTGGCTAATAATCAGAGAAGCACAAATCAAATTATCAAACGTCTCAAGAGTTTCATATTCGTACCGACGATCAACTAAGCACATATCGGAGTATCACAACGTACCAGAAGGTATAACGGAATAGGTAGAATAGTCGTGCTGATAAGAACGAATCTAAGGTCTAACGTTTCGCAAACTAAATCTTCCTTATATGCCAAAACGTCTAACTCTTCTGTATGGAAAAATCATACGGAACACACAAATTCCCAGTCTAAAGTTTCAAAATTTCTCTTCCACAATGATAACTAATCCATTAGTCACTGTAATCAACTCCGGACCTTCGATAAGTAAATCTCCGACTTAATTCAACCAAAAGGTGCTCCACGTCTCTGTTCATACAAAACTCCGAAAGGAAAACCCTTGTCGCTTGCATGCCATCAATCTTAGTGAGCAAACACAACCATGCCAAACACTTGCTGAATTTTCCGCTCAACACGTCTTCCAAGTTCGACTAGTTGTTCTGTCCGTCCATCCGTCTGAAGGTGAGAAGTCGTACTAAAATCCCAAGTCCAATTCCCATAGTCTTCTTTAACTCTTTCTGGAAACGTGTAGCAAAACGCAAATCTCTGACACGATCACTGCAGGTGCACCATGTAGCTTGAATAATCTTCTGCCGAAGGAAATCTCTGCCAATCTTCCAAGTGAGCCGACCTAGTCAAATGATCCACTACAATTTAATTCGTTTTATCCTTCCTAAATGTGTGAGGAAATCCCGTTACAACGTTCTTGAAAGTTTTAATCCCACTTCCACATACGAACATCCAAAACTAAGGAAAACCACTTTTACGCTGATGTTGAATTTTAACCTGTTGACACGCTAAACACTTCGCCACCAAGGTAGTTGTAACACCCCCGTTTTTTATAATCGCAGCGGAATTATAAGTTGGGGTGTTACTTCAAGCATCATAGTCATGAAAATAGAAAATGACTCGAAAAGAGATGTTTTAAATAAAATTGTTATCATTCATTTATTTATATCAGAGTTACATTATTCAGGTCCCAACGGGAGGTTCCAAAATACATTAATAAAGATACGTCATTTGTTGAATGATAACAAAAATGGACACTCTTTTTATAGAAAGTCCAAACCACTCTGTGCCAAATCATGCTTCTAAATACCTGAGATAAAACATGCTAAAAAGTCAACACAAAGGTTGAGTGAATCCATAGTGTTTAAAGTAATATTAGTTGAACACAAGCTAAGTAGAAAGTAAATCAGTAATGTTGTAGTTCAATATATTGCCTTAAGTCTCATAACACGCAAAACGTTAACTGTTTACTATCATAGTCATAAACTATGATGCATATATTATTCCATAATTGGATGTAAATAATTTTGCCTCCGAGTTGGAGATTGCCGGTTTCTTTATTTATCTCAAATAAAATGCATTTGGTCACGTTACGGTAACATAAAGGGGCTGTCAAACCCAATAGATCTATCCATAATATTCGTGCTCACCCGCAGGTGATTAATGGTCCATGATGGGAGGTCATTTAGGCAATAGGTAACTTAGACAATATTAATCAGGAAAGCATACAGAAAATACTTGTGTTCGGTTTGTAGCATGTATCTCCCCACAAGTTTGGAAAATGTATAAAAAGTGGGACTATGAACTCACCTTTGCAGTCTGGATGGAAAACAAAGTTAAATAGAGTTGATAAACGTCTCCGGCACGCAACCTGGTTTTTTATTTCAAGTTTCAGTAATCGTATTCCAATATATAAGTTTTAATAGCCGTTTCGTTTCGTTTTTGGTTGTCGAATAAATGTTAAAATGAGACAACATGAAGTCTCTTCAAAAGTTGGATAAGATTTTATTGTTCACTTTTATGTTTTTGTTCGTTCGTTATCGAAATATACGCATTTTATTTATTAGTTTTTATTATAAATATAATTAGAATATATTAATAATAATAATTATTTAAAGTTGCACTTTTTACCCTATAGTTTTATATATTGACAGTTTGTACCCCTGAACTTTCATAAAATGACAATTTTTACCCCTGAACTTTTGTAAAATGACAAATTTTACCCCTCAACTTTGGTGAAATGATAGTTTTTACCCCTGTAGTTTCAAAAATGTCACTTTATACCCTTAACTATTAGTCGTTGACAAGTATAGTCCTTGTTTTAAATAAATTTGCAATATTTACATTTTTGGCCCAATAAAACTCCAACTTTCAAAGTTGGCGAGTTTTCCCCCTAAACTCTATGTCGAATTCATTTTAAGTCCTAGTTTTAAAATCAGTTGAAGTTTTGACACTTTTGGCCCTCAAAGCACTTTGGTGTTTTCATTCGAAGTCCTTATTTCTTCAAAACGCGTTTTAAAAATTCGGGAAAGGCACGACTCGTTATGATTCTTTTATGAAAGTTATAATAAGTTGACAAACACCTTATATATAGCTTATTAGCCCATCATTTGAGTTTATTTAGTTCGAAATATATATAAAGGGTGCGTTAAAATCAGTTTGCGAAGGGCAAGTTTTGGACTCGAATAACTTTGTGAAAAATAGATCTTTTTACGACGTTCCTTTTCCTACAGTTAGCTAGCTGGGTGGTTGTTAAGTTGACCAAAATTCAGAATTTTTGAAGGTCGTTTGGTGGTCGAAATAAATGCCCAAAGTTGGGTCGCTGGGACTGCTTCTCGACAGAAACAAAAAGGGAAAAACCGATTTGATTTTGATATTCAAAGGTTATAACCAATTTTTATTGCATGATAACATGATAATAAACATATTTAGTCCATCTCTAACATATTTTAAGGTTTCTTGATTTGTAATATTAAGAAAAGGAAATTAAGGGTTGTTTGGTTTGGTTCGACACAAAGGAAAATAAAAAAGAAAAACAGTTTTTAGTCATTGCCTTCTATTAGAGGTTACTTAGTAATGTTTTTAGAGATATTTAAAGTTTTATAAAAGAAATGAAATGAGGCTAGATCACTTACTTGTTCTATAATTCGATAATGGGAATATATGTGTCGAATGGGCTCGAATCTTGAACACTAGAGGTTTTCCACCTCCTAGACTCCTTTAACTCTTTTTCTCAGCTTCTATAGGGATTGTTTGTTCAGTAGCAATGAGGGTTTGGTTGTTTTTGGTTGTTGGTCGAATGGTGGGATGAAAAAGAAAAGATTATAGGTTGATATTTATAGAAAGGAAAATGTTAAGGTTTTAGAAAGTGTTATGTCATCATGTTTTGAGAAAAAAGGACAAGGTGATGTGGTTTAGAGTTTTTGAGAACAAGTGGATTGGGGGGGGGGGGTTTAACGTGGGGTTTTGGTGAAGGGGTGATGTGTTTGTCTATAAACCAAATGTTTTATCTACTTATGTGATGATCTTTAGGGGACATGTTTTTGTGGGTGATTTTGGGACATAGAAGAGAACATATGGTGTAGAAGTTACTTAGATTTTATTGAGAAACTAGTTTGGTTAAAATTTTACTAGGGATCGAACTAAGGAAAATGTATGTGGATCGAATGGGCTTAATTTGATGGTACATAGGGTATAAGTTGTTGTACTTACGGTTTAGAGAAAGTAAGAAGTTAGTTTTAGGGTTAGTTTTAAAGAATTGTTGAATAGAAAATAGTTATGGTTTGTATATATATACTTTGTGTCGAATTGTATAGAAAAGGAAAAGAAATTATTTTGGGCTTTAAGGAGTTGTACCACTGGCTTAATAGGGTTATACTAAGGGTTTAGAAATATAGAAATTATATTTTTAATGGTTGGTCAAATTATATAAATTATATGTTAAGTTTATTAGGTTTAAATGTATATAAATGAGATTTTTAGTTTTTATGCATTAGGCATTTGTATTTTAGGTTTAGAGACTTGTACTTATGTTTAGTGAGTTTAGAAAAATTTATTTTTAAGGCTAATGTATAAAATACTTGGACAATGGGCTTTAAAATAAATACATTTAGGGTTAAAAATAGCATTTTTATTAATATGTAGCTTTTATGCATAATTAACTTGTACCTTGTCTTAAAAGACTTGTACATTTATAATTTATAAAAATTATATATATATATATATAATTTAGGGTTTGTGAATTTAGTACATAAAACTGAAATTTGGGTTTGTATCGGGAGTTAAAGTGGATTTAGGGTTTCTGTGCTTTAGTAACTTGTACATTGGTTTAAATGAGTTGTACTTTAGTGTTTTAGGGTTTAGTTATTCATAATTGTTGTTATAATAATTTAGGGTTTCGTTAGAAACTCTAATAGATAAGAAATATTTAGTTTGTACGTTTGTTAACGAATTATCGTAAAATGGCAAATGGTATGTTGTAGGATTTTATATGGAAATATTTATGTAAAATAAATATTAAGTAAGTTAAGGTTGGTCTGCGTGAGAGCACGTTTATCGAGGATGTGAGTTACGTCACATGAGATAGTAGTTATGATCAGATAAATAAATAAAAAATATTATACCTAGAAAATGGATAAGTATTCTTTACTAGAATAGTTTATTACTTGGTGAAATTTTACGAGTGGTTACAGTAGTCACAATCATCTTCATACCATTCCATCAAAATTCTGCTTCAAGCCTCTATGCATAATAGTACAACTAAGATGAATAGAGCAAATAGAACTGTGTGCTTCAATCAAAACCGCTTCCTTCAAGTCTTCTAACACAGATCATATTCCACCGTCTTGCTCCTGAGCTTCTTCACGTTCATTACAAATCACTCCCAGTCATGCGTCAAATAGTTCAACTCCTACGGTTCTAGCTGTATTGAAGTATAACCAAATATTCCCGTGTTGCATAAGGACATAGCTAAGTCTTCTTCTTGAGTAGAAACAAATCTCTTTTCAGCTTTTCAAAATTCTCCTCTCATTCTTCATCCCAACCAAATTTACTCTTCGGAAATATTACATAGAGCTTCTTCTGACGTAGAAATTTCAACACAAAATACGAAGATGATCCCCGTGTTTCTCTTTCGTCTCTGAATATACCAATATGTCATACTATGACAAATTGTTCAAGTATTCATGAAAGACACGATTTAACAAGTCCATAGGAACAGTTGGAGCAGTAGGCAATACAATTGGCATCACAACACTCATAGAGATCATAAAGAATACGAAAAGCAATTCTGGAACATCTCGCTCCTTTAAACGTAACTAAAAATAATCGGATCCAAACTCAATCACTAAGAAAAACTTTGTACCCTAAAGTTGATTAAACAAATCGTCGATTCGAGGTAAGGGTAACAGTTCTAACCATAATGCGATTCAGCTTCTGAAAATCAATACATAACCTCATACTATCATAATTCTTCACAAATAAACTGGAGCACGACATAGATACACTCTCGAACAGATGAAACCACTTCCTAGAAGCTGGTCCTTTAATTCTTTACATTCAACTGATGTCATTTAATACGGAGTTTCGGAATTAGGCAAAACGTTGCTCTTATACGGATAGGGTTTCTGAATCAACCAACTTACTGATCTCAGGCACTGCTCAAGATCTCCTATGATCCCAATAAGTTCAAGTTATATGATGTAACTATTATCACGTTGGCCAGGCGTCATAATACTTGCATAATATACACATGCCTTTATTGCAATCACATTCTACCTCCAGTTGTGACTAAACAAATTCTCATAACCAGATCAAAACAAATTCACACTCAGATGGAAATCTTGATAGTTAAACCAAGAACACATTGCGGAATTTAAAACAATTGAATAACTCTCAAGGGGAGTTTCATCCAACGAAGTATTTTCCCAACCGCGAGGGATGTATGAGTTTCCAAAGCAAAGGTGATCATAACTATTACCAGGTTGGGAACCATGGTACAGAATTTTGAATTTCTCAAATCACCAAAGATGACAAATCTAATATGATTGTAGTTAGCATCTCGATGCTCAGTCAACAAATCCATATACAGAATAATATCAACTCAACATTCCCAAAGGAAACAGATTAGCAGAACGAAACTTATCTTCAAATATCTTCAAAATGTACTGGATAATTTTGATATTCGTGGCGGATAATCACAAGATTTCAACTAGAGATGGAACTAGGTAGGGCAAAAACTAATAATGCAGATGGAACCTTAATACGCTTAACAAAAGCAAGAAGAACTACAGAATGTGCTGAACATGTTGGATTCTTACATATCAGAATTCTCTGAACGGACGAAAAGGCATCTAAACGAATCACAAACGAATCAAAGATCGAAGTTCAAAAAAATGTGATAACCTCATAAAGTGAAACCATTCGGGCATTACTAAAAAAATTCTCAAAGCATTCTAAACTTATTTGATCACTAAACTTATGTTGTGTATCTTGCTAAATTTCTAAATCTCCGGAACGAATGATCTTATAAGGTCTTAACTAAAAGCAGAGGCACAGATCAGAGTGGTGCGGAAGATAGATAGCTAACAAATGCCTTATCATACAATCTACCCAATCTACCCAATCCTCACCGGTCATAACTAATAGTTTCTACAGGGGAAACCTAAGGCAAAATTTCAAAGGTCGTTCCATGAGCTCCTACAGTGCAAACCTAAGGGTCCAAATCTTCACAAGCCATAACTTATGTGCTACAAGTCGAAGCCTGAGCTCTGATACCATAATTGTAACACCCCAACCCGAATAGGGTCAAAATGCCACATTATGGTTTCAATCAGAACATACAAACGCAAGCGGAAGACTTATAAACATAATGGTTACAAAGGTGTTCTAATGATAGTAACGAAATACTAACTCTATACATAATGAGTTCCAAAACTAAAATACCAATCCAAGCTCAAATCTAACTGAAGGTGAATCCAAATCTAATCCAGAAGCAAATGGGTGTCTATCGTCAGGGTAGTCCACTAAGAGCACCTATGCACTCTTCACTCAATCCCACCTTCCAAACTAAAACCTTCCGTAGGAAAAGAAATGCGGCTGAGCTTAAAAAGCCCAGTGAACAAACATATATAACAAACGAATAATCAAAACATATATAGGTATAAGGAAAAAGGAAACATAAGCTCATGCTGAAACGATTATCATATGTCAAAGAATGAGAGATCAAAGATCAACTGAACAAATATCATAAGTCAAATGAGTCAAATGAAGTGAGAGATCAAGAGACACTACGGATCAGATAATCATAAGGAATCAAACGAATCATATAGGAATGCCCACGAGCTCAAAACAAATGTCTAAACATGATACATGAATAGACCACATAACCACATATACATATCCGTCAAATCATAAGTGCACAAGGAGGAGAGACCTCTCAAGTACTAAATGGAGTAGCTAGCCCTCAGAAGTGAGGGGGTGCAAGGCACACACAACCCAATCACTAACAAAACAAAACAAAGTACCTATGATGCATCCATACGCCCCCTACAAAACAAATCATATATACACCTGTACGAGACAAGTATATACACATATCATAATGGCCAAGTGATCACATATCATATCATATCAAATGGGGACGCCGTGGACTAATCACACCGCCACAGATAGTGTCATGCCATTGGTGCCATCAATGACATGGCCATGGTACCTCCATGGCTAGTTAAATAGCTCGGGCAATAGAACAGAACAAATTATATCATATCATATCAAGTTATCATATCATATCCAAACAGAATGTATCAAACTGAACTGAATCATATCATAGCAAATGGATAGCAAACGAATATCATAGCAAACGAATAGCAACCGGATATCAAATCAAAGGATCATATCAAGAAGGGAATCATATCAACGAATCATATCAAATGGATCATAACATAGAAAACGAATCAAAGTCAAAGATCGAGAAGTCATGAGAAACCTTTACTGAGAAAAGGTAGAATATTTGTACCTCAAACCGCGAATGAAACCACATCAGAAAACACAAGTATCAGGAGTTACTCCTTATACATCGAATCTACACGAATTAATGATCATCTTAATATTTAAGAACTATTTCATAAGTTATTACTGATTCCATACTTATTGTTGTTCAGATTGTCATATTAGGTTTTCCTGCTATTTATAGCAACTTCCCAAATTTAGTAACTTTCCATATTTAGTAACTTTCCAGATTGAGCAACTTTCCAGATTGAGTAACTTTCCAGATTTAGCAAGTTTCGATAAATAGTAAGTTTCCATAAATAGTAAGTTTTCGTATTTTGTAACTTAGGGTAAGACTCACAATTAGTCAAATTAGGTTTTTGTTATCAAAATTAGGTTAACATATAACCAATTCTATCATAATTATCACTTAAATACCTTTTTGGGCTCAAACACATCAAATGGTATGAATATCACCAAAACTTAGCTTTTTAACAAATTTCTGATTTTAGTATGTTTTAGCCTTCACTCTACGAATTTTCAACCATATCTATACTCCAATCTAGAAGCTACAATAATTTACACAAGTACCTATATGTCTTATGAGTTCACATGAATTTTCTCAGAATTTATTACCAAGTTAAAACACCATTCCGAAAATCATCTATCCAAACATGTCCAGAAAGTGAACTGCAGAAACACCCCGAAAGTTTACATTTAATTTACCCATTTTGACACTTCAGAAAATTCCACAAAAATTCCAGGAAGTCACACATTACTTAAATATCACCCTTCTAAAAAGAGAGCTCTTAACTCCTTATGGTTTGAAAAAAGAAAAATCAAAAACACCGACTGATTTCAAGTTCCCAAAACTCAGATTTGACACATGATCCCATATAATTCAAAAGTGTGACCAACACAATTCCAATTCACTCCAAACCAACTGGAAAACTTAATTAAGACATTTAACTAGGTTTACAAGCAAAAATCTAGTATTAACAACTTATAAAACTCGAGTTATAATGCACACATATTTGACCTACCAAGCTGTCCCGTTCAAAACCCGTTTTAAGCCATCACATAACATGTTTATTTTAAACCAACGCACACGAGGACTATATATTCCATAAGTCCTGCTTTGAACATTACGTTAACATATACTCACATTCATTTAACCACCAACCATCACGAATCTCATACCAAACCTAACTCTAATCCGGTTTTCAAAACATTCTCGGTATCATCATTAATGAACCAAACGATCTAGGGTTTCAATTTTCACACGCCTCATTAATGCACATTCATATTCAGATTTTAGGGCTCGTTTAGTGGTCTCCTAGGTCAACAATAGGGCTGGAACAAAACATCAAAACAGCCCATAAGGTCGCGACACAAACAGCTCATAAGGTCGATACTAAAACAGAATTTATAAGCGTATAGTTCTTTGATTGTTTGCATCGATTTCATGTGACATATATCCATTTGCATACTCATGTTATTAAAGAAACAATATTAGGTTTTACATATCTTATGAGTATACATATTATACGGGTTGAATCATAAAGCACAAAGACGATTGTGGATGATTACCTTGGTCGGATTATAGGAACGAAACCAGTACATCCAGAACCAAACCAAAACCCTTCGAACAGAACCAAAACCCTTTCTAACCTACGATCAAACTAACCCACGAGTCAACTCTTCTCAAGCCCTAAGTAGTACGTACGATCACACCACTTCAAACCTTCGTATCTTCTGTCTTCTTGAAAGATCAAAAAGGATTGGTTGCTGCTTATTGTGTATTAGTTTTCTAGGTCTGATAAAGCGTGTGAGGGGAAAAAGTATACGTTTGGTTATATGAGAAACGAATGGGAGAAATTTGCTGGAAAGGGCCGAGTCTTGTGGGGAATCAAGGAGACTATTACTTCTTCAAATCTTTCACATGTATGGGCCATATCTTCAAAGGTTAATTGTGTAAAAAATTTATTATATTTGGCCCATTTGGTGACATTGTAACGTGTGATATTCAAAGGAAAGAAAAGAGGGTGCCACAATTTATATATACTTAGTTTATACAAAGTTTCATGTTTGTAGTCTTTAATTCGTAGCATAGATTTACCATAGGTTATTTTCATATCAAAAGTTCAAATTTCGTTTTCGGATTTTAGGTCGTTATAAAGTATATTCTATTTGCAGAAGTTAAGCAAGTCAAGTCTTGTATTATAGTCATGGGTTAAAGTGTATTGAAAATGGGTCAAAACGGGTGTTTGGCATAACACCCGTCACTTTGAAAAGTATGTTTTCGCAGGTCTTGGAGACCATGTTTATACATTTCTATGTGTTTTCTGTTGTGTTAACAAATTCTGAAAGTTTTGATGTTATGTCATGTTATAGAAGTCGTTTTTCGGGAAAATGGGTCAAAAGTGCACAAAAAGGGTATGCAGACAAGGTCCATTTTAACCTATTTTAGGTCAAACGGGTCAAGAAATTTGGGAAAAATGTATATGGTATAGTTCAATGTGGATTACATGTGTTTAAATATAAGTATAAAGTGTTGATTTTATGTTTAAAGGTGTTACGGGTCATTTTGAGAAAATAGTGCACAACAAGGGTATAAGTGCCCAGGAAGGTCCTTTAGTGCACAAGAAGGGTATAAGTGCCCAGGAAGATCCCTTAGTGCACAAGAAGGGTATAAGTGCCCAGGAAGGTCCTTAGTGCACAAGAAGGATTTTTCAGTTTTTATCCGTTTTATTTATTTTGTATAAAATCAACCGTAAGTCGTTAGAAGTCGTGCCACCCGTCGTTTTAAAGGTCTTTCAGTCTACTTTCATTTAAAAATAGTCTCAAGGGATGGTTTGTAATAGATTTTTTTTAGTTCGTTAAAGAGTAACAGCATGTCATTTTTGGGTCACGTCATTTATGCGAAAAGTTTAAATTTTTGGTCAAATCGGGTACGGGGCGTAACAACTTAAGATTTCCATTTCATAAGAATTATATTTCAAAATTCAGCCATTTGAAACTCTTGCTTTTCACGAATGACAGCCAATGTACAATTTATTTGATTCTTGAGATTAAAAAAACTTTTTCTCGCCAAACTCTCATATTTTTGTGGGTCATATGGATTTTCGGAAATCTTTTCTACATGTTTTTCCACATTTTTTGGTTTTCGTGAAAGAACATTTTCCTTAGTTATCAAACTATAATCCACACTAAAGTAGGAGAAATTGGCGTCCTTTTGTTTAACTTTTAAACGTTTTTTAATTTCCTCTTGAGAGATATCATTAGGGACAAACAAGTAACCTTTGAAGGTATCACGTCTCATGTAATCAGCATGATACAAACCAGGTTCAATGCGTTTAACCATATCAAGATAAGTTGGTTTAGGACAACCAAGACCCTGTTTTAGATCCAAAATTGAATCTGGTTTGGGCATTAACATGTGTACAGTTTGAATAGTCTAATCGGTAGTGCGAAGTTTAGTTTCAGCTTTTGTTAATCGTTGAATACAATTAGTTTTTTCTTCGTTAAGTTTTGAAACTTCGTTTTCATAATTCTTTTTAATGTTATCAAAAGTTGAAATATTCCGTTTAATTGAAAATCTCATTTTGTAACTCAATAATTTGACGTTTCAGCACTAAGGGTCGTTCAGATTGTTCATCATGTAACATGCCCTTGATTTTCTTTTCCAAGGAAGCACTTTTATCTTGTTCTAGTTTTATCAAGTTAGCATAATTTTGAATTTGAGACTAAATAGTGGCATAGTTATAAAGCATTTCATTATGATCTTGATTTGTTGATTCATGAATGCATTCTTCACTTGTAGTGGATAACTGAAGATTACCACTTATAGATGTTAAGCTACATGTATTAAGTTCATTTAATTTTCTACTTGTTAGAATGTTTACATGAATTAATTCATCTAGTTCTTTATTATACTCATGATCGAAAAGAAAGGTTACCTCATTGGATGGTCCTTCATTGTTGTCTGAGTCATAATGTGGAGCATCATCAAATGCATCCTCCATTGTAGCTTCCATACCTTCCACATCTTCAATGTGTGCCATGAATCCCATGCTTAGTCCTAATTGTTCTGCTTCATCATCACTATCCTCCATGAAATTGAGTAGTTCTTTGTCTACCTCACATCCAGATTCCATCTTCAGGGCAATCAGCATCTTTTTCTTGTAGTATTCTGAGTCACGAATCATACACATGGTGTTGGTTTTTGAGCAATAAGAAGTAGAGACCATTTTTCCTTTGCCTTTGTTATGAGGACGGCCTTTGGTAAGTTCATTTCCAAGCTTAACGAAATTATCAATGATTGATTTTTCATTTTCAGCAATTGTAACAGGATGGTATCTTGGAATAATGACTGGCTCATTTGGAGGGGTGTAAAAGAAACCATCTTGCATTGGGTGTAAGTTATTGAGCCATGGTCAACAACTTGTGATGGAATTTGTTGATTATGTGATGGTGAAATAGGGAGAATGGTTTGCAAATGACCCATATGAAAGTTGGATTCTGATTGCGTGGTTTTGTAACCTTACAACAGGTTTTACCTCTCGAGGGATCTCAAGAGGCTTACAACCCCACCAGGCAGTGTACCTGACCGATGTAGTATAGTGTAGTGGTAAGTACGGGGGATTGATCGTTCTCCACAGGGAATAGTGTTCGTTAGGTATGAAAGGCTACTCTAATTAGGTCTAAGGGTTGAGGAAGATTCTTTTTTATGTTTTTATAGTTTTTATGAAAGCAAGTAAAATCTCGGTTTTGAAGGAGTGGGCGGAATTAGTTGCTAGTCAACTAACCCAAAATTTACTACGAATGCAAATAAAATAAAATAACAAAAATGAAATGTGGTGAGAAACTTATGTGTAGAGAAATGTGTTTACTTAGATTTCCTTACTCCCTAACTATCTTTTACCGGTTAATTAGTGTGTATTAGTCGCGTGGATGACGGGTGTATTCCTTAATACCATTCGTGGGGTGGCGTACTTACTTCCCCAACTCTACAAGCTCCTACTTCACTCCTATGTCGAGCCGGCTAGGAAGCTCCTAACATGGGATCACTAGAATTCGCTTGTGCATTAAATACAACCATAAAAACCTTTAGTACGCGTTTGGTTCATGTTTCTTAAGACGTTCAAGCAAGTTACCGAATAGGAAGTTAGCCAGTTTTCTTAAGCCTAACATAGATAAACAATCATCCAATACAACTAACAACACACTAACAACCAATAATCAATAGCTAAGTTTCATTAGATCTAAGCAAACACAAGATAAAATTAGCCTAACATGTTAAACAAAAGACAAGCATAAGATAGAATCAAACAACACATAGACATATTGAATGATTAATTGATAACTTATCTTTCAATGAAACATGGAAGATCTCAAGGCAAAAAGCCCTGAAAAAGTAGCTAAAATCGTCTTAGGGTTTTATCCCAAAATTCCACACACTAAGCTCTCTCTTAATGACAAAAAATTAGAAAACTATATATAGATTTTTGGATCTGACGGCGTCACCTTATGCATTGTGACGCCGTCACCTCGCCGCTTTTAGGGTTCCCGGGTGACCTTCTTGACGCCGTCCCTCTTTAGCTCTTCAAAAATCCATTCTGGCCTATCAAGGCTTGACGCCGTCGGATCATGAACGTGACGCCGTCCCCTTATGATTTAAGCCGTGACGCCCTTGATTTAGTTAAAGCGTGACGCCGTCAGAATTCACATGCTAACTCACTGGCCCGTCATGAGTAAATTTCACATCCAACTTTTCTTGCCAAGGCATGACGCCGTCCCATGTTAATTGTGACGCCGTCAAGAGTAACTTTCAGCCGATTCTTGAGACTTTGCCGTTTTCTTCACTTTAATGCTCCAAAAACGTCCAAAATGCCTCCTTTTCCAGATTTCTCCTCAAAAGTACCTAAAATGACAAAAGGAACGATTTAGGGCAATATTTGATCAAATAAATACGATTTCGGGCTTAAATGACCCCTTAAAAGCGGTACACTTTTCGCCTCATCAGATTCATTTATGAGTTCTCTTCGGATGAGTTGAAGTTCTTCAGTACGATGCGTAGAGGCAAGGGTTGTCTACGTATCATGAGCACTTTCTAGATGATCCATTTTATGTAAAGTTCATTTGGAAGAGCTAACATGATGAATAATTTAGCCCTAATGTCAGCTGTGTATTGATCACGTTCAGTATCATTCAATTCTTCATCAGTTTGTAGTCTTATGACCCCTGGATTTCCTTGATCAACAATGAATTTCATTTTATATGGACCATCTTTGATTGATTTAAGCATAAGTTCAGCATCATCATAATTTGTGAGCCATAGCTTGAATCTTAAAGACCATTCAATATAAGTTCCTAGGAGTAGTATTGGTGGTCTTGAATCATTGCCAAAGGTAATTACATCATAAACAGTAGACATTGTGATGGTAGATCTTTGATATGAGATATTGTTTTGTTTGAAAGTTGTGTTTTAGCTAGTTGAGATAGATGTTTGTGGTGATGAGTTGATTAAAGTCTCTTAACAATTTTCACACTTACAAAGTTTGAGTAAGTTAAAGTCCAATTGAAATGGAAATTCAATTAAGCAATCCAATTCCAGAAGGTTCTAAGTGAGTGTGATGGAAATTGTCAGTAAAAAGTCTTGTAATCAAGGTCTTGCAAACAGTAACTATCGCAACTATTTCTTGGAAAATGGGCAGAGTTTTCTTTCGCAAACAGTGGGTAACAGATTGTCTCGCAAAGTGAGGTGTCGCAGTCTTCTTCCATCACAAGAACTGTTTGAAGTTATCGCAACAAATTCTTGCGAGTTGGACAGAGTTTTCTTTTCGTAAACAGTGGGTAACAAAAAGCTTCGCAAAGCTAGTATCACAAGAAATACTATCGCAAACCAATAACAAAGACTATCGCAACCCAAAACTTGCAATAGATAGCTATCACAATGAGCTATCGCAACCAATAACAGGTGTCGCAACAAATCCTCAGCCAGCTATCACAATAAAACCCTAGTTTTGCCAACAAATTTTGCGAGCAAAATCAAAACCCTATTTTTACAAGAAAAAAATACACTTTTTCTAAACTCATAAACCACGTTTTTAAGCACAAATCTTCACCAAATTCATAAAGTATTTGTATAGAATGATAAAAAAAACGTTTCCTTAATCTCTAATATGCTTTTCTAACATAGGATTATAAGATTAAACACATTAATGATTAAGCTTAATAAATTTCTACAAGAAAAATGTTCTTGAGAGAGAAAGTTTTGAACAATCTATAAAAATGAAAACTTTACTACTAATGAAGATTTAAACTAAGCTAAAACACTATTAGATGAAACAACTAATCATATTTGGCACTTGATACCAATTGTTGTTCCAATAATATCACGTCTACTATATAATCTTAGAGAGATAAAATGGGTGTGAGCACTTTAGTTTAGAGAGAGAAACGAGAGGAAACATAGAAAGCCTCGCAAGACATATTATTAGACACACACCTTATAACCCATGAGGTATGGGGTATTTATACTCATACATACGTCAAGCATCCCCTCGCAACTATACAAGTGTTGCGAGGGTATATTGCTATCGCAAGGTACTACAATGTGACACAACATACCCTAGACTTATACAAAATATAAATAGAAGTCCCTGCACTAATGATTTACACTTTTCGTGTTCCAACATCCGGTTTGATCTCTCTTTTACTTATTATCTTGTACTTATGTTATCCCTCCGTCCCATATTAAGTGTCCACTTTCCAAATGCACAAAGTTTTAGGAAATTCCACTAACAACACTCTCCACCAATCAAATATCACTATTACCCACTAAAGTCTCTTCTCATTGGTTGAAAATATTCTCTGGACACTTAATTTGGGACATTCCAAGATTCCATTATGGACACTTAATATGGGACTTATCTAGTATCTTGTATTTATGTTAGCATTGTGTTGATATGTTTTTTTTTCCGAACTTCCCTATTATTATTGTCGTAGAATTATTATTTTTCTTATCATATTGCATCACACTTGATGGGTAATTTGATACAAAAAATTAAAGTATTTAAAAGGGAACGTATTCACCCCTTCTACATTTTCACAAAGTTGATTTATGTAGGGAAAAGTTATTTGTTTTATCACCAATAACTTTTTTCTAATCATGATAAAATAATTCCGAATCTTTATAGAATCGAGTTTCATGTTATACCTCACTTTGTAGATACATATGATCACATTGCTTTGGTACATATTTTCATATATAGTCATGTATTATCATGACCATATCTCTGTTGTAAGATTTTACATAGAAAGAGAGAAAACATGTAGTTAGAGAGGAGGGTACCTTGCATTTTGAATGCCGTTTTCTCCCAAAACGCATCGACAGCGCGAGGAGGGTATCGTCCCTCGCATTTTTTAGTCCTGAGCCGCCATGACCAGTCGAGATGGTCTTGGAAAATGCAACGCAATGGTGCGAGGAGGGTACCGAGGGTTGCATTTTCCCCTTTTTGTGGCTTTTTCCTTTTTTTCTTTCTTTTTTTACTTGTGAACGTTTGGCAACGGTCAAAAAATATAAACACCCCCTGCTAGCCTTTTTTTTGTCTCAATACCCACTTTTTCCCAAATTTTTACCCTTTAAATATCCTATGAATACCCTATAATCAAGCATTTTTTACACACGCTTCCAACTTCACTTCTATCTCTATACTTCTCTATATTTTCTTATTTAACATACAAAAATGAATCCCAATCAATGGGTCAACAACATGCTAAAAGATCCGCAAAACCAAATACTGCCTCCTCAAATTCCAAATTCCTCATCTTCCTCTAAAGCAAACACACCATCATCCGCAAATTCCATCACCTCAAACACCCACCAATTCGGAAACAACAATCAAATCCAAAACCAATTCGCCAACTACAATCAAATCCCAAACCCATTCGCCAACTTTACACCCGAGAAATTAAACCTATGACAACAATTTCAACTTAAAACCCAAATTTCCCAACAACAAACACTATGCCAACGTCACTTTACCCAACCCCAATTTTCCCAACAATAATCTAAACAACACGAATTTACCCAACAATCCCCACCACCTCAATAATCCGACGAGGGGCCGTCAGATCCAAAATCGAAGCGGGGTCGTGTCAAGACCCAAGCCAAGAAACCCCGAGAAAAGAAAACCGACCTTTCGCTTTGGACCCAAGACTAGGTGTTACTTTTGGCAGAATGTTACATAAAAGTATCCGAGGATTCGATCGTCAGGAACAACTAACAAAATGACATGTTTTGGTACAAAGTTCTCCACAACTACAATGAGCAAGTCAAGAAGCATAAAGGTTTGAAAGAGCGTAACAAGAACATGTTGACGGGAAACTAGACTCCGATAAACCAAGAAGTCAGGAAGTTTAACTTGATTTTCGAACAAACCGCATGGCTTAGCGGCGAAAATGATGAAGATTTGATGACCCGAGTTCAAATTTTATATAAAGACGAAGAAGGTAAAGAATTTGCTCACAAAGCGCTTGGCTTTTTTCGAGAGACAAACACAAATGGAGAAATCACGATTCGACACAAGCAAGAAGAAACCGAGGACGGCCAACCGAATAACCGAGCTTTTCGGAGATGATACTTTGCCGCGTCCATTCGGAAAAGAACAAAAGTCTAAAAGTCAACGCTCTACAAACTCATCCGCCACTTCCGGTACATAACAAGATTTGTTTCAACAATTGATGGAAAACCAATTAGCTTTATACCTAAGGTGAGATGGCATGAATGGAGCATGAGACACAAGCAAGAGTTGACCTTATCAAGGCTAAAAAACAGAACGAGGACTTCAAGTTGCTTTATATGGACACAAGCAAGATGAATCTGGCGGACACAGCTAGAATCGAGGCGCTTAAAGACCAAATCTGCCTCGAATGTTTTGGACCAAACTAGTTTAGTTTATGTACTTTTATTTTTATGTGTGTTTTTATTTTATGTCTTTTTTTAATTTAGTGTACTTTTTTAGTGTATGTCTTTTATTAATGAAAAATTAATTTTAGTTAAATGTGTTGTTTTATTTAAATAAATGAAAAAAAGATAAAAATATATGTGGGATCCAGTGTGCACGACGACATCAGAAACTGGTGTTGTAGGAGGGAGGAGTGTTTTTTGTGTTGTACTGAATTCTGGTGTTATTGGAAAATGTGCTGATGTGGCAACACTTTTCCCCACGACATTAGCGGACGGTTCCAAGTTACCTAGTGCTCTTAATATTGTGGTCTTGATATCTTTTATATATATATATATATATATATATATATATATATATATATATATATATATATATATATATATATATATATATATATATATATATATATATATATATATAGTGAGATTTTCTTGCGAGAACCATCTTATCTGCGAGAACTGACAGAACCACCAAAAACATACATGCACGCCTTCAATAATTGTATTTTTGCACATATGTTCTGTAGGATCGAGTGCTTCTAGCTTGATAGAGCTTGGTTAAACGAGAATCTCTAGGAGTAAGACTAGCGTTTATGCAAAAACTAAACAACAAGAATGTAAAGAAGAAAATAATAGAAGACAATGATCCTCTATGGATCAGACTATGAACTAAGAAATTGTGTTATTGAATATTGTAATGTCGTACAAAGATATATCAAACTCATAGACGGGATGTTTCTTTTATACTGATAAGAAACCCTAACCCTAACCCGTCATACAAGAAAACGTGTGAAGAGATAAACATGATCTCTTCTAAAAATAAATCTAACAAACTTTCTAAACATACGGGATAACAATTACTAAAACCCGCAGTAACAACTACTATCAGCAGAAACAAAATTAAACTATCGGCAGGAACCAACTGCAGCAGCAATAAATAACTATCAGCAGGAACCAGCTTCACTATCGGCAGTAATGAGAAATCCTTATTTCTCAAAGATCCTAACAATCCTCCCCTAATCTTGAAGTTGACTAGGTTAACTTGCAAGATTCAGCAGCAACTTCGATAGTTCAGCAGCAATAGGAATTCATCTTCAAAAGAATAAGCTGGTCACCATGTCATTCAATTGAGCTTGACTGCTACTATGACAATATGTACATCAAATCACTTAAGTTTCATACTATTCTCATCACATCCAGGTGTGTTAACTCCTGTGAGAGGTGAATCATTGAAAATTAATGGATTTGATGTCTCTTTACCAATAGCCATCACTACTGGAGTAGCCAATGTTTAGGTTTGTAAGACCATGGTACATTGATAACCATCTGATTTTTAGTAAACCAGCAACTATAAACGGATTTGAGTTGTCTTTACCTGTAGCCGTTTGCTCAGGACTAGCCAATTCTTGGTTTCAACTGAACCTTGGTGAATTGAATACCAAATATGGATACCAACTGTCTTTACCACAAACCATACTTTTGTGGACTAGCCAATTCTTTGGATCCCATAAAGGGTTACATCCATGGTGAATTGAGAACCATTTCAACTCTCAGGAATGAACCATGGGTGAGTTGAAGTACCCTATAGCTTTGAGCAAGCTATTACAGCTATCAACGGATTTGATTATCACACCAGAGCCGTACCCTCATGGTGAGTCAACTCTTTCTTGTCTGTGAAACATGGTGATTTGAATACCATTTGATGTGTAGGTGTAAACACCAACACTGTACCTGCAAGATGTTGCTCAAAACCAACTGATTAGCACACAAAATATACAAGATTTTTTTTTTTTAACTAATAAAAAGAAAATAAACGAAACATAAAGAAAAGAAAGAAAACCAAAGAAAAGAATATAAGACAAAGAAAATTACAAAATATACAAGAATACCATAATCAAGCAGATGATCCTTTGGCTGCAGAAAGCTGGTTTCTAATGAACCTGACCAATTGTTCAGCAGTTGTCAAGTCATTTCCAATTACATACTTCCCAACTTGCAGCTTACACTTAAGCATCCTCTCCATCAGATCTATGGACAAAGGATAGGAACATCCACAAACATGGAAAGCACCTTCCCTGTAACAGTTTCCAATACATGAACCTGGGAAGTGGAATACAATCTCCAACTGTGTACTCTCCAAGATTTTTGATCAGCCCACACAGAGTGAGCATTGCCTCCCTCCAGAGAATCCATTAATACTTTCAAGTCCCCCCAAAGAATAAGACCAATCCCTGTAGCTTGATGAGTTTCATAATGCTTAGTCACCATACCATAGAGATGTATCAAATCTTGTTTATCCACCTTATTCAAAATCTCCCTAAGGAATGTGAAATGTTTTGTTTTCCCATCAAGGGTGGACAAAGCATGAATTTCTCCTTGAGGTATAGGAAGAACCTCCCAACCAATAATATGTGACCAAGGGTGAGGAGAATCACCTTCAGAATCACTTTCAGAATCAAATTGAATCAAGTCCTGATCACTCATATCGGCAAGAGTCTTGGATGAAGACTTCATAGCATGACTCTTTTTCCTGGTCCTTGGAGTTGTAGAGGAGAGGTGAACTGTTGAAGGTGTTACATCAGGAATATGAACCTCTTGTGGTGTACCAGATGCATCTACAGAAGGAATTGGAGAAATAGATGTGGTATCCTGAGAACCTTCAGTAGGAATAAAGGAAGATGCACCAGTCAATGTCTCTCCAGACTTCAGTTTCTTTGTAACATCAGACTCTAAAGATGAAGACTCTCTTTTCTTGCTTTGTTGAATGTCTGTTGTGACTGGAGTATTTATTCTTACATAAGTATCAAGGAACAACTTTTGAATTGCAACATCAGTCCAACCTTTGAAGTCACTGAGCTTGTAGTTAGCTTGATTCTTCAGATAGTCCTTCATAAAATTGACATTATCTTTGTTTGTAGGCATCTTATAACCTGACTTTTGCCTTTCACTGATCCTATGCATCAAGTCATTCCAAGTGGATGCTCTATGAGTCTTTAAGATAAATGCCTTGAGCTGATCTGACTTTTCTTCCATGCTCAACTTTGAATCTTGAAGAATCATAAACCCATGAGCTCTAATAATCATGTCAGAAGCCAACAAGTATTCAACTTGCTCACTGAACTCTTCTGAAGTAAGATCTTCTGATCTTGTGCTATTCATAATCCCAGCTATGTTCCTCTCATCAGCAGACATTTTCCTTGCAAACTCCTCATCTTGAGCAACCTGAGCTAGTCTAGCTTGTTCAGCAGCAATTTCCTATGCATGCATCTGTCTGGCTATCTCAGCATCATTTTGTGTTGCAGCAAGGGGAATGGTGTCACTACCAGCAGCATTTCCAGGAACCTTAGAATCAGAAGAAACACTACCAACCCTAGCAGGAACATCTGACACAACACCAGAGACATCAGCAGCAATGGTGGATTGAAACTTCTCAAAAGCTGACACTCTTGAGGGCTGCTTGGTCCTTGTTCTTGAGAAAGCCTGAGGTTTAGTAGTTGTAGTGGGCTCAGAAGAGGTAGGTATTTCAGTGTGTGCACTATCAAGAGAAACAGAAGCCAGCACATTTAGCCCATCAAATGACATATCATCCTGATCATCCTCAGACTCAGAAAGCACAACCCTTCTTTTCTTTTGCAGATGTTGAGCTTCTAATGAGCTGATCCTTTCATTTAGCTTTTGGATAGTCTCACTAAAAGTTTCTTTGGTAACCTTGAGTTCCTTTTCCAAAGTCTCCACCTTCTCACTAAAACTCCTTTTGGTCTCTTTAAGCTCTGACTCCAATGCTTCAATCTTCTGCATAGACTTGTCAAGTAACTGGGACATAGAAGTGAGATCAGCAGCATCCTCAGCTCCACCAGCAGGAATGCCTGAGGTGTTAGGAGCTTCATTGGATCTAGGTGGAGATACATGAAATTCTCCCCCTATATGGGTGTCTTCGCTAAAAGGCTGCCTAGTAGGACTAGGAGTTGAAAGCCTTGAAGAAGAAGAAGGCATATCCATAGTAGGTGTTGATTGGGCAACAGGTGGAACAACAGTGGTGGTCTGGGCAATGGGCTCATCAGGGACATTAGTCTCAGGTGTGACTGGTCTAGGTGATGGTGGTAATGGGTCATCAGCAGCAACAGATGCAGATGCATCAGCAGCAACTGAAGTCCCTTCACCAGCAGCATTGGATGCATTAGCATCAACTGCATTGGGTGATGGTGGGACAATGTCATTGTCAGCAGGATCTGGGTTGTCAGCAGGATTGACATTGTGTAACATGGCAGGTAATAAAGGCAAATGTTGGCCTGCAAAATTCATCTTCATCATTGCAAACATTTTAGCAGTCATCCGATTCACTATCTTAGGAGATGGGTCATTGGTCTGAACACCTAAGATAATTTGAAGAAATCTAGGGTACATTAAAAATCTGTTTTTATCACCAGAGATATTTTCAATCATCCCATCAAAAATATATTTGGCCCAATTATATATCCTACCCTGAGACAGACAAACAAGACCAGACGCAATGGGACTAGGACATTGGTCCCAACCACCGGTCTTTACACTCATACACTGGAGTAAAGTATGAACCAAAAATCTCCATTGAGGAGACATCTTATTTTTATAAAATGTACAACTACCAGTGACAGGATAACCTATAGCAGCCATACCATCATTGATTTCTTGCCTGGAAAGATCATATTCCCCATGCTCCTCAGGAAATCAGAGTTGTACCCGAATCAACCCCTCAGTAATGATGACTTCGTGCTCATCAATGGTGGCAACGATGTCGTCCTCCCTTCCCACAATATGTCTAACCCTAGCAGTTGCCCAAAACTGCTTAATTAGCGAATCATACACCGTTACAGGACAATAAGTGAGTGCATAGTGAATAGATGACCCACGTAGAAAGGCTAACACCTCATTATAACCATCACTTCTAGAAGAAGACTCTAAGTAAGCAACCTTGTTGTGATCATCTTTGTAGCGAAGTGTTGTCATTGTATTAGATGAATGAGCTAGGGTTCGAAAGGAGAAAAATAATGAATTAGGGTTTGAAAGGATTTTGAGAATTTGAGATATGAGAAGTGCAATTTTAGGTTAGGTTACCAAATATAGCAATTTAAATTGCTGCAATTCCGCGCACGTATCATTGACCAATTGACTTAACGAACTTCCCCAAATTTAACATAGTCAGCAGGAACCATTAGTCAAACGGCAGTAACACTTGGTCAATCGGCAGCAATAAAGTGGTTTGACCAAAGTCAACCTTCCAAATCCAGTCATTAGGAATAAACTGCCTGAATTAAATCTCAACACCAACCAACAATAAATTCGCACTAATCACCTTCTCATTATAAAAGCTCTTTTTCCCCAAATCAAATAACATCATTATCACAATAACTTCATTAAATCTTCAAACCAAAGAAAATCATGAGTTCATCCAAAATTCCCATCATCGAAATCTCATCAGACTCCTCCTCCTCCACTGAATCAGGGTGGGAAAATTACTTTCCCTCGACTGCATCATCTTCTAAAGGCAAAGGTAAGGCAAAGGTTGAGGAGGTTTCATCTGATCCTCTTCCATCTACTCCTTCGTCTTTTGAGTATTCCAGCTCTGATGATGAAGGATCATCAGAGCTGAAGTCCTTGACTTATTATCAAGGTGAATGGGAAACATATCCTCCCAATTTTCCCATCACAGATAATCTAAGGGAAGAGATGAAGAAAACTGTGGCTCTGCTTAGTGAAGAGATGGAAAGGACTGCTGCAACCTTCTACAAAGTACCGGTACCAAAAAGAAATGCAGATCTTCGTGAAAACACTAACCGGGAAAACAAAAACCCTCGAAATCGAGACCTCGAACACAATCGACAATGTGAAAGCCAAGATCCAAGACAAAGAACGCATCCCACCAGACCACAACATCCAAAAGGAAATCATCCAACCCCAATACCAAACCACCCAACCACACAGCCAAGCCAACCCACAACAAGGTTACGCCCTAGATTACGACAGACACATTCTATGTCACACCCCCAAAATCGGGTCCAGCGGAAGCTTACGTGTCGCTGGGGTGCAACTCAATTGGTATCACAACACAAGTGTAAAGAACGGTTTTCACATCAATCATTTAGAATATATTTGATAAGTCAAAAGTGTTAAATTTACATTATGAAAAGTGGTGCGGAAGTTGGCCCATAAAATAAGTTAAGCGGTCCCAAATGTTTTATCAGAGTCTTCTATGACCATGCCATGCCCTGCCAAAAGCCTCCAGTAGCGTGCTATTGCTTGGTTCCTGAAAATACATGCTAAAGTGTCAACACGAGGTTGGTGAGTTCATAGAGTTTGCTATAAATAAGTTGAAAAGCCTTTAGAGAAAGTTTCCACAGCATAGGCATTGTAAATCCACTCAGTTCCAAGCCCTGCCCATTCAAGACTTGCAACCTGTGTGTTTACAACCCAATGCTAACATAGTATGAGTAAGACATGTGCGTATACGATGTGCGTTCTATAACACTAGAAGACCTTATGCTGCTCACGAGGAGACTTATCAATGCTGCTCACGAGGAGACTTATCAACGCTGCTCACTAGGAGACTTATCAATGCTGCTCACGAGGAGACTTATGTTCGGCTACCCCAAGTGTTTGATACTTAGGTCCGCGATATGATTCGTTCGGCTACCCCAAGTGTTTGATACTTAGGTCCGCGATATGATTCGTTCGGCTACCCCAAGTGTTTGATACTTAGGTCCGCGATATGATTCGTTCGGCTACCCCAAGTGTTTGATACTTAGGTCCGCGATATGCTTTCAAGAATAACACAAATAAGTTTAACACAATCATGTATGTAAGCAAACAGTTTAAGCATGTATCTCCCCCAAAAGTTCAAAACGTATTAAGAAAGGGGCTATGAAACTCACCTGATGCGATAGAAACAATGATAATAATGGATAAGATGAAATGAGGCTCGATCTCTAACCGCGACCTATTATGAATGATATGATCTAGCGTAAGCAATGATACAATGCTACACATGCAAATACATATGTTAACGATACCACTCGTTAGTTTTGAAAATAATGTTTATCGCCGAAAACTACATTTTTGACGTCTCGTTAAGTTATGAACTACTTTTCGTGTAAATATGTTGAAACGGTACTCCACGATCCTTGTTTGATGTTTTATCGCCAAATAAAATAGTTTTGTCGCAAAATGACCCTTTTTACTACTTGTGAAAATATGACCAAACGGCCTCGCAAAACTAGTCGCAAAATATTGTACGTTAAGAGTTAGGAATAGAACTTGACGTTTTTGAAATCCTTGTAACATAATCTCTCAGCCGTCTCCTTTGACTTTTGGTCATACGTGACTCGATCAATGGGAAAATAGCTCGCAACATGGTGACTTGAAAGAAAAACTGTTTTACACTTGGAATATATTTTGCTATTAGAAGCGGTCAAAATTAAATAAGTTTCGTCGGGTTTTCAAACGTGTATATCTTGGTCGTTATAAGTCCGTTTTCTATGTTCTTTATATCCACGGAATCGTGGGACAACGTACTAACCTATTTTTGGTAAGTCGGGACGGCTAGATCAAGTTTTATGCTCAAATTTTCCCGTGAGTACTGTTCATCAGCAAGCTATTTCCGGAAAATATAGTTTTCGTCGTTAACTCGTTTTTAGCGTATCTCCTTCGTTATAAACTCGTTTTTATCCCCGTTTTCGGCCATAGTTTCGTATCGGAAAGTATTTTCTAAATATTTGGTCCAAGATTACCCAGGAATCCCTGATCTTTCCACGTTTTGCAAAAATGGACAGCAACTTTCTATAAGTGTCAAAACTTGGTTTTCCTAGTTACTGACTTGTCTAAAAACCAACCAAACAACTTCAAATCAACTCAAATCCTACCATACACCTTATTAGGGTGTCATGGGTTCCTAAACATCACCAACCTTGGTGGATCTCATGAGGATGTTAATAAAACTTATGGATCTACTTATATTAAGTATCTAGGGTTCGTAAGTTATAAAAAGTGTAAATAGAGTGGTATAAACTAACATATGCATATAGATCTTGAATAAACAACATGAAACTAGAAAAATGAAAGTATGGAAAGATCAACAAGTGATCTTGAAGCTTACTTGATGATTGGATGAGTTTTGAAGATGATTATGTAAAGAACCTAGGGTTTTATCACAAAACCCTAACAAGGAATGAAAGTATAGCATGATTATGACTTGATCTTCAAAAATTGATGGATCTTGCTTGGTTCTTGTGGTGTGACGTGGACTAGGGAGAGAAAGAGGGAGGGTTTGTGTGATTTTTGTGAAAAAGAAACTAATTTAGGCATTATATAGGCCAAGGGTATTTTGGTAATTTTGATGGAAGGGTAAAATGGTAATTTCACTAGGTTTTTGAAATATCTAGATATTTTTTGAGAAAATATCTAGATATTATAGGTTGGATATTTATCTTGACTTACGGAGTGAGTTTTGGTCCCGTTAATTGCTAACTGTAAGTCGTAAAGTCACGAAACTTAAAATCGGGTATCCTAAAATTCCTAAAATTCATGAAAATGTCACGGAAGGTGGAAAACATATATTTCTCTTGTTGGCAATGTTGTTTGGACATATCGGGATGCCTAAATGACGTTTAAACCTTAAAGTAAGTCTCGGACACGGTTTCGTGATTCTTGCAGAAATTATCCGACGAGTGCCAAAATCTCGGGTTATCATTAAAATAGTTTAACTTACGAGAATATGAAATAAAAATTTTGGAATGAATAGTGCCAGTGAATAGTAAAAATGAATAGTAACTCGTGAATAGTAAATTGTCGAGGTTCGGAAAAAATGGCTTGAAATTACGAGTTGTGACAGTCTCCACCCGTTAGAGGAATTCAGTCCCTGAATTCAGCTCGCTCGTTCTACGTACGTACGTTCTCATGGTCGGGTTTGATGGGGGTAAACTTTCCCATGATCGAGCATAGCCTTCAAAAGACCTCTAGGTAACCGATTTTTACTTAATCCCACAACTCATCAAACAAGAACTGTCATGGGATTAGGCTAAATCGGTTTGAGGTTGTCGATTCAAATTTAATCTCACAACTCATCAAATAAGAACTGTCATGAGATTAAACTGAATCGGCTCGGGTAACAACTTGATTCCAGTTTGATCCTCGCAACTCATCAAACAAGAACTGTCACTTAGATCAAACTAGGAACAAGTGGTTTGAAGGAGGTCTTTTGAAAATTTGGCTCGATTATGGAATTGCTTACACCGATCAAATCAATCTGGACATAATTCCATTATAACTACTCTCAGTATTGCAAAATTCATCTCTGAGTCGAACATAGGTAGTCAGGCTATGTCCCACTGTCCCGGGTCGAATATAGATGACTAGTCTATATTCCACCGAGGTTCAATGAATTTTGGAATACTCAGCTTAGTTATAATAATACTATGTCCTTCACATGTAAAGGGTGGTTCAAAAGACTAAGGCAGGTGATCAGGCTTGAGGTCGAATGATGAAACTACGTAAGGAAAAAGGTGTAACGCTGTGACGTGTATGATATGTATGCACCCTTATATGTAAGACAATCACAGTAATCAACGAGAATAAATGAGTATAATCTATCTGGCAATAAGATACAAATCTCATTAAATATGCCAGCAACAAACCACAAGTGAGGCATCAGCTTGGCAGGCAGGCACGTGGCGGTCATAGGGTTAAGTTTTCGTAAAAGTAGCTATAGTTTAGGTTTTAAAATTACCCAATTCTCTATAGCCTAGGCTCTGATACCAATCTGTCACACCCCCAAAATCGGGTCCAGCGGAAGCTTACGTGTCGCTGGGGTGCAACTCAATTGGTATCACAACACAAGTGTAAAGAACGGTTTTCACATCAATCATTTAGAATATATTTGATAAGTCAAAAGTGTTAAATTTACATTATGAAAAGTGGTGCGGAAGTTGGCCCATAAAATAAGTTAAGCGGTCCCAAATGTTTTATCAGAGTCTTCTATGACCATGCCATGCCCTGCCAAAAGCCTCCAGTAGCGTGCTATTGCTTGGTTCCTGAAAATACATGCTAAAGTGTCAACACGAGGTTGGTGAGTTCATAGAGTTTGCTATAAATAAGTTGAAAAGCCTTTAGAGAAAGTTTCCACAGCATAGGCATTGTAAATCCACTCAGTTCCAAGCCCTGCCCATTCAAGACTTGCAACCTGTGTGTTTACAACCCAATGCTAACATAGTATGAGTAAGACATGTGCGTATACGATGTGCGTTCTATAACACTAGAAGACCTTATGCTGCTCACGAGGAGACTTATCAATGCTGCTCACGAGGAGACTTATCAACGCTGCTCACTAGGAGACTTATCAATGCTGCTCACGAGGAGACTTATGTTCGGCTACCCCAAGTGTTTGATACTTAGGTCCGCGATATGATTCGTTCGGCTACCCCAAGTGTTTGATACTTAGGTCCGCGATATGATTCGTTCGGCTACCCCAAGTGTTTGATACTTAGGTCCGCGATATGCTTTCAAGAATAACACAAATAAGTTTAACACAATCATGTATGTAAGCAAACAGTTTAAGCATGTATCTCCCCCAAAAGTTCAAAACGTATTAAGAAAGGGGCTATGAAACTCACCTGATGCGATAGCAACAATGATAATAATGGATAAGATGAAATGAGGCTCGATCTCTAACTGCGACCTATTATGAATGATATGATCTAGCGTAAGCAATGATACAATGCTACACATGCAAATACATATGTTAACGATACCACTCGTTAGTTTTGAAAATAATGTTTATCGCCGAAAACTACATTTTTGACGTCTCGTTAAGTTATGAACTACTTTTCGTGTAAATATGTTGAAACGGTACTCCACGATCCTTGTTTGATGTTTTATCGCCAAATAAAATAGTTTCGTCGCAAAATGACCCTTTTTACTACTTGTGAAAATATGACCAAACGGCCTCGCAAAACTAGTCGCAAAATATTGTACGTTAAGAGTTAGGAATAGAACTTGACGTTTTTGAAATCCTTGTAACATAATCTCTCAGCCGTCTCCTTTGACTTTTGGTCATACGTGACTCGATCAACGGGAAAATAGCTCGCAACATGGTGACTTGAAAGAAAAACTGTTTTACACTTGGAATATATTTTGCTATTAGAAGCGGTCAAAATTAAATAAGTTTCGCCGGGTTTTCAAACGTGTATATCTTGGTCGTTATAAGTCCGTTTTCTATGTTCTTTATATCCACGGAATCGTGGGACAACGTACTAACCTATTTTTGGTAAGTCGGGACGGCTAGATCAAGTTTTATGCTCAAATTTGCCCGTGAGTACTGTTCATCAGCAAGCTATTTCCGGAAAATATAGTTTTCGTCGTTAACTCGTTTTTAGCGTATCTCCTTCGTTATAAACTCGTTTTTATCCCCGTTTTCGGCCATAGTTTCGTATCGGAAAGTATTTTCTAAATATTTGGTCCAAGATTACCCAGGAATCCCTGATCTTTCCACGTTTTGCAAAAATGGACAGCAACTTTCTATAAGTGTCAAAACTTGGTTTTCCTAGTTACTGACTTGTCTAAAAACCAACCAAACAACTTCAAATCAACTCAAATCCTACCATACACCTTATTAGGGTGTCATGGGTTCCTAAACATCACCAACCTTGGTGGATCTCATGAGGATGTTAATAAAACTTATGGATCTACTTATATTAAGTATCTAGGGTTCGTAAGTTATAAAAAGTGTAAATAGAGTGGTATAAACTAACATATGCATATAGATCTTGAATAAACAACATGAAACTAGAAAAATGAAAGTATGGAAAGATCAACAAGTGATCTTGAAGCTTACTTGATGATTGGATGAGTTTTGAAGATGATTATGTAAAGAACCTAGGGTTTTATCACAAAACCCTAACAAGGAATGAAAGTATAGCATGATTATGACTTGATCTTCAAAAATTGATGGATCTTGCTTGGTTCTTGTGGTGTGCCGTGGACTAGGGAGAGAAAGAGGGAGGGTTTGTGTGATTTTTGTGAAAAAGAAACTAATTTAGGCATTATATAGGCCAAGGGTATTTTGGTAATTTTGATGGAAGGGTAAAATGGTAATTTCACTAGGTTTTTGAAATATCTAGATATTTTTGAGAAAATATCTAGATATTATAGGTTGGATATTTATCTTGACTTACGGAGTGAGTTTTGGTCCCGTTAATTGCTAACTGTAAGTCGTAAAGTCACGAAACTTAAAACCGGGTATCCTAAAATTCCTAAAATTCATGAAAATGTCACGGAAGGTGGAAAACATATATTTCTCTTGTTGGCAATGTTGTTTGGACATATCGGGATGCCTAAATGACGTTTAAACCTTAAAGTAAGTCTCGGACACGGTTTCGTGATTCTTGCAGAAATTATCCGACGAGTGCCAAAATCTCGGGTTATCATTAAAATAGTTTAACTTACGAGAATATGAAATAAAAATTTTGGAATGAATAGTGCCAGTGAATAGTAAAAATGAATAGTAACTCGTGAATAGTAAATTGTCGAGGTTCGGAAAAATGGCTTGAAATTACGAGTTGTGACATTCTACCCCTAGCTCTTCAATTCCAATGAGAGATCAGCCACTCCCTCAACTAAGACAGCCACTCCCAGTGGTATTGGCACTTTCAGCCCCAAACTTGTATGAAGATATAAGCCATCAGAGGGGTGGAAGGTTCATGCCTGATATGGCTGGGAAAGGAAAGGGAAAGATGGAGTAGGTGGCAGGGTTTATGTGAAGCAAAGTAGGTTGGTAGGATGTTTAAAAGATCTTGATATGTAGCTTTTGTGTTTTGTGACTGAATGTAATCATCTTAATCAGAATGAATGGAAATTACTGACTTTAGTTTTAATTCCAAGTATTGAGAAATTGAGAGCTGCAAAACAAAGTTAGCTAAAAAAATACACTAAGACCTGCAAAATAAAATTAGAACACACAAAACATAAAACATAAAAGAATGAGAAACAAGACAAAATTACAAGCATTAGCCTCCCCTTAGGCTAATGCCTCCCCTCAAAACCAGCAAAGAAATATACAACAACATGATCAGACAAACAGGACAGTCACCAAGGAAACCATGGAGAGTAAGCCATTCCCCCTCCAAAGATTGGATTATAATAGGCAGGCCTGAAATCCCTCTGAAAGTATGAAGAGGTACCAGCAGGAATGGTTCCCTGAATATCAGCAGGAACAGACTTACCTGCAGGAACAGGTCTATCAGCAGGAAAGGGAGCTCTATAAGAGTTCATTCCTGCTGCTTGTGGAACATATGGTGGTATTTGTTTAACATTTTTCCACAATGATCTGGTCTGTTGTTGCCCACCATTCATCTTCATTCTCTTCTCATGATAATCACAATCTTTAATGAGATGATATTGACTACCACACACAAAACATGACTTCTTCATAACAGCCTTGTTCTTACCATAACTTTTCTTATTACAGACAAAATTATCACTAGTAGAACTAGAGACACAGTTGTTTTTAATAGAATTGTTGTTGTCTGAGAAAGCTGTTTTAGAAGCAGATTTATCATTAGTTACACTTGAGGACTCATGGTACTTAGGTGTTGATGACTCTTCACTTGAATCACATGAAACAAAGTCTTTGGACTCTGCTTCTGAGGACTTGACACTTGTGGAACAAGAGACAAAATCATCAGGTTCAGGTAAGTCTCTGGACTTTTTACCATAAACCATTTGTGACTCATCTGAGTCAATGTCAGAGAGAGAGTGGACAGGGGTAGGCATAAAAACTCCTCTGATAGGTGGAGGAACTGCATTCATTTCTCCTTCTTTTACAAATTTTACAGGAATTTTATAGTCAACAGGTTCAGGGTCAAACACACTATACTCATTAGGGTCATAGACTTGATCTTGCCCTATGTAGTCACCAAACCCTAAACCACGTTTAGTTTTTACAGACATAGAACTATCAACTAACTTGTGTAGGTTTTTAGATGAATATTTCCATTTATCAAACCTAGCCAAGGAATTGTCTAGCTTAGTCTGCAAATCCTGTTTTTCTAACATGACCTTAGCATTTTGAGATTCAAAATATTTAAGTTCATTAGCAGTGTTTCTTAAATCTCTCTGTAAAACCTTAATCTTTTCCTCATAAGCTAACTGATTCTTTTGGAACCAAACCTTTTGTTTTTCCAAGGTTTTAACTGCATTATCATAAGCTTGAACCTTAATAAAGTATTCATTATACTTAGATTTCATGTCATCATATTCTTTATTAAGAGTCGAGTATAATTCTTGACAGGCAGTATTACATTTTTGTACCTGAGATGGGAATCCCATTAGAGCATATTCTTCCAAATTTTCCTTTGCCTCATAGGATTCATCATTTTCAGTCAGCTTTGCCATAGAATCATTATGGAACAAGGTTCTAATCTTCCTTGCCCACATTTCAAATTTATCTCCTGATAGCGACATTGAAAAAGGTTCAAGAGAGAAGATTTAGAAAAGTTTTCTTCTTTATCAGAGATCCTCACCAGGCTCTGATACCACTTGTAGGATCGAGTGCTTCTAGCTTGATAGAGCTTGGTTAAACGAGAATCTCTAGGAGTAAGACTTGCGTTTATGCGGAAACTAAACAACAAGAATGTAAAGAAGAAAATAATAGAAGACAATGATCCTCTATGGATCAGACTATGAAGTAAGAAATTGTGTTATTGAATATTGTAATGTCGTACAAAGATATATCAAACTCATAGACGGGATGTTTCTTTTATACTGATAAGAAACCCTAACCCTAACCCGTCATTTAAGAAAACGTGTGAAGAGATAAACATGATCTCTTTTAAAAATAAATCTAACAAACTTTCTAAACATACGGGATAACAATTACTTAAACCCGCAGTAACAACTACTATCAGCAGAAACAAAAATAAACTATCGGCAGGAACCAACTGCAGCAACAACAGATAACTATCAGCAGGAACCAGCTTCACTATCGGCAGAAATGAGAAAACCTTATTTCTCAGAGATCCTAACATGTTCTAAAAACAACATATATGTTTAAAAAAACATGGTTGTTCTAAAGAATTTGATAAGAAATTAGAAATACAAAATTTTTCTTTGAAGGTGTGCATGTATGTTCTTATAAGGCGTGCAATGACAATATTGCGGCCATGTGTAAGGTTTTTGTTAAAAAAGAGGATGAGTTCATGATGATATTGAAGAACATAGGTGGATACTTACGATTATTGATGATTTGCATGTATTTTTATTTTATTTTAAAAGACGTGCATGTATGTTTTTGGTGGTTCTGTCAGTTCTCGCAGATAAGATGGTTCTCGCAAGAAAATCTCCATATATATATATATATATATATATATATATATATATATATATATATATATATATATATATATATATATTTTAAAGAGTAAATTGCAAAAATCGTCCCTGTAGTATGTTCAAATTGCATGCACAATCCTTACTTTTTCAAAAGTGTAGGCGTCGTCCCTATGGAATATCTTTGGTGCGGATTGTCTTTGGCTCAAAGGGAAATGTCTAAAATGCCATTGACTTCAATGAGACAATGTCTTTCACTTTTTTGCATTTTAGTCATTTCACTTTGAGCCAGGGATGATATCTACACCAATTGTTTTAGAGAGGGACAACGCCTGCATTTTCGAAAAGGTAAAGACTGCATGTTAGACATACCACAAGGACGATTTTCACAATTTACTCTATTTTAAACATGAAAACATACAACAAGAGCACGTTTGAGGACATTCACAGATTTTTGCTTTGTAGGTTTTAGTTTAGTCTTTTATAAAAAGATACAATTTTCTTAGATGCGTTCAATATAATTTGTAACCAATACAATTTATCTTAAAATACACAATCACTTTTAACATTAGTTACATGTGTACTACGGGGGTGTTTGTTTAAGCTTATTTGTAGCTTATGAGCTTATTTGTTTTTCAGCTTATATTACATAAGCCTCTTTTTTTGGCTTATTTTGATATTTATGAGCTTATATAAGTGTTTCATATAAGCCCATAAATCTCAAAATAAGCCAGAAAATTAGGGCTTATATAATATAAGCCGAAATCAAATAAGCTCATAAGCCCACTTATAAGCTTAAACAAACACCAAGTATTACTTTACTTTTCGTTTCAAAATAAATGTCTATTCTCATATAATAAAATTTTAAAAATTCCTATTTACTGATCAAATATTATCTTTATCTTTACCCAAACATAATTGATCAAATATTATCTTTATCTTTACTCAAACATAATATAAACACTTATTTTCAGTGTTCTAAAAGGCGTGCCAAGGCGCGAGACGTAGCCTCGCCGCCACGAAATGGACCTTGGCGGCGGCTCTAGACGTAGCATGGGATAAGGCGAGAAAATGCGTGCCTTTTGGTAAGGCGTGGCGCCATTTTTATAAGCATTTAGGGGATTTACGGATTTGGGCTTGAATTTCTAGTATTCTTGAGCCTTGTACTTTCAAAAATAAATTCCTACTTGGGCCTGGCTATTTGGGATTTGGGCTTTATTATTTGAAATTGCTTTTAAAAAATGATATAAAATTATAAATACATAAATCTATAAATATTTTTTTGTCGCTTTAAGCGCGCTTTAAAAAACGCGAAGGCTTCATAAAAGCTCGTAAAGTTTGAGGTGTGACTATGCCGTCACGTCACGCCACGCTTCACGCTTTATTTCGGACAACCTAAAACCATAAAAATGAGCCATTATTTTAGAGAGAAAAAAAAAAAAAAAAATGTCTAAGAAAGAAGAAAGATAAGATACGTGACCAAAATGCCAACATCTGCCTAGCAGAGTTGGTAAGGCGTTTGCCTTTGGGGGAAAAGACCAAGGTTCGAACCTTGGCAATAGAATTTCATGTAATAGGATTTCTTGTAAAAGGGTAGTATAGAAAGTCAATTTTCAAAAAGATGAAAGATAAGATACGTGACCAAATGATAAAACACACGTATTTATCCGGCATAAACCGCCAAAACAACAATCTCGACGGTCACGACTCACGAGTAGCAGCGAAATAAAACAAAACAAAAACAATTATCCGTACCAATAGATAGATAGATAACTCTTATCCCTCAATCTTATCTTTTGTCGGTTTTCACACACACAAAACCCTAACTGTTGTCGATACGGTTATATGATCATCATCTAATTAAATGGCAACTGAAATGGAAGATACTGGGAGACGTACGGAATCATCAAATAGTTTGAGCGTTGTCCGTGATGGACCTCCGGTTGATGATTGTTGCCCGATTTGTTTCGGAGCGTTTTCGGTTCCGTGTAAGGGGCCTTGTGGTCACTGGTACTGTGGTATGTCACTCATTATGCTTTTTCATTTTGCATAGCTTCTATTTTTATTTTGAACTCGTCATCACTTACGCCCACTTGAAGTAGATTAATAAATTCATAGGCCCCATAATATAATTGGGTATACACTATACATTTGGAGGCCCCTAAATTTTTTACTCCCCGTGCGATTGCACACCTTGAACACCCTCGTATACGAGCAAAATAGAAATTTAAGAGCCATGGTCCATTTGGCAGAGGTGGCACTAAGGTTGCATTTGTTTTTTCAGATGTTTTATGTTATGTCTGATTTGCAAAACCATGTGTGCGAGAGAAGACATGGATTTGAAGTCTTTAAGATACAAGAAGTGATAATCAAACAAAAATAATCTACAAAATTGAAGAGGAAAAAAAAATCAGTTTTTGCCTCTTATGTCTAAAGATAAACAAATACACTTCTTTCATTTCCTCTTCCCGCCTACAGACATAAGAGGAAAAACCAAACGCACTTATGTGATTTCTTGTTCCCGCTCGAAGACAAAAGTGGGAAAAAATTACTTATTTTAAAAAACATACATGGCCTAAAGTAATGGTGAAATACATCTTCGCTAAAGTCGATTGGAGTTAATGTAGAATGACTTGATCTATTTTTTTTTTTTTTTGGGTAAAAGGGAGTAATCTTGCACCCTGGTAAATAGATTAACCAAAAACGTTTAAGTATAAATGGAATATGGCTGAAGTACCATATTAACCTCAAGCTAAAAAAGCTTGATAACCACCTAACACTAGCGCTTAAGACATGCCAAAATCACTTACAAAACTAGAAACAAAAGATGCATCTAGAAAAAGAATTGAAAAAAAAACTAGCCAGCATAAAATGTATGAGATGAACTTGCCCCATTATTAGCAAAGAGATTGGCCGATTCATCAAACACATTTTCCACAAGATCTTCACCATCTACATCATCCATCACCAATGCAGCATACGGATTAGATGTAGTAACATTAACTTCCTTAGAAGCATTACTAGTAGACTTCAACTGAGACGACGATGTAGATGCGTTAACCATAGTAGGAGCTCCCTTCTTAGGTACACTAGTAGCTGCCTTAGGAACAAATTTGAACTGTTTAACCGTAGTACCAACAGATTGATTCCCATTAGTAGCCTTGGCTTTACCCTTCTTCTTCTTTTTTTTACCCACCTTTTGAAAACCATCAGTATCCAATTCCACAGTAGGAGTAGCAACATGAGAGGTAGGAACAGTAGAAGGACTAACTACCTGTGTAGGAGGCCGCAACACCTGTGTAGGACATTGATCATGGGAATGACCAAATATTTTGCATAAATTGCACCTGGGGGGCCTCCATTCATACTCAACACGTATAGTCTCTTTATTAAAACCCTCTCCAGTGAGAGAGGGGAAACCAATAGTCACAGCCTCCACAAGATCAGATTCAGACTTAACCTCAATAAGACATCTAGCAAAACTACTTCTACCCCACGAATCCTTACACATAGAGCTAGTGTAAGAATCAAGCATTACAAGCTTACCAATAAAAGAAGCAATCAAACTAATACCATCCTCTTCAAAGACTTGAAGAGGGACATCATGCAATTTAACCCATAACGGTATGCTAGTCAATTCTTCCTTACGCAAACAATTATCCATAGACCATTCTTCAAAGACTTGATCTATTTTGTAACAAGGTTAAAGGGTAAATGCTAGAAATTATGTTGCGGGAGAATATGACCTTGTAAGAGGTAAGTATAGCTGAAATGGTAATCATGGGACTGATTGATTTTTAATTTAGCTGAAATGACTTAAGGATCAAATGAGAAGAATCCTTAAAATAAGAAGAATGATAAATAACTATAAGTCTATAACTACACATTAAAGATGCATCAATTTGAATTAGATGCATCCCTAATCTTTTAGATGTATCATAATATATTTTTTAGCTAAAAATTAGATGCATATACATATATTAGATGCATTTCATCAAGTTAGACGAATTCTATGTATTTTTCGTCCTATGCGGGTCAAATTTGTTGCTAGTACTACTTTGCATCGTTTTAACTTCAAAATTACTTTCAAAACTAATTGTGATGCATCTAAATGAATAGAGATGCATCTAATTCAAGTCGATTCATATCAAATATGTGGTTATAGTTATTTCTTATTCTTCTCATTTTAAGTTTTCTTCTCACCGGATCCTTACCCTAGCTGAAATACCATAAAATAGGAATTAACAGGACCCTGTGAATTGATTTTTCCATTTCCAGTGTCACAACCTAACTAAAGATGCAATTAGTAGTTTTTGTTTCTTTCTGTAATGCTCTTATAAAATAAATTATTGTTATATTATTCACGGATAGAAAGCTAATTTGTTCGTGTACAGGCGGTTGTATAATGGAATACTGGAACCATGTTGCAGCATTTCACCCTTGCAAGTGTCCCATGTGCTCCAGGCCTATCACAAAGCTAACGCCTGAACCGTCGTTATCCCGACAGCAGGATTCAGAGATACGTGAAGTTCTCAAGAATGTTAGGCAGTATAATTGCCTTTTTGCTGGGGGTGCTTTCGGTTTTATATTGGTACGCTGACACCCTTGTACTGGTCCATTGATTTAGGGTAGTTTTATACATGATAATTGGTTCAGATGGAAATTAGTTTTAAAGTCATCTGATGATTGTGCTTTTCTTGTGAGACAGCAAGTACTTCAGTTACCCTTATTTGTCAAGAGATTGCTTCAAGCAATGATG
Source organism: Artemisia tridentata subsp. tridentata (assembly GCA_021014915.2). Taxonomy (NCBI): domain Eukaryota; kingdom Viridiplantae; phylum Streptophyta; class Magnoliopsida; order Asterales; family Asteraceae; genus Artemisia; species Artemisia tridentata. The sequence continues at coordinate 321,841,738 of CP139507.1, read as the reverse complement.
GATCCTGATAGACCTGTTGCTTACCTTAGCAGATTGCGTTTAGTGGCAGTTAAGTAATTCTGAATTGTTCTCTGAAATCTTAATTGTGATTTGGGTTGTTTTGGAGCCTCATTATTAAATGAATTTAGATTATGACATTGCATCTCAGGCCGATGCTGTCTTCATATTTGCTCCACTTGGGGTGGTTGTGTTAAGAGGTCCAAGTATGTTCAGTGTCTTCTGGGTTTAACATAGTTTGAAAGGTTTTGGAGTTCGATAAAGTGAACTAGTATATTAGGTTTAAGAGAAATGATACACATGCCTAAAAATGTGTGTAAACAAACGTGTCATGATCCATTGGTTTTTGAGGAAGTTGGTCCCTTTTTCCAATAGAGAAATGACTTGTATGTTTAGGAATGTATATCTTTTGTTGAGGTTTTGTGTACATGGTTTGCAGTAAGTTGTTAATGTCTATGGTTATCAACCAACTATCCAGTTAGTTGTCACAGTTTTCCAATATTAACTAATTATATCCCTGACCAAAATTCATAAGGTGTTTAATTTATAAACTTGCAAACTTTGGCGGTCAACAGCTAAGAAAATATATGGTGGGCAGGTGGGGTGGGGAGGTCGTTAAAGTGAAAATAATTTCAGTGTTTGACTTAAAAAATGGACTGAAGGGTTTGAGTCATTTTACACCAAAACGCTGTAAATGACAAACTTTGCAAACTTTTATGGCCCTTGTGTCTTAGAAATAAAAACTTTTTCTATTACGAAAATGTTTTGGTAGGAATATATTAATTACATGTATTTAGGCATTCAGCTTTGCAGGACGTGCTGAATCGTTTTCTTGTGTGCAGGTATTTCTTGGTGCTATTTATACACTTAGTCCTTTTGACTTTCTCCCAAGATGTAAGTTGCTTCAGTTCCTCAACTTCAACTCACAGTAAAAGGATTAGATTGATTTATATAAGCATGGTTATGCAACCTATTTACACAATTTAGTTTTCATATCTTCCTGAAAGACATTGCTGGCTTCACTATTTCAAGCTTCTGGAAGTTGTTGTCTCTTTGAGATTTGGAAAACTTCTTGTTACTGAAGTACTAGGGTGGCGTTTAGTTGGAAAACATTTTCTTTCATTTTCTATTTCTTGTTTTGTAGGAAACGGGAGGGGAGTTTTATTTCCACAAAACAATGGAAAATTTAGAAAACGCGTTTAGTTTGAGAAACATGCGTTTGTGTTTTCCATTTTGCAAAACTAGAAAACATGTTTAAGTATTGTTGTTTTATATCTCAATTCATTATTCACCTTTGTAATATTATAAAAAACATCTTCAAAACACAAAAACAAATATTATAAACTAACCAACTAAATTATAAAATAACTAAAAAAATATAATACGATAAAATAAAGAATTAAAAAAGTAAACATCAAATAATATGAAAAAAACTTCAAGCGACTATAATTCGAAAACGTAAAATAACTAAAAAATGTATTTTATTTATTTTTTACTTTTTCGTATGTTTTTTACGTTTTTGTCCACTTTTTTATGTTTTCGTCTGTTTTATTACGTTTTCGTCTGTTTTTTTTACGTTTTCGTCCGCTTTTACGATTTCGTAGGTTTTTTTAAGTCTTCGTCCGTTTTTTACGTTTTCGTCTGATTTTTTACGTTTTTGTCAGATTCTTTACGTTTTCGTCCGATTCTTTATGTTTTCGTCCGATACTTTACGTTTTTGTCTGTTTTTTTATGTTTTCGTCTGATTTTTTACGTTTTCGTCAGATTTTTTACGTTTTCGTCCGAATTTTTACGTTTTCTTTCGATTCTTTACGTTTTCGTCCGATTCTTTAGGTTTTCGTCCGATTCTTTATGTTTTCGTCCGATACTTTACGTTTTCGTCCGTTTTTTTATGTTTTCGTCTGATTTTTTACGTTTTAGTCAGATTTTTTACGTTTTCTTCCGATTCTTTAGGTTTTCTTCCGATTCTTTACGTTTTCGTCCGATTCTTTAGGTTTTCGTCCGATTTTTACGTTTTCATCCGATTCTTTACGTTTTCGTCTGATTTTTTACGTTTTCGTCTGAATTTTTACGTTTTTGTCCGATTCTTTACGTTTTCGTCTGTTTTTTTTACGTTTTCTTCTGAATTTTTAAGTTTTCGTCCGGTTCTTTACATTTGCGTCCGATTCTTTACGTTTTCGTTTGTTTTTTACGTTTTCATCCGATTTTTACTCTTTTGTTCGATTTTTTACGTTTTCTTCCGATTCTTTACATTTTCGTCCGATTCTTTACGCTTTCGTCCGATTCTTTACGTTTTCGTCCGATTCGGAAGACGTAAAAAATCGAACGAAAACATAAAAAATCGAACGAAAACGTAAAAAATAGACGAAAACGTAAAAATTCAGAAGAAAACGTAAAAAAACAGACGAAAACGTAAAGAATCAGACGAAAACGTAAAAAATCAGACGAAAACGTATAAGAATCGGACGAAAACGTAAAGAATCGGACGAAAACGTAAAAATTCAGCCGAAAACGTAAAAATACAGACGAAAACGTAAAGAATCGGACGAAAACGTAATGAATCGGACGAAAACGTAAAAAATCGGACGAAAACGTAAAGAATCGGACGAAAACGTAAAGAATCGGACGAAAACGTAAAGAATCGGACTAAAACGTAAAGAATCGGACGAAAACGTAAAAAACGACTGGAGCGACGCCGGCGAGGGTGGTGATGGTTGATGTGGGCTGTGGGAGGGTGGTATTTGGGGTTAGGGTATGGCTGGAGTGTGTGAGTATGTGGTTTGAAGAGAAATAGGAAATAAGGAAAACAAAAAAAATTTGTTTTCTTGTTTTCTTTGTTAGGGATGGAAATAGAAATTTTGTGTTTTGGAAAACATTTTGTTGGAAAACGCTAATTTGAACGTGATCTCTATTTTCCTTGTTTTCTACAAAACATTTTGTGGAAAACAAGGGTGTTTTCCTCCAACTAAACGCACCCTAGATATTTTGTGATCTGTAATTTCTAAAATAAAATATAAAAAATCTTTAAATAATAATAATAATAATCCCCGCTAACAGAGGAGAAGATACAATGTTCATGAGAGGTAGTTGTATAGGGGATTTAGGTTTGGATTGGCTGTTTGTTGGAAGTAGGAGACTCCTAATATGTGAAGTCGCAGTTTATACTCATTTGCTCAGAACGGGCCAATTTGGGATATATTATATCTTAAACGGATCAAATGGGCGAACTAAAAAAATATTTAGGAAAAACCAAATGGGTCAAAATTTGTCCATAGTGTGTTATTTAATGATTCCCTTATAAACCATTTTGGGCTAGAAACAACGTTTGTATTGTTATAGTGTACTTTTTGTGATCATATTTAGCATTTAAATTGGACAACAGGTGTTCTGAGTCAATGCAACCTGATCTGATATGTACCGAGATTGCGTGTTTGGCCATTTGGACGTGTTATCCCCTCGTCCATCTTACTACCTCTATGGAAAAGTATTATATGATGCGGAGTGTGTGTGAAGGGGTGTGACTGGAATTTCAGCAGGGGATGGAATAGATTTAGTAACTTAGAATCTGTGTCTGAATGGGGTCAGTTTCTGTATGGGCTCACAAATGGTAAAAGTGCCAGCATTAGACCATCAGCGTGCTGATGGTTGCAAGAATAGAATAAGATGAGTGTTGTAGATTATGCCATTGTGGGACCCTTTCTACACTGAGAAGGAATTGTTATCACTTATCAGAATCACTTGTACGCATGTCAAAAGTTGGCATATAACATGGACGTTTGAGCGCGAGAGTACCCAATTGACATAAGAACCTATTCATTTGAACGTTTAGGAATTCAGGCTGTGGCTTGAGATAGATGAGTAGAAGATAAAAAGATGCTAAAACCGAATCGCATTATCAAGCATAAAAATTGTGTTTGGTGAACAAGCTTTTAGGATCTTAATCTTGCTTAATTATAAGCTTCATTTGGTTGGTAAAGCTTATGAGAGCCTGTAAAAAAAAACACACTTGTAATCATAAGCTACCCCCAGTAGCTTTTACGATAACTCGAGCTAATTTTGCCAAACAAACCAAAATATATCTTCCAATCAGAGATGATAGAAACTAGTTGTTGGTCGAGTGGATAACGAGTCAAGATGGGTTAGTAAGAGAAATTTTTTGTATCAGGCATGATTAAGAAGCTATGTCATTAGAATAACAATATTTTGTTTAATTACCAAAATTTAGGGTGTTGATAGCTTTTGAATACACTTTAGATGACCTTTGACATGTTGACCGATTCTATTTTGAATATTTTTTTCTTTTCTATAATTCCTTTTAGATAGACCTATCTTCCGTGTACAAATTTATAACTTTTGGAGGCTTTGGTGCAGGGCGGTACCTTGACGCTATAGACTTGTTTGATTGCTCTGCTATAGCTCTCTCTTTCAGTTTGTACTTTGTTGGCCTTTATTCACGGAGAAGACGCCTCAGACATTTGAGGCAACTTGCACCCATCCCACACTTTGAAGTAGATATGTAATACCGCCTGTTACATTACTTTCTCATTTCCAGTTCTACTGATATCATACACCGTACTCTGAATGCATGCACGGCTTAATTTATGTGGTTTATGAGGTGCAACATTCTGGATGGCGAGTGTGATTTAGCTTTGTGTATTTTAAGGCTTTGCATGTATATATACGAGGGGCCACTTTTCTAATCTTAAGGGCAGTTGATGAGAGTTTGATGTTATTGTGACTACCAGTCTACTGCTACTAATGAGTATAAATAGTTTGAATGGATACTTCAATGTGCATGCTGCATATAATGATATAAGACATCGTGGTCACTGTATATGATAATATGTTCTATTATATATTGCAAGTGCATCATTTCTCGAGTGCAACCACTCGATTTAGCGGGATCTTATTCCCATCAGAAATCCTAAGACAGAGACGTCGGTTGTGGTAATGTTCTTGATGGTTTGGAGGCAAACGTTAATATTATCAAGGAGATGCTATTACATGCATAGAGCTTAAAGCCTTAAATCTGGATAAGTTCTAGATTGTTTTATGAATTAAATCTACTAGTTAAGCTGTATTTTTTGTGTTTTAATTTTCATTTTTCTTCTTTACAAATGAGAAGATGAAGATGCAAAAACCAAAATGTTTTGCAACCAGTGATGACCTTTTGTTTTGGATTGAAAATGCCAAAAATATGAAAAATGAGTGTAAGGATAAGAGTATTCGGTGAGCATTAGTCCAAGATCAGTTTTCCTAGTTCGCTCATACCTCCACATAAACTTATGTATTGAATCGAATGGTACGAGATAACAACATACGCTCCCAAACAAAACTTTCAACAAGATAGAAACTCGAATTTTCGTCAATTTCGAAATGGTTTAGGACATAGATTTCACATAATTTTCTTTGTACTAGACGAGTACCCGTGCATAGCAACGGGATTCATAGCAGCAGATAGTTATAGTGATATTTTGGTTAAGTGTTTTGTGTAACGTTTTGTATAACTATAGCTGTTTGCCGCTAGAAAATCCCGTTCTTATGCATAGGTACTCCTCTAGTTATTTTTGAAACCTCCAATATGCATACGCCTCTTTTACCTAACCTATGCATAACCCGTTGATTTATTCGTAAAGCAAAAGTAAAGTGGTTAACTATTATGTAAGGAAAATAGTAATATTTTTTATTTATTAATATTTTTCATTTCAATAAACTAAATTTATAAATGTTTTTTCATCATATAGATACATAAGAAGCTATATGAAGAAAGTAAATTTTTTATTTTTCTTAACACATGATTTTAAGATTTACAAATTGACTTTATATGGAGTATAATTTATTGCTTATATATGAGTTTTCATTTATAAATAGTGGAAGACAAAGTATATGTCATATATAAGTTATACAAGACTTTCATTGCCATTAATGTGTTACAAAATTTACCACATTTTTTCTACAATTTCTAACTCCATTCAACATTTCACATATTTATCTTACCTTTATTTTATTTTTTTGAACGGTGACTTTCAGAGTCGCACCCGCCACCTCGGCAGACCCTCATCCTCCACATTTAACTATTTTTATTTTATATGTAGTATAAATATCATACGGTAACACTTTAGCTTTATCAAAAAAATCCTCACTACGCCAGCGTGGACCCGGTTAAGACAACATAGTTTGGGTATGTAGAGGATAAGGGCCTGCCGAGGTGGCGGGTGCGACTCTAATCCAAAAAAAAATGAAAGTCACCGTTCAAAAAAAAAAAATATATATATATATATATATATATATATATATATATATATATATATCTATAGAGTACCACGTGATACAATCTTAAAAAGATATATGATCGAACTTCTCGAACTTCTCGGCCAGCAAGCTTTTTTAGTTGCACACTTTTTATGACAATAATTTTATTTGTTGAAAATGGTTTCAGTTTTGTTTGTAATCGTATCTTACCTTGAAAAAAGTCGAAATGTGCATGCGTTTTAATAGTGTTTTTCAAAAAATATATGTACAAATTTATTTTCTTTTTATAGGAAAGATTTCTTATCTTCCTAATCTTTTCTAGTTTTTTAATAGCTCTGGGGTCATAAACGAACCGTAGGAAAGTGAACGAATCCTTGTTTATGTTCATTTGTTTAACTTTAATCGGACAAATGAACAGACTCGAATGCTTAAACGGACGAATTTTTTTGTTCATGTTCGTTCATTAAGAAATGTGGTTGTTCATGTTCATTAAGAGATTAAACGAACGTAAATGAACGAACATTAATGACTTTATGAAAACAAAAAAGATATATATAAAATATTGTGTTTTATGTGTGTTCATTTGTTTAACTAAACTGATTTTTATAGTATATAATAAAAATACACTATATATGACTATAAACAAATAAACGAACATATACATTCATTAACGAATGTGAAATCGGACGTTAACCAACATAAATGAATGAACTAGGCTTTTGTTCATGTTTGTTCACTTAACTTAACGGACATAAAATATTGTTCATGTTTGTTAATTTAATAAATAAACAACAATAAACGAACATTTTACCGCATAGTTCATGAAATGTTCACTGAAAGTTCGGTTTATTTACAATCCTAAATAGTTCAACTGTTATTATGTGGTAGTGTATAGGGTTGTAAACGAAATGAACATTCAGTGAACATTTCATGAATTGTTCGTTAAAAAGTTCGTTTATTTATTAAATAAACGAACATAAACAACATTTTACTTTCGTTTAGTTAAATGAACGAATATGAACAAAAGTTGTGTTCGTTCATTTATATTTGTGAACGTCCGATTATGCGTTTATTAACGTTCGTTTATATTCATTTATTTGTTTATATTCGTATATAATATCTTTTAATTGTATGCTTTTAAAACTTGTTTGTTTAAAAAAAACAACGCTTATAAAACAAAATAGGAAATATTATGCATAATTTAATAAATTTTATGTTTGTTTTTATACGTTTATTTATGTTTGTTTAGGGTCTTAATGAACGATTATAAACGAACATGAATAACTTATTTTTTTAATAAACGAACATGAACAAGAAAATTCGTCCGTTTAAGCATCGATGTCCGTTTATTTGTCAGAAAAAAATTTATTCTCTCCCCTAAACTATACTCTTTCTCTCTTTCCTAAACTAACACCGCAACCATCTTTCTTAACACAAATCTAACACCACCACCGATTTCCCCACTCCTTTCCGACCTAAACCCAACAACCTCGACAACCACTGGAGCAACCACGCGCCGGCGAAGGCTACGGCAACCTTTGGTGTTTTTGTACTTTTCCGGCGACTTACCGGCTATCTGGACCACCACCTCCGGCGAGTGGAGCTTACCCTCACTGTCCTGAGCCCAATCCAGGTTGCCCCGTCAACACCGCCGCCACCGGCCGCCGTTGCTGCCGCCGTTGACCGCCAGGATTTTTGCTTTTCTCCAGCAACTGAGTTTGGATTTCTTTAAATTTTATTTCTATATACCACTATTTATTTTGCTCTTGATTGCCTTTTATCTATTAACCCCGCTTCTCGTTTGTATTTATTTTTTTGTATTTTTATTTTATTTTTATTCTATTATTCTTTTGGTGTGTTTAGCTTCCTTTTACCCTTTTTTGTTGTAGTTTCTGCCTTCTTGCGGCCTCCGAGTGCTAGGTTAGCATAGATTTGTTGCATAGTAATGGTTACTTGAGGTCATGTCCTACTGTAGGGGCGAGCGGGTCTAAGGGGACTAGGAGAGTTAGAAGATTAACTAGTACCCGTAGGATTAGAGTGGGTAGTTGGAATATCGGTAGCTTGACTGGTAAGTTTTATGAGTTAGTCGATGCGGTGATTAGGAGAAAGGTGGACATCGCTTGCTTTCAAGAGACTAAATGGAAGGGGTCGCGTACGAGAGAGGGAAACCAGTACAAGCTTTGGTACTCGGGATCCACGACAGCCCGAAATGGAGTAGGCATCGTTCTAGCACCGCACCTAAAGGACAAAGTAGTAAAGGTGATTAGGATTAGCAATAGGATTATGTTGGTTAGGTTGGGGATTGAAGAGGAGACTGTTAATGTCATAAGCGCATACACACCATAAGCGCATACACACCATAAGCGCATACGCACCACAAGCAAGACTTGGAGACGCGGTTAAGAAGAGCTTTTGGGACTCCCTAGATGACCTTGTAAGAGAGTGTCCGGCGAATCAACAACTGATCATTGCAGGCGACTTAAACGGTCATATTGGAGCAGAAGCTGATGGATACTCGAGTGTGTACGGAGGTTTTGGGTACGGAGTAAGGAACGAAGAGGGCCGAACGATCCTGGAGTTTGCTACGGCCCACGACCTGGTGGTCGTAAACTCGTGCTTCAAGAAGAAGGATGCACATCTTATTACATTCCTGAATGGAGACCACAACACCCAAATTGACTATCTGTTGGTGCGTAAAGGAGATCTCAAGGCGTGTAAAGATTGCAAGGTTTTTCCTGGTGAGGTTTGCTTCTCTTAACACCGTCTGCTAGTGATGGATATTCTTATAAAGAGACGGGCACGTACGACGGAGAGGGCAGTTAAACCTAGAATCTTGTGGAAAAATCTTCTTGGGGAAGCGGCAGAGGCTTTCAGATCTAGAGTAATAGAGGGTGTTGCTACAAAGGCGGAGGGTAGAACAGCTACGGGCGCAGAGCAAATGTGGAACCGCGTGGCACACACCATCAGGGAGGCGGACAAGGAAACCCTAGGAGTGGTTGCAGGGACATCGAGAGCACAAATAGGTCGGTGAGAAGCATGGTGGCTTAGTGACGAGGTGCAAAACAAAGTTAAGGTGAAACAAAGTCGATTTAGAGAGCTTATCTCGATGCGAGGTGGAGACCAATCGAACCGAATTGCAGCTGAGGAGAGGTATGCAGAAGCCAAAAGATAAGCGAAAAAGGCTGTAGCCAAAGCGAAAGAAAAAGCGTATGAAGACCTGTATAAAAGATTGGACTCCAAAGAGGGACAAAACGATATTTACAGGATAGCAAAGGCCAAAGAGAGAAGGAGAAGGCATCTAGGGAAGGTAACGTTTATCAAGGACGAGGGTGGAAGAACCATTGTCAATGAAGTCGAGATTAGGAGAAGATGTGAAGAGTATTTCTCCACCCTTTTCAACGGTAGAAGGCCTGAGAGAATAGAAGAAGGGGACAGTATAAGTGCAAACCCGTTAAATAATTGTTACTGCTCGAGGATCATACAAACGGAGGTTAATGAGGCATTACGGAAGATGGGTAGAAACAAGGCTGTCGGACTAGACCAGATCCCCATAGAAGCGTGGAAGTGCTTCGGAGACGATGGGGTAAAGTGGCTAACACTTCTCTTCAACAAGATTATAAAATCTAGGATGCCCGGGGAGTGGAGACTCGGCGAGATTATCCTTATCTACAAGAACAAGGGAGACGCACAAGCATGCAACAACTACAGGGGTATAAAACTACTTAGCCACACCATGAAGCTCTGGGAGAGAGTTATTGAGAGAAGGCTGCGACGAGAGACCGAGGTGTCAGAAAACCAATTCGGTTTTATGCCGGGACGGTCTTTGACTGAGGCAATACACATTATTAGAAGCCTCATGGAGAAGTATAGAGAGAGACAAAAAAACTTTCACATTGCGTTTTTAGACCTGGAGAAGGCCTATGACAGCGTCCCACGGGAGTTGATTTGGAAGACACTACGAGATAAAGGAACCCCAGTGAGGTACATAAAAGTTATTCAGGATATGTACGAAGGGGCGAGGACTTGTGTGCGGACCACAGTGGGAAACACAGATTTTTTTTCCAGTAGAAGTGGGTTTACACCCGTACCCCGATAAGGTACCATTTATGTAAATATATTGCTAGGTAAATATAGATTTTTGTATTGTAAGTTAAGTAATAACTAATGGGTGGCCAAAATAAGAAGAATAGAACTAGAAGGACCATAAATGCCAAAAGACCAAAGTTCCAACTAACTCAATCTTAAATAGATAACTCAAGATAAAATCTGGAAAACTTGTGCTAGTTCCATGTGTGTCGACACATAAGAGAAAAATAGGAGGGAAAGCTAAATCTATCATCTTGTCTCAATTGCACATCAAGAAGTGATCAAGGAGCCTTAAGGAAACTCTAATTGTGTTCCTTTCATCAAGTAAGTAACTTTCCCCAATTGTGAAAGTTAGGGTTCATATGGTGGGTTTTGATGATTATGGTAAAAAGTGGTAAAATGATGATCTTCCTAGTTTATTAGTCACTAATTGTAGTTAACCTTGTGATAGGAAGCATTTGTAGAGCCTCATCAAGATCAAGTAGTGAGCTATTAGGAAATCAAGGTAAGTATATAGGATTAACTTGTTTAATGTTATGATATTAATGTAATGTTGTGTGATGAGTTTTTGTTATGGAGTTGTGAATGAATGTAGCTTGGATCCAATGCTAGTAATGATATTGTTATGTATTTACTTGCTTGACCAAGGTGAGTAAGGTATTATGTTATGCTCCATGATAATGTAATGATAGTTATATCTTATATACTTACTAAGCGTTCTCGCTTACGTTTGAAGTTAATGACATTTTTGTAGGTTCTAGCGGTGGAAGTAAAGGTAAGGAATTAGCCTAGTCGTAGCCTTGGAAGGAAGTATTAGCGTAGTTGTAGAAGGTAACTAGAAGACCGTAATCTTTTGGACCAAGCGTGTTGAAGTTGGAAGCCCCCGACGTGTCTTTTCGTGTTTTGGGTATATTTCATTTCAAATGGTCATTTTGTTATTTAACGGTCTTTTCGTCGTTTATGATCATTGTTAAAGTTGGGTCGTAGGTCAAGATCATATAAATGTCAAGAAGTCCTCATGTTATGTGGTTATGGTGATATTTAGAAGGGTGTTTGGCATTTAGCCAAATCAACCCATTTTGGGAAGTTATGGGTCATGACGTAGTACCAACACTCTTTCAATGTATTAAAAATGTTAAGTAATGTATGAGTCCAAGAGGATATGTGGTAGTTGTGTGTTTTGCATGAAAAGTGTGTTTTGCAAGTTAGTTTAAGAGAGTGTTTGGCATAAGCCAGTTTCTACCCATTTTGGGATTGGAACGGGTCATGGATGGTTGAGACAGTTTTGGTATGTTAAAATATAGAGGTTAGTTGAGTATGGTGAGTCAATGAAGTGGTTTAAGTGGTTTGGGGTGTCAACGGGTCAAAATGGGTTTTATGCATAACCCGTCCATTTTTAAAAAGTACTATACCGAAGTGTCTAACGGTGAATGTTTTTTAGATGAAACTGAGCCCGAAGAAGTATTAATAAAACCTGGAAGTTTTAGTGTCTTTTCGAGTAAAAGAAGTCGTTTTCCGGAAAACGGGTAAAAAGTGTACAAAAAAGGATATGCAGGAAACGGAGTGTTTGGGACAAGGCTGTTTTAACCCATTTTGGGTCGAATGGGACAAGAAATTTGGAAAACATTAAATATGGTATATATTTTAGCCTAATGTAGATTATATGTGTTTGAACATAGGTCTAAAGTGTCAGTTTTATGGACATAAGGTAGCACGGGTCTTATTGTAGACTACTTTTGGTATGTGTAGACTACTTTGGTCTTGTGTAGACTACTATGGTCTCTTTGTGTCTTGTGTAGACTACTTTGGTCTTGTGTAGACTACTATGGTCTCTTTGTGTCTTGTGTAGACTACTTTGGTCTTGTGTAGACTACTTTGGTCTCTTTGTGTCTTGTGTAGACTACTTTGGTCTTGTGTAGACTACTTTGGTCTCTATGTGTCTTGTGTAGACTACTTTTGGTATGTGTAGACTACTTTTAGTCTGGGTAGACTACTTATGGTATTATCGATATTTAAAGTCTTTTGTTCATGTATGAGTCATAGTTCAAGCGTTTCCGCGTAGAAAGTCAAAAAGTTTTAAAATTTTCACGTTTTGATTGTTTTTGGTCACGGGGCGTTACAACTTGGTATCAGAGCTTCGGTCTAAGAGATTTAGGATTTCCCCTTAGGATTTCCTAGACTTAGGCCTTGTGTAGACGCGTTTAGTATCGGTGTTTGTTATTTGTGTATTGTTTGGGTGATTTCGGGAACACATATGTTAAGTATTTTTATGACTACGCCTGGCCACCGTAGTGATAAAAATATGATACATATGTGAGATTGAAATCATTTAGGCTATACATGGATGATAAACTCTAGGGTGTTTAGTATAAGGATAGATATGTTATTTACGCATCGACTATGCATATGGTTTTGCTTAGTAGTGTGAATTGCTAATTTCAGTATAGTAGAAAAGATGGCAACGATTCAGAATAAGGAGGTGTTGATAGCGACCTCCTCCCCCCATGATAGTGATGAACATAATGATGGATACTCTAATAGTGACACGTCAATGTCAATGCCGGAAAACCTTAATCCTAGAGTTTTACTAGAGCAGAGTTGAAAGATTTGGATACGTTGGTGACGAATAGTGTGGGAAGGGCCATTGAGAAAGCTATGTCCTTCTTTATTAATAAGACAACTGAATATTTGCAAGAGATACTTCATGAGGAGATAGGGATGCTTAAGAAGAGTGGGGAGTTAATGAATGATCCGAATGCTAGACCCGGAGAAGCAGATTTAAATAGAATGAAGGGCGAGGAGAAGGAGGTGAAAAGAAAGCTAGAACAACCAACAACATTCGGTAAGCGGGGCAAATTTGATTCAATAAAGGAGGACAACACGTGGAAATTACCACCTCGGTGTAATAGGTGCGGTCAGAACCATACGGGAGAATGTAAAGCCGGGATGAAGGGATGTTATAAATGTGGGGATCTTAGCCATGTTAGGAAGAATTGCACCAAGTGTACGCTGACATGTTATGGGTGCAAAGAAGGAGGACATAAGGTGAGTGAATGTCCTAAAACTAATCCTAAGCAAGAGGAGCCGTTTAACTTGATCGAGGGAGAAAAGGTTGATGTTCCGAAACCTAAAGCTTGTGTTTATCAAATGAGTGCCGAAGAAGCGAAGTCGAGTTCAGATGTCGTCACAGGTATAATTCTCGTTAATTCCGTACCCGCTCAGGTTTTGTATGATTCGGGTGCTAGTCTTTCCTTCGTGTCTTATGATTATAGCAGCAACTAACCTCCCCACTAGCTAAACTTCCGATACCTCTAGAAGTCGAAATAGCTGATAGTAAAATCGTTATTGTATCCAATGTATATCGAAGCGTAGGGATAGATATTGATGATAGTGCCTTTAGGGTTGACTTATTCCTATAATATTAGGATAGTTGATAATATCATTGAAATGTATTGGTTTGACAAATATAATGTGGCCATCCTTGTAGCCATAAGATCATTCGGGTTGTAAATCTTAGCAGTAGTGGGATGATTTGTTATTGTGATAAAAGGAAGGGTGAATTGGGGTTATGTTTCACGATAGAGGCTAGGAGATATTATCACACGGTTGTTATACCTTGTGGCTCACGTAATAGATATGAGACTTGAAAAGAAAAACATTGACGATGTCCGGTTGTAAGTGAATTTTGGGACGATCATTGCCTCTAGTTAAATAGCTATCACGCGAGTATAAATATGCCACTCTAGGAAATGCTTATGGTAGGAGGTGTAGAACACCCGTGTTTGGGAAGAAGTCGGAAGAAGGGAACTGGCAAGCACAGACGTAGTATTAGCGACCACGGAAAAACATTGAGAGGATTCTAGTAAAACTTAGGCGGCACAAGATAGACGGAAAAGTTAAGCCGATAGCCGAAGAAGACCAATCGAAATTGAGGTAGGTGACTTAGTTATGTTAAAAGTTTCCCTGTAAGAAAGGCGTTTCAGGTGCAAAAATAAAGAGAAATTAAGTTCACGGTTTATAGGACCATTCCAAAATCTTGGGGCGAGTAGGTGAAGTAGCATAAGTGTTGGAAATTCTCGGAGAAATGAAAGGTATTCGCAATACCTTTCACGTGTCATACTTAAGAAAGTAATTGGCAGGCGAAACAAGTGTGGTTACCTTAAGCAATATTAGGAAAGAAGCAAGACAACTTAGAAACAAAGAAATTCCGCTAGTGGAAGTGTATTGGAGACATTATGGGAGCCGGAAGTAAAGATGAGGACGAAGTATCCCCATTTATTTCACGAGCAGAGTTCGAGGACGAACTCTCATTTTAAGGAGGGGAGAATTGTTACACCCGTACCCCGATAAGGTACCATTTATGTAAATATATTGCTAGGTAAATATAGATTTTGTATTGTAAGTTAAGTAATAACTAATGGGTGGCCAAAATAAGAAGAATAGAACTAGAAGGACCATAAATGCCAAAAGACCAAAGTTCCAACTAACTCAATCTTAAATAGATAACTCAAGAAAAATCTGGAAAACTTGTGCTAGTTCCATGTGTGTCGACACATAAGAGAAAAATAGGAGGGAAAGCTAAATCTATCATCTTGTCTCAATTGCACATCAAGAAGTGATCAAGGAGCCTTAAGGAAACTCTAATTGTGTTCCTTTCATCAAGTAAGCAACTTTCCCAAATTGTGGAAATTAGGGTTCATATGGTGGGTTTTAATAATTATGATGAAAAGTGGTAAAATGATGATCTTCCTAGTTTATTAGTCACTAATTGTAGTTAACCTTGTGATAGGAAGCATTTGTAGAGCCTCATCAAGATCAAGTAGTGAGCTATTAGGAAATCAAGGTAAGTATATAGGATTAACTTGTTTAATGTTATGATATTAATGTAATGTTGTGTGATGAGTTTTTGTTATGGAGTTGTGAATGAATGTAGCTTGGATCCAATGCTAGTAATGATATTGTTATGTATTTACTTGCTTGACCAAGGTGAGTAAGGTATTATGTTATGCTCCATGATAATGTAATGATAGTTATATCTTATATACTTACTAAGCGTTCTCGCTTACGTTTGAAGTTAATGACATTTTTGTAGGTTCTAGCGGTGGAAGTAAAGGTAAGGAATTAGCCTAGTCGTAGCCTTGGAAGGAAGTATTAGCGTAGTTGTAGAAGGTAACTAGAAGACCGTAATCTTTTGGACCAAGCGTGTTGAAGTTGGAAGCCCCCGACGTGTCTTTTCGTGTTTTGGGTATATTTCATTTCAAATGGTCATTTTGTTATTTAACGGTCTTTTCGTCGTTTATGATCATTGTTAAAGTTGGGTCGTAGGTCAAGATCATGTAAATGTCAAGAAGTCCTCATGTTATGTGGTTATGGTGATATTTAGAAGGGTGTTTGGCATTTAGCCAAATCAACCCATTTTGGGAAGTTATGGGTCATGACGTAGTACCAACACTCTTTCAATGTATTAAAAATGTTAAGTAATGTATGAGTCCAAGAGGATATGTGGTAGTTGTGTGTTTTGCATGAAAAGTGTGTTTTGCAAGTTAGTTTAAGAGAGTGTTTGGCATAAGCCAGTTTCTACCCATTTTGGGATTGGAACGGGTCATGGATGGTTGAGACAGTTTTGGTATGTTAAAATATAGAGGTTAGTTGAGTATGGTGAGTCAATGAAGTGGTTTAAGTGGTTTGGGGTGTCAACGGGTCAAAATGGGTTTTATGCATAACCCGTCCATTTTTAAAAAGTACTATACCGAAGTGTCTAACGGTGAATGTTTTTTAGATGAAACTGAGCCCGAAGAAGTATTAATAAAACCTGGAAGTTTTAGTGTCTTTTCGAGTAAAAGAAGTCGTTTTCCGGAAAACGGGTAAAAAGTGTACAAAAAAGGATATGCAGGAAACGGAGTGTTTGGGACAAGGCTGTTTTAACCCATTTTGGGTCGAATGGGACAAGAAATTTGGAAAACATTAAATATGGTATATATTTTAGCCTAATGTAGATTATATGTGTTTGAACATAGGTCTAAAGTGTCAGTTTTATGGACATAAGGTAGCACGGGTCTTATTGTAGACTACTTTTGGTATGTGTAGACTACTTTGGTCTTGTGTAGACTACTATGGTCTCTTTGTGTCTTGTGTAGACTACTTTGGTCTTGTGTAGACTACTATGGTCTCTTTGTGTCTTGTGTAGACTACTTTGGTCTTGTGTAGACTACTTTGGTCTCTTTGTGTCTTGTGTAGACTACTTTGGTCTTGTGTAGACTACTTTGGTCTCTATGTGTCTTGTGTAGACTACTTTTGGTATGTGTAGACTACTTTTAGTCTGAGTAGACTACTTATGGTATTATCGATATTTAAAGTCTTTTGTTCATGTATGAGTCATAGTTCAAGCGTTTTCGCGTAGAAAGTCAAAAAAGTTTTAAAATTTTCACGTTTTTGATTGTTTTTGGTCACGGGGCGTTACACAGATTTTTTTCCAGTAGAAGTAGGTTTACACCAAGGCTCAGCTATCAGCCCGTACCTTTTTGCCTTGATTCTCGATGAGTTGTCATGAGGGATACAAGAGAGCATTCCCTGGTGCTTGATATTCGCTGATGACATTGTGCTAATTTCAGAAGCCAGAGGGGCTAAGTGGTAGATTGGAGCAGTGGAGGGAGGTGCTTGAAGACAAAGGCCTACGAGTAAGCAGGGAGAAGACAGAATACCTACGATGCGACTACAACAGGAACGTGAACGTCCAGAACGAGGAAGCAGAAGTCCGAATAGGAGATCACATCTTACAACCGAAGGAGTACTTTAGATAACTCAGTTCTGTGATTCACAAATCCGGAAGGATTGAGGATGATGTTACACACCGTATACAAGCTGAATGGTTGAAGTGGAGAGCGGCCACATGAATCATCTGTGATAAGAATGTCCCGCTAAAGTTGAAAGGAAAATTTTATAGAGTGGCAATTCGACCAGCTATGTTGTACGGGTCAAAGTGCTGGCCGCTAACGAAGACTCAAGCAAATAGGATGGAAGTGGCAGAAATGAGGATGCTAAGGTGGACTTGTGGCAAAACTATGTTAGACATGATCCCGAATGGAGTCTTTCAAACAGTACTCCAAGTTGCGACTATAATCGACAAGATGAGAGAAGGACGTTTGCGATGGTTTGGGCATGTCAAAAGGAGACCACAGTTAGCACTTGTCATGAGAGTGGAGTCTATCACTGTCGATGGCTTGAGGAAAAGGGGGAGACCAAAGCTCAGATGGGAGGACAGGCTGAAGGTTGACTTGAAGGAGCTCCTACTGTCCGAGGACATGATCTCTGATAGGAACGCGTGGAGAACTAGGATTAGGGTAGATGAGTAGGGTGCTTAGGTGTAGTTTTTGCTGGGTGCCTCTGCGTAGGCCCTTTTTGCCTTTTAGAGTTCTTGCCCGTAGGTTTTTCTTCTTAGGCGTTTTCGGCTCTTGCGTGTTTCTTTTGTCTTGCCCCTTTTTGCCTGCATGTTTGTTCCCCTCTGTTGGCTTTTTGGCTATTATGTATGGTTGTTATTTGCAATTTTATCCCCTTTTCTTTGTTCGGTGTGCTTTTCCTGTTCCCGCTTATATGTCGCTTCTGTGTTATTTGTTCTTATGTGCCCCTGGTCCCCTTTTCTCCCCTTTTTTTTGGTTGCTTGCTCTTTTTTTTGCTTCGTTGTTTTCATTTTATGTCTTTGCTTGTCTGGTTGTTTCTGTCTTATTTGTTTCGTTTATTTCTATGTATCTCTTTCCTTGCATCTTTCTATTTGTATGTTCGCTTGCACACGCGCACTTGCCGGAGTTCTTTCTAGAAGCAGTCCCTTTACCTTCGGGTAAGGGTGTGACTGTCTACATCTCACCTCCCCCATACCTCGCTCCGACGGGATTGAGTATTGTTGTTGTTTGTTTGTTTA
This sequence comes from Artemisia tridentata subsp. tridentata, assembly GCA_021014915.2. NCBI lineage: Eukaryota > Viridiplantae > Streptophyta > Magnoliopsida > Asterales > Asteraceae > Artemisia > Artemisia tridentata. Next base: position 321,823,488 of record CP139507.1, on the reverse strand, counting down.
TTTGTCTGGTTAAAATCAAATGAACGAACATGAACAAAGTTTCATTCGTGTTCGTCGATTCATTTACGACAATAGTAGTGTAGTACCCAACTTTGTTGTTTGAAGTTAAAAAAAATAGAAAATTACAAATATGGTCCCTGTGGTTTGCGTTGACTCTCACTCTTGGTCCTTTGACTTTTTACTTTGCACAGATAGTCTCTAACTCGGAAACCCTCAACACTGAGAGTCCCTTGACCAAACGGACGTTAAATATGACCGTTAAAGCTACTCATGTGACTTGCACATGATGGTATTATTGTCCTATTATTATTATTATTATTATTATTATCCTATTATTATTATTATTATTATTATTATTATTATTATTTTCACAAGCTTCTTCCTTTATTAACCTTTATCTACTCACCATCACTCTTAACGACATTTATCCATCCACCACCACACTTAACAACCTCTGTCTGAAATACCTGCAACTTCCGGCAACATCACCACTATGGATAAATAGTAATCTAAACAACAACTAACAAACCATAAAACATACACCAACCACGTTTCATTTGTACAAACTTTTCATCACATTATCACATTTTTTACTATATACAATTCAGGAATAAAAAACAACTCCAAACCAAATTCACAATTCCTTCCATCATTCCCATAACCCATGAGCCAAAGTAAAAACAGGAATAAAAAACAACTTCAAACCAAATTCACAACAAGATTCAAAAATATTAAAATAAAGGATCTCGGGTTTTATTTTTTTGTTGGTTAACAGATTGTTAAAGATGGTGAAACAAAACCCATCCTTTATCCTAGAACAAAATAATAAGAAGGAAATAAAAATATCATATTTTCCTCTTTTATAGTAACAGGTTTAATAACCAATCCAAGAGAATACCATCATTGATCCTTAAAAAGAATGAAACAACCAAACAAAACATCAAAACCCGTATCAATAACATGTTTTTAAACAAGTTTCACGGGTTGATTCGGTATTTTTTTAAGAAAAGTCAATAAAACACATTTTGAAAGTAACAATTTACCTAAAACCTCTATCAAAAAGTTTAGTTGTGACTTTCGTGACTTGGTTCATAAGGACAAGGCTGATTTTCGAAGTCAATTTCTTAAGAATTTCGTGGGCATTTGAAGGAAAAACAAGAACTTTGTCCGAAATACCTCAAACAACGCTTCAATCGAAACCCATAAAGATTAAACAAGAATCTTCAAAGGGTGTTTGAATGTGTGTTTGAGTGTAGTGTTCGTGGTATACATATAAGTGAAGGCTCAGATCCAGTCATTCGCGAATGTGGTGTCTAGCCAAAGGCTAGATCTTAACGGCGAACGGCTGTAAAAACATACAAGATCTGAGCCTTTGGCAAATGGCTGGATCTTAACGGCGGATATTGATGACGAATGACCAGATCTATGACCGGATTTGTGTCAAATCTTGATAATGGTATTTTGGGATGAGCTTCATGATACCAATGACGATGGTTTTTGTCTTAATGATCTTGTTTGTTGGTTTTTGGAGGTTATTTTGATTGTGATGATGATAGGTATGATGAACCATAGAGATGTTTGTTCAAAAAAACCCATAGAGATGAAAAGGCATAGGTAGAAAGAGGGGGTTAAGAGGAGGGATATGTATGGGTGGAAGGGATAAAAGGGAAAAAGACAACTTTGTCCTCATGTGCAAGTCACATGAGTGGTTTTAACAGTCAAATATAACGTCCGTTTGGTCAAGGGACTCTCAGTGTTGAAAGTTTCCGAGTTAGGGACTATCTATGCAAAATAAAAAATCAAAGGACCAAGATGTAGTTAACGCAAACTAGAAAGACCATCTTTGTAATTTACTCTAAAAAAAAAAAAAAGAAGACTCATACAACAAAAAATACAACTTTTCTTGTAACAAAACCAAACACACACGTCTCCCTTTTTATGGCAACAAAAACCATTACTTCGTATTTGACTATTTCCTACCGACCCGAACCCGGATTTGAGACAGCCAATTACACCTTAATACCTTATTACGTGTCCAGATTCATCCCCCCAGTCTGTCACAACACAACAACACATTCCCCTCCGTCAAACCCACGCCAATCTCTTTCTCATATAATCAAAATTTCATCTCATCAATCACAATTAATGGAATACAAAACTACTGGTAATCATCTCAACAATTTATATAATTCTTGTTGTTAATTTTCAATTATTTAAACTTTATTTATCACTACAATTGTTATGGATTCAACTCGTTCCAACTCATCTTTAGGGTTTACTTCTTCACATATCAATTCCCAAAACGACACCGTTTCCTTCCAGATCGATTCCACTTTTCGAAACCATACATCTAGTGTCCCCTTACAGTTAATGGAACAACAAACTGTTTTAAATGATAATAACGATTTAAACGATAAGACGGTTAGTATGGATTTGAATGAAGAGAGTAAGGAAGATGAGGAGTTTAGGATATTAGGTCATTCCATGTGTTTGAAAAGAAGGAGAGATAGTAGTATTGATACCGCGTCGTCTCATACGAAACGGAGTCATGTTGTTGGTGTGGAGGCGCGGAAACAAGCGGTGAGGGCGTGGGGGAACCAGTCGTTACAAGCGGCGGATCCGGATATATTTCAGATATTGGAGAAAGAGAAGAGTAGGCAGTTTAGAGGGATTGAGTTGATTGCGTCCGAGAATTTTGTATGTAGAGCGGTTATGGAGGCGTTAGGTAGTCATGTTACCAATAAGTATTCGGAAGGGATGCCTGGTGCTAGGTATTATACCGGGAATAGGTATATTGATGAGATTGAGGTGCTTTGCTGTCAGCGTGCGCTTTTTGCGTTTGGGTTGGATTCGGATAGTTGGGGGGTTAATGTTCAGCCGTATTCGTGTACGTCTGCGAATTTCGCGGTTTATACTGGTTTGTTGTTGCCTGGTGATCGGATTATGGGGTTGGATACGCCGTCCGGTGGGAATACGAGTCATGGGTATTATACGCCGAATGGGAGGAAAGTTTCGGGGGCGTCGATTTTCTTTGAGAGTTTGTCGTATAAGGTTAATCCGCAGACGGGTATTATTGATTTCGAGAAGCTTGAGGAAAGAGCGCTTGATTTTCGTCCGAAGATACTTATTTGTGGTGGGAGTTCGTATCCTCGGGAATGGGATTATTCTAAGTTTAGACAGATTGCTGATAAGTGTGGTGCGGTGTTGATGTGTGACATGGCTCAAATCAGTGGTCTTATTGCTGCCAAGGTATAATTTCTGAGTTGTTGCTGGCTGTCTTGTTAACTTGTCACTTTATGTTAGATTGGTTAAATTGTCGATCATTGTTTTAGCATATTGTGCTTTAGGTTTCTAGTTGCCTCATAGGTATCCGACTGTGTTGTTATTAAATCTAGTAATCTACTCAACTCTATAGTTCCAAGTTCAGCGTTTGCTTAAAAATCGCATTTTTATACTTCTTACTTTCTGTGTATCAATAGACATTATATGCATTTACTTCTTCAAAGCTGCCTTTTATGCTAATTATTTGTGCGGTACAGTAATGAGTTCCCTTAAAAAATATGCATCTGGGATTGAGTAACAAGACATGGCATCTTATCTATTGACCTTGTGTGTTATATCTTGTTCCTGTAACACTTTTTTTATTTGGCATAATAATCGATATACATGAAGATCTGCATTAATATTTTTAGTTGATGACAATCTGGTTTTTGTGTTCTGATGATTTGGTGGTTTATGATTATTAGGAATGTGCCAGCCCCTTCGAGTTTTGTGACATTGTAACCTCAACTACTCATAAAAGTCTGCGTGGCCCTCGAGGAGGTATAATATTTTACAGAAAGGGTCCTAAGCCTAAGAAAAGAGGAATGCTTTTGAATCAAGGTGATGGTTGTGACAAATATGACTTCGAGGAGAAGATAAATTTTGCTGTATGTCCTGCACTTCAAGGCGGGCCACACAATAATCACATTGCTGCTCTTGCGATTGCACTGAAACAATTGGCTACTCCAGAGTACATGGAATATATGCAGCAGGTGAAGAAAAATGCTCAAGCTTTGGCGTCTTCTTTGTTAAAAAACAATTGCAGACTGGTCACAGGAGGGACTGACAATCATCTGATACTTTGGGATCTTAGAAATCTTGGATTGACAGGTATAGATTCTCTATTTTCACATTGTTTTTTATTTTTGTGAAATTCTATATGTGGTGAGTTTGTTTGCTCGAGGACCAAAGATTTAAGTTGTCATCACTTGTCATCAAATCGGCAGTCTACTTTTTGATATAAAGGATATTAAACTGACCTAGGAATTACAAGCAATGATTTAAGATTAGATGGTACCCGAATATCTTCATCTAAACTCACCAAAGAGAATGTTGATGTTAAGATGATGCTGTTACATTTCTGCCTGGATGTTTTAACATTAATTTGGTGGGTTTGAAATGGAAATATTCTATTCAGGTGCCGTCTTATGTTTTGACTAGATAAAGACAGCTTCTAATTAGTAAGTTATTTTTCTGGTTAGTGAAAAGATGCGTGATTTCTATTACACTGCAGAGGTGTTGAAACATGTAACAGAAACCGAATGAATTACAGATCTTTGGTATGAGTATTGAAAAATCATTGCATACTTCCAGTAGGTTCTAATGGGGTCACTAAAACCTAGAAGATTATGAAATAGCACTCCGCTAGCGTGTCTGGTACAATGGGTCTTTGAGTCTAGAGTAGATGTCGGTTTTTTGATTCTTGCTGGAGGCTCAGTCACCTTCTTGTGGTTTTTAATTCTTGTTTGTGTCAGTAGCTATGCTCAAAGGACAAATGGAGTTTATGTTGCATGTGACATCATATGCGCTACACATTTTGATTGCATTTTTGTTTAGAAATTCTTGACTAGTACCTATCAAGTTGTACACACTTCCTTTTTTATCCAAGTTTTTAGCGTAAATATTTAGGTTTCTTGTTACCTGCTTTTCAATTTCAACCAAAGCTCATTTCAACCAAAGCTGTCTTGTTTTTTTATTACTGAAGATGGTAGCCAACTATGTTACCACTTGAAACGCGTCTTGTTCGTTTTATTATAGAAGATGGTAGCCAACTATGTTAACACTTGTAACTTGGATATGGATATCATTATTAATTATTTACGATCTGGTAATATCATGATTACTGCTATTTACGTAGCTTTGTTTGTTAATAGAAAATAAATTTCTGTAAATGTTACATTGCTTCAACTGTTGGAGATTTCAGTCTCTCATTCTTTTTGTCTCGATTTTAATGCGCTCATGCTTTTCCTTCATTGTCTCTTTTTCTTTTGTCCGTATGGCCTATCATGGCATATGAAACAGGTATAAGCAATGCTGTTATAGGTTTTTAGATGTGAATTCGTGATACTATAAAAACACTAGAAGCACTAAATGTTCCTGCTAGATCAACCTGCTGGTATTAGAAAGGACCTTACTTATCTTGGTCAAAAATACTTGGCACATGCTCACATTTATTGCAATGTTCAGACCGGATTCCCTTTTTGTATTCCTGGTGTGTGTGTGCGTGTGTGTTTTATTTTATTATTTTATTTTTTATTTTTTATTTTATTTATTTATTTATTTTTTCTGTTTGATAACGTGTGCGGAAATTGGGATCATCTCATGAAAATTAACAATATAGTGATTGCTTGCATTCACCTGTGGAGGTGTATATAATTTGAAACTTGTCCTATTCTTCTGTATATGCTTTCAACGAGAAACTCGCTTTGTTATGCAATAAACAACTCATTAGTGTATAGAATTATTGACGGGACCACGTGGAGTGGTTACAACATGGAAGTAATTAAAACCCTAAATTAGTGCCTATATTTAGGAAACAGCATTACCATGTGCAATGCTTCAACATGTAGTTTGGTAACAATAAAGTCATATAGTATCGTATACAACATGGAATAAACTAAAACCATAAGTATTGCATGTAATTAGGGAACAAAAGTAACATGTGCGTGTTTGAACTGTTATTATGGTATTGGGCAGTATTGTATCCAACATGGAAGAAAGTAACTAATACCCTGTATTATTGCACATATTTTACAAACATTATTACCATTCGCAATGCCCCAGCACTTAGTTTACTTGTTGCTAATATCCGCTTTCTTTTTCAGGTAAAAACTTGGAGAAAGTATGTGAGATGTGTCATATTACTGTTAATAAGATAGCGATATTTGATGAAAATGGAACTCTCATCCCAGGAGGAGTGAGGATTGGTGAGTACAGATTCCTTGTCTTCTTTGTTGATTCAGATTAGAGGTGGTAAGGTTGGCGGGTCGGGTGGGCTGGATGACCGGTGAAAATGGGCCGGTGTCTTGCCATGTCATTATTATACGGGTCAGGGTGGGTTGACCAACAAACGTACTGCTTTTTTTTATACTTCCACGGAGTATTTATCATGAATAGTTGATGTTTTAATTATAGTTACATAATAAAAGTTTCTCAATAGTAATCTAAATTTGTAAATAGTATGATCTAGGATGTTGTATCTGGCAACTTTCATCCTGTTTGACCAGTTCTCCTTTTAGAGCAATTTTTGTATTTGACCCGTTCGAGATAAACACAGCCCAAATTGATCTATTATGTATCAAATAAGTTGAAAATTGCCATCTTTAACTTACATAATTTTTCCTCTTATATAAGAAATTTTATGGGTGTATCATATATGTTATCTATTAAATCATTGTGCACTGAGTCATGAATCCATACTTCAGGCACTCCCGCAATGACTTCACGAGGTTGCCTGGAATCTGATTTTGAGACAATGGCAGACTTTCTGTTGCGAGCAGCTCAAATCACAAGGACAGTGCAGAGGGAACATGGAAAAAAGCCCGAGTCTTTCTTAAAAGGTCTTGAAAATAACAAAGATATTCTTGATCTCGGTGCTCAAGTTGAGAACTTTGCGACTCAGTTTGCTATGCCAGGCCAAGATTTGTAATAAATACTTTTTACGCGTGCCTCAATGTCATCTGTAAATAGAGACAGTGAGTGCATATTGTTGTCGGTGTGCTATGTGGAACCCGTGAAGAAGACATGTCTGGATGCAGTCTTGGCAATGGCTTTTCGTTGGAATCAGATTATTTGGGGCTCTTGGTCGCAGCCTTGCAGGTAATACAAAATGTCTTGCATATTAGTTAATATTACGTGAAAAATGTGACGAAGAAAGGAAAAGTCAAGGAGTCACGGCTATGTCAAATATGGCTGGCATACAATATATTTTTTTGACTTTGATTAAATAGTGATAATATTGAATAGCAATTTTGGTATTATTGTGATCACTTCTGGTTTGTTGGGATTTGATCTTGTGCTTTGGTATCAAAACTGGGAGTACGTAAAAAGTGTCTAGTATTATGAATGGAGAAGGAAACTGTGGAATTGTGGAAAAAACAAATGAAATTTATATAACTTTATATGCGTGGGAGGAGAGATTGCCGCTTCGTTGGTATCAGAAGTACAATTTCATGTAATTTTAGTTGTGATTATGGTTGCTATGTTTCAAGTTCAAAGCCAAGTGGCAAATGGCAGATATCATGATCGAAACATGGGTGCAAAGTATTCTTGAGAACATGTCTGAATATACTAGTGTACTTCTCTGTATAGATCGGAAAAACAGTAACCTTTGTTGATTGTCTTTTCAGTTTCTGCCTTTCTGGACATTTTATCTTGATGTGGTAATTGTTTCATTGTCTTGTGTGTATCATGTAAAGTACGAAAGTACCAAAGCTATAATGTGTTGAATATCTCAATAGATTATCCAAATGTCGAATTCATTGAAGCAACATTCTCAGCAAGCACTGGCACCTTTGATTTCTCCATAATATCAATTGTGTTGTACTCATCCAAATCTTATCAAACGATTTAGAATAAAATTTGTTTTGTCAAATTGTTTGTACACATTCTTTTCTCTTGAATTGATTGAAAGTTTTGTTATTTATCAGAACTGAATGAGAAAACAATTTAACAAAGGGTTATAGACTTGTGACTATCATCTTTAAAATCTGTGAAGTCTCCAGTTTAATTCATGCTAGATGCAAACAATCGTAATGATGTCATGCCAACCTCTTGAACGGAGGATACCAGTTTTAAGATTGTGTTGCAGTTCAGCCAAAAGTTCGCGCAAACCATGGTTAAAGAAAAAAAAGAGAGAAAGAAAGGAAACCAACACTCGTAGTTTTTTCAGATTACTGTATATTTTATATCTTTATACTCATTATGCATCTTTTAGGATGTTTGAAGCTAGTTCAACATTAATTGGACTATTTAGAGTATGTATTCTACAGTTCTTGCTAATACGTCAGGATATCTGTCCTTTGCGACCATACATCATTTCATGTATAATCCTAATGTTGGTTATTTGCATTTCATGTATAATCCTAAAGATGCCATACGGCCATATGGCCATACGGGTTGATCTTGTGTAGTTGACACAATGAGAAATAAACACTCAGATTTAGTTGCAACATGTTAGAAGGATGCATTTCTATGCCACTGCCAATGTTTGTCTTACACGCATAAGCTTGTGAACAGAATCAATCTTTTTTGCTTGATATGAAAGCAAATTCTTAATTGTCGATATGAATGTGATATATCATGGTTATGTAGACTAAAATATGGCTTTCTTCTGAAGTTACATTTGTGATGATTTTATATTCTCCATGTCCCCTAACTTGTATGCATATTTGTTTTACTTTCCTTTAAAGGGAGAATCACATCCCATTTTTCCGTTTTAAATTATTTATTACATAGGTCACATCATTAATTAAGAGAAAAAGAAAAGTGGTTTCTAGAATGATTTGTCGACCCATAAAGAGAAAAACATATGAATTGAAAACTACCCACGGTTTCATGATCTTCATTTTTCAAATTACCTACTTGCTAGACCTTTATCAAGATCTAAATTTTCAATGCAAAAAGTATGTACCACTCTGAAAGTATGATACACGAATCTTTGTAGCGTATTTGTATTTGAGAAAAGAGTTGCACCATTTCGTCTTCATCAGAGTATAGTGTTTGCTTTCTAGAAAAACTAGTGAAAATTGGATCCACATTACTTAAATGGGATGAAACTCGAACATTAGTCCCTTTAAAAGGGAAAAAACGATACTCGAACCTAGACCTATTCGCTACGAATTTATAAATTTAAGAGTTTCCTTCTACTTTCAACAATCTCGTCAAATAAATCATCAAGTTGCACTATCGTATTCTCAACTCCACATTGCAACCTTGCGAAAGAACTTTTTAAGTTTCCTACCCTCTCACTTATATCCAGTTCCGTTCCAAATGCTCTACTTGTTTCCAACTCGGCCATGGCTTGTCTTGTGCTTTGATACTCGTAAAGTAAAATACCATTTTGCCCCCATTCTCCGTCTTTCATTCTTTCGTTCAATCTTGCAGCCGCGACCATAAAACCTGATCCATAAACCGTATGATTTTCATCATAACTAGTAGTATTTCTGTGAGATGAAGAGGAAAACCTTGTTTCATTGGACCAATACACTAGGCCATTAACCATGATCTTTAATAGCAATGAGTTTATGTTCCTTAATGCATATAATACGCCCCTAAATCCATTGAACCCATTAAACTTCGATAGGATTAGAACACTTTCATCGAATTTCAATGTCAAAGGTTTAATTCTTGTTTCTATTAAGCTCCTGTTTTCTTCCTCCAATCTAACACTCTCCCTTTGGCATCGGTTGATCGCTCTAAACATCTGAAATGTTAAACTTATAAGTTACTAACTCAAAATAATGCTAGCTAGGACTAAAGGAACTCAAATAGTCAAGAATTTAATTTAGCAAGAAACAGTTTAAATTAATATGATTTAATTACCTCGTGAAATTGTTGTGGATTTAGATCATTATTTTCAAGGATAGAAGGGATATTGGCACCCATGGAACAATAGTTTTCCATGTTCAAAATGCCTGCTTTTAAGACATGGCATACTTCCCAAAGGCGTGCACTCTCATCCATATACTCATCAAGCCATTTTTCGCCTACGGGCAAGTGTAGTTCATGAGCCAAAAGGGTCAGATGGGAATGAAAAGTTTGGACGGATGAGAGCACAAGTTGTAGGAAGTGGATAGACACAACATTTTGAGGATGGAAGGAACGATAAAGATCATCGAGATTGTGAGTGAGCAAGTTATAGAAGCCATTGACAGAGGTGGTCGATGAGGAAGAATTATGCATCATGTGGTAGTGAAATTTAAATAAGAAAAGGTAGAGAACAAAAGTGACCTTGAAGGCAAGGTTTAAATATTAGTGGAAAGGGAGGGTGATCGAATTATGTGTGTTTCTATTGGGGTGGAGGGGATGATTAAAAATATACCCCCTTTATTGTTTAAGGTGACAAAAATTGTACCATCATCATTTTGTACATTTATTTATAGAATAATGCTATAATCTCCTACGCACATTTTTAATTCTTCTTAACGTCACTTGTCAAGAGTTTGCACTAGAGGAACAGTGGCTCACATACTAAAAGAATAGAGAGAAACATAAAATGCAGAAATGGTCCCAGTGGTTTGCCCAGATTGCAGGTTTAGTCCTTGTGGTTTCGAAAGTGCAGGCGGCCTCCCTGTGGTTTGATCAAAATTGCAAAAATGGCCCCTGTGGTTTGCTCAAAATTGCAAAAATGGTCCCTGTGGTTTACTCAAATTGCAAAAAAGGTCCCTGTGGTTTGCTCAAAAATTACACGTCGAGGGACCAAAACGGAACCAAGGTTTCCCCACAGGGAGGCCGCCTGCACTTTCGAAACCACAGGGACTAAATCTGCAATCTGGGCAAACCACAGGGACCATTTCTGCATTTTACTCACATACTAAAAGAATATATAGAAACATAAATTAGGAAGAAATATATTTCTCTTATTTATATTTATGGGTTTATCTAACTTGTGCGTTTATCTAGTTAGAAATTCCTATAGTTTAAACATGACTAAATCATATGTCTGTTGAATGTTGTAGTTATTATAAGACGTATCAAAAAATATTTATACCATATTTACATGAAACTGAGTTCAGTTGTTAAGCCGGCTACCATATCGTCTATTCTCGCAATTTTACGAGATTGGCATGCTCATAAACTCGATGTCAAGAATGCCTTGTTGCATAACCATCTTGCTGAGAATATTTACATGCATTGGCCTCCAAGGTTTCAAAATTTCGTTTATACGAATTATGTGTGTCATCTTCATAAATCATTGTGCGGGGTTAGCAGGTTCCTCATGCGTGGTTAAGTGTTTTTCTAGTTATGCTGCTCGGGTTGGATTTTCTCATAGCCGAATTTACTCATCAATGTTTGTGTTTTGGCAGGTCAAATGTTGCTTATCTTTGATTTATGTGGATGATATCCTTTTAATTTCTTTTACAACACTATAACATCATGTTATTTCTTCTCTTCATTGTAAGTTTGCCATGAATGGCCTTGGCCCTCTCATTTACTTTCTTTGTGATGCAGCGTACGTGGTTAGCAGGATGAACTACTATCAAAACTCGTTGATTCAAAAGAATACCGAAAATTGATAGATATGAGGAAACCTCGTTTTTTTTATTAATCAAGCAGAACTGCATAACAAAAACGTCTAAGAGTGCTTAAATACTAAAAACCTAACTTGCTGGAAAATCTAACAACTATTAAAAAATTGCACGAAGTGCCCAAAAACTTAAAAAAATATGATTTTAGCCCAAAACTTATAAAAACACTAAATCTGACACTTCCGCAACAACTTCGGATGTGCCATCTTCAGCATAAAAACCTCCTCGAATTGCACCGCATCATTCCCCCCTGGATAGAGAAGATTCGACCTCGAATCTTGAACCGCATCATCCTCATCAAAAGAATCGCCTATGACAGGAACAAGATGCTTCACATTGAAGACATCAGATGTACGAACATGGCTGGGCAACTGCACCCGGTAGGCATTCGAGTTAATTTTCTCCACAATCTACACTGGACCAATCTTCCTAGAAGCCAACTTGCTGTATTCATGGGCAGGAAAACGATCTTTAGTCAGAATAGCCCATACAAAATCACCGACCGCAAACTCAACAACCCGCCGTTTTTGATCAGCTTGCTCCTTATATTTTGCTGTAGTGGCAACCAACTGATCACGGGTAGCCTGATGAACCTGAGCCAACTGATCAACGAACTCCTCTGCAGTAGCATGCGTGCGAACTTTTCTGGGCAGAGCAAGCAAATCAAGGGGTCCCCGCGGTGATAACCCATACACCACATGAAAAGGACTAAACCCAGTAGTACGGTTAACGGCATGGTTGTGGGCAAACTCGGCCTGAGGTAACTTCTGATCCCATGCTTTAGGATGATCTCCCACCAAACTACACAACAGATTGCCAAGGGAGCGATTGACCACCTCGGTTTGTCCATCCGTTTGGGGATGGTACGCACTACTGAAATTCAGTTGAGTTTTAACCATACGCCATAAACTCTGCCAGAAGTGACTCACAAAACGAGTATCGCGATCAGAAACTATAGAAGCAGGAAGACCATGAAGGCGATACACATCAAGAAAATAAAGTTGAGCAACAGTAACAGCATCGGATGTTTTCTTACATGGAATGAAATGAGCCATCTTGGAGAAACGATCAACGACCACATAGATCGAATCACTTCCACGCTGAGTACGGGGAAGGCCAAGAACGAAATCCATACTCACATCAGACCAAGGTTGTGTGGGAATAGGCAGGGGTAGATATAAACCAGCATTAGTAGAGGAACCTTTGGCCAGCTGACAAACATGACAACGAGCCACAAATCTGCCAACCTCCTTACGCATCGTAGGCCAGAAGTATGATCCCGCAAGGAGCTGTAAAGTACGATCGCGGCCGACATGACCCTCATTGTGAAGCTCCTGAATGAGCTTCAACCGCAGACTACAATTAGGAACGCATAACTGAAGGCCGCGGAACAGAAATCCACCTTCTAACACAAAATCCGTAGGTTCACCTTGTTGGAGTTTTGCAAGCACTTGAGAAAAGAACGGATATCCATGTATAAATCCAGGAACGAATCAAAGCCAGGCACATGAATGCGCATCTCTATCATAAGGCCATGGCGACGACTCAAAGCATCAGCCACACGATTGGAAACACCCGCCTTATGCTTGATCACAAAAGTAAACTGCTGAAGAAAAGAGATCCAAGACGCATGACGATGTGAGATCTTATCTTGGCTGCCGAGATGTTTGAGTGAATCATGGTCAGTGTAGAGTACAAACTCCCGTTGAAAAAGGTAATGATGCCAATGTTTGACAGCCTGGACAACCGCATAAAACTTGACATCATAAGTACTAAAACGAAGTTTAGCATCAGAAAGCTTCTCACTGAAATAGGCAACAGGACGACCAGATTGGCTAAGAACCGCACCAATGCCCGTTTTTGAGGCATCACAATGGAGCTCAAAATGAAGTGAAAAATCTGGGAGAACAAGAATAGGTGCAGAAATCAGCCTACACTTAATCTCGTGAAATGCAGCATCGGCCTCGTCAGTCCATTGAAACTTATTCCCTTTCATGCAATCTGTGATAGGAGCCATGATACCACTAAAGTGAGGGATGAAACGTCGATAAAATGACGCCAAACCATGAAAGCTACGAACTTCAGTAATGGAGGATGGTTTAGGCCATTGTTCGACAGCGAGAACCTTACCAGGGTCGACTTTAAGTCCCTCACGAGAAACCACATAACCAAGAAACTGAATGGAAGCAGTCATAAACGAACACTTGGCTGTAGCGGCATAGAATTTATCTCGACGGAGAACCAATAACACTTCACGCAAGTGTTCAAGGTGTACAGCAGGGTTCGCACTATAGATCAAGATGTCATCAAAATAAACGACGACAAACTTCCCAATGAAAGGACGAAGAGCTTGATTCATCACACGCATAAAGGTACTAGGGGCATTAGACAGACCGAATGGCATGACCAGCCATTCATATAAGCCTTCACGAGTCTTAAATGAAGTTTTCCATTCATCTCCCATGCGAATACGAATCTGATGGTACCCACTTTTCAAATCAAGTTTGCTAAACACACAAGCACCGCCCAACTGATCTAGCAAATCATCCAACCGAGGAATGGGAAAACGATAACGTACCGTAATTTTGTTGATAGCACGACTATCCACACACATGCGCCAAGAGCCATCCTTTTTGGGGGTAAGGAGGGCTAGGACAACGCAAGGGCTAAGGCTCTCACGAATATGACCCTTAGCAAGTAAATCCTCTACCTGGCGGCGTAACTCTTCGTGTTCCTTGGGACTCATGCGATAGTGGGGTCGATTAGGTAAGGCAGCCCCGGGCACCAAATCAATCTGATGTTGAATGTCCCGTAATGGGGGTAATTTTGAAGGAAGAGATTCAGGAAACACATCCGCAAATTCATGTAATAAAGGGTGAACCTCAGCAGGTACAAGATGAGAAGTATCGCTAGCAGCAACTGGACAAGAAAATAAGACAAATACCACACCAGATTCTTCCATAGCAGCCTGAAAAGGACCACGAGACAACAAGGTGGTCGGGGGTAGTGCTTGAGCAGTACTTGCAGCAACCCCTTTGGGCTTATGTGGAATTAAAACAATTTTGCTTCCCACGAAACATAAAAGAATAAGTATTGGAGCGACCATCATGTAGGACAGTATTATCATACTGCCATGGGCGACCAAGTAAAAGGTGACAAGCATCCATGGGAACCACATCACAGTAGATAGCATCATTATAAGTATGGCCAATGGAAAATGTGACAAGAACACGTTTTGAAACAGTAACATCGGTACCTTGACTGAGCCAAGAGAGGCGATAAGGCTTAGGGTGAGGCTCAGTAGATAGACTGAATTTGGAAACAGCGACCTCAGAAATCACGTTTTCACAGCTACCACCATCAATGGTGAAAGTGCATACCTTCCCACCAATAGTGCAAGTCGAATGAAACAGATTGTTGCATAACCACTCGTTTTCAGGAGCACGAGGGGTTAAAAAGGACCTGCACAACATCAAAAGAGGACCAACATCACCTGAAACATATTCTTCATCGACATCGTTAGGATACTCATCATAAACAGGGGTCAAATCTGATTCAGATTCATTAGCTTTCGACAAAAGGCCACGATTGGCAGATTTTGGGTTTCGACAATCCGCTTGTCGATGGCCAAGTTCACCGCAATTAAAACACCTCAAACCTCCATCGGGACGCCCTTGAGGAGGGTTCAAAGGACCAGGAGTAGGTGCAAGGACCTGTGGGGTAGCCGAAGGCCGAGGAGCAGAAGAGCCCTTGAGACTTGCTGAATCAGAGACCAGGTGAAAACCTCCAAGGACACGCTGATTCAATTGTTTTTCGGCCTGCGAAGCACGTTGATGAGCTTCAGCAATGGTCAACGGGTTAAACATGTTGAGAATATTCTATAATTGGAGACGAAGACCACCAATATAACGAGAAACCAACTGAATAGGGGATTCATTGAGATCAGTGCGATCGAGTAACTTATAAAAAGCTGTTGTATAATCATCGACAGAACGAGTGCCTTGGCGAAGATTCTGAAAGCGCTAGTACAGTTCTCGCTCAAAATTGTAGGGCAAAAAGGCAGCCCTAGCATGTTTCTTAAATTTATCCCAACTCGAAATCTTACCTTTACCACTGCGAACACGAGTTTGCTTGAGCTGTTTCCACCAAGCCTGTGCACGACCGCGTAACCGAATCGCGACCAGGGAGACACGACGATCATCAGGAACTTTCTTGAAATCCAAAATTTCGTCAACTTGGGACAGCCAATCGACAAACTCCTCCGGCTTAAGACTACCATCAAAAGTCAGAATCTCCACCTTGAAACTATGCTCCCAACGGTTATTGGGACGTTCTGGGGAATGATTCCGGATATCACCAAACGGTTTTCGTCTGTAACAGTAACACCATCATCCGGATGGTGCATGTTGACGAACTCATTCAGCCGTTGAGTCAATGTGTCAACCTGTCGCTGAAGATCAACGTTATCACGTCGCAAATCAGCATTATCAGCACCATCATCACCATTGTTGGCAGCGCGAGGTTGTCTTCGGGGCGGCATAACTCAGGATCGACTGGAATATGATACCACTTTGATGCAGCGTACGTGGTTAGCAGGATGAACTACTATCAAAACTCGTTGATTCAAAAGAATACCGAAAATTGATAGATATGAGGAAACCTCGTTTTTTTATTAATCAAGCAGAACTGCATAACAAAAACGTCTAAGAGTGCTTAAATACTAAAAACCTAACTTGCTGGAAAATCTAACAACTATTAAAAAATTGCACGAAGTGCCCAAAAACTTATAAAAATATGATTTTAGCCCAAAACTTATAAAAACACTAAATCTGACACTTCCGCAACAACTTCGGATGTGCCATCTTCTGCATAAAAACCTCCTCGAATTGCACCGCATCACTTTGGCATCTCAACATTTCGTACCTCCTCTTAATTTCTTTTAGCCTAGATTTTGTATGCCATTAAAGTTCTTGATCAAGCTTACACATTCAAGTTTAATCCATATAAGACATTGGTTAATTAGCTAGGTCCTAATGGTGCACCCATGTCTGACCTCACTCTCTATCACAGTCTAGTTTACGAAATCTTACTTTTACGTGACCAGGTTATCTTAGGTTACGCAGCTGTAGGTACATGATCCCCAGGTACCCCATTTTGACGCATTAAAGCATATTTTATGTTATTTAAGCAGGATGCTAGGTCATTGGCTTGAGTTATATGTGCCCTCCACTACTCAACCTTTGGCTTATGCAGACACTACTTCGCTAGTTGTCCTGTCACTCGATGCTCTACTTATGGATATTGTATTTTTCTTAGCGACAAATTACTTTTGTGGTTTTCCAAGAGACAACATGCATTGCCTCGTTCTAGCGCAGGGGCGGAGTATCATGTTGTTACTAATGCAGTTGTTGAAACTGCTTGGCTTTGCAATTTCCTTCATGAATTACAAATGCTTCTTTTCATGTGATGTCTAGAGCATATTGAGAGTGATATACATTTTGTATGTGATTTGGTTACTATCGGATATGTTCAAGTTTCACATGTTCCTTATCCTTGTCATTATGCGGATATCTTCACCAAAAGCTTTCCATATTCATTGTGAGGAATTACGATCCAGTTTTGTAAGGGTTTCAAATATAGTTCATTCTTTATAGTTACCTTGACGTTCAAGCAATAGGAATATACAAATACATCACTAAATGTCTTCAAAAAGTGTCTTTAAGGTAACAAACTTTCATTTTGTTTATTTGAGTTAATGAACTTATAAGAGTTGACATTTAGATTACTATTCTATAATTTCAGTATTAATAAGAGTGATTTGAATGCATATTTTTGAATAAGTTAAGTAACACAAATGTCGCGTTTTACAAGTTCAATGACGTGTATGTATATTGTTACAAGTTCTGTGACTCAAATGCCATGTTTCATAAGTTTACTAACCCAAAGAAACAAAATGAAAGTTCGTTACCTTAAACAAACTTTTATAAAAAAAAAATTAATGACGTATTTATACGTTAATCCTATAATATAACTTTGATTATCATTGAATATTCTATGGGAACTTTTCAAGTCTATGTATATTATTGGCTATTGTTATTTTACAAGAAGACGATCTATCCTGTTCTTACATGCTATACTTCTTATGTTTTATAGGATCAAGGATGTTTTAAATATCTTAAATGCAGAATCTTTAACTACATAGAAGTATTTGGTTATTGGTACACTCTCAAAATTGATACCAATATCCCTGTTTTTTATATATTTATTTTTAAATTAATTTTAATTTTTATTGTTTTTATTATAAAACTGATAAATAAAAAGTGCGAAACAGAAAATATAAAGTTTGTCCTGTTAATAAAATGAGTAAAACTGTCAAAAAAATACGGAACATAATATATAAAGTTTAACAAGTTAAAAACCGTAAAAGAAAAAGGATACAAAACAAAAAATAATAAAAAAACAGTCTTGTCCTGTTAATAAAGCGAGTATCAAGGATGAATCACTTCAACCTTGTAGTGATTAAATGAAAACTGGGATTCTCATTTTTATTTTTGTCCTCCGTTTTCTTCTTTCACTTGAGAGTTTTCGAAACAATCTCCACACAAGTTAGGACAACTTTCAATGAACCTCAATGTCAACCACATTGCACACGATGCTGTAACACCAATGTAGTTGGTATATAACGCCTGCAAACACGTAATGCCACATTGTGTGCTCTTATAACTTTATGCGACTGATGAAGTGCCAAAACGGGAAGAAAGAAAAAACTAACATATAGAAGACAAGAGAATTGAAGGCATGGAACGTAATGCCACACCGTGTGCTCTTATAACACATGGAACCAAGTTGTTGAAGGCATGGAACATCATCTTGTTGGCGTGTGTGGCCGAACGGCCCATGCCGAATGATCCACAATAGATGAACAAACATTATGTTTGCCGAACGGCGCAGACCGGATCACCCTTAACCGGATGACCCAAAATGAACTACAGATAAAGAAACACGCCAAGTTCGAAACAATCGCCGAGCTCCGGACCACTGTTCAACCAAAAGAGTAAGGAATAAAATGAAGACTGACTTGGGCAGACCCCAAAAAGGGAAGCATAGCACTTTGCCGCCCAAAAGTGTCGTGATCACCACACGTGATCACCAGGTGAAGACAAGAAAAAGGGGGACATTTACTATTCACATGGTATGATTTTCTCTCACTAAACACACATATACTTTCTCTCTCTTGAGACTTATTCTCACGTCGAAGCTTGGTCTTGTGATAACACCAAGGCGAGGCTAACGCGTGTCCTTTTTGTGTGTATGTATCCGAAGGAACAGACTACAGATCGTTCGGAAGAGCCTCTTTTTTGTTTGGAGTAAGGTACGGATTTTTACTTCAACATGGTAAATGATTCATCCTTCAACATGTTCTTATAACTTATAAACAAGCATATGTCCCCTTTTTCACCCACCGGCGATGAATAACCCACCGGCAATGAATCGGATCTTTTTCACTTTCCCCTTTTTCAAACCCACCGGCGATGAATCCGACATAATCGTGACCAATCACTAACGCTTTTTCACTTTCCCCTTTTTCACCACCCACCTGCAATCAAGCTCCTTTTTTAATTTCAATTTCTTTAATCCCTCTTTTTCAATCTCCTTTTTTTTTTTATCCAATTTCCAGTAAATCTATCAATTAATCATTCACCGATTCAAGGCCTCGCCAAATTTCAATTTTTTCAAAACCCTCTTTTTCAATTTCAATTTTTTTATCCAATTTCCAGTATTGATTTTCATGGGTAGCCGGCGGTCTAAGGAGGATGAGGTTCATAAGATCTCCACGTCCGTGTTTGTCACCAATTTTCCTGATCAGTATGGCGCTAAGGACCTGTGGAATTCATGTAAGACATATGGGCATGTTGTTGATGCTTATATTCCTAATAAAAGGTCAAATGCAGGTAAAAGGTTTGGTTTTGTAAGATTTGTCAAGGTAGCTGATGTGGAGCGTTTGGTTAACAACCTTTGTACGGTGTGGGTTGGGCGTTATAAACTACATGCCAATGTTGCAAGGTTTCAAAGAGAACCTTTAAATAAACATAGTAATCATTATAATGATAATGGGTTGAAAAGGGTTAATGCAGGAGTTAGAAATAATGTTGTTGGGGTAGAGGGTGCGGCCAATTCATATGCCCATGCTGTTAAAGGAACTCAACTTCCGAAGGAGAATTCGGATAACAATCCATCTTTGATGCTGGATGACTCATGCTTGAATCAGAAAGATTACTCGTTTTGTTTGATGGGAAAGGTAAAGGATTTCGCGTCCTTATCAAATTTAAAGGTGGTTTTAGCTAATGAAGGTTTTAGTAATATGGAGTTTAAGTACATGGGAGGGTCTTGGGTTATGATTGAGTTTGAGTCTGAAGGGGCTAAGAAGAGTTTCCAGTCCAATTTGGGCACGGGTACATGGTTTTCTCAGATTATACAAGCATCATATGAT
This sequence comes from Artemisia tridentata subsp. tridentata, assembly GCA_021014915.2. Classification (NCBI taxonomy): domain Eukaryota; kingdom Viridiplantae; phylum Streptophyta; class Magnoliopsida; order Asterales; family Asteraceae; genus Artemisia; species Artemisia tridentata. The sequence goes on along the minus strand of CP139507.1, from coordinate 321,803,427 downwards.
TTCACCATTGATGAGAGGGTTACATGGGTGGAGATTGAGGGTGTTCCGCTTAAGATGTGGTCTAGCAATACATTCAGCCGTTTCGCTTCCAGATGGGGTGACCTTCTGGATGGTGATGATCAGGAGGATGGGTGTTTTCATAGAAAAAGAATTTGCATTAGTACGAAAATGAAGGCCAACCTTTTTGAGTCTTTTAAAGTGGTGTATCGAGGCAACATATTTTGGGTGCGTGCTAAAGAAGTGCCAGGATAGGTTCCAGATTTTGTAGATGATAATGAACAGGAAAACGATTCAGATGACGGATCATATGAAGGCGAACTTAATGTGGGTGGTTTGAAAATTTTAGTAGATTTGGAAGGAGATAGTGATGGGGAAGAGGTATCTGAGTCTAAATTTGAGGAGGAACCAAATAAACCTATGTTGGAAGAAGTTTCGGGTGGACAATACAATGGTCAATCTGAGGATCCGTTTGGTCTGTATGATATACTTAACAAAAAGAGTGATGCTAATAATAAAGATTCGGTTCCAGAAGATAGTATAAAGTATCCACCTGGATTTACTCCAAGAGATGACAAAGACACCTCTGAAGAAGTTTCATACGTTAATTGGGAAAAGACAAGGGAGAGTGATGTTCAGGAAGTTGCTTCTTCTGTTGAGAAACAAGTAGATCCGAAGAATAAAGTTACGAATGACGTAGAAGAATCCATTTGTTCAGGACACTTTAAGACTTCTGAAGTACCTTGTACCGGTGGTTCAATATTGCAACTGATTGATGACTTGGTAAAGGTGGGACAGACCATGGGTTATGATATGAAGGGATGTATGAAAAATATGGAAGAAATTATTGAATCACAAGGAGCGAACAAAGTTCATTGATGAATTTTATATCGTTGAATATTCAGGGCCTCGCCCAAAAGGCTAAAAAAGATTGGGTTAAGGAATTATGTGTATCTAATAAGGTGAACTTTTTATCTTTACAGGAAACTAAAACGGAGACTGTTGAGCTATTTTGCATTAAGAAGTGTTGGGGTAATCTTGCATTTGATTATGTTTATAGTGAATTTGTTGGTAACTCGGGTGGAATTCTTTGTGTCTGTGTAACAACCGTGATTTTAGCAGGTTAGTTTGACTAACAGTCTCAACCCGTTTAACTTTTGTTTGGTGTGTGTTATGTGTTACGTGTGATATATGTGTGATATATGTGTGGTATATGTGTGATAAGTACGTGTGTTGGCACTAAATCCCTTGGTGTGAGGTTGTCATTATGTTTTGAGTAGTATTGGTTATGGATAAGTTCATTTTGACCGCCTTGGTGGCGTAGAAATGACTTGCGTGGTTTTGTGTTTGAAGTTTTGCGTAATGAGTTGTGTTTGAGTTTGTGGAGCGTTGGTAAATTAAGTGGAGTTCGGTTTTATGGGTTTTATTAATAATGAGTGCAAAATTCTATTTTTGGAAATTTTGTTTTGAAAATGATAATTTTTCTAGTTGTCGTAAAATGACGGTTAATCGCGTAAGACGTTAGGTTTCGGTATAGGCTGTTATAAAATATCAAGAGTACAAGGTTTTAAGTGTAATAATTAAATTTAATAAAATATATATATATATATATATATATATATATATATATATATATATATATATATATATATATATATATATATATATATATATATATATATATATATATATATATATATATATATATATATATATATTATAGGCGGCCGATCTAGGGTTTTTAGGGGATTTCGGAAACCAAATTAGATACCAAATACACTTACCTAATTAAGAGTTATCTAGAATCCTCCATAGAGCACTATAAATACAAAACCAAAACCCTCCCATTCACCTATTGTAGAAATCGACCAAACCAAGGGAGAAGAGAAGAAAAGATTTTTTTTAGGGTTTTCATCTTTCAAGAATTAAGGTATAATCTTTAATACTTATGCTTAATTAATTTTTATAATTCATGTAGCAATAATATGATGGATTAGGGTTTATGTTAAAATCTGTAAATTATTATTATAAAATATATTGGGATCATTAATTAGTAATATTATGTTGATTGGTGAAGAGATTAGGGTTTAAAACTTGATAATTAACGAGTTAAGATTCTGACATAATTATAAGGCTGTAAAGATTCGATAATATTTAATATATGGAGATGAGTTAGATCACGAATTTTATGTCTAAATTGTAGTACAGAGAAAGAGCTTTCCAAAAAGTCCAGCCACGAGTGTTTTCGAGGACGGGAAGTCAGTCAAACGATTTTTATAAGTTAAGGTGTCAAAACTGTTAAACCGGGACAGAATTAGGGTAAAAGTATTGAGGTCAAAGGTGGATTTTAAAGTGTTATTAGGGTTAGGCCTTCTGTGGGAGTTGAGTTCTATATTCCCTTTGAATTCCACGAGAAAATTGGATGATAATAAGTTGTGCAAGTATGTCTACTAGGTCAAAACTTTTTGATGTACGTTCATATCCGAATCTGGATAGTTGTCATGTTTGATTTTTCATTGGGTACTTGTGTGTGTTTTTAATGCATGGCCTTCAGGGAGAAGCTTGTATACTCATGAAGGATCACGGTGAATTTTCTGTGTGGGTTGTGAAGAGTTTTTGGTCGTGATTTTATGTGGGTGAAAGTACCCTAAAAATCTGCGTTTTCTGAAAGGTTTTATTTAAGGGATTTAGTGAGTATAGGTGTTTGGTAGTGATTGGTATGGGGTCAAGGTAATCCATGGTGGGTTATATGAACCTTAGAAATCCATCATATATGTGTTACATGGACTATAGCTTTTAGCTTGGTCGCGTGTAATGTGGTGTTGTTTTGTTTGTATAGATTTGTGAATTGGTTATCTGGAAGCTGCAAGGTTGAGGTGAGTTCATAGTCCCATTTTTTAACTTTGTTTTAATTTGGGATGGGAATGATGCTTGTGTTTAAATGTTTTTGAGTTACTGTGATTATGTGGTTGTAAAATGCATGGACTTGTAATTGTTATTATACGTATACTGCATGTTATGAGATTATTGTGGTGATTCTGTGTGGTCTATTTGGAGGGTAGCTATGCTCCCATTATCCATTTGGAGAGTAGTAGTTCTAGTAGCTCTACTCACTATTATTCTGTGTGGTCCGATCGGAGGGTATTGATTTACCCATTATTATCTTGGATCGGTGGGCGCGTTCCTTCCCAATTGATGTGGTGTTTGGATCGGTGGGCACGTTCCGTCCCAATTTATACTTGGATCGGTGGGCACGTTCCGTCCCAATTGCATGCTAGTTTGTGTGATAACTACTTTTACTGTCCTGCTATGTTTTGTAATCACAGTGACTATTACCGGAGATATTTTTTGTGTGTCTTAAACCTATGAATCTCACCAACATTATGTTGACGTTTTTAAGCATCATTTTCAGGTGAGCATTCTAAGGCTAAGATAGAAGGACGCGACTAGAAGAGACTAGGTTGCATTTGAGGATGGTTTATCTCTAAGTTTTTAATTTGATTAAGTTGGATTTTGTTTGTGATACTTGAATGTCTTTCATTAGTACGTTATGTTTTAATGAAGATACCTTGGAGATTGTTTTGGTTGTTTTATTTTGGGGTATCGTTACGACACTTTGTGTCTGTACTTTGCTCTGTTTGTTTGCATATAGTAATTCTCTATATAGACGCCATGTGTTGTGATGATATCCATGATGTTGCACTCGCGTTTCCGCCATTGGCGAGGTGTGACAGATTGGTATCAGAGCCTTGGTTATAGAGAATTAGGTGGTTGAACCTAGACTATAACCTAGGAGTCCCTCATATAGTTGCATTTAGGGTCTATATATAAGTATGATAATTTATAGAGTAAATTACACCGTTCGTCCCTGTGGTTTGGGGTCACTTGCATTCTCAGTCCCTATTTTTTTTCTTGCTTTTTTAGTCCCTGAATAGTTTCAAACGCACGCTGCTGGTCCCTATCTTTAACGCCGGTTATCTTTTCCGTTAGCAAGTGGCAACGTTAGTCCATTAACCAAACAAGCGTTTGCAAAGTTAGTCCTTTTACTAACGGCCGTTATATTTTTCATTTTTGGTCCTTGTGATTATTATTATTATTCAAAAAAATTCAAAAAAACTTATAAAATTTCTAAAAAATTTATAAAAATTCGAAAAAATTTATAAAAATTCAAAAAATTTATAAAGATTCAAAAAAGTTTTAAAAATTTGAAAATTTTATAAAAATTGAAAAAAGTTTTCAAAATTCGAAAAAAATTATAAAAATTCAAAAAAATTTATAAAAATTCGAAAAAACTTATAAAAATTAGAAAAATTTATAAAAATTCGAAATTTTTTTAAAAATTAGAAAAATTCGAAAAAATTTATAAAAATTCAAAAAATTCAAAAAAATTATAAAAATTCAAAAAATTTATAAAAATTCGAAAAAATTTAAAAAAAAATCAAAAAAGTTTTAAAAATTAAAAAAAATTAAAAATTCAAAAAATTCAAAAAAACTTATAAAAATTAAAAAAATTTATAAAAATTCAATTTTTTTTAAATTAGAAAAATTCGAAAAATTCTAAAAAATTCAAAAAATTAGAAAAAATTATAAAAATTCAAAAAAATTATAAAAATTCAAAAAAAAATTATAAAAATTCGAAAGCATATAAAAATTTTAAAAATTCAAAATTTTTTTAAAAATTCAAAAAATTCGAAAAAATTTATAAAAATTCGAAAAACTTATATTGGTTGTTTAAATCTCACCAATGTGTAATTTACTCAAAAAAAATTACTCAAAAAAAAATTATTATTTATTTATTTTATTTTTATTTTTTTTCAAATGTCACACGCGCCACTTAAGTGGCTTGGGAAGTGGTGAGAGGTGGTTGGGGTATGGTGCCACTAGGGTGGCGGCGACACTTTGGCTTTCACGATATATGCACATACTTAATTGTCAATCAATTTAGCCTATGGAGTATGCTTGTAATAATAAACTTTTTTTGAATTTTTATAAGTTTTTCGAATTTTTAAAAGTTTTTTCGAATTTTTCGAATTTTACAAAATTTTTTGATTTTTTAAATTTTATTTCGAATTTTTTTAAGTTTTTCTAATTTTTATAAATCTTTTCGAATTTTTTGAATTTTTAAAAAATTTTCAAATTTTTATTAGTTTTTCGACTTTTTATAAATTTTTTCGAATTTTTATAATTTTTTCTAATTTTTATAATTTTTTCTAATTTTTTGAATTTTTAAAAATTTTTCGAATCTTTATAAATTTTTTCGAATTTTTAAAAAATTTTCGAATTTTTAAATTTTTTTTCGAATTTTTAAAAGTTTTTCGAATTTTTATAAGTTTTTCGAATTTTTATAAATCTTTTCGAATTTTTATAATTTTTTCGTATTTTTTGAATTTTTTTAAGATTTTTCGAATTTTTATAAATTTTTTCGAATTTTTATAATTTTTTCGAATTTTTATAATTTTTTCGAATTTTTTGAATTTTTATAAATTTTTTTGAATTTTTATAAATTTTTTCGAATTTTTATAAATCTTTTCGAATTTTTATAAGTTTTTCGAATTTTTATAAATTTTTTAGAATTTATATAATTTTTTCGTATTTTTATAATTTTTTCGAATTTTTTTAAAATTTTTCGAATTTTTATAAATTTTTTCGAATTTTTTGAATTGTTAAAAAATTTTTGAATTTTTATAAGTTTTTCGAATTTTTATAAATTTTTATAATTTTTTCGAATTTTTATAATTTTTTCGAATTTTTTGAATTTCTATAAATTATTTTGAATTTTTATAAATTTTTTCGAATATTTAAAACTTTTTTGAATTTTTTAAAAATTTTTAGAATTTTATAAATTTTTTCGAATTTTTTTAAATTTTTTAGAAATTTTATAAGTTTTTTTGAATTTTTTTGAATAATAATAATAATCACAAGGACCAAAAATGAAAAATATAACGGCTGTTAGTAAAATGACTAACTTTGCAAACGCTTGTTTGGTTAATGGACTAACGTTGCCACTTGCTAACGGAAAAGATAACCGGCGTTAAAGATAGGGACCAGCAGCGTGCGTTTGAAACTATTTAGGGACTAAAAAAGCAAGAAAAAAAAAATAGGGACTGAGAATGCAAGTGACCCCAAACCACAGGGACGAACGGTGTAATTTACTCTAATTTATATGATTATTTTTCCTAAATTTACGAGTTGATTTTTGGCCATTTTTGGATGACTATTTTGTCCCCTATATTTAGTATTGTATACGTCGATTATAGTATGTCACCTCCTTCGCGTAAGAAGTTTCGTTGGGCTATCATTTTGCTACTGGTTGGAAGGAAAGTGGTAGGATGAAGCGGACTAACCGCAGAATCCGAGTTCCCGCTAGCATAAATCTATGTTCGGACAAGGACGGGATGTATATGGAAAACATTGATGGAGAAGAGGTGGAGAGGTTTGCAACCACGGTGACTGTTGGAGATGGAGCCGTTACCAAGTACTCTGGGAAGTGTCCTCACTTCTCATATGAAGGAAAGGTGGTTTTGTCTAAACCTCGTGATTTGTATGTACTTGTGGATCATGTGGAATTGGAAGAAAGAAACAGGAATGGGTGGTTGAGTAAAGATGAAGGGGAGTTAGGATGGGATGACGTGGATTCGGATCTGGAGTCCGCAACAGGTAGTAAGTTTAACCGATCTGAGTGGGGAGGCAAGTACGAGAGTGGAGCTTGAGCCATTGTGCGACGTCTTTTGTTTTGTGTTATGTTTTGGAATTCTTATATTGTCTTTTGCCGTCTGGAGCCATGTTGGAGCACGATTACTCCTGAATATTGGATTGGTTTTATCCAAGTGATTTTGATCATAGAGTTAAAGTGGTCGTTGGAATTGTTCCACGATCATTGGAATTGTTCCATGTGAGATGATTGTTTGCATGAAGTGTGGTCATAGGAGGAAGTACACTTGTGAAAGGGAGCATAGATAATTATGGTGGCCAACATAATTATACATGCGTCACAACACAAGTGGACTTGCAAGTATGATAGCATGGATTGTGTTGTGTATTAGGTGCTATGTGGTATATGTGCGTTATCATTGAGATGTGTGGTTTTGGAAGTAAGTATGCGTGTGGAATAGGCCTTATAACTATGGTCGCGAACATAATTATAAGGGTATCACACACGTGGATTTGTGACCATGATTACATTGATTGATGTTTGTTGTTATATGTTGTGGTAGATGATATGTGATATCATGTTGATGATGGTTGTATGGTTAGAGATGTATTCTCTTAACCGTTTGGGAAATCGTTGTATGTGGGAGTGTGTGAGTGGTAAGATTCCATTCTACCTATCATATGCTGATACCTCGATTATCTATTGGTACTAATGTTGTGATATTTAAGTTGGTTCACTTGCTAGACTATTGAATGTTGAACCTAGTGAGCTTAGGTCTAGTATTGTGATTGAGATAGCTAGTGGTAGGGAGGTAGAGGTTGGCAAGGTTATTCGTGGGTGTACTATAGTGTTGGAGGGCATTCCGTTTATGATTGATTTGATACCTTTTGGGCATGGGAGTTTTGATGTGGTGATAGGGATGAATTGGTTGTCTAAGCATAAGGCTGAAGTTGTATGCCATGAAAAGGTAGTTCGTATCCCTTTATAGAATGGTGACATACTTCGGATACATGGAGAAAGTTTAGGGAAAGACTCGAAGTCCCTTAAGAATGCGAAATCCAAGGAACTTAAAATAGAAGAGATTCCTGTGGTGTGTGAGTTTCCTGGCATTTTTCCCGAAGACTTGTCTGGATTGCCTCCAATCCGTCAAGTTGAATTTCGTATTGAATTGATTCCTGGAGCGGCACCTGTGGCGAAATCCCCATATCGTTTAGCACCCTCTGAGATGCAGGAGTTGGCAGCGCAGTTGCAAGAACTTCAGGATAAAGGGTTTATCCGACCTAGTCACTCTCCGTGGGGAGCACCGATGTTGTTTGTTAAAAAGAAGGATGGTTCGTTCCGGATGTGTATTGACTATCGGGAATTGAACAAGTTAACAGTTAAGAATCGGTATCCTCTTCCTAGAATCGATGATCTCTTTGACCAACTGCAAGGTTCTCGACTTTTCTCAAAGATAGATCTACGTTCTGGGTATCAACAGCTGAGAGTGTATGAAGAGGATATTCCGAAGACTGCTTTTAGGACTCGTTATGGACACTTTGAGTTCACGGTTATGCCATTTGGGCTGACAAATGCACCCGCGGTATTCATGGATTTGATGAATCGCGTTTGCAAGCCCTACTTGGATAAATTCGTGATTGTGTTCATAGATGACATTCTGATTTACTCTAAGACGATGGAGGAGCATGGAGAACATCTGAGATTGATCCTTGGATTACTGGAGAAGGAGAAGTTGTACGCCAAGTTCTCAAAGTGTGAGTTTTGGCTTGAGGAAGTACATTTTCTTGGACATGTGGTAAATAGTGAAGGAATACATGTAGACCCTAGTAAGATAGAAGCGGTCAAGAACTGGATGGCTCCTACGACGCCGTCTGAAATACGCTCATTCTTAGGATTGGCGGGGTATTACCGAAGATTTATAGCGAAATTTTCGAAGATTGCTAAACCCCTTACTTTGTTGACTCAGAAGAACAAGAAGTATGTTTGGGGAGAAGAGCAGGAGGTGACTTTTCAGTCACTAAAGGATAGTTTGTGTAATGCACCAATTCTGATGTTACCTGATGGGCCAGATGACTTTGTTGTGTATTGTGATGCATCGAATCAAGGATTTGGGTGTGTGCTAATGCAGAGGGGTAAGGTGATAGCTTATGCATCCCGACAACTCAAGATCCATGAGAAGAATTACACGACTCATGATTTAGAGCTTGGTGCGGTAGTATTTGCTCTCAAGAATTTGAGACATTATCTGTATGGCACTAAGAGTGTTGTTTATACAGATCATAAGAGTCTTCAGCATATCTTCAGTCAGAAGGAGCTGAATATGCGACAAAGGAGGTGGATTGAATTGTTTAGTGATTATGATTGCGAGATCCGCTATCATCCTGGAAAGGCAAATGTGGTAGCTGATGCTTTAAGTAGGAAGGAAAGGATTAAGCCTAAGCGTGTACGAGCGATGTGCATGACATTGCAGTCGGGAATTAAGGGTAAGATATTGGCAGCACAAGAGGAAGCTCTTAAGGATGAGAATGCGACTGCTGAGATGCTGTGTGGATTGGATCAGCAAATGGAGAAAAAGGAGGATGGTGGACTGTATTTCTTAGATAGAATATGGGTTCCATTGGTAGGAGATGTAAGGAAGTTGATCATGGATGAGGCTCATAAGACGAGATACTCGATTCATCCAGGATCTGACAAGATGTATTATGATCTTAGAGATGCGTATTGGTGGCCAGGAATGAAGAGGGAAATAGCTGAGTATGTTAGTAAATGTCTAACTTGTTTGAAAGTTAAGGCTGAACATCAGAAACCCTCTGGGTTGTTACAATAGCCGCCGATTCCTGAGTGGAAATGGGAGAGAATAACAATGGATTTTATTACTAAGTTGCCTAGAACAAGTAATGGACATGACACGATATGGGTCATAGTGGACAGGCTGACAAAGTTTGCGCATTTTCTGGCCATTCGTGAGGATTATAAGATGGAAAAGCTGGCGAGGATTTATATTAATGAGATTGTGGCGAGACATGGTGTGCCTGTGTCGATTATCTCTGATCGCGATAGTAGGTTTACCTCGCGGTTCTGGCAATCATTGCAAAAGGCGTTGGATACACGTTTGGATATGAGTACTGCTTATTATCCACAGACGGATGGGCAAAGTGAGCGAACGATTCAGACTTTGGAAGATTTACTTAGAGCGTGTGCTATTGATTTTGGAGGAAGCTGGGATACTCATTTTCCTTTGGCTGAGTTTTCCTATAACAACAGCTATCATTCCAGTATTAGATGTGCACCATTTGAAATGTTATATGGGAGGAAGTGTAGATCACCTATTCTATGGGCAGAGGTTGGGACAACCAACTAATTGGTCCTGAAATAGTACAGGAAACTACGGATAAGGTTTTTCAGATTAAGGAAAGACTAAAGGCTGCAAGAGATCGCCAAAAGAGTTATGCGGATAATCGCCGTAAGCCTTTGGAGTTTAGTGTTGGTGATCTTGTGATGCTGAAGGTATCTCCTTGGAAAGTTGTTGTGCGTTTCGGTAAGAAAGGAAAGTTAGCACCTAGGTATGTAGGACCGTTTGAAATTACGGAAAGGATTGGACTTGTGGCATATCGGTTGAGATTACCTGAGGAGTTAAGTAGTGTACATGATACGTTCCACGTATCTAATCTGAAGAGATGTTTGGCGGATGCTAGTTTGCATGTGCCATTAGATGAGATTAAGATTGATAAGACTCTTCATTTTGTTGAGGAACCTGTTGAGATTATGGATCGAGAGGTCAAGAGTATAAAACGTGGTAAGATAGCATTGGTGAAGGTACGTTGAAATTCCAAGCGTGGTCCTGAGTATACTTGGGAACGTGAGGATCAGATGAGGTCCAAGTACCCGAAGTTGTTTGCTGAGAAGGTTGATGAGACGAGCTATTAAATCTTGGGACGCGATTTCCCTAAGTGGGGGATGATGTAACAACCGTGATTTTAGCAGGTTAGTTTGACTAACAGTCTCAACCCGTTTAACTTTTGTTTGGTGTGTGTTATGTGTTAACGTGTGATATATGTGTGATATATGCGTGGTATATGTGTGATAAGTACGTGTGTTGGCACTAAATCCCTTGGTGTGAGGTTGTCATTATGTTTTGAGTAGTATTGGTTATGGATAAGTTCATTTTGACCGCCTTGGTGGCGTGGAAATGACTTGCGTGGTTTTGTGTTTGAAGTTTTGCGTAATGAGTTGTGTTTGAGTTTGTGGAGCGTTGGTAAATTAAGTGGAGTTCGGTTTTATGGGTTTTATTAATAATGAGTGTAAAATTCTATTTTCGGAAATTTTGTTTTGAAAATGATAATTTTTCAAGTTGTCGTAAAATGACGGTTAATCGCGTAAGACGTTAGGTTTCGGTATAGGCTGTTATAAAATATCAAGAGTACAAGGTTTTAAGTGTAATAATTAAATTTAATAAAATATATATATATATATATATATATATATATATATATATATATATATATATATATATATTATATATATATATATATATATATTATAGGCGGCCGATCTAGGGTTTTTAGGGGATTTCGGAAACCAAATTAGATACCAAATACACTTACCTAATTAAGAGTTATCTAGAATCCTTCATAGAGCACTATAACTACAAAACCAAAACCCTCCCATTCACCTATTTTAGAAATCGACCAAACCAAGGGAGAAGAGAAGAAAATATTTTTTTTAGGGTTTTCATCTTTCAAGAATTAAGGTATAATCTTTAATACTTATGCTTAATTAATTTTTATAATTCATGTAGCAATAATATGATGGATTAGGGTTTATGTTAAAATCTGTAAATTATTATTATAAAATATATTGGGATCATTAATTAGTAATATTATGTTGATTGGTGAAGAGATTAGGGTTTAAAACTTGATAATTAACGAGTTAAGATTCTGACAGAATTATAAGGCTGTAAAGATTCGATAATATTTAATATATGAAGATGAGTTAGATCACGAATTTTATGTCTAAATTGTAGTACAGAGAAAGAGCTTTCCAAAAAGTCCAGCCACGAGTGTTTTCGAGGACGGGAAGTCAGTCAAACGATTTTTATAAGTTAAGGTGTCAAAACTGTTAAACCGGGACAGAATTAGGGTAAAAGTATTGAGGTCAAAGGTGGATTTTAAAGTGTTATTAGGGTTAGGCCTTCTGTGGGAGTTGATTTCTATATTCCCTTTGACTTCCACGAGAAAATTGGATGATAATAAGTTGTGCAAGTATGTCTACTAGGTCAAAACTTTTTGATGTACGTTCATATCCGAATCTGGATAGTTGTCATGTTTGATTTTTCTTTGGGTACTTGTGTGTGTTTTTAATGCATGGCCTTCAGGGAGAAGCTTGTATACTCATGAAGGATCACGGTGAATTTTCCGTGTGGGTTGTGAAGAGTTTTTGGTCGTGATTTTATGTGGGTGAAAGTACCCTAAAAATCTGCGTTTTCTGAAAGGTTTTATTTAAGGGATTTAGTGAGTATAGGTGTTTGGTAGTGATTGGTATGGGGTCTAGGTAATCCATGGTGGGTTATATGAACCTTAGACATCCATCATATATGTGTTACATGGACTATAGCTTTTAGCTTGGTCGCGTGTAATGTGGTGTTGTTTTGTTTGTATAGATTTGTGAATTGGTTATTTGGAAGCTGCAAGGTTGAGGTGAGTTCATAGTCCCATTTTTTAACTTTGTTTCAATTTGGGATGAGAATGATGCTTGTGTTTAAATGTTTTTGAGTTATTATGATTATGTGGTTATAAAATGCATGGACTTGTAATTGTTATTATACGTATACTGCATGTTATGAGATTATTGTGGTGATTCTGTGTGGTCCATTTGGAGGGTAGCTATGCTCCCATTATCCATATGGAGAGTAGTAGTTCTAGTAGCTCTACTCACTATTATTCTGTGTGGTCCGATCGGAGGGTATTGATTTACCCATTATTATCTTGGATCGGTGGGCGCGTTCCGTCCCAATTGATGTGGTGTTTGGATCGGTGGGCACGTTCCGTCCCAATTTATACTTGGATCAGTGGGCACGTTCCATCCCAATTGCATGCTAGTTTGTGTGATAACTACTTTTACTGTCCTGCTATGTTTTGTAATCACAGTGACTATTACCGGAGATATATTTTGTGTGTCTTAAACCTATGAATCTCACCAACATTATGTTGACGTTTTTAAGCATCATTTTCAGGTGAGCATTCTAAGGCTAAGATAGAAGGACGCGACTAGAAGAGACTAGGTTGCATTTGAGGATGGTTTATCTCTAAGTTTTTAATTTGATTATGTTGGATTTTGTTTGTGATACTTGAATGTCTTTCATTAGTACGTTATGTTTTAATGAAGATACCTTGGAGATTGTTTTGGTTGTTTTATTTTGGGGTATCGTTACGACACTTTGTGTCTGTACTTTGCTCTGTTTGTTTGCATATAGTAATTCTCTATATAGACGCCATATGTTGTGATGATATCCATGATGTTGCACTCGCGTTTCCGCCATTGGCGAGGTGTGACAGTCTGGGACCCAAATATGTTTAAGAAATTAAATGATACTGTTTCAGATTATTTCGTTATGGTTAGAGGCGTTTGGGTGCCTAATGGAAAAAAAGTTACTTATTATTTCGGTATATGCCCCTCAAGAGTTAAGCGAAAAAATTATGTTATGGGATTATTTATCGCTCGTGATATCGAATTGGGAAGGCGAAGTGATTATTATGGGTGATTTTAATGAAGTCCGTGACAAATGTGAGAGGTTTGGATCGGTGTTTAATAGACAAGGTGCAGATGCTTTTAATTCTTTCATTTCTAATGCGGGTTTAGTGGAGGTGCCTTTTGGTGGATGCTCATTTACTTGGTGCCATAAATCAGCCACTAAGATGAGTAAACTTGATCGTTTTCTTATTTCTGATAGTCTCATGTGCTCGTGTCCTAACGTTTCTTCCACATCTTTGGATCGTTATTTATCTGATCATCGTCCGATTTTAATGCGTGAGGTTATTTATGATTATGGGCCGGTCCCGTTTAGATTTTTTCATTATTGGTTTGAAATGGAAGGATTAGACAAGTTAGTTGAAGATTCCTGGAAAGAAGCTCATGTAACTGATTCTAATGCTTTTCTTAAAAAGATGAAAAAGCTTAGATACTTGAAAGAAAAAATTCGGGTGTGGAGCAGATTAAATAAGGAGAGTTTGAATAGTAGGAAGAGAAGTTTAAAAGCTGAGTTAGTTGATCTTGATTTGACTATTGAAAAAGGTGACGGAGATGCTAACGATGTAAATAGAAGACATGAAGTTGTTAGATTACTTCAAGAAGTGGGGAAGATTGAATCTTTGGAAGTGGCTCAAAAAGCGAAGATTAAATGGGCTATCGAGGGCGATGAAAATTCTAAATATTATCACGGTGTTCTTAATAAGAAAAGAGGGCAACTTGCTATTCGTGGGGTTTTGGTGGATGGCATATGGATGGAGTCTCCTACCTTGGTTAAAACTGAATTTCTCTCTCATTTCAAAAAATGTTTTGATCAGCCTCCAGAAAATCGTCTTCATTTGGAGACGAATTTTCTTAATAGAATAAATTCTGATCAAAAAGAAGATTTGGAACGCGAGGTTTCTAAAGAGGAGATTAAAAGGGCAGTGTGGGACTGTGGGATTGATAAAGCTCCTGGTCCGGATGGTTTTACATTCGGTTTTTATCGTCGGTATTGGAACCTTATAGAAAGTGATGTTGTCGATGCTGTTAAATGTTTCTTTCATCAAGGCCAGATTCCGAAAGGAGGTAATTCTTATTTTATTAATTTGATTCCTAAAGTTCCTAATGCTAATATGGTTAAAGATTTTAGACCTATTAGTTTAATTGGGAGTTTGTATAAAATCATTGCAAAGATATTGGCGAATCGTCTTGTAATGGTTTTAGGCGACCTTGTTGACGAGATACAATCCGCATTTGTGGCGGATAGACAAATTCTTGATGGCCCATTTATATTGAATGAAATCGTCCAATGGTGTAAGAAGAGGAAGAAACAAGCTATGGTTTTTAAGGTTGATTTTGAAAAGGCATATGATTCGGTAAGATGGGATTTTTTGGATGATATATTGAAGAAGTTCGGTTTTGGAGAGAAGTGGTGTAGTTGGATTCAAAGTTGTATGCGTTCTTCTAGGGGTTCGGTTATTGTGAATGGAAGTCCTACAAAGGAATTCCAGTTTTACAAAGGTCTTAAACAGGGTGATCCGCTTTCTCCCTTCTTATTTATTTTGGTCATGGAAAGCTTACATGTTTCGTTTCAAAGAGTGGTGGATGCAGGTTTGTTCAAAGGGATCGTGTTGGCTCCTTCACTTCATCTTTCACATTTGTTTTATGCAGATGATGCTATATTTATGGGTCAATGGAGTGAATCTAATATTGATACCATTGTTCATGTGTTGGATTGTTTTCACCGTGCCTCGGGTCTTCGTATTAACATGAATAAAAGTAAGCTGATGGGTATTTCAGTGAACGCTGTCAAGGTGGAACAGGCTGCTGCGAAGATTGGATGTGTGACTCTCAAAACTCCTTTCACATATTTAGGATCGAGAGTGGGTGGCCTTATGTCTCGGTTACAGTCTTGGAACGAGATAGTTGAGAGTATGACAACTCGATTATCAAAATGGAAGTTAAAGACCCTTTCGATAGGAGGTAGATTAACTCTTCTTAAATCGGTATTAGGCGCGATTCCAATTTATCACATGTCTATTTTTAAAGTTCCGATGAAGGTGTTACATCGTATGGAATCAATACACTCTCAGTTCTTTAATGGTGTGGAAACTCATAGTAAAAAGCCGATTTGGGTGAGATGGAAAAACGCATTGGCTTCTAAAGATAAAGGTGGTCTCGGTGTGTCAAGTTTATTTGCGTTAAATAGAGCCCTTATGTTCAAATGGGTGTGGCGCTTTATTTCTCAAAGTTCTTCTTTATGGTCTATAGGGTGATAAAAGCGTTGCGTGGAGAAGATGGTAAAATAGGTAAGAAGGTGAAATCTACTTACCCGTCCATATGACTTAATATAATTCATGAAGTAGAGCTGCTGAAGTTGTGAGGTATTGATCTGATTAGTTTCATTCATTCTAAATTGGGTAATGGGGCGAACACGTCGTTTTGGGATGTAGCTTGGCGTGGTGATTCCGCGTTTAAAGTCTTGTTTCCTAGAATGTATACGCTGGAATCGTTTAAGAGTATAGATGTTGCGTCGAAGTTGTCCCATGGTGGGTTAGAGTTTTCTTTTAGACGTAACCCGTGGGGTGGAGTGGAGCAGGTTCAGTTTGAGTTATTAAAGGAGAAGGTGGAAGGTTGTGTGCTTGTTAATATGAAAGATAGATGGGTTTGGTCTTTAGAAGGCTCGGGTGATTTTTCGGTTGCGTCGTTTAGGAAGTTAATCGATGGCGTCTTGCTTCCGGAGGTCACTACTAAAACGAGGTGGATTAAAGCGGTTCCCATCAAGGTTAATGTTCACGCGTGGAAAGTTAAGCTCGATTGTCTTCCTACTAGATTTAATATCTCCCGTAGAGGTATGGATATTCAATCTATTTTATGTCCTTTGTGTGACAATGCGGTAGAGTCGTCTAGGCATCTTTTCTTCACATGCCGTCTTACTAGTGAGTTTATGCGTAAGATTTCTCGTTGGTGGGATATTGATTATATGGAGTTTTCGTCATATGAAGAGTGGTTGGACTGGATTTTGAATCTCCGGCTGTCGCTAAAACATAAGCAGATCTTCGAAGGTATTTGCTACGTTTTGTGGTGGTATATATGAAGTTTTCGCAACAAAAGGATTTTCGGTCGTGAGCTTCCCTCAAAGGAGAATATTTTTGATGAAGTGGTGTCTAGTTCTTTTTATTGGTGTCGTTTTAGACGTAAAGCTTCGTTTAGTTGGATTGAGTGGCTCAAAAACCCTCATCTTATTTCTTTGTAATGTTCTAGCTCCTTGCTAGTTTTTTTTAATAAAATTGCCGTTCAAAAAAAAATTTTAGCTAAAACTACGTAAACACGATCTACAAACTAAACAATTATAACCAATCCAATAAAGTTTTCTACGTGTTCTCTTGTATCTATAGTTTCAACAAAGAAAATAAAAAGATACCAAAGACATGCAAATGAAGTTTTCTTGAATTATTAGGCTGGGTTATAAAGACCCCCCTTGTAGAGAGGGTCCGTTGACTTTTGCAGCTGCCGCCGCTTGTACTGTCTGCTTTGTCGATTTGTACATTCCCTGAAAATAGGTAGGGCCCATGGGGTAGACCCGGTATGGTTAACACATCCCAATGAAGTTTTCTTGAATTATTAGCCCTCCGTCTCATCATTCTTTCATTTTACGTACCACTAATTGATAATGATAGACGAGACTACCTGATAGCCCTACATGAAATGACATCTTTTTGTTCTTGATTATGCCTTATAGTGTCCCAAAGCAAGTGAAGTATGATGTTTAAATATAAACATCCTTGTAGATTTTTAAAGTGTATCTTAATATACTATGACTGTTGTTATCATACATTAATATCTTTGAATAATATCTGAACGTGTACATATATATCAAATCACTATTTAATTAAAATACCACAAAAACTAACCAAATATTACAACCTTTTCAACAAAATTAATAACACATCTTTTTATGAATTATCTAACACACCCAAAAAAGTCGCACGTTTTGCGAGATTTTTTTACCACCTTGTGAGTTTATTTAAACAACTCCTAACCTGTTACTAAGCTACGAAAAAAC
The DNA here is from genome assembly GCA_021014915.2 of Artemisia tridentata subsp. tridentata. Lineage (NCBI taxonomy): Eukaryota > Viridiplantae > Streptophyta > Magnoliopsida > Asterales > Asteraceae > Artemisia > Artemisia tridentata. The sequence continues at coordinate 321,785,986 of CP139507.1, read as the reverse complement.
TGTCGGAATACTCTAATTTAAGTGTCACTAACTTTTGTCTATTGCAAAATGGTACCGTTGCAAACTTGCAATAGAAATGCACATGAAATATGGGTATTTTAGCAGGGAGAATGATTTGTAGGACTAAATGATAGACCTATACAAATGTGATTGATGCAATTGAAATATTGATTTGTGAATATGGGAAGAGAGAATGCATATTTAACCCTTGTTAAAACATGAATAGTGTAGGCTATACGTAAATACATGTAATAGGCCTATTTATCATTATTTTGTTAGTTATTCCCTTGTCAAAATATGAATATTGTAGACTATACGTAGATACATGTAATAGGCCTATTTATCATTTTTTTTTAGCTATTTCAGAATACTTTGTGCATTTTGTGAAGGTTTTGGTGAAATTTGGTTATACTAAACGATTACCCGTGCATAACAACAGGAATTTATAGCGGCAGATAGTTTCAGTAATAAGAAAAAGTTTATGGGTTATAAACGAAAAATAATAAAAGTTTGAGAATTTGGGGATTAAACATAATGTTTTGAAACTCGGTTCGACCAGGGTGGTTCAACCGGTTGAACCGTTCCGGTCGAAAAACGAGTCAACCCGACGGTTTGAGTCGAAAAAACATGTCAAATTAAACTAGGTCAACCCGTCGGGTTTGAAGCGTCCCAGGTCAACCCGGTTTTCGATGTGTATTAATAGTTTCATTTTGAAACATATGTTTTTAACATTTCTTTTTTTAGTTTCAACATTTTCATTTTAATTTTTTCACCATTTCACTTTCTTAACTTTTCACTTTTTACTTTGACTATTTTTGTTTTATAGATATTATAGATTTGTCAATTTTTCTTAATTAATTTACATGATTATAGGTAATAATTTTTTGGGTTTTGTTAACAACAACCCAATGGTGTTGTTTAAGCTTACCTTAAATAACATTGTTTCCAAATATGAACTCATAATTTCTATAAATACATGAATAAGTGAATTTAATAAGGTAAGTATCAATATCAAGTGAGTTAATATTTGGAAACATTATTAATTAAGGTAAGCTTAAACAACACTAATTGAGTTGTTGTTAGCAAAACCTTATTTTTATTAATCATGAATAAAACATGTTAGAGTTGATGTGTGCACTTTGTATTAGTCCACTCTCTTGGGGTCCAACATATAATGATAATTAAGGAAGAAAATCTCCAAAGTTGTTGTCTATTAATTACTTTACTGAATGATGTTAGATTATGTTTCTTCCAGTGCAACAAGTCAAAATATCAAAGTTGACTCAAGATCTCGCTTCACAATTTTCCATTTTGATTTGGTTTCCACTTTGATTTCGAGTCCCTTTCTAAAAAAGTTATCCACCATAATATAAAAAATATAATTACATAGCAACCTTAACTCTTATGTTGCGTTTTCATATTGAAATGATGCGTAAAGAAGATAAAAAGAAAAGAAATTCGTTTTTATATTTAATATTTTCGAGTAGAAATTAAATGAATGGAAAATAAAAAATACTCCATCCGTCCCAAAATTATTGTCACCTGACAAAAAACACATTCTTTTAGAAAAATGTCACTATCACTACTTTCTCTCTTTTACTTTTTTGCCAAATGACAAGTTTACCTTTAACCAATTAATTAACACTTCTTTAAAGTTTGCAATATTAATTTCAACCAAGGGTAATATAGTAAACTTTACCAAACTCCACTATCTATTCACTTTCTATTTTGGTATGTGACAATAATTTTGGGACGTCCTAAAAAGGAATAAGTGACAATAAAATTGGAACGGAGGGAGTATTGTATTGTCACGTTAGAAAAAAAAAAAAAAAAAAAAAAAACACATAATTATATTTATACTCTTTTCGACAAGTTCATTTTATTAAAAGAGTGAAATATAAGTAAATACTAAATGTTACATTGGTCATTATATACTCAATAGTTTGGGTGTATTTTTGTTTCCATCTAAATTTGCCCACATTTGAGCAGAAATTTTGAAGAAAAATGTTAAGCGGAAACTTTGCCCAAATTTAAGCGGAAAATTTTGAAGAAAAATTTTGAGCGGAAAATTTTCCGGTCATTTCTTTTCGGTTTTCTATCATTTACTTCCTTTTCTTCTAAAAGAGAATTCGAGAACAAAGTATTATAGACATGCTTTCTTAGAAATAAATATTTAATAGCTGCTTCATAATAATGATAATATTTAAATTTATTTTAGTTAAAATACAAAACACTTAAAAAGTAGTAACAAAAAGTAGTAACAATTTGTTAAAATTTGTATATAACCAATTTAAAATGACCAGCAAGGTTCCTCGCACGTTGCTAGACGGGTACACTTTACTTACAATTTTCGATTAACAATATTCTACAACTATATATGTTTTATTTTGGGAAAATTCCATAAACACCCCACAAGTACAATGGTCTTCACCCTAAATGCCTCAAAATTTTTTCCCCCCAAATACCTCATGGGATAAGGTCGCCCAAATGTCTTGGGCGAATCTCATAAAATAGTGACATGTAAAATAGTGACATGTGTCCCTATATATGTCCCCACTAAGTACTAAGATGTACTACTTGCAGTATGTACTTTCTTTGGCGATTGGGTCCTACATTTCTTGGGCGACTTAAGTTTTTTTGTCTTTTTGTAAAAAAGTAAAGTCTTATTTTATTATATAATAGTACATAAGTCTTGGGCGACTGGGTCCCACTATCATTTATTTTTGGGCAACTTGTTAGGTAGAGGGTACACTTTTATATTACTTTATTGTATTGAAACTTGTGTCCAATACTTTATACACTAAAATACACTAAATACTAATTGAGTTAAAATACAAAATATACTTTATACTAATAATTTTAATACAAAATACACAAAAATACTAATTCAATTAAAATTCAAAACACACAGTTCTTCTTCTTCTTCCCCTCGCATCCTCAAACCCTAAACGCATTTCTACATTTTTTACTTCTTCTTCTTCTTCTTCTTCCCCATCACACAACCCCTCGCATTCCTCAAACCCTAAACACATTTCGGCATATTTTACTTATTCTTCTTCTTCTTCCCAGTCACACTATTTCGCCATTCCTGTACCATATTTTGACCCATTTTAAACCTAAGGGTAGGGCTATCATAATATTTCGCCATCCCTGCTACTCTAGGTCACAATGTCTGACGCAAAGGTAACAGTTAGATCTAGATTAGAATATATTACAACGATCAGAGGTATGTTGAATAGTAATAGAACCACCTTGTTTAGGACAACTGTATTTGGGCCATGGTTAGACATCCCCCCCTTTTCTGCAGATACCCATTTGTTAAATCATTTTTATCAAAATCAGGTTAATGTGGATGAAAGTGATGATTGCCCTTCCCTTAGGTTTAAAATAGGTGATAATGTGGTTGATTTTGGTCGTGAAGAATTTTGTCTGATAACCGGTTTTGTTTTTGGGTCTGTTGCGAAAGACGAAACTATCGTAGGCCGTAATGTTCGTGGGCTAAAACATAGTCCATTCTATGATCGTATGTTTCCTCATTTCCAAACCCTTAGGACTAAGAAAGTAAAGGGTGAAGAGCTTTTGGCACTGATGAAGCCTGGTCCAGGGTGGGATGCTTTATCGGATGCGGATGCTGTTAGGGTTTGTTTGTTGATCATTGCAACATGTGTATTCATGGGTCGTGAAGGAAGGTTCTACATTCCAGACCACATGTTGACAATGATTGAGGATTTTTCTGTTTGGAATTTGTATCCATGGGGTGAATATTTGTGGGTACATTTGTACAAAAGAACGGTAAATGTGGTAAAGAAGCATAATGACGGTGAAGCAAAGAAGCCGGTCAAAAAATCCCCAAAGAAAGATCAAACATACAATCTGTATGGCTTTGTATATGCCCTCAAGGTAATAATTTACTTGTCACATTCTATAATTACTATGCTTAATTACTATGCTTTGTATATGGCTTTGTATACCCATAGATTTATGCTATAATTACTTGAGTAATGTAAGATTTATGCTATAATTACTTGCTTAATGTAAGATTTATGCTATACAAGGTGCAACAACAAAACACACGACAAACACGAACTACCACCAGTTGTTTATTCTAAAGATTACAGACACAAACATAGAACAAGATAACAGAAAACGACATAAAACAACATACATGGAGCCACCTAAAAACTACAGCCAAGATAACGATACACAGCCACATCCACCTTAACTTTAACTTCCCCAATTGTAATCATGCCTGCTGATACCCAACAGTAATCAGATCCGAAAGAGTTGAAAAACCGTCCATTGCATACACAGAAAAATGTTCTACTAACCCAACATAAATAAGCAAATCCATGTGCTCCATGACAAAACACAACCCTAAACAATGATATGATAAAGTAACAATAAAAGGCATTCAAGAGTATGAAACAATGACACAATAAAGTACCTGTAAACAGGCCTGAAAAGGAAAAAAATAGGGCATCTACATAAACAATGACAATGGCTAAAGTCAGTTACCAATGGATAAAAAAGTTCATAAAAGATAACTACTTGCAGCCAAAAATTAATTGAACAAAACCCTATCCACAAAGAGAAATTAATACTCAAACATTCCATTCAACAATACATTCAAGGAACAATAGAAGGAACAACCATTTATATTAATAACTTTCCATTATCAGTCATCAATGTTGATTACATTAAAGGAACAATAGAAGGAACAACCATTTATATTAAAAACTTTCCATTTATGTTTCTGCATCAATATTCTTATTCCTTTTATAGTACCAGACACCATAAATACATTTGATTATGTTTGAACTTATTAAAATGTTTATTGTGTTTCAAATTTGTGGTCATTGCTTATTTTTTGGCTTAACTTTGTTCCTTTTTTCCAAATATGGATTTTGGAAACGTTCCCTAACAGCATGCAGTGGTGGACCAAAGACCATACAAAGACCCCACGTGGTGTAGCCTGGTCAAAAATGAAAACCTTTGAAAAAAAACATTACTCCATGCTATTTGATCCGGTAAGTAAACCCTGTATATACCTGAAAATTAGTTATGTATTGTTTGTTTTGATTGCGTTCATCATATAACGATGGTTTGTTTTTCTTCTAGGGTTTTATACCAATAAGCAAGCTGGTTCCAAGAAATGACGAGGTAGTCCTTCCATGGTACAGGTGTAGCATGGATTATATCCGAGGACTACAGTTGCAAGTGACAGTTGCAACAAATATGTTGGTTGAGCCAATCGCTATTGTAGAAGATGGTGGTGATCTTCAAGTTGGGGATGTTGGCGTTCATGTTAGTGACCCTGTTGGTGATGATGGTGGTGAAGGACCTGGAATTGGTGGTGATGGTGGACAAGGAGTTGTAGTTGCTAGAGAAGGAGCTACAGTTGGTGATGATAGTGTTGATGATGTTGATGTTGGTGATGATGGTGGACAAGTTGTTGGAGTTGCTGGAGGATCTACAGTTGGTGATAGTGTTGATGTTGGTGTTGACGGTGCACATGGAGCTGGACTTGGTGTAAAAGGAGCTACAGTTGGTGATGATAGTGTTGATGATGTTGATGTTGGTGGTGACGGTGGAGAAGGAGTTGGAGTTGGTGTAGAAGGAGCTGTAGTTGGAGATGATGCTGGAGAAGGACCTCGTGTTGGTGGAGAAAGACATGGAGTTGGTGGCGATGGTGGAGAAGGAGCTACACTTGCTGGAGAAGGAACTAGAGTTGGTGGTGAGCAAAATGTCTCCGACGAGGCTGAAGTGTTGCCTAGTGCTCAGATTGAAGCTGAGCTTAATTCTATTAAGTCAACAGTCGGAGGCATTGAAGAACGTGTTGGAGCCGTTCATGTCTCAAACCTGTTAAGTGAGCTTGAGGTTGTTAAGAAAAGGATCGGGGTGCTTGAGGATGTGTTAGGAGTACGGAAGCAACAAAAGGTATGCCGACACACCTGTTTCAATTGCATTCTGTTTTTAATTCATTTTCTTTTTTAGTTGCATAAAGCAATTTGTATTACTGTTTCAATTGCAGAATATTTGCCCAGATGTGCATGCCGACACACCTGTGAAGGCCTGTGGTGTTGATCATGATGATCATAAGTTGTATTATACGAACACACAAGGGTTTCAAGGCCCCATGACACAACTTATGAAAGTCGCCTTCCCCACGCCATCTGATTCTTGTACGGAGTTTATGCAACTGGACGATAACAGTAGGTTTGATTGTTCATCCTTACCGAATTTGAATTCAGCATTCTCCGATTTTATTGATGATGGGATTGAGCTTCCACCTCAGGATGTATGTATATATTATATTAAATTATTATTTTTCTTTTTTAGTTGTATTGATACAATTAAATATTCTAGCCTTTTTTTTTAAGGATTTGATCGATATGGATGTCGATAATAAGGAAACTGAGGAGGTGGCGGGAAGCGAGATACAACAACAACCGGCTGGGGACAGGCCTCAAACAGAGCAACAACCTTCTGGGGAAGGGAATGAAACACACGATGAACCGGCTGTGGACGGGGGTAATGGAGGTGACAACGGTGTTGAAGTTATTTGCATCGATGTGGAGGTCCACACGAAATATGTTCAGGTAATTTTTTTGTTAATTCAATATTATGGAAGGCTACAATAAATCACCTACAAAACCCAATAAGTTGACCAAACAGAAACATAGTCGGTTCAGAAACATACATTAATAGATTCTTTAGACACATAACTTGACCCATCACATCCCACAACATATTTCTCACAAGGGCAACATACCGTTGAGCCTCTGAATAAATATATCAATTTCTTTGCTCCTCATCTCCATCTCCGCAGCCAATATCTGCAACTCCATCACCTTTCTCTCATCTTTGTATTGAAGCTCCCTCAAAAACTGTGCAGTTTTTTGAGGCACTCTTTGCCCAACATATGTCTCCAACTCCGCAATAAGAATAGCCCTCTCACGATTGTTAGCATTCACCTTGCTACACATTGCGCTTATCTCTCTAGCCAAGCAAATATACTCGATTCCTGATGTTTGGCAATAGAACTTTACCATGTCTTCCCACTGGTACGAATTCGCCGCTGCCCGAAGCTTAGCCACCTTTACATTATTTGCCATTATTCCTTATTAATTTTTTTTTTCTTTGAGATGTGAATATAGAACCCTCTGTCCACTCTTAAATAGCAATAGTTCTTAAAGAGTAGTCAAGTTGAATTCACTCACATGCAAACAGTGCACATTTTGTTTTCACTCAGCTGTAGCAAATCCCAAACCACAATGTCAGTCATATGCAATCATCATTTATATTTGAAAATAATTAAGCATGAGTGACACAATATTCCTGACCCAAAACACTTTATTTTTTACTAAAAAGCCAATGTAGAAAAATCCAAAGACTTGTATATGGTATATCTTGAAGTAGTGTTTTCTATATAATTTATAATTTATCATGTGTTGATGATAGCGTTACTTTTGTACAGGGACAATATATCTCCCCTCCTGACATCAATGTTGTAAGAGAAAATTTAAGGACCATTTTCAGCGGACTAAAAAGAAAGAGGAAACCAAGCAAATTCAACAGCTCTCCTTATACGAATCCTCCAGACTCTACTCCAAGAGTCTTGAGAAATCGTTCATCGAGAATCACTCAAGAAAAGATATCCCCTCCCAAAGGTCCTGATTTTGACAATAGTTTGCAAGTGCCACATTTGGAACCATTTGTAGAGGTATGTAAAACTTTAACTATGTATTCCCGTTACTTAGTTTCCTTGATGTCTTGCAACATAGTTACATAAGTTTATATGAGTTGGAACAACCATTAAGTAATTTTGTTTTTTTATTTTTGTTTTTTTTAAGAACCTGTCAAGAGCCCCGAAGGCGAAGAAACATGCCGTCACTGTGCCCCAAGCTATTCAAAAGTTTGTTAAAAGCGGCAATGAAAGTAAGTTCATTTTTCCATGGGGCAATCAAGACACGGTTGCTGACCGCCGTTTTTGGATGTGTTTATTGGGCATGGGTAAGGAAAGTGGCGGATGGCTTAGGGATGAGGTACATATAAATGAGCGTATACTTTTTTTCGTTAAATCTTAGTTTGTCTATCACTATTGTAGACTGCAACATAACACAAACTTATTCACATCTTTAATTAACAAAAAACAGCACATAGACGTATGGGTTGACTTGCTGTGGACATTCCGACCACCAGAGGCAGATTGGGCTATGGCCGGTTCATTTTTCAGCCCTTGTGTCATGGAGAATCACATACGAAGCTTTTGGTCCAATGGTGTCAAGTATCCAGTGGCTTGGTCCGATGTTGAGAAGGTATTTATATCTTATCTTTACATTATGCATATTATTTTTTACCCCTTGTGTGATGGCCAATAAACTGTTGTAGGTGCTATTTCCACTTAATGAGCCGAACAAGCATTGGGCGACAGCAGAGCTTCATATACGTACAGGTGTTGTAACAGTATATGACTCGCTTCCCAGATATTCAAAAAGACAAGAGTGGTGGAATAAGACCATGCCAGCAGAATTTGGCAAAAATTTGCCTGCTTATCTTAAAGCCGAAGTGGTGTTGCAGGCAAAAGGCATAGAGGAGGATGGTTATCAGATAACTTGGAAATATGCAGAGGATGTCCCCACCCAATGCAGTGGATATGGTGACTGTGGAATATGGGTGTGTATAAACCTTTACCGGTTGGCTAAAGGTTTGTCATTAAAGGTGGACAATCCTGCAATAACACCTCTAGCTATCGGGAACGAATTGCTGAATATCTCTGGAAGTACAAGGTCCTAGATTCCCCCTAGTTCATACAATTCAAGTTACCTGGATTATGCATTTTACATGTGCAACTGCTTATACAATGCAATGTTGATGGTGTGTATGTTGATGGTTCTTTAGACTGGTTTAAAGCAACGTGTGGTGTACAAATTGGTGTACAAATCATGTAACAAATATACCAAACTAGTAATTATCATTTGCTTTTAAATTGTCTGGCTTGCTTTTAAGTATTTTGTGGCTTCATTGCATTTCCTTAACCATGTAGGTCTATTTTACGGCTTGGTAGATTGTATATGATAAATAAGCTAGATTGTATCTTGCTTCATTGCATTTCCTTACCATAACATAAACCGAAAAACATTCTACATTTCATGTTAATCCTTCAATTCTAATCTAGAAAACAAAACAAAATGAAAAAGATAACAACTACCAAACCGAAAAATAACATGAATTTATCATGAACTTTAGATTTTGTCTTTAAATCTTTCATCTCTTGTTCTAACAATCCAATAATCTGTGAAGAGTCTTCCGCATTGGCCGCAAAATTTCCTTGTTGATTGGCAAGTGCCTTTTTTTCTTCATGCTCTCTCCAAAACAATTCTTTGTAGTATTGTGATGGGAGCTCGGGTTCTAGAAAACCATAAACTCCACATCTGTTCATAGGACATGCTTTGTACCTTATTCCTGGGTTCTTATGTGACCAAGATACTTTGATAGGTAGTGGATATGCCGGACGACATTTGCAATGCGTCATGTTAGCAACATCGTGGTATTCGAACTGGTTCCTACGATGTGACATACTTGAGGAGGAAGATGAATTCATGAATTATCCTTTTTTTTGTTATAAGACAAGGGAAGTTATGTGTTAGAATTAAGTGGATAATTCAGATTGTGTAATTGTGAGGTTCCATTTATATTGGACTGAAACATAATGACGCAAGTACATGAGATGGTTGAGGAACCTAAATGAACTGGTACAACTGGTGGTTCCTTCACTTAAATATTCTTGGGCGACCTAGTACAATATTTGCTTGAAACAATTTGGCATTAGAAGTAAAATGTTCAGCTAGAGCTGATGAACAGAAGAGGTGGAAAGTTAAATACCTACTATTAAAACCACCTAGACTTGATGAACATACAGGTTACATTTGCACATTTAAAAGCATAATAATTTAAAATAACACATTAGATTTTATCCTTCATTTTTGACAACAGCACATCCCAGTTGGTTTCGTTCTTGTAAATCCCAAAGTCTTCAGGTTCCGCTATCCCATACTCTATCTTCAACAACAACTCCTCATGGAAACGGTCTTGCCTCATTCTTTCCTCCATTTCCCTTTCAGCCCTATTTTCTTCAAGTAGTTGTTCCATTAATGCTTCTTCATCTAATCTTGCTTGAATTTCCTTATCTTCATTAACATACGCATGACCATCTACACTTGATGCCTCCTCATAAAACGCTTCCTCATAAAACGCTTTCGCATAAATTTTTTCTAAACATGTACCAGTTTCCTTCACCAATTCCACATCTTTCAAAGGTATTGATTTCATCTCTACAAAAAAATATATAAAAAAAAATAATTATGTATATATAAATAAAATAAATACAGGTACTGTCAATTGAGTTTAAAAATTTTAAGCAATTACATAAGATTTCAAAGTTTTTACCTTTAGACATTTCTGAAAATGATAGAATAATCACGTTAAGGTATATATAATGAACAAATACAAGGGAATGATATACTTATTGTGTTGGGCGACTATGGAGTTTGCTTTATTTATTATATTGGGCGACTTTATGTCTATTACATATGACATACATAAATGAAGTACAACAATATAAATGTGCAAGTACAATGGGGGTTGATACACATTTAAATTTGGCAACTAGATACTTGACTTATGTTAATGGCAACTAGACACACATTTAAATCTGTGGGTGACTTTATAAGTGAGGTTGTTGATATACACATAAATGTGTAAATGGTAAATAAGTTAGGTTGAGATACACATAAATTTGTATATTGACCTCACAAGCTCAAATTCCCCACTGATATAACCATGAACTCAACAAAAATTGACCTCACAACCCTCTGTCACTCCTTTGTTGTAACAGAAATTATTCTTGGCCATTACCAGCCAGAGATTCTTCAAGACTTAAAGAGGTCACACGATTTGGAGATCTATTCAAAAAAGATTACTGCTAGGGTCGGTCGTAGAGGGGAGCTTATAGATGAACTTCGAAACTTTTCACGTTCGAGAAATGCAAGGGACAATACGAAGAAGCTTAGGAGACTCCAGACTATTGATTTGCGTAGGGCGAGGGCGTTGATGAGGATGGCCAAGCAAATGCGCGAGAAGCTTCTTAAGAAGATAGAGTTTGCTGTGAGGGAGAGGTATACGTGAGGGGGTTGGTTGATGTAGGTTAGTGTGGGTTCCTTTTGTATAATCAACTGGTTATGGTTAATTGAATGAAATGGATCTTATGATTCACATTTTCTGTGTATAATGTGTTCAAATATGTTTTTACTTTTCGAGTGTCTTTGATATGTATCATAAACTAGATTAGCAGCCCAATAATAAAACACAGACCAAACATGATAATGGTCTAACAGACCATAATCTGATAGATCCCAAAAATTGAACAAAGGTAATTGATAGATTTATTGCTGGAAAACTGAAATATTACAAGATAGAAGACCCAATTCGAGATGGGTTAATCTCCAAGAACAAAGGTAATTGAAACCCAATTTAGATAACATAAACAATTAAACATAGACAAACCCTAAAACTAAAACAAAATATATAAATAATCATTAATAGGATAATAACTGGCCCTAAACTTCAGCTACCCATTTACCCATTATCCTTTTTTTTTCGGTAACAGCTTTTGACCAGAATTTGGGATCATAACATAATCATTCAGTTTTTGTTGTTGTTTTTAATTTAGTTTCTTGCCTTCTTTTTTTTTTCTTCTTTTTTGCTTGAGTTGCATCTGCACTTTCTTCTTCTTCAATACTCTCATTAGTTGGTGTTGTTGTCCCACTTCCATCTATACCACCAACTGCACCACCCCCTGCAGGTTTGTTTCCATTCTAATACCCAGACCTATAACACCACCACTTACTTTCTCTGCCTTTGCACCACCAGCTCCACCAACTACAACAACACTTCCACCCGTGCAAGCATGCCTCCAACACTTAACATCCATACAACAGACAATGCATCTTTCGTCCAACACCTCTACGTGTGTATCATTAGTAGTCATTTTCTTTCTCTTTAATTTTTGAGTTGAAGGTTATGCCATGTCTATGTTGAAAGGCAAGTTGGTTGGAGACTTTATTTCACTATCCTTTTTGTGTTGGGCGACTATGGAGTTTGCTTTATTTATTATATTGGGCGACTTTGTGACTATTATAAATGTGCAAGTACAACAATATAAATGTGCAAGTACAATGGGGGTTGATACGTATTTAAATCTTTGGCAACTAGATACTTGACTTATGTTAATGGCAACTACACACACACTTAAATCTGTGGGCGACTTTGTAAGTGAGGTTGAGATACACATAAATGTGTAAATGGTAAATTGAGTGGACTATATATCGACCTAAATACCAGTGCAATATCAATCTTATTCTTTTGAGCTGAATATATAAGCTAGTTTGCCTACAGGGTACTAACTTCACTGTATATTAAGCACCATAAGTTTCCACTTAAAATATAAGTCTCATTGCAAGCCCAGCTTACCAAGAGAACTAGCTGCGATAATACCAAGTGACAGCAGGGTACATTTTAACAAAATAACAAATACAAGGGAATGATATACTTATTGTCTTGGGCGACTATGGAGTTTGATTTATTCATTATATTGGGCGACTCCGTGACTATTAAATATGACATACACAAATGAACAAGTACAAGAATATAAATGTGCAAGTACAAAGGGAGGTTGAGATACACATAAATGTGTAAATTGGCAGGTTAATACACCTAAAATGCAATAGGGTAGTGTACAAGCTATTTTTCTAACATTCAAAATTTAAACAACAAATTCAATATGAGTAATGAGGACAGATATAAGTTTAAAGTTATTAGTGCATCCAGGTTTAAAGCGTGCTGTTAAACTACCCAAAGACATCAGTTATAGCAAATTAGTGGCGTACGTGAAGAATAAGTTGGGCGCCGTTAAAGAGAAGGGTGATTGTGTCATAAGGTTGTTTTACAAAGACACTGTTGGAGCATTGGACATTTTTGATGATGATGACGTCCAGTACTTCATACAGGAAGCTTGTTGTAAGAACGATCATGTTCAGAAACTATTCGTATCAATAACAGTAATACCTTCTGAGGTAAAATCATCTTCCACTTCTAATCATATATCAATCGATCTTAATGTACCTTTGTTACCAGAACAATTTCATTATCCAAAGGTTGAACAATCTTATTTTCACCGACAAGATGACTTGCAAAAAAACTCATTTACAAACATGCCCATGCCACCCAGCGCCCCTAATCCGGTCATTAAAAACACCCATCCCAATAATACCTCGTTTAAAAATGATAATACTTTTTACATGTATAGGGAATTTTTTAATGAGGCAGAATGCATGTTTGTTATAGGAAAGAAATCATTAATTGAAGGATTTGAATACGTAGTTATAAAATCCGAAACCACGAGGTACAACGTAAAATGTAGGAAACAAGGTTGCCCGTGGAATATATACACTCGCAAAGTTAAAGTGGGTAATAAATTCTATGTATCAACCGTAAATGACGTGCATACATGTTTAAGAACTGAACTACATCCTAATCATCGTAATGCTACAATGAAATTACTAAGTTACTTAGTTCGGGAAAAACTGAAAGATATTAACCGAGTATATAAAGTGAGGGACATACAAAAAGATATAGGGCTTGAATGGCAAATAGATGTTTCTTACAAGCGAGTTTGGGGGGGAAGAAATCTGGCGTTGGAGTTATTGAACGGTAACCCTGAAGATTCGTTTGAGAAGTTGCCTTTATATTGCCACAACTTAAAGATGGCAAACGAGGGGATAGTAACATTGTAACATCCCGCCTACTCAGACCACAATATTGTCCGCTTTGCCCGCAGGCTCACGGCTTTGTTTTTGTGGCCTCATTTGAAGACTTCCCGGCAGGTCACCCAAGCCAGTACTACTCTCTCATGAGCACGCGACTTCCCGGCAGGTCACACAAGCCAGTACTACTCTCTCATGAGCACGCGACTTCCCGGCAGGTCACCCAAGCCAGTACTACTCTCTCATGAGCACGCTTAACTGCCAGTTCCTAAGAACTCCACACGCAGTAGACCACAAAACGCGTTGTGTCATTGTAAGGCGAATGTAATCTTATGAACCCAGCATCTCTCCAGGCCACAGCCGATGTAGGATTTGCCTAGGGTGTTACAAACACACATTGAAACAGACGACCAAGGAAGATTTAAGTTTGTATTTATAACATTTGGTGTTGCGGTAAGGATCGTTATAATTATATATACATATTTGAAAGTATTTTATTTTTGTTTAAGTTGTTATGTTATTACAACTAATATATGGTTAATGATGTAGATTCGGAGTTTTATAGCCTTCATGCGGCCGTTGTTGATAATTGATGCCGCGCATCTAAAAGGGAAATATCTTGGAACAAACTTGCTTGCTGTTGGTATGGACGGTAACAACCAGATAATACCAATCGCTATCGGTGTCTCACAGGGTGAGACCGGTGAATCATGGACATTGTTTTTGAGAAAATTGAAAGAGTGCATTGGTGTGGTTCCTGGCTTGGCGATTATCTCAGATAGGCATGCAGTGATTATACAAGCATGTAATACAATTTTTCCAGATTGCTTTCATGGTAACTGTTGCCGTCACTTGATGATGAATTGCAATCTGAAGGGCGAGAAGGTCAATTATATTTACTAGAAGGCGTGCAAAAGTTATACGACGGAAAACTTTCATAAAGCAATGGCTGAGCTAAGGTCAAAAAGACCTGCAGCGGTAAAAAAAACTCGAAGAAGCAGGTTTTGAAAAGTGGTCAAGGGCATATTGCTCAGCAAAAAGATACAATTACTTGACGTCAAATAGTGCAGAATCAATTAATGCTTTAACGAGAAAAGTTTGAAAGGTTCCAATAACAATGCTCATGGAGTATTACAGAAGGCTTTTACAAGACTGGTATTTTGAACGTCGAGAAAAATATCACGGTAATTAGTGTCTCAATTATTGTTGAAATAAGAAGAAGCAAAATGTTTTACATATGTAAATAATAACAACTTTTTTATGTTTTCATGAATTGTTTAGAGGCACCGGAATTTGAACTTATTGATTGGGCAGCTGCGAAGGTGAAGAACAGAATGTTAAAGAGTGGTAACTAGGAAGTTAGAGGCATTGCCATGTGTGCTGTGTATCAAGTACTAGACCATCATAATGCTCATATAGTTGATTTTTTAAAAAGGGAATGCACGTGCAGGTATCTAATATAACCATGTTGTTTAATAAGATTTAGGTTGTTTGTTGTTGAATGGAATCTGTTTTTACCTTCCACATGCAGGCAATGGCAACTTTCGGGGCTACCTTGTGGTCATGTGTGCGCAGTATGTAGGGCAGAATGTTTGACTAACTGTAACAAATGGGCAGAACCATGGTTTACAAAAACCAACCTGAAAGCTACATATAATGAAATGGTATTTCCTTTGCCAGAAGAAGATAAATGGCATAATCCAGGTAATTTGCAAAAGGTTTTACCACCGGTGATGAAGCGTCAATCAGGAAGACCAAAAAACAAAGATCGCATTCCATTAAAAAATGAAGAGCCAAAAGGTAAAAAATGTGGTAGGTGTGGATCCAAATGTCACACACGTGAAGCATGTAGGGAACCATTGCCAACAACAGAGGTAATTTTGAAACTTGCTACAATTGTATAACTCATGTTTGTGTACTAGTTGTTGCTGATATAATAAATATGTTCTCAGAAAAGTAGTAAGGGAAGTCGTAAGCGTAAGACAGATACTGAAAGCGTAGTGGTAGAGGAGCCGAAAACAGATGGGGACGATGAGTATTTCCGTAATGGCAGAATTTACGCGGATTGGGAAGACTTACAGTGGATGGGTGAATCATCTAACAACCTTTATGAGGGTGACACAGTCTGGGGCGGTGAACCTTCTAATTCTGGCATCAACCTAAATTCATACTCGGAATATCACTTGGATGATTTATGATCCTATGTGTGAACTGTAGGCTTAGTGTCTCAATTATGTGTGAACTATTTTATATGTATAATCTACTATTTAAGTTGGGTTACTTTTGTTTTATGTCTTTATGATGTTCAAAAGATCTTTAGGATATATGCATGCAATATTGTTAACAATTTAAAAGCACACATATGCATGAAACAACTTTCTAGCAACTTAAAAATAATGTTAAGTTAAATAACGTGTACCTGGTGAAACAACTTTCTAGCAAGTCCATGAGTCGTTTAACGCTACTTGTGTGCTGCAAATAAATTATCTAAGTGAGCCGTAACCTAAATTGAAATATATAAACCAAACAAGCTTAACCAAATTATGAAACTGTCTTACTAGTTAGTGCAGTCGAATACCCAAGAACAAGCCATGAGCAAAAACAAATCCATGACATTTTAATGTACAAGGATACATACATGACAACCATAGTTTAATGTACTAGTCCCATAACAGGGATCACATTACATAACATATCCTAAGCCTAAGTTCTATTACAACAAATTTAATTGTTAGAATTACAACCACCATAGCCGACAATTACCAACTACATACTCTGTGTTGGAAAAAGAACCTAGCCATATGTTCACGGTAAGCAATAGCTGCCTGAACATGACTTTCGACATCCAACGACTTCCCATGTGCCAATCGATATAAGAATATGCAGACCCAAATACCGCAATCACCAAACAGCCCCCCTGCTCTGGAATGTTCTTTGCATATGTAAAGGTGATGGCATACGTTTTGGGATCTATACCTTTCTTCTCAAAAACATTGGCATCATGTAGGACAATGGGAAGTCCAGCCTGCATATTGATTGAAAAATATTAGCAAAAACAACCACAACAACAATATATAGTACAAATGAAACAAAACATATAGAGAAACGAGACAATATAAAATCGTCTAGCATATAGAAGATGAGGATGTTAACAGTCACTGTCACTCTCGTCTTTATTTGTTTTTCTCTTTTCATATAGAAACTAGACAATCATGTTTTTTCAACAAGAAAAAAGAAAGCAAAGCAAAATTGGTCAACTCAAGTTAACTTTGGAGTGTTTGAGAAACACATCTTGTTTCTGTGCAGTGTACACAACAAAAGGTAAATACGTAACAGTAATTCAGAAACATTAAAACCAGAAACCACACCATACGTAATAATTAAAAAGATACAAATGAACTTCGCATTTTCTGATACAACGATTCACTTGGTCATTATACACGCCTCAAATGTGACCTAACCCACCACAGCAAATACAAAGTAAAACCCAAAACAACTTAACATCACATCTTCCGTATCACAAGTCAAGTTAATAACAACTTAACATTACATTTTCAATTACAAAGTAAAACCCTAAACACTGGGTATCATAACTAGATAACATTAAAAACTGTAAACGAACCTTCTAAACCATAAAGCATGAGCCAAACATGCACATAGACTGACTACAAAAACCGATAAAACACAACAATAAAACCCATTCCCCTCGGCACCAAACAATCTAATAGGCCATTGCATCATGATGAGTTTGCAGAATCAAAGACTCGCAGTTGGGACTGAAGCAAAATGAAGCACCATTTCCCTCTGCACCAATATTATGAAAATTATCGGAAGCAACATTGTAGAGTACAAGATTGGTAGCCCATTCTTCCGGGTTCTAAACTTCGAGTATTGGGTCATTGTTATCAACAAATCCAATTAACTTCAGTGCACAAGGGGTAGGAAAAGCAATCAGACATTCAAACGATTCAATGATTCCCCCAACCACCTCTAAGCTCCATACACAGAAAACAAATTTGTCCTCACCATTTATGTTTCTGGAAACAACAACGTTGTCTCTTAGGTTAGAAACAAAGAATGGTAGAGGAAGTTTGAATAACAACTGGTCTGGTATGTCAAGAACCTGGAAACGATGGGTCACCAAGTCAAAAGAAACCATCATATAGCTCTTGAATGAGCTAACATGACTAGCAAACAACTTTTCTTAAGCACACCAGAAGATACGGCCATCAACAACAGCTTGAGTTCCCTTTTTCAGTCGGATTGACTGACGAGGCAAAAACTGACTTTCTAATACCTTCCATTGTCTTGACGAGAAGGAGAAAAGTAAGACACACCATGGATTTTGGGGATTGAAAGGGTATGAAATCTTTATAATTGTTGGGTCCAGGTTGTCAGGTCGAACCCCAAAAGCCAACATACGCTTTTCATATTCCTGACCACTTGTCACATAAGGGACAAATGTTCCCACAGATCTTCTGATGGATGGGTTCCAAACAAAAGCCATGTAGTGAGGGAGAATTTGTCCATACGAAAACCCCAAATGCCGTGTGAGCAGCCAATAGGTATCAAGTCAGAAAAAGATAGGTTTGTGGGTACAGGTGTTAAAGCGAAATTCTGTGAAAGGTAAGACATGTAACCTTTAAACCCTTGCTGATAGCGTAAAACATATGGGAAACCATCAGCTGGGCGAACCCCGAAACGACCAGTGAAATGCAAGGTGTCAATGCCAGCCTTCCAGGTCTTTGATACACTTCGGCATTGAAGTACTTGCTTCACAGGAAGCCTACGAACATTGTCCAATTGAACTTCAAGTGGAATAGAGTCATACATGGTGCAAACTAGTGTGGGTGTAAACTAGTGTGGAGAAGAAGAGTATAAAGGTATAGCTGGAGGTTTAATTCTAGTGTGGGTGTAAACTAGTGTGGAGAAGAAGAGTATAAATAAGACTTAACATTTAATAATCTACTTGTCCATGTACCTGAACATTAAGGAACAGTTAAGGAACACTTAATGTCCATGTACCTGAACATTAAAGATTTGACTTATGTTACATTTAAGAGGATACTTGTCAAAGTACTTGAAGTTTTAATATACAAAAACCTGTACTTTAAAGACTTATAGTTGAAATTGAACTAGTATATTCATCTTAGTTGAAATTGAACTGGATTTGAGACTGTTATATGCAACACATGCATTTCAGGTTTTACTATAATTATTTAGTAAAAAAATATAAAGTTTTACCTCTAAACATGCCCGCATATTCAAATACCAAGGACGCCACTCCGGTTCATGCTTTTCACCACTGTCATACAACGTTACCACCCCTGTCTTGATATCGAACTGGGCCAGAAACCAATGTTTTTGCTTTTCATTGATAGGCATAAAAACCTGTAACGAAAAAATAAAAAGAAATTTTTATATGTCGTGTTCTGAGGCAAATACGTCCATATATGTATACACAAGGAATGAATACACGTATTACCTGGTCAACATCGGCCCAATTAATATTGTACTTGCTTCCATTAGCATACCAAATGGGGATGGAGTCCTACAATAGCAGCTGAACACAGTATGGACTAACCATAGCCTAATCAGCGTCATCGGGTCTGAAATGCAACATGTATTCCACCCACAGCTCTATGTGCTGTGAAAACCAACGCAAAAGAGTATTCGTGAGACAAATACTAGAAGAAATGAAAAACAATAGATTTACAATAACTGTAAATGAAAAATGTACGAGTCTGACCTCATCCATGAGCCACCCTTGTTTTTTAGGATCTAAACAAACTAAGCTCTCCCAGAACCTCCGATCAACACGCACAGGTTCTTTGGACCAAGGAAATGTATAACGAAGAGGCCCCGGCTTTCCAAGGAATTCGTCGTAATCATTAGTCAGATTTACTTTGCCGATATATTTGTTGCACCGAGTAAGATTCTGCACACAGATTGTTACTATATTAGAAAAAATAAAATTAACGTTAAACGTAAGAAAATAGAAATTGTTTTTATACCTCCACCCAAGGTTTAACACGTTTTAAATAGTCACTCATATCTCGATCTCGACAGCCAAAAGGGGGAGTTCGATTTTTTTCAGCTTTCACAAATTTTTCGGGCCAGTAATACAATGAATCAGACCCATCTTTTTTACTCCTCTTGTTGGGTTCCATTCCTGCCTTTGCTCTTTTCCAATGTTCTGAATTAATCAAAGCAGATAACTTGTTCTTCTTCTCGAGTGCAATCTTCAACATCTCTTCCCTTTCCAACCGCCGTTTCATCTCCTCTATCAACGCATTATGAAACTCCTTTTCCATAAGCTTTAGTTCTTCAATCTTCCACCTTTCTTCTTCTTGCTTCCTCAGGCTTAATTCCTCTTCCAAAAGATACTCCTGTCACAAGAATTTATGTGAATTGATGTGTTCATACAAGGTTTAATTTTGGTTTGTTTTCTTTGTAAAAACACATTACCTGAAAAATATCATCATCAGAGTCGACATCTATCTCAGCTGAACGATTTCTGGAAATAATAGAGTCAACCATTTCAAAGAATTCATAATCCAGTTTTTCTCAGAATTCATGGCTTAGATGCGAAAACGATTTACTGAAGTCCAATTTCTCCTGTATATGAAAAATCGAAGGCATTGTTAAATTCAATAAAGTAAAAAATTCGCTTTATAATTTGACAAGTAAGCTATCGGAACCAATGTGTTTACCCGAAAACCGCAAGTTCTTTCGCAAGCAAGAACCTACAAAGTATTTTTAAAACCCATTAAATTTATTTGACAATCATATAAATAGATATTATTGCTAAATGCATTATATTACTGTATATAAAAAATCACCTGAATAATAGACTCAAGTTTGAAAACACGAGCATTCAACTCCTGAATCACACAATCCTTAAGGCTGATCTCAGTAATAAGATCACTGGTCTGAATCCTAGGAACAAGCGGTAAATACTTTTTTTCTGTCCTCCCACGTTTTCGGCAAGCATCCAACTTCTGTAGATTGACATCATAATCATGTGGTACCCTTGGTTTACGAGTAATTGGTATGTACCCCATGAAATACTCTCGAAATTGGATATACCAATCAGACCGCTGCTCGGCTAATGTTGCTTTCAATTCAAAATTTATCTTCGAGTTCTACAAAAAACATTAACCAAAAGAAGATCAAAACAAGTTGAATACAACACAAAATAAGATAAATAGTAGGGAATACGATATTCTATAAGGTTTTACCTTGCCAAATAGCAATCCATAATCCGATCGTGTAAACACTTCTTTCTTTGACCAGGCTACACCCCTTGGTATGACATCTGGGACTTTATTCCACCAATTATTGCTTCTTTCAAACGACTTAAGAATCCATATCTAGAAAGTTAAAGATCGCGTTAAGCGGAGAAAAATAAAACAAAATTAAAAATTCATACAATTACATGGAAAAAAAATAAAAGAATAACCTTGAAAGCCCAAACAAATCCTGCAATTGTATACGTTGGAACGTACTTCCGAGATGCTTCTAGTCCTTTAAGGTGTTCCTACCTGTGTCTTTCTACGACATTAAGTATCTGGTTGTACAATTGCCTCCAAATGTGCTCCCCCCATGGAAACGAATTCCATGCTTCATGGTCTTCAACCAAACGCAGGTATCTATCATCTACTTGTTCAGCCAACAACCGACCCATAAAAATTACCTCTAGCGCTAAAAGTAGGCACACACGGACTGCATCTTCGTCAAATAATTTACCGAATAACTCTTCATCCTCAACAACACCAAGAAGATCTAAGTTTGAAAGTCTTACCCCCATTTTATTTGGAAATACCCTTGACTTAAATTTTATATCCCTTTCACTATACAAGTCAGACCTTATATATTTTCCAAAACGAAAACCTGTTATTAGAGAAAACTCGGGACGACCAAAATGTAGACTACGACCATCCACAGTATATATGAGGGCATATCAAAATGTGCATCATCTACATAACCCTGTTTTTGTAGTATATAATCTAACATATGTGGTTCATGGTCAAAAAATAAAATATCCAACCATCCTCCAAAACAGGTAGTCCTAAATAAAATCCTTCGCTTTTCATTCAGCTTTTCTCTAATTAATGAAAAATATTTCAATTTACTCCTAACGATGACTTTGGCTTCATATTCCTTTAAGAAAAAAAAAATAAAGCCAACTTAGGAAAATAATTAGAAAAGGAAGACCATGAATAACAAATACTTATACTTGCGCCAACAAAATATGCAAATGTTGAGCATAGAATAGAGTCTGAGTAACAGGACTCGTCTTGACGGCGATAATGAAGGAGTGTGGATTGTCATCAATCATATACACTATATAATTATCGCAATCAAAACGTCTCAATTATAAGGGCAGATCAATCTAAAGTCGTACATGGGTTCTATTGATATAAATAATGCCTAAAAACATTATCAATACTTATCCATATCTCTATGTTTTGATGATCACAAAATGTAAACTCATCAAACATAAACTTATTAAGTAAACAAGTATTTAGTTGGAAATATTCATTTCTACAACTTAATCACTTAAGGTATGAATGAACAAATGCTTAATGCATTATATGATCAAAGGAACATTTTCTTAATCACTAGATTTTTTATAAAATGACCCAAAACATTTTATATCTTTTAGAAAATCATTTTTGGTATTAAATAAAAATGTTTAATCTTTTATAAAATTATGAATTCAAATTTTCAACCAAAAATGGTAAAAATGTTCCAGAAAAACCTTCCCCACAAAAAGACAAAACTAGGCAACGGTCTAGAGGGGCGGCCCCCTTAAATATACAAGGCGGCCCCCTTAATTTTAAGGGGGACCGGCACGCTCCTCAAGCCTGTCCATTTTTGCCTATAAATACTGGACTTCCCCTGGACTTTTTCTCACCTTTTGCACCTCAAACCTTCTGTTCTAAATCTCCTCTTTCCTTTCCAAATCCTTTCTAAAATCCTTTGATCATAGATTCTTAAGCATTGGTTTCCAAGTGATCCAAGCTTCCACCATCCTTGTGCAAAAAAAGAATACTTCTATCAATCAAGACTAGAAGTATTACAACTTAGTGTCATCTTGTTACTTAAGTTGTTAGTTTAGTAAAGTTTGTAAATCATTCATTCATTTGTGTATAAGGTGTGTATAGTAGGTGTGAACATGAGTGATTAGATTAGTGTAGTGTGTAAGTAGTGAAGAAGGTGTATAAGTAGTTGTGGTGTAAAGAAGTCATGTAGAAGTTGTAAAGCCGTGGTGTAGAAGTTGTGAAGCCGTGGTGTAGAAGTCGTGAAGTCATAACTCAGAAGTTGTGAAGTCGTCATGTAGAAGTCGTGAAGCCATAACTTAGAAGATGTGAAGTCATCATGTAGAAGTCGTGAAGCCGTAGCTTAGAAGTTGTGAATTCGTCATGTAGAAGTCGTGAAGCCATAACTTAGAAGTTGTGAAGTCGTCATGTAGAAGTCGTGAAGCCGTAGCTTAGAAGTTGTGAAGTCGTCTTGTAGAAGTCGTGAAGCCGTTGTGTTGAAGTCGTGAAGCCGTTGTGAAGAAGTCGTGAATAAGTCGTGAACAAGTTGTGATTGAAGTTGTGAGATTGGTTCTAGCTACGATTAGAACTCGACATTTAGCTTTGTGTCGTTAAACCGGTGTAAGCGAAAGTGTGTAAGGTTTTCTCCGCCATAAGGGAGCTTGTTGAAGTAGTGAAGAAAACTCTCGAGCAAGGTGTGCTCGGGGAGTGGAGTAGGGCAAGGAAGGTGTCCTTGTAGCCGAACCACTATAAATCCCTCGTGTCTCGGTTTGATCTTTCCATCTCTTACTTATTTCTTTATATCGTCATTACTTTCATACATATAGGCATATATAACTGTTAGTATTAATTAGAAGTTGATTTCACATAAAGATCAATTTAAAACTCCATTCATAAAAAGAAAACTTTTATAACAAATCTAAAAGGATACACATATAATTAATAATATTGTTCAAGTATCATTTTTCATATAAACTCAAATCTAAGGTTTTAAAAGGAAACAAAGTTTTCATAATAAAATTAAAAAGACGTAAAACTATTCAACCCCCCCTTCTAGTTTTCCACAATTGGTATCAAGAGCCACGTCAAACAAGATTTTTAAAATAAACTGTATTTTAAAACTTGAATCCATCTATGGAATCGGAAAAATATTTAGAAGGGCAATCTATGCAAAAACCACCGCTATTTGAAAACTATACCTTTCTTGAATGGAAAAATAAATTTGAAACTTATGTGAAATCAATTGATCTAGATCTTTGGCATGTCATTTCGATTGGTGATTTTCAACCAACAAAAACGGATTTTGAAAGTCAAACAAAAACGGATTTTGAAAGTCAAATTAATTATTTGAAAACAAAGAATGACATAAATAATAAAGCTAAAATAATTGTTTACAAAACCTTGCCGAAAGTTGAATATGAAAGAATATCCTTCTGTAAAACGGCAAATGATATTTGGAAAAATTTCTTAAACTTTCATCAAGAAAAATGTCAAGCCAAAGATGAGGATTTTGATCTTGTACATAAATTAGTTATCTTAGAAAATTTAATAGATAAACATTTAGATAAAATAGATACATGTGCTACTAGTTCAAATGTTGTTAATGAAGGTATTAACGACGAAGACTACATGAATCAACTCCAAAGTGAACTCAATCCAAAATCATGGAGTGACACAGACGAAGTAGAAGAACATCATCCGATGTGGAAGATTCTACATAAGACGTTATATGCATCAAGGCTAAGATATCAAATGAGTCCAGTACAAGACATGTTCGGGTCAAGCCACTTCGGTTTAAATAAGGTGTTAGAAGCTTGCCATGATATACTTTCACACCTTGGTTATCTTGAAGACTCACCTATCATTCACACGTCGATCATCATCTGAGACATTACGAAGAAAAGCTAGGACGTGAGGTAAGTTCTCTTTTTAAATTTCATAAGTAATTACTTCATGCATATAATCTTATTAATGCCTTAGGATACGCTTAGTTTGATAGGTTGCTTTGCCTTTACACTTTAGTTATATTCGTTTTGCGGCTTAATAAACCAGAAACCCTTTAGTTAGCCCCCCTAAGTATTAAATGATGTATTTACTGTCAAACTCATTTAGCCTTTTCAAATTTAAAATGGAAATCTTCTATGTCCACAATTAGAAAACTCTTGGTAATAAAGTAAATTAAGCTAAGTGGATAAATCATTAACATAGAAGTAAGATTAGATTCTTCGCGTTAGAAAACTATGTATGTAACAGCCTCTTGTAGAATATGGCATTAGGTTAGATAAATGTGCTGCAACTAAGGAGCTATAGATGTTAGATTATACCCCATTCAACACGTCTCTATTAGGATTGTGAGTAAAATATATCATCTAGATTTACCCTCATAAAAGGATAATGTCTGAATCACATTAAGTCAAGTATTAGTAAACCAAGCAAACTTCATATTTGGTACTCTTCGATAGGTAAATTTAGGAACTTAATTACTTCTAAAAAGAGAATGACTACTGGAGAATCTATTGACTAGAAACTCAATTTGACCTAACGGTTGAATTGCTTCTATGTGAGAAGTTGGGTGTGTGTAACCCGTAAAAATGGTCGTGTTTAGCCTGAATTGAGCACCACTAGTAATAGTCTCATACTCATTCTCCAACTTGATTACATTACTTTTCCTAAATATACCTAACGCTAGTTTACTTTTAAGAACTTTGTTTTTCATTAGAGCTTTTCATTCCTAGATTTATGTCATCTTGCATATATTAAATTTCTAGATGTTTACTTGCTCCTATGTGATTTGATTGCAAGCCTTCGTAATTATTTTCTTAGTTGTTGAATGCATAGTTATTATAATAATTTTTGTTTTTCTCTAACTATTCTGATATGATGTATTTTTGTATTTAGTCATAATACATGCCTAAATGCCATAGGATATATAGAAAAGAGTAGTATTGACAATAGACTTAACCAATACCCTTGAGCATGAGATCTTTTATAACCATTATTTTTAAACCCATAACTAATGGGATTTGTTTTTAAATATGCAAAAACTTCACATTTTAGAAAAATGATTTTTCAAAAGATTATGACACCTTTCTATTTAACATGTTTCACCATCCTACCTTTCTTCCAAACTTGTGTCCATAATTACGTGTTTATCAAAATCAAAGATTGGAAAAATATGTTTTCTTTCCTCATAAAAACATTTTGAAATAAAACCAAAAGTATTTCATTAAAATATTTTTCACATCCACATAAAAACCTACTCTCAAACATTGTTGAATAATGCCAAAAACACTTATTTAAATCATGCATGGTGATCTCATATTTGTCTTCTATATTTATGTATATGGCATTTATAATTAAACTAAATCAAATCTGAAAAACCATAGTTTTCTCATTAAGATCTTGCTTGGTACAAGTCTAGAAGTCCATGCTATCACAATTCCCCATTGCTTTACACATAGACACTCATTAGGATTCATTAACTTAAACCCATCTCCCTAAAAATCATATTAGGAATTACTTGGTATCATGTTTCTTGTCCTTAAATTTAAATATATTACTTGCTTAATAAGTAGGTTGCATGCTAGATAGAAGTGCTTAATGTCCTTATGAAACATGCTTTGCATACATAAGTTATTAAATGATAAATTGCCTCAAAGAGATTGGACTTGCTTGAAAATAAACCAAAAAACACAACCTTATCTACAAATTTCTGCCAAAAACCTATTTCCGGCAACCTGGAAATCATCAGATGGGCGGCCCCCTTAATTCATAAGGCGGCCTGTAACACCCCCATTTTCGGATTACGCAGCGGAATATAAGCTTGGGGTGCTACTTCATGGTTCACAGTCATGGAAATAGAAAACGACTCGAAAAGAGACGTTTTTAAATAAAAATTGTTATCATTCATTTATTTAATATCAGAGTACATAAGATAGGTCCCAGAGGGAGGTTCAGAAATACATGATAAAAGTTACATTATTCCTTTTGAATGATAACAAAGTGGACACTCTTGTAAAAAGAAAGTCCACAGCCACTTCGTGCCATCGCCAGACTTCTAGATACCTGAGATAAACATGCTTAAAAAGTCAACACAAAGGTTGAGTGAATCTATAGTGTTTAAAATTATAATCAGTTTGAACACAAGTCAAAATATAAGAAATCAGTTATATCGTAATTCAACAATATTGCACTAAACCTCATGACACGCAATGCGTTAACAGTTTCCAGGTTCCACAAACATGATTGAAATGAGAGTGGTCTTGCCCCCGAGTTAAAGATATCAAATATAATGCATCTGTCTAACCGGCTACCACGAAGATATCCATCCGGTTACAACAAATGGGTCGTCAGGCCAATAGATCTATTCACATATTCGCGCTCACCCAGCAGGTGACTAATGGTGCATGATATGAGGGTCTTTTAAATAAATAATTCAATCTCAATAATAACGAACAGTTAGCCTAGTGCAATAAAAATCAGGAAAATACTCGTGTTCGATTTAATAGCATGTATCTCCCCACATATTTGGAAAACACGTAAGTAAAAAGTGGGACTATAAACTCACCTGAACAATCTGGATGGAAAACAAAACGAAATACAGTCGATAAACGTCTCCGGCTTGCAACCTAGGTTGGTATATCAATTTCTTAGTAATCATTTTCGAATATAAGTTTTATTTCCTGTTTTACGTTTTTAGTTTCGTTATTAGGTTTTAAATTTCTAATATTAATTATAACCATAATAATAATAATAATATTAATAATATTAATAATTAAATTATATTTAAGTTTTTAATATATATATACGTTTTATACCCTAAAGTTTCTAGGGTTTACATCTTTTGCCCCTAACTTTAAGATAATGACAACATTTACCCTTGATCTTTTATAACTTGATACTTTATGTCTTTTAATTCGAAATATATTGTTTTTACCCCTTAAGGACTCCTCGATTACACAACAAGTCCATTTTAAAAAAATTATTTAAAATCTGACAATTTCAGTCCCTATGTCTCGCTTAATTCTCACTCGACATCCTTGTTCCAAAATCATTTTATTTCTAGCGATTTAAGACATGATCTTTTACATAACCTTTTCCTAAATGTTTATAAGTGCTTTGAGAGTATTTTTGCCAAGAGTCGAAGTTTGGTTTGGTCTCACGAACGAGAGAACCAAAACAGAAACCATGCGTCCCTTGGTTGTCTTGACAGAAATACACCCAACTTATTATGTCTCGTTCTCCTTCGTTACTCAATGAAAAATTCTAATTCTTTTTCCTACAATTAGCCCTTTTAAAATACTTTAAGCATGTTGAAAATCAAAATTTATAGTTTACGTTTAATAGGGTAAAACAATGACCAAAACAGCAGACCTGCTGTTGGTCGACTGGAACCAAAAAGAAAAAGAAAACGCCCATATTTTTATATCCGATTTTTAGACACTATGATTTTATGATTTGGTTAGTTATTATAACATGTTTTAAGCATCTTTAAACTACTTTTAATAATCTAGATTCTATAGAACAACATTTCGAATTTTTGCTTATATTTGAACTCGATGAAACAAATTTTTAAGCAAGTCATGTTTTAATTCTTTCTGGGTTTTAAGACATGTTTTAAACTTCAATTGAACATATTTTATCTATATGAAATCAAGTAAAAAGGGCTAGGACATACCTCTCTTGGATTGGTCGACTAGGGTTAGTTAGGGTGTGATATGGTTCGAACTTGATTCCTACTGGACTTGGCTTGCTCCTACTGCTTCTCTAGGCTTGGTTTAGCTTATGTGGGACTAAGGGATCATTGGTGTGAAAGGGTTATGGCTGTTTATGGTAATTCGAGTAGTGGTGATGGTTCTAGGGTTTCATATGGGTTGCTATTTATAGAGGGCTTAAACTAGGGTTTCCTGGAACTTCTAGGGTTCTGTGGGGTCAGGTATGATGAGGTGTATGGCTGTGGTTGGTTCCATGTGGAGAGGAGGGGGAAAAGTGAGGTGTAATGTTCTCCTTCACACATGTGGGGCTTAATCTAGAAGAAGAGTGATGTGGTTAGTTTAGGTTTACACATGTGGAGGTTTAGGGTTTGAAAAATCTGAAATTTAGTTTACTTATGGTTGAATTCGAACTAAGCTAACCTAACTAGAAGGAATTGGTTCGTATGGTGCATAATAGAGTAGTACCTAGGGCTTAGTTGGGTAGTACACTAGGATTTTAGGCATGGTTAGGGTTTCCTAAGTTTAAGGTATGCTAGAAGTGAAACTTGAATCTATTTAACCAACTTTTGTATATATCGAATTTTATATATTAGGTGAAAAATAGTTTTTGTGCTTTGGGAGATTGTACTTTGAGTATAAGGACTTGTACTTATGTAAGAAAATAATAAAAATGTATTTTTAATTATTTCTATAATTTTATATAATTTTTATTACACTTTAAATGTCATTAATTGAGTTTTTATATTATTGTGCATAGAAGAGTTGTACATTATGTTTATGAGGTTGTACATATATAAAATAAATAAATAAATTATTTTTATAATGAATTTATTACAATAAAATGTTACTTAAACAATTATTTCTAATGTTTTTATAAAGTTTTTAAGTTTATTTAATTTTCGTGCTTAAAGGACTTGTACCTTGTCTTAAAATATTTATATATAATATTTTTATAAAAATATTAACTAGTGTTTACAAATAAATAATAATTTCTGAGAAATTAGGGTTTTATCAGAAGTTATAGTGAAATTAGAGTTTTTGTGCTTTAGTGACTTGTACATTATTTAAATAATTTATATGTTGCTAATTTTTTGTAGTTTCGTTATCTTCACATGTTATTATGGTGATTTAGTGTTTTATAAGATTCTTATTAAATAAGAAACATTCAAATTTTAAATATACATTAGCGAATTAACGTAAAGTGGTAAGTGGAATCTCATAACATTTTAGATTAAAGATATTTTCATATATAACTACTAAATCAATTAAGGTTAGGTTGCAAGCAGGGTTTTCAGTGATGTGATCTTCGTCACATAGGATAATGATTACAATCAAGAAAGAAAAAAAAAAAAATTTTCTACGTGGAAAAAGTTAAGTATTAGAAACATATATATATAGGGAAATCTTACAGTGGTTACATTATCCCCCCGTTGAAGGGAATCTCGTCCCGAGATTCAGTCAGTGTTGGTTGAGGGATTAGGGAAAAGATGCGGATACTTGACCCGAATTTGATCTTCTCGTTCCCAGGTAAATTCTGGTCCTCTCTTGGAGTTCCATCTAACCTTTACAATAGGAACGCGACTTCGCTTTAATCGTTTGATCTCTCTATCCATAATCTCCACAGGTTCTTCCACAAAATTGAGCTTATCATTGAGACGAAGCTCTTTCAAGGGAATCACGAGTGTTTCATCCGATAGACACTTCTTTAAGTTCGAGACGTGAAAGATTGGATGTATTCTACTAAGTTCTACGGGAAGTTCAAGTCGGTAAGCTACTGGACCGATTTTCTCCAGAATCTTAAATGGCCCAATATATCGAGGATTCAACTTTCCTCTTTTTCCGAATCTAACTATTCCCTTCCATGGTGACACCTTTAACATAACTCTGTCTCCTATTTCAAACTCCATAGGCTTTCGTCTGGCATCTGCGTAACTTTTCTGTCTATCTCGGGCTGCTTGCAAATGCTGCCGAATTTGCACAATTTTATCGGTGGTTTCCTGTATTAACTCAGGCCCAGTAAGTTGGAATTCTCCGACTTCTGCCCAGCATACAGGTGACCGACACTTTCTTCCATAAAGTGCTTCAAATGGTGCTGCTTTAATGCTTGCATGGTAACTATTGTTGTATGAGAATTCTGCCAAAGGCAAATGTCTATCCCATCCTTTTCCAAAATCTATTACACATGCTCTAAGCATATCTTCCAGCGTTTGAATAGTCCTCTCACTCTGCCCGTCGGTTTGTGGATGATAAGCTGTACTCATATCTAAATTTGTACCCAAAGCTTTTTGAAGCTTTTCCCAAAATCGAGATGTGAAACGAGAATCACGATCCGAAATAATAGAGATGGGTACCCCATGTCGTGAGATTACCTCCTTTAGATATAGTTTGGCTAAATCTTCTACTTCATCAGTTTCTTTGATTGGCAAAAAGTGAGCGGATTTGGTAAGACGATCAACTATGACCCAAATAGTGTCATATCCACTAGACGTCCTAGGCAATTTGGTGATAAAATCCATTGTTATTCGCTCCCATTTCCATTCAGGAATCTCAGGTTGAGTCAATAGACCGGATGGCCTTTGATGCTCTGCTTTAACTCATGCACAAGTCAAACATTTGCTGACATACTCAGCTATATCAGCTTTCATGTTTGGCCACCAGTAAAGTTTCTTGAGATCCTGGTACATCTTTTCAGATCCCGGATGGATAGAATATTTGGACTTATGTGATTCGCGCATAATCACATTTCTTAATTCACCAAAGAACGGTAACCAACTCCGATTCTTTATACAACGAATCCCGTTAGGGCGGATTTCAAATACTTTGTCCATACCTCTCAAATTCTCAGCCAGCACATTTTCTTCCTTTATTGCTTCAGCTTGTGCATTGAGAATTTGGGATGGTAAATCCAAATTAATAGTCATTACTAAAGCTCTAACTCGAAGAGGCTTACTTCGTTCCTTTCTGCTTAGCGCATCTGCTACGACGTTTGCTTTTCCAGGATGATACTGAATTTCACAGTCGTAGTCGCTTAATAACTCCAACCATCGGCGTTGTCTCATATTTAATTCCTTCTGATTGAGAATATGCTGAAGGCTCTTATGATCTGTATATACAACGCATTTTGTGCCATACAGATAATGTCTCCAGATTTTAAGAGCAAATACAACTGCTCCTAATTCAAGATCATGAGTAGTATAATTTTTCTCATGAGGCTTGAGTTGTCTAGAGGCATAAGCAATCACTTTATTCCTCTGCATCAACACCGCTCCTAAACCTTGGTGTGACGCGTCGCAATACACAACAAAATCCTCACTTCCTTCTGGTAAAGCTAAAATTGGTGCTTCACAAAGCTTTTGCTTTAATAGCTGGAAAGCTTTCTCTTGATTTTCTCCCCATACATATTTCTTACCTTTTTGAGTTAATTCTGTTAAAGATTTGGCAATCTTTGAGAATCCCTCAATAAATCTCCGGTAATAACCAGCGAGTCCTAAAAATTGTCGCACTTCCGTAGGAGTCGTTGGTATTGGCCAATTCTTAACTGCTTCTATTTTGGATGGATCTACGTGGATTCCATGGCGATCAACCACATGTCCAAGAAACTGCACGGTATGAATCCAAAAATAACATTTGGAAAATTTAGCGTACAGTTGTTCCCTCTTGAGTAGTTCCAAAATAGTCTTCAAATGCTCCGCATGTTCTTCTTCACTCCGAGAATAGATGAGAATATCATCTATGAATACGATCACAAATTTATCCAAATAGGGTCGGCATAC
The DNA here is from genome assembly GCA_021014915.2 of Artemisia tridentata subsp. tridentata. Lineage (NCBI taxonomy): Eukaryota > Viridiplantae > Streptophyta > Magnoliopsida > Asterales > Asteraceae > Artemisia > Artemisia tridentata. Next base: position 321,753,632 of record CP139507.1, on the reverse strand, counting down.
ACGATTCATGAGATCCATGAATATAGCTGGTGCATTGGTCATCCCAAATGGCATTACTTGAAACTCATAGTGACCGTATCTTGTTCTAAAAGCGGTTTTAGGAATGTCCTCTTCCTTAACACGCAGTTGATGATATCCGGATCTTAGGTCGATTTTTGAGTAAATGCTAGATCCTTGTAGTTGATCGAACAAATCATCGATCCTTGGTAATGGATATCGATTCTTTACCGTAAGTTTATTCAACTCTCGGTAATCAATACACATTCTAAGAGTTCCGTCCTTCTTTTTAACAAATAAGACAGGTGCTCCCCAAGGCGATGAACTAGGTCGAATAAAACCTTTATCCAATAATTCCTGCAGTTGATTGGATAATTCTTGCATTTCTGATGGCGCTAAAACGGTATGGAGTTCGTGCTACTGGTGCTGCTCCTGGTACTAAGTCAATCTGGAATTCTACTTGACGAACAGGTGGTAATCCAGGTAGCTCTTCAGGAAATACTTCCGGAAAATCTCATACTACAGGTACATCTTCCAATCGTCTTTCATCCGTTTTCTTCTCAGTTACATGGGCTAAAAATGCTGGACATCCTTGGTTGATATATTTCATGGTTTTGATGCAAGATATTATGCTTAACTTGGTTTTACTTTGACTACCTCGAATAATCAAAGTCTCATTCTCAAAAGGAATGTGAACCACTTTCTCGTTACATAATATCTTGGCGTGGTGTTTGGATAACCAGTCCATGCCAACGATTACGTCAAAGCTTCCTAATTCGATAGGCATAAGGTCGATGTCGAAAGGCTGATTTAATAAGGTTAAGGTACAACCTTGGATTACAGAATTTGTGCCTACTAATTTTCCATTAGCTAGCTCAATTTCATATGTTCGGGTTAAAGCAGTGGGATTGATTTTGAGTAAAGAAGCGAAAGTAAGAGATATAAAACTTTTATCAGCTCCGGTATCAAATAATACTCTAGCTAAATGATGATTGAGGGGAAACGTACCCGTGACTATGTCCGGGTTCTGCTGCTCATTACCATCACCCAACACGTACACTCGTCCGCGGGCACCATTATTTGGATTAGCATTCATCTTCGGGCACTGATTTTTGTAATGTCCTTTTTCTCCACATCCGTGGCACGTCACGATTACCGGCTGCAGATTTGCTCCCGTCGCTTTGCAGTCTTTGGTCTGATGTCCTATCTTCTGACACTTTATGCACTTAACGGTACATGGACCAAAGTGATGTAGCAAGCATCGACTGCATTGTGGTTTTGTACCAATATACCCACTCTTCTCAGCAGAAGGGGTAGTATAGGCTTTGGCTGCTTCTTGTCGTCGGTTTTGCTGATGATGGTATTGGTTACGGTTTTGGTGGTAATGGTTTTGATTGTTGCGGTTGTTGTTGTTGTTGGAACGGTAGTCGAAATGATGGGAATTCCTTTTATCATCAAACTTTCGTTTGAGATCATTGTTTCCCTGAACTAAATTTCGCTTAATTTCTCTATCCATCAGTTTCTGAGCTGTAGTCATTGCTTCTTCCAATGATTGAGGCTTTGAAACAGTAACATCCCCTTCAATGCTTCGAGGCAATCCTTCAACATATTTCTCCAGCAACTTCTCAAGATCAGGCACCATATTAGGACATAGGAGAGCAAGCTCCTGAAACCTTCTATTGTATGCCTTGACATCTGTTCCCTTTACTACTAGCTGGTGAAATTCATCCTCCAATTTCTTGATTTCAGTACGAGGGCAATATTTGCTTAACATTCTCTTCTTGAGATCATCCCAGGTGAGTTGATGAGCTGCTTCTATTCCCATTGTTCGAGAAGTAGCAGACCACCATGACAAAGCATCATCTAACAAAGATCCTGTTGCGAAGGAAACTTTGCAATCATCAGAACACCCGCTCCTTACAAAGACCACTTCCATACGTTCAAACCAACGAGCTAATGCTGTAACTCCTTCAGTTCCTTTGAAGAAAGTCGGTTGGCAGTTCATAAAGTCTTTGTAAGTACACTTGCGAGCATTGACTGACTCATTATCTCCATTGGGTCGGCTTGAGCTTCCAATACGAGCTATTTCCGCTGCTTGAGTTTCAAGAGCTGCAGCGACACTGTCTGCAACAAGCTTTCGAATAGCAGCTTGTGACATGGTTGGGTTTGGGGATTTGCGAGACATATCTCTATCACCACATGAAAACATATATGTATTTAGATTTATATCATTCACAGCAAATTATCTAAACCATATATAGCCATAAATAACTCGTTATCTTGTTATATATATAACAGAATTGATACAAGTGTCACATTTAGGCTACATACCTTATGGTTGATATAATAGTACAAAAGCTGTTTTGATACAAACTACATATTAGTGCCATGTCTATACTATATTTTTCCAAAATTTAGACGTAGCACTCAAAAGGTAATATATATATATATATATATATATATATATATATATATATATATATATATATATATATATATATATAGTAGTTAGATCTACTGTCCTCCAGATGTTCCCTTGAGTTGACTGCCGAGTTCGGCTATCATACTAATGAGAACCTTCATATTCTCCTGATACATCATCTGCATCTCTGCGACCGTCATTTCCAAAGTTGCAATCCGATTTTGTGCTGTTGCCAACTCCTCATTCTTTTTGATCATTTCTTCTATTATCTTTAGTTCATTTTCATAGACAACGGGTATCTCATGTTTAATCTCCTCGTAACGCTTTTCAGATTCTTCGCGGTTCTCATTCATCTTCTGCTTTATCACCTCCTGATCTGTCATCATATCTTCTATTCTGTATTCAATACCTTCAATGCGCTCCAGCGGAAGTTCGTCGAGATGTCCCAATGCAGTCTCAATCTGCTCCTCTTGGCGCTCTATCCGTGATAGAAGAGTAGAGACAGACGGCTGACGCTCCTGTGCCGCTTGAGAACTTTCTCCTATCTCAAAAACTCGTGGAGGGGTAGAGATATCAGAAGTAGGAGATCGAGGCATGGCATTATATCGTGCAATAATAGCTTGGACCTCATCACTCAATTCAAATGGTACAGATGAAGGTGTGAAGTTGGTAGATGATGGCGGTGGCGGGGGTAAAGACGTTGGGACTACAAGTTCAAAATTAGGTAGCATATATGGATATGGACGAGGTAAAGGCGAGGAAAATATCGGGAGAGTTCTCATCCGTGCAGTTCTCCGAGTTCTCTCTAGAGGTCCTTCCAAAACTGAAGTAGGATCTGGCTCAGAGGATTCTCTTTCTGCAATCATATGAGCTCTTTCTCTGACTTGCACATAAGGATCCTCAGAATTTGGCACAACATCTGTCATCAAGGTATCTTCCGATGATTCCTCTATAGGGTCTGATTCCGAATCATGCCCAAAAGCTGAGGGAATTTCGGGTACCACCATGACATTCTCTGCTGAATCCAACTCTATTACTTGTCTGGGTTGTGGTGTGACGTCTGGTACAATTGCGATATTTTCGATTTCCGCGTTCGACATAGTTAATAGAATGAAGAGAGAATTTTATAGCTCTGTAACCACCCAAAATTTATAAATATTCTACTATATAATTAAATAATGAATAATAATTCATATATAAATAATATCGTCGTGGCACGAAGGACTCTGGCTGCGTTTTTGTGAAAATCGGTTATAGTCCAATGTTTGAAAACATTTGGTTCTCTATAACCACAATCTCTGATACCAATCTGTAACACCCCCATTTTCGGATTACGCAGCGGAATATAAGCTTGGGGTGCTACTTCATGGTTCACAGTCATGGAAATAGAAAACGACTCGAAAAGAGACGTTTTTAAATAAAAATTGTTATCATTCATTTATTTAATATCAGAGTACATAAGATAGGTCCCAGAGGGAGGTTCAGAAATACATGATAAAAGTTACATTATTCCTTTTGAATGATAACAAAGTGGACACTCTTGTAAAAAGAAAGTCCACAGCCACTTCGTGCCATCGCCAGACTTCTAGATACCTGAGATAAACATGCTTAAAAAGTCAACACAAAGGTTGAGTGAATCTATAGTGTTTAAAATTATAATCAGTTTGAACACAAGTCAAAATATAAGAAATCAGTTATATCGTAATTCAACAATATTGCACTAAACCTCATGACACGCAATGCGTTAACAGTTTCCAGGTTCCACAAACATGATTGAAATGAGAGTGGTCTTGCCCCCGAGTTAAAGATATCAAATATAATGCATCTGTCTAACCGGCTACCACGAAGATATCCATCCGGTTAGAACAAATGGGTCGTCAGGCCAATAGATCTATTCACATATTCGCGCTCACCCAGCAGGTGACTAATGGTGCATGATATGAGGGTCTTTTAAATAAATAATTCAATCTCAATAATAACGAACAGTTAGCCTAGTGCAATAACAATCAGGAAAATACTCGTGTTCGATTTAATAGCATGTATCTCCCCACATATTTGGAAAACACGTAAGTAAAAAGTGGGACTATAAACTCACCTGAACAATCTGGATGGAAAACAAAACGAAATACAGTCGATAAACGTCTCCGGCTTGCAACCTAGGTTGGTATATCAATTTCTTAGTAATCATTTTCGAATATAAGTTTTATTTCCTGTTTTACGTTTTTAGTTTCGTTATTAGGTTTTAAATTTCTAATATTAATTATAACCATAATAATAATAATAATATTAATAATATTAATAATTAAATTATATTTAAGTTTTTAATATATATATACGTTTTATACCCTAAAGTTTCTAGGGTTTACATCTTTTGCCCCTAACTTTAAGATAATGACAACATTTACCCTTGATCTTTTATAACTTGATACTTTATGTCTTTTAATTCGAAATATATTGTTTTTACCCCTTAAGGACTCCTCGATTACACAACAAGTCCATTTTAAAAAAATTATTTAAAATCTGACAATTTCAGTCCCTATGTCTCGCTTAATTCTCACTCGACATCCTTGTTCCAAAATCATTTTATTTCTAGCGATTTAAGACATGATCTTTTACATAACCTTTTCCTAAATGTTTATAAGTGCTTTGAGAGTATTTTTGCCAAGAGTCGAAGTTTGGTTTGGTCTCACGAACGAGAGAACCAAAACAGAAACCATGCGTCCCTTGGTTGTCTTGACAGAAATACACCCAACTTATTATGTCTCGTTCTCCTTCGTTACTCAATGAAAAATTCTAATTCTTTTTCCTACAATTAGCCCTTTTAAAATACTTTAAGCATGTTGAAAATCAAAATTTATAGTTTACGTTTAATAGGGTAAAACAATGACCAAAACAGCAGACCTGCTGTTGGTCGACTGGAACCAAAAAGAAAAAGAAAACGCCCATATTTTTATATCCGATTTTTAGACACTATGATTTTATGATTTGGTTAGTTATTATAACATGTTTTAAGCATCTTTAAACTACTTTTAATAATCTAGATTCTATAGAACAACATTTCGAATTTTTGCTTATATTTGAACTCGATGAAACAAATTTTTAAGCAAGTCATTTTTTAATTCTTTCTGGGTTTTAAGACATGTTTTAAACTTCAATTGAACATATTTTATCTATATGAAATCAAGTAAAAAGGGCTAGGACATACCTCTCTTGGATTGGTCGACTAGGGTTAGTTAGGGTGTGATATGGTTCGAACTTGATTCCTACTGGACTTGGCTTGCTCCTACTGCTTCTCTAGGCTTGGTTTAGCTTATGTGGGACTAAGGGATCATTGGTGTGAAAGGGTTATGGCTGTTTATGGTAATTCGAGTAGTGGTGATGGTTCTAGGGTTTCATATGGGTTGCTATTTATAGAGGGCCTAAACTAGGGTTTCCTGGAACTTCTAGGGTTCTGTGGGGTCAGGTATGATGAGGTGTATGGCTGTGGTTGGTTCCATGTGGAGAGGAGGGGGAAAAGTGAGGTGTAATGTTCTCCTTCACACATGTGGGGCTTAATCTAGAAGAAGAGTGATGTGGTTAGTTTAGGTTTACACATGTGGAGGTTTAGGGTTTGAAAAATCTGAAATTTAGTTTACTTATGGTTGAATTCGAACTAAGCTAACCTAACTAGAAGGAATTGGTTCGTATGATGCATAATAGAGTAGTACCTAGGGCTTAGTTGGGTAGTACACTAGGATTTTAGGCATGGTTAGGGTTTCCTAAGTTTAAGGTATGCTAGAAGTGAAACTTGAATCTATTTAACCAACTTTTGTATATATCGAATTTTATATATTAGGTGAAAAATAGTTTTTGTGCTTTGGGAGATTGTACTATGAGTATAAGGACTTGTACTTATGTAAGAAAATAATAAAAATGTATTTTTAATTATTTCTATAATTTTATATAATTTTTATTACACTTTAAATGTCATTAATTGTGTTTTTATATTATTGTGCATAGAAGAGTTGTACATTATGTTTATGAGGTTGTACATATATAAAATAAATAAATAAATTATTTTTATAATGAATTTATTACAATAAAATGTTACTTAAACAATTATTTCTAATGTTTTTATAAAGTTTTTAAGTTTATTTAATTTTCGTGCTTAAAGGACTTGTACCTTGTCTTAAAATATTTATATATAATATTTTTATAAAAATATTAACTAGTGTTTACAAATAAATAATAATTTCTGAGAAATTAGGGTTTTATCAGAAGTTATAGTGAAATTAGAGTTTTTGTGCTTTAGTGACTTGTACATTATTTAAATAATTTATATGTTGCTAATTTTTTGTAGTTTCGTTATCTTCACATGTTATTATGGTGATTTAGTGTTTTATAAGATTCTTATTAAATAAGAAACATTCAAATTTTAAATATACATTAGCGAATTAACGTAAAGTGGTAAGTGGAATCTCATAACATTTTAGATTAAAGATATTTTCATATATAACTACTAAATCAATTAAGGTTAGGTTGCAAGCAGGGTTTTCAGTGATGTGATCTTCGTCACATAGGATAATGATTACAATCAAGAAAGAAAAAAAAAAAATTTCTACGTGGAAAAAGTTAAGTATTAGAAACATATATATATAGGGAAATCTTACAGTGGTTACACGGCCCCCTTAATTATTAAGGGGACCGGTCCCTATTTAAAGGGACCGGCCATCTGATTGGTCCGGGTTATTGTTTTCTCTTTCACTTTTTAGCCCATTTTATCCTACACTTCCCAAAACTCACAAACATGTTTTGTCCTAAACCTCACACCAAAATTTACCTTCCTCAACCACATCATTTCTACACTATAAATACCCCTCTCCATCATTAATGCTCATCCATCCAAACATGTCATCTCCCAACAACCCAAGATCCAAGCCTTCAAGAGTTGCTAAAATCTCCGTAAGACCCGTTTGGAGACGGAAGCTTGAAACTTGTCATAACTCCAACTCAACAAATGATGTTGTTCAAAATCAACCAATACCTAAACCTCATACTCATCCAAATCAACCACTACCTAAACCTCATACTCACCCAAATCAACCAACACCTAAGTCTCATGATCATCCAAATGAACCCTTTCACAAACATAACCAATCATCCATTCTTACTTCCATAATTACACCTTCATCACACCCACATGAGTCATTTGAAGAGCAAGATCAATCCCAAAACAACAATCCCAATCTCATTCACAACACCTCACATCTCATTCAACCTACCAATGTACCATCCAAAACACTCATCACTCTTGGAATACCCTCTTCTTCCACATTTCCATCCTCATCCGCTTATGATTACCCAAGCTCACAAATGTCTTCACCACCAAGAGTGTCACCACCACCTCCTACCATCTCACATGTTGCTCCTATGTTACGTGTCCAAACATTCATCCCAACCATCAACCACACTCCACCATTATCACCTTCCACCAAACAATTGAAGTTCATTGAAGAACTCAAGGAAGCCCATGAGCTTAGTGCTCTTCTTGCTCTACACCTTGCTCAAAGCAACTTAGATAAATCTCCATCTAGCTCTCCATCATCACCCCACAACTTGAGTCAAATTGAGAAACATGTCAACAATTGTCCTTGTTGCATCTTTCTTCAAAAACAAACCATTGCTTTGAATGAGCACCTCACTTGGATTGAGTATCTTCTCACTAAATCTCATCCAACACCCTCACTTGAACAACATCAAAACCCTCAATCAGCATCTTCCTCTCCAAACTCTTCACCTCCAATATCTCCACCACCAAACTCTCCAACATCCATGCACCCAAAAACATACCTCCATTAATCCATCATTTTTACCCTCACTTAACCACCTTAATTTCAAACACTCCACCATCAACCATCCAAGCATACTATATGCTTATATTTTCTCAAACAAAATAGTCCAAGTTTTTATGTTGCAAGCAAGTCCGATGGCTCTCTTTGACAAATTAAAATTTTCTACCTATTGTATGCTCTAAGCATAATAAATGTTGTATTAATGATTATGTTTTCCACATAATCATTTTGAATTAATGTATGTTTGGGTTCATGTCATTAATAGTTGTTTGCTAAGATATTATAATATGTTACATATATGCTTGTGTTTCTAATATTTTGATTGCTATGCTATTATATATGCTTGTTCTTCTAATATTTTGATTGCCATGCTATTATACTATGCTACATATATGCTTGTGCTTCTAATATTTTTCTTGGAAGTATTCCATATCTCGATTCCTTGGTACCCTCAAACGAGGGGGAGTACACATCAAGGGGGAGTTCTCGTCCCGTCAAATTTTATTTATAAAACTTGTCGGCATAACCTTTTTGATTCTACAAAAAGGGGAAGAAGTGAATATAAACTCACTAAATACTTGTCCAAAAATAATGTTTTGGATTTAATGAGTTTAAGTTTTGTAATCATCAAAAAGGGGGAGATTGTTGATATAAATAATGCCTAAAAACATTATCAATACTTATCCATATCTCTATGTTTTGATGATCACAAAATGTAAACTCATCAAACATAAACTTATTAAGTAAACAAGTATTTAGTTGGAAATATTCATTTCTACAACTTAATCACTTAAGGTATGAATGAACAAATGCTTAATGCATTATATGATCAAAGAAACATTTTCTTAATCACTAGATTTTTTATAAAATGACCCAAAACATTTTATATCTTTTAGAAAATCATTTTTGGTATTAAATAAAAATGTTTAATCTTTTATAAAATTATGAATTCAAATTTTCAACCAAAAATGGTAAAAATGTTCCAGAAAAACCTTCCCCACAAAAAGACAAAACTAGGCAACGATCTAGAGGGGCGGCCCCCTTAAATATACAAGGCGACCCCCTTAATTTTAAGGGGACTGCCCCCCTATTTAAGGGACCGGCACGCTCCTCAGCCTGTCCATTTTTGCCTATAAATACTGGACTTCCCCTGGACTTTTTCTCACCTTTTGCACCTCAAACCTTCTGTTCTAAATCTCCTCTTTCCTTTCCAAATCCTTTCCAAAATCCTTTGATCATAGATTCTTAAGCATTGGTTTCCAAGTGATCCAAGCTTCCACCATCCTTGTGCAAAAGAAGAATACTTCTATCAATCAAGACTAGAAGTAATACAACTTAGTGTCATCTTGTTACTTAAGTTGTTAGTTTAGTAAAGTTTGTAAATCATTCATTCATTTGTGTATAAGGTGTGTATAGTAGGTGTGAACATGAGTGATTAGATTAGTGTAGTGTGTAAGTAGTGAAGAAGGTGTATAAGTAGTTGTGGTGTAAAGAAGTCATGTAGAAGTTGTAAAGCCGTGGTGTAGAAGTTGTGAAGCCGTGGTGTAGAAGTCGTGAAGTCATAACTCAGAAGTTGTGAAGTCGTCATGTAGAAGTCGTGAAGCCATAACTTAGAAGTTGTGAAGTCATCATGTAGAAGTCGTGAAGCCATAGCTTAGAAGTTGTGAAGTCGTCATGTAGAAGTCGTGAAGCCATAACTTAGAAGTTGTGAAGTCGTCATGTAGAAGTCGTGAAGCCGTAGCTTAGAAGTTGTGAAGTCGTCTTGTAGAAGTCGTGAAGCCGTTGTGTTGAAGTCGTGAAGCCGTCGTGAAGAAGTCGTGAATAAGTCGTGAACAAGTTGTGATTGAAGTTGTGAGATTGGTTCTAGCTACGATTAGAACTCGACATTTAGCTTTGTGTCGTTAAACCGGTGTAAGCGAAAGTGTGTAAGGTTTTCTCCGCCACAAGGGAGCTTGTTGAAGTAGTGAAGAAAACTCTCGAGCAAGGTGTGCTCGGGGAGTGGAGTAGGGCAAGGAAGGTGTCCTTGTAGCCGAACCACTATAAATCCCTCGTGTCTTGGTTTGATCTTTCCATCTCTTACTTATTTCTTTATATCGTCATTACTTTCATACATATAGGCATATATAACTGTTTGTATTAATTAGAAGTTGATTTCACATAAAGATCAATTTAAAACTCCATTCATAAAAAGAAAACTTTTATAACAAATCTAAAAGGATACACATATAATTAATAATATTGCTCAAGTATCATTTTTCATATAAATTCAAATCTAAGGTTTTAAAAGGAAACAAAGTTTTCATAATAAAATTAAAAAGACGTAAAACTATTCAACCCCCCCTTCTAGTTTTCCACAGGTTCCATTGCTTTTTTTTTTGGAAACCGTCTTATTACCGGTTGTGTCTTTGATCTTGATAACAAGCTTCGGCCCACAAGTACACATGTGCTCACCCTAAAAAATTTTTTAGGGTGAGCTCACTTGTACCTGTGGGCCAAAGCTGGTTATCAAGATCAACCATGCAACCAGTTTAAGACGGGTTCCAAATTAAGCAATAGAACCTATCTAAAACGTTAGATAGATCTTCCCCTATAATTGAGGTTACGCAATCAAAATTTCTTAAATCTAGCTCTATGTTTGATATTGATCACTTGTATGTGGCGAATATACATATTAATTATGTATATTCTACGACGCTAGAGAGAGCATGGTGACACTTACGCACAATTAAAGGTTTATTCTACTACGAGCTAATGCTCCATTGGGACGAGCTAATGCTGCGGATCAAGTGGTGATTCGTCTTGATCGAAATATATATTCATGTGTCGCCAACGAAAGCCAGCCACAATGGAAGATGATAGACTTGAAGAAATCTACCAACTTTGTATACAATTGTGGTGAAATTCGGATGGTGAATAGAATGAAGGTTTATTCAAATTTCAACAATACGCCAAATGAAAACAAATAAGCAATCCATAAAGACCAATAAGCACTGAGATCATCCAATATTGCTTATTGCAATGAGAGTAGCTAAAGAAGCTTATTGGCAGAATAACCTCATTTCATCGGCTTTTACCCTAGGCTTTTCTCAGAATGTCTTAAAGCATCAAAGCAGCTTATATGAAAATATCATATTTCTAAAGCCAATTGGAGAATCAAATGGCTCCCACTAGGTTTTCGAGTTAGGTACCTAATGGACCACATACATCATAATAAATGACAGCGTGAGCCTGAAGACCGGAAATAGCAACTTTACACTGTATTCAAGGTACACTAACTGTTAGTGGAAATTTAAAGTTCACAAAATTTTTCAAAAGAATTTACAAGATTGTGTGTACCGCCGATACACTAAGTCTTCGCGAGATCACAAGCTGTCAAAACAGTTGCCCGTGTAGTTTGAACCTGATCGGGAGTACAAACTACCTCCGCCGTGTCTTAATCACAAGCAGGATGAATAATCTGAGGCCCGATATCTGAGCCCAACTCTACAGGGTTAAGTAAACCGACTATCTATGGTTCAAGGTCGCCCGGAATCACCACTTGATCCGTTTACCCTAGTTATTTCCCATAGAATAGCCGATTACCACCGTGGTGATACAACACTTAGATCCATCGCAAAGACAAAAGCAAAGGTTTCCAACGCTCGCACTTGAAAATTGTTTGGTAAAATTGTGCGAACTTTGATTTTCCAAAAACACATTGGTCACACTTATGCAGATTAACAGTTAGTGACACAATTTACAAATCCCAAAACAGCCATCATTTGTCACATTAGGCACCATATACAAGCCATCTAACTATGTAACAACCACAAGTATGTAACAATATATAACATGAAATAAGCTAATGCATACTGACATCACTCTAAATAAGCCAAATGAAAACAAATAAGCAATCCACAAAGAACAATAAGCACTGAGATCATCAAATAAGCAACATGAGGTCTGCTGATATGCTATGGTGCAGGAGAAAAATGGGTGATTTCAAGCTTCTAAAAACCTACTAAAAGCTGATTTAGAAATTTAACAATAATATGTATCAACTAGATTAGCAAGCCCAATAATTAAAGTTCACAAAATTTTTCAACCCTATTTACAAGATTGTGTGTACCGCCGATGCACTAACCTAAAGACTGATATGCTGAAAATAAGCTATCTAGGCCTTGAAATAAGCTAATGCATACTGACATCACTCTAAATAAGCCAAATGAAAACAAATAGGCAATCCACAAAGACCAATAAGCACTGAGATTAACAGCTAGTGCCACCATATATAAGCTAATGCATACTGACAACACTCCCAAAAAAGACATCATCTTTCACAACTTTATATACAATATATACAATATTTAGGTAATAAACCCTAATTAAAGCTAACAATTAAAAAATTACATAAAACCTAACACTAACAATTAAATAATCCTCGAACTACTAACACTAACAATTAAATAATCAGATAAATAAAAAAATTAAAAAAAAATACGACAAACCCTAACCCTAAATTAGAGTAACCCTAAATCGAAAAGATAATTACTTACCCTACCCCAAACCATTTTTACTTTCGTTAGATCGAATACTATACCGTAACCCTAAATTAGAATAAACCTAAACCAAAACAATCGGTTGCTTCAGATCTGTGGGTGTAATTGATAATGAATATTATCGAAACAAAAACAATGCGCTTTCGATCTGTAGAGGTAATTGATAGAGAGGAGTATAATTGATAGAGAGGAGTATAATCGAAAGAGTAGAAGGCTTTCGATCTATGTGTGTAATCGAAAGAGTGAGAGAAAGAAGTGTGAAGTAAACATGTATAAAAGTATTAAAAGGGTTGAAAAGTATTAAAAATATAATTTTGTATTTTTTAGTGTATTTTGAATATAAAAAGTATGGACACAAGTTTCAATACAATAAAATAATATAAAAGTGTACCCTCTACCTAACAAGTCGCCCAAGAATAAAGAATAGTGGGAACCAGTCGCCCAAGACTTATGTACTATTATATAATAAAATAATACTATACTTTTTTACAAAAAGACAAAAAAACCAAAGTCGCCCAAGATATGTGAGTCATAGTCGCCCAAGAAAGTACATACTGCAAGTGGTATATTTTAGTACTTGGTGGAGACATATATAGGGACACATGTCACTATTTTATGAGATCCGCCCAAGATATTTGGGCGACCCTATCCCATGGGGTATTTGGGGAAAAATTTTTATTTGGTATTTAGGGTGAAGACATGTGTACCATTGGGGTATATGAAGACTTATCCCTTTTATTTTTCTTTTCTTTGCAATTCTCTTACAGGTACACTCTTATTTTGGACAATTTCATTAATAAAACAATTGTTTAGAATATTATTATTATCTAAAATGTTGACCAATCACATCTTTTGTGTTATTTTTGTTCTGTTTAATTAAATATTATTATTTGCTAAACAACTTGTATACTCATTTACATGTGTGTTAAGTTATTAAAAGGTTGATCAGTGACCAACCTATGTATTTTTATCTTCATATGTATGGTGTGTTTAAACAATTTCTGATATTTGCTTAATGCACGTAACTCTAATTATAAAAGTTTATTTTATCAAGTATTTAATTTGATTGTATCTATTGCTTAATAACTTGTAAATTGTTGAAAAATATATGTTAGGAATCTTTAAAAAAGGGGAGAGAATGTGTAAAATGTTTTATTTTTAGTGTAGTCACATTTGGTTATCATGTTTTGAACGAAATTACAACACATATTCACACTCACAAAACTATTAAAAGTGTAAACCGTAAAACCCCGATGTCTACCATTACCCACGGTTGAAAAATATATGTATGTTTGGCAAAACTAGCTGTAAGCTGTAAACTGCAAAGCTGTTAACATAAGCTAGAAGCTGTATCTTTTTTTCAATAAAAGTGTTTGTTAAGTTAGGTGTTAAATGTAATTATAATATGTAAAATTACATAAAAGTGCATATCTATAATTGTAAACAAATGTTTGGAGGGTATTTTGGTAATTTAAAGTTTTAACAGTTCCAATATGTTTAAAAAACTTCATAAATCAGCCGAGCTATTTGTTTGAAATAAACACTTGAAGTTAATGTATTCAAATGAAGCTACTTATTTTAGAGAAGATTATTATTTTTAACAAAAAGCTAACAGCTCCACAAAAAGCCCCTACCAAACAGGCGGATCATTTACGCTGTTACCAGACATCATGCTAGTAATAAATACGCATGTAAACTGCAAAAAATGTCCCTAAACTTTGACATTTTTGCAAGAAATGTTATTATTTTTGAAAAATTGTAAGTATGTACCTAACGTTTATTTTTATTTTTTTGGCAAGAAATGCCCTTGAGCCGTTAAATTTGTGATTTTTGCTAACACTCGTTAGCTTTTCCTGTTAGTGGCCATGTGAAATGACTAATTTACCCTCCTTTTCTTCAATAATTTCACTTCACTAGTTTGCCTTCTCTCCCGCCAAGCACAACCAAAGTTCTGAAACACCTTTTCAGTATTTATAACCCCAAATTCACTAACACAAGTTCTGAAATACAAATTCACAAATATTCGATTATACTTCTTCAAATGAAATGGACAAATCCGATACCTGCAATAACCCCCTCCGTCCCTGCTATAGGTGATGTTGAATATAGATAAACATATTAAACAAATAAACGCAGCGGATACATCACCTAGAGACGGATCCATATAGCCATATGATCAATCAAATAAATTAATATAACAATTATACCTTTGAAGCGTGATCACGGATGCACCAATCACACCAATATCACCAAGATGGAATTGAGAAACCCAAGAGATCAATAAGGTTGATCTCCTCTAAGTGTGTAACACACTACACGTCCTTGATCACCAATTAGATGCTAGTCTAGACTTGTAACCTTAATCCTTGCAACACCTACAATAGATTTATGCAAAGTGGGATAAAAAAAAAAACACAAACCCTAGATGGGGTTGTATTTTGGCCGTGAGTTAGGAGAGGGAAAGGGGGAGAGATTTTCTCCAATATTGTGGTAAGTTATAAATGTCTTAATGATATGATTAATAGAGATTGATCTTATCAAATAACATGTTACACTTAGCACCTAGGAAAAGTTCCATACACCCTTTAACCCCCTCCCCATGGCCGGCCATAAGAAGGGCCCACAATGGGCTAGCCCATTGTTGGTCCAATCCAAAAACGCTAAGTCTAACTTAGTATTTAATGGCCCGTTATAGATCCCGAGTTACGTAGTCATTTATATATTGTAAATACGATAATTACAATCTATAAAATGATGTCTCTGTGTGTAAGTGTGTGACCCCATAGGCTCACATATGTTTAGCCATATATTTATTTATTATGACACGAGCATACTCCAACAGCTCCCACTTGCGACGTCATAATAATCAAGTAATTATACAAGCAAAGGTTAGCGTCTAGCAACACGCCAATGCCCCTAGAAATATGTGAGAATAGTTTCTTAAACGTCTCATTTTAAATGGTTTATATGTCATCCATCCTTTTGTTACAGATACCATGTTGAACATTAGACATGGATCAAATGTCATTCTAATTGTTCAACTATTATGTTTCTCGATATAGATATTGAACAAGATTACCAAGTGGATCAGGATTCATCTTAATCTCATTTGGGTACGACCATAAAAACATCTGTCCAATTCATCGATGGGCCCAATAGTATCTAACTCCATAACATGTGGAGGAACAAATCCTATTTTGACTATTGAAGAACTCAAATAAGTACATTTTATTATCATCATTTATCCTATTTATTTGACTTGTTTTATTATATTATATATGAGAATTGATACGTTAATGTTTACTTTTGTAATTCTCAGGTAAAAACAAGTATTATGTGAAACTTGGCTATTTTGGACTAATTATGGAGCAAAACAAGCAAGATGTTAAGAGTCTACTGAAATGTACAAGATCAAGATCATTCTGCTCCAGATACGCCGCAACATACTTCTTACATACGGCGTATCACTATCAAGATTTCACAAGTTACAATCCAAGACAGCGAAGGACATGCGCCGCATAGAGAAATGGAGTTACGCCGCATCTTAAGGCGGTGTACGAATATTCCTGAATATATTAATCTTGGATCCCACGCGAAGTTAAGTCAATGCGCCGCATCTACTTATCCTATGCGCCGCATCTAACCCTCAGACAGAAACTATAAATACCCCAAAGTCAGACGAATTTTGTGTGCAAGATACCATACGTACTTGTACCAAACCAGAGACGAATTCAGATGTATTAGCAGCACAAGACACACCCTGAACGAAGATACAAGAGCTGTAAGAAGGTCCTGCATGTATTCAATTCATTAAGTAGTTTTGTTTTATTGTATTAGTACACTTTAATTCATCAGGATTGATGGGCTGATGTCATGTGACTACGGAATATCATGAGCACCCCTTAAAATTGCTTTCCCATTAATTAAAGTTTATATGTTGATGTCTTTGGTGACTTTTATTAGTGCATTGATAACCTCTGTGTCTAGCTGAGCATTGCTTGGGTCGCCATGCCCCTTCCTCGCCTATTTATTCTATCGTTTCTAGGATAGTGGGATAGACATAAGTGATCATTAAGGGTTTACTCCCGATAAGATTAGAGCCAACGAGAAAGGGTTAATTATATACACTTCATATAAAACTAGCAATAAAACAAGTGACAAGCTACTTAATTATCAGGACAGGTCTTCTTATTGTCTCAAGTATCTATCTGTGTACGTGTGTGCTAATCGCTGATTCGTGCTCATTAGTTTAGTTTACTATTTAATCATAACCAAACCGTGCCAGTCTCTCAGGCTGAACCCCCCTTGCGTTAGATTAGGTTGTATAGCTAACTTATGATTTTAAAATACTGATTAGAATAACTAGATAATACGTTCCACTCTTAGTGATCGACACTCTACTTACAATTATATTCATACTGACCGGGTACACTGCTCGTTAAGTGTGTGTGTTATTGATAAGTCGGCTAAATATAAATTTAAAACTTGAGTAGGCATTAATACTGCTAAACCGCAACGACACGCGCACGCTTAAAGTTTTTGGCGCCGTTGCCGGGGATATAAAAGAATTAGAACAAAAAAACAACACATCAAGTTTTTGGCGCCGCTGCCGGGGAGTGAATTGTTATTATCTGTTAGTTTGATTAGTATTTTAATTAGGTTTTTCTTTTTAATTTTTTTAGATTCTAACCACTAACTCTGTTATATATTAGATAAAATGCATTCATTGTATTATTTGCATATTTTCTGTTTTTGTGTGTTTTTATTTTCTGTAATTCTTGTTTCTTTTTGTTTGTTTTTATGTTTTGATTTTCTTTTTTGTATTTTTCTGCATTCTGCTATCGTTGTATTGTGCTGATACAAACGATACGGCGCATATATTTTCATAGATACGGCGTATTGCGTTTAATTTTTATAAAATACAACGCGTTTAATTAATTCGAGTACGACGCATCTTTCCCCAAGATACGGCGTATTGTGTTTTTAATAAGAAATTTTTCTAAACACTAACGCCATACGACGCATCTGTTTTAACAAATACGGCGTATTTTCGATTTAAATTAAAAACAGTTTTCGAATTATTAAACAGATACGACGCATCAATTTTTATCGATACGACGCATCTTCTAAATCAAAAATCTTGTATTTTGAAACGTAACGAAAATACGGCGAATTTGCTTTTGTTAATACGACGCATTTAATTTTAATAAGTATAATCGATTTTTGATAATTTAAAACTGGTACGGCGCATTCTAATTCATAAGCGGCGTATCTATTTTCTGAAATAAAAGTCTGGTTAATTTTTAACAAAATAAGATACGGAGCATCCTATTTATAGGATACGGCGCATCGTCTACAGATATCAGCAAATTTTATTTTACTTTGATTGTTTCACTCTTCTTTTGCACGAGTAAGTTTTATTTCAGAAAGATGGACGATCCGGATATTACAATGGAAGAATATGTCAAGTTTAAAGAGGAAAGAGCCTTGAGCAATAATCTGGTGTATGATTGGAAAAGAGCAAGATATGGTGCACAAGTCATTGAGACGAAAGAAATCACTATGGAAGAATACTTTATTTTAGGACAAGAAAAGTCAAGGAAAGAAAGAAACAAATTGCTATTTCAACACACTTGGTGTATGTCAAATGATGATGAAGAAGATTCATATACCGTGAAACCAATTCCGGCAATTGTTATTGATAGTACTTTTTCTCCGGAGATTGCACAAGATGATGTGTATACGGAACCTTACGTTGAAGAATATTCTGCAATCGTATTACCACCATTAGACAATCCATCGGATGAAGATGAAAAGTATTCTAATTTTGATTTCGAACCATTTGACGCAATTGTATATGATGACATACCTCAACCAGATTTTGACCCAACGAGGGATTTTGAAGAAATCTGGGATGACTTGTTTAAAAATAAATTCGGGACGATGCTGAAATTGCAAGACCACTAGTTGAAGATGGAGATTCACAAATGAATTGGAGTCACTTACAACACAAAGTGGTACAAATTTATTTAATATTATTAATCCCGTTACTAATAATCTTGCTAGTTTTCCTAAACAGGTTGCAAAACAAAAAAATGATGAGGTGAAATTTATTACACTACCTATTGAAGCACATGAAGCACCTGTGATCAACCCGTTTTTGGTGGAGCTCGAGGAAGAGTTTGGTGATGAGCTCTTAAACATTGCTATGATTGATGAAGATGATGATTTCGACCCTATGAAGGATATAGAGGAACTCGAACTTTTACTTGCCAAAGACCCTTTTCATCTTCTGCGGAAGTCAAGGGACGCCTTACTACCAAAGAGACTAACCAAGAAGAAAGGAGACTCATTTTTCCTCAACACACTACTCTTTCAGATGGAATGGTCAAGTCATCCAATTTATCAACCAAACCGGGTAAGGATAGGAAAGATGTACATATATTGCCAAGGTATGATCTTTATTTATTTCTTCCATCTTTACTAGCAAATTTACAATCTTTTCGTGTTTATTGCTATTATCACCCGCACTTGATCCCAAGTGGGGGGGACAACACCTTAATACACAGTAAATAAGGGTGGAGTCAGGCTCGTGACTTGAACAAAAACAAGCGCTTCGTGGGAGGCAACCCATGCTTATCTTTTATGTTATTTTCTGATTTTGTATCGAGTCTGTCAAACCTGCACTTCGATGCGGCGCATCTCCTTCCCTGAAATGCGGCGTATCAAATGTACAGATCATATCTATCTTTATTTTTTCTGCATTTTATTTTTCTGAACTATAAACTTTCTGTCAATTTATTTAATGCGGCGCATCCATGGTTAAGGATGCGACGCATCTTTTATTCCGATTCGTATTTATTCCAGGCTCGATACGGCGTATCTTCTTCCATAAGATACGGCGTATCGACTGACCTGATGATTTTCATTTTAATTTTTTTTTTTTTTTTTTACTAACTACTAATGTATTATGCAAGTTTGAACCTTCTTAACTCAGGTGTGTTAAAGTCTAAATGGTATTATAGATTCCTGCATTTCTGTGGATACATCATCTATGAAGCTTAAACGTTCTAATCCACAAGAAAGTTGATTTTTGCTCTTATACGAATAATGGAGGATCATACCGAGCAAATCTCATGGGAGTTATTCTGTTCTAATTCTTTTATTTTCCAGTTTTTAACCTTTGACACAAACAACGAGGACGTTGTTTAACTTAAGTGGGGGATGGAGAATTAGAACACTTACTTGTCCTAAACTTTTTCAAAATATGCTTAAAATGCGCTTAATATATCAAAATTTAAAATTTTTTAGCATGTTTTTGTTTAAAGTCTAAATTACATAACCGCACACATAACTCTATTCTTTCTAAAATATTAAAACTTTAGTGTGCTGGTGACTTGTAAACTTTAGAACTTGGCTTGTATACTATTCGAGACCACCATAATAAGTATTATCTATATAATTGGAGTGACTTGTCTAAATTGGTAAATTTCTAGGATTACACCCAAATAGCCTTTATATGTTATGTGATATTAACTAACTACACTGGTTAGTTAACCCCCGTATAAACCCTTTGTTACTCTCACTTTTAGAGTAAGATACCCCTAGAAAAACACTCAGAGCCATTCCTTTCGTTTCTTACACCTTTGTTATAATGTTTCGTTACACCCTTACACCTTAGCCTACCCTGTAGATTAAAATCCGTGGTTAATTGCTTTAGGAAAAGCGTAATTCATTATCTTTGGTTAGGTCGGGAAATTGCACAATGCAATTGGTATGAAAGTAAATATTGTATAACTTTTAGTTTATTTTTCGTGTGTTTGCTACTTTCACTATTACAGTTATTTCTGAAAGTATGAAGAGTATGGAAAAATTATCCGGAAAAATAGTGATAGAAAAGTTGTGAAATTTTACACATTAATGTTAAAAAAAAAAAAAAAAAAAAAAAAAAAAAAAAAAAAAAAAAAAATCGAAAAAAAAAAATAGAAAATAGAAAAGAAAAAGAAAAAGGAAAGTTGATGTTTATTTTAAGTGGGCGATATCACCACTATTTGTTGTATATTATATTTATGGATTGAATGGGAGTTGGCCGTTATGGGAACGCCAACTAAGGTTATTCTTTGATTGAGATCTTGTTGAGTATAATTCGTGTCTACCTAAAGCGTGTGTTTCAAGTGTTAAAGCGTGAGTTATTCAATGATATGAGTCTTATTCATGGGATGGTTGGGAAAGTGATTAACCACACTCAGGATTTTAATTTATCTGTTTTGTTTATTTTTCCTTTTACACCAATTTGTATCCCAAATATTATCCATACCCTATATCATTCTTCATTCAAACCTTTGATTTATTGAGATTAGGGATTTGAGCAATCTTAAGTATCGTAGTCGTGGATTCGGCTATGTATTTATGATTTTGTCGCCCTTTTTGATATAATATTATTGGTAAAGATTATTTGGTCCTATCTTTAGCCTATTCGAGTTAAGGATTTGAGCAATTGCAAGTATCGTGGTCGTGGATTCGATCATGTATTTGTGATTTTGTCGCCTTTTCTGGAATATGAGATCGATAGAGATTAAAAAGGATGATCAACCCTTAACCAACAAACCCTTTTTACCGCTTTAGACTTGTCATTCCTTGGCTTTAGTGGGGGAGACGCGTATACTTGCCAAGCCTATGATAGAATATTCGTCACAACTAAGCAACTAAACGATTTAGAATTGTTTTACATTAAAAATTATTTTGGTTTCTACTTCGTTAAGTGTTTGGTTGTGTGATTATGACAAAACGAATACATGCTTAAATATAAAAATAAATCCTAATATCTTTTAGGATACATTTTCATTTGATTAATTCTAAGGTTTACTTGGGGACAAGTAAAGTTCAAGTGGGGGGATATTTGATGAACTCAAATAAGTACATTTTATTATCATCATTTATCCTATTTATTTGACTTGTTTTATTATATTATATATGAGAATTGATACGTTAATGTTTACTTTTGTAATTCTCAGGTAAAAACAAGTATTATGTGAAACTTGGCGATTTTGGACTAATTATGGAGCAAAACAAGCAAGATGTTAAGAGTCTACTGAAATGTACAAGATCAAGATCATTCTGCTCCAGATACGCCGCAACATACTTCTTACATACGGCGTATCACTATCAAGATTTCACAAGTTACAATCCAAGACAGCAAAGGACATGCGCCGCATAGAGAAATGGAGTTACGCCGCATCTTAAGGCGGTGTACGAATATTCCTGAATATATTAATATTGGACCCCACGCGAAGTTAAGTCAATGCGCCGCATCTACTTATCCTATGCGCCGCATCTAACCCTCAGACAGAAACTATAAATACCCCAAAGTCAGACGAATTTTGTGTGCAAGATACCATACGTACGAGTACCAAACCAGAGACAAATTCAGACGTATTAGCAGCACAAGACACACCCTGAACGAAGATACAAGAGCTGTAAGAAGGTCCTGCATGTATTCAATTCATTAAGTAGTTTGTTTTATTGTATTAGTACACTTTAATTCATCAGGATTGATGGGATGATGTCATGTGACTACGGAATATCATGAGCACCCCTTAAAATTGCTTTCCCATTAATTAAATTTTATATGTTGATGTCTTTGGTGACTTTTATTAGTGCATTGATAACCTCTGTGTCTAGCTGAGCATTGCTTGGGTCGCCATGCCCCTTCCTCGCCTATTTATTCTATCGTTTCTAGGATAGTGGGATAGACATAAGTGATCATTAAGGGTTTACTCGCCGATAAGATTAGAGCCAACGAGAAAGGGTTAATTATATACACTTCATATAAAACTAGCAATAAAACAAGTGACAAGCTACTTAATTATCAGGACAGGTCTTCTTATTGTCTCAAGTATCTATCTGTGTACGTATGTGCTAATCGCTGATTCGTGCTCATTAGTTTAGTTTACTATTTAATCATAACCAAACCGTGCCAGTCTCTCAGGCTGAACCCCCCTTGCGTTAGATTAGGTTGTATAGCTAACTTAGGATATTAAAATACTGATTAGAATAACTAGATAATACGTTCCACTCTTAGTGATCGACACTCTACTTACCATTATATTCATACTGACCGGGTACACTGCTCGTTAAGTGTGTGTGTTATTGATAAGCCGGCTAAATATAAATTTAAAACTTGAGTAGGCATTAATACTGCTAAACCGCAACGACATGCGCACGCATCAACTGCACGTGTCATTCATGTGTTTCATATCACCCCTGAAGATGATTTTTATAACTTCCTTATTCAGGACAGCGTTTAACCATATCAAGGAATGAAGTTCCACGCTTGCAAGACCTACTTGCATCTCAAGTCTAAGGATAAGAGACATAACCAATTGCAAGATTCACTCTTGACGCTGATCTATGTAGTGAATACTCATAGGTTGGGTCAGTCCAATGTTCATCACAATGAACAACATGTGAGTTTGGTGGAATCATCAATTAATATCTATTCTTAATAGATATCACCAACACGCTCACATTTGCCTTAATTCGATGATACTCCCGTATCGTCAACTGGAAATGGACAATTTTAGAATAAATAAATTATTCATAGATTAAACATGCAAATATAGAACACAGTAGTATAAATGAAGACGATCATACCAGGTATATCAATTCATTATATAATACGACTGCTTACATCTCCATTATCCAAATACTAAAAACAGATATGCATAAGATTACTCATAGGTCAGAATCCGATGTTCCCACCATGGTCAAATTACGTTGTACAAGACAAAAAGTAGTCATCTGAGTAAACTTTGAGAATACTTGTTTCAAAACTCATGAAAGGTTTGAATGATGATTGTCCTTTGTATGTTTGCATTCAAGTACAAGACGAGTATTGCAACAATATATTCCATAGGGATGTCTTGTGAACCTGCACAAAAAAATTTAGCCCAAAACTCCTTACCAATCGCCTGGAAATCACATTTTTCTGCAGCATGTCCAACAGCCATTCTTCGGTTTTATGTCTTTCATTCTTTTGCCATTCCATTCCAAGATTCGGTTACATAATATATGAAGTAAAATACAACTAATCTACCTCCTATATACTGTAAAAATACCCAAACAATGGCAAAACCAAAATTAAATACATTACATAAGAGCTGAAACAATGGCAAACCCAAAAACAAGAAATTAACGACAAATCACAACAACACATGGAACAAGTGGTCTAGGTTTTCATCGGCTTTGCATATACACATAATAATACAATAATATTATGAACAAAACAAGGTGTTTGGCTAACTCCATGGACAAACATGCATGTATTTGCCATGGATACAAAATTAATAACAAGAATTCAGTAATTAGCCAACGAAACGAAGAAATTAATTAACTATAATTAAAAACCCCGTATGGTACTCGTGTAAAATGGCCTTAGGTTCAAAACCCATTGATATTATGAAATTCTAATTATCATTTTACTACAGAAAATTAAGCCATAGGAGCTGTTTTGAAATCGTTTCACAAATCGATCAAAATAATGCGTTTTAGGCCATTTTACGCGTACCCGACAAGTAAACCAATTAACATATGCATAACAAATGGCTATGAGGTCAAAAATCACAGATCTTAAGACCTCTTAAGGGTCGACATTTGTGAGAAAATGGAGCCCTAGGGGCTGTTTTAATTGTGGTTTCACAAATCATCAAAAAAAACACCCGTTTTAGCCACTTTTATGCATATCCGATAATCATATGGCACATATGATGGCTCGTGATACCACTATAGGTGATGTTGAATATAGATAAACATATTAAACAAATAAACGCAGTGGATACATCACCTAGAGACGGATCCATATAGCCATATGATCAATTAAATAAATTAATATAACAATTATACCTTTGAAGCGTGATCACGGATGCACCAATCACACCAATATCACCAAGATGGAATTAAGAAATCCAAGAGATCAATAAGGTTGATCTCCTCTAAGAGTGAAACACACTACACGTCCTTGATCACCAATTAGATGCTAGTCTAGACTTGTAACCTTAATCCTTGCAACACCTACAATAGATTTATGCAAAGTGGGATAAAAAAAACATAAACCCTAGATGGGGTTGTATTTTGGCCGTGAGTTAGGAGAGGGAAAGGGGGAGAGATTTTTTCCAATATTGTGGTAAGTTATAAATGTCTTAATGATATGATTAATAGAGATTGATCTTATCAAATAACATGTTACACTTAGCACCTAGGAAAAGTTCCATACACCCTTTAACCCCCTCCCCATGGCCGGCCATAAGAAGGGCCCACAATGGGCTTGCCTATTGTTGGTCCAATCCAAAAACGCTAAGTCTAACTTAGTATTTAATGGCCCGTTATAGATCCCGAGTTACGTAGTCATTTATAGATTGTAAATACGATAATTACAATCTATAAAATAATGTCTTTGTGTATAAGTGTGTGACCCCATAGGCTCACATATGTCTAGCCATATAATTATTTATTATGACACGAGCATACTCCAACACCTGCAACAACCACCACCAAAGCCGTCACACAACCCCACATTGGAAAACCTAGTTTCATCACACAGCCCTGAAAAGTCGTTTAGGATAATACTCGGTTCTGTTCGTATTGTTCAAGTGGCGAAGTGTCGTAAACAAGCAGATATTAGCGAAGGTTGGCAGGAGTGTGTAATTTTGATACAAGAGTATATTAGGAAAGTTGTTGAGGATGTGGGTGGAGATGAGGATTTTAAACGTGGGCCATGGCTTAGCGCGGTTGAGTTTGTGTTTGCTAATGAGGGGTTGTGATTGGATGTTTAGGTGATGTCAACAGCTTTATAAAGAATGGGAAAGTTTATCAAGTTGTTTCAATAATCAAGTCGTGTACTCCAAATGCCCTTGGCGATCTTACAGTAACTCTTAAAGATCTCTCAGGTTCAATATCTGGTTCAATACATCACAAAATTCTTAAAGAGGAGGGTTATGGAAAGGACATTACTGTAGGAGCTCCTTTGATACTTCATAACATTTCAGTGTTTTCTCCTAAACCATCACTCCATTATCTTAACATTACACTGAAAAACTTAGTTAAGGTTTTCCACAAGGATACATTCCTGGAAACGATAGTGGTGTAGGTGGTAGGGGAAGTGATGGTGGTACAACTGATTCGCCTGCAATTGATGGTCATGTTATTGAAGAACAAGAAGCAATAACACAATCATTTGAAGATGGACATCTTACTGAAGAACAGGAATGACAAATGAGATTAGACGAAGAAGCATTAAGACAAACACTAGAAGAAGAAGCAATGGCTAAACAAGAGTTGGAGGACAGAATTAGGCAAGAACGAGAGGAGGATGAAAAGTTTTTGTTGGAATTTGGCTATGTATCTGATTCATTATCAGATTAAGTTGTAACTTAACTATTTGTTTATTTTTGAATAACGAAACAGTTTGGTTACTCAGTTATTCATTTTTTTTTGTATGTTGACTTTTAAAAATTAACCTTTCAGGATTTTGCTTTGTATAACACATCTTCAAGTTTTTCAATCCTGTTTTCCGTACGAGTACAAACGCTATCCATATTTTCCTTGTCATCTATAAAGATAGCCAACAAGACTAGATGTGATCACTTATACGGAATGAAACATGAAACAAGACTATACTTGTTAACCAATCATCAAGATTAGATGTGATCACTTAACACAATCAACTGCACACTACTGTTAACTAGTTACTTAATGCTCAACAAGACTAGATATACTCATGGAAAAAGAATTTACTTGAAAGCATTACACTAGATAACAAATGATTACCAGTGCATCACTAACAAAAATTACTTGAAAGTACTATGAAAAAAAATTTACAAACATAGTCAATACTACTTTTTGGCATCACTTAAAGTCAATACTAGCCTCACTCACCGTCAATACTACTTAAAGGCAACACTGAACAAACATTACCAGTGCATCACCAACAAATATTGAACAAGCATATAGACACACCGAACAACAACTTTTTAGCATCACTCACAATCAATACTAGCCCATGAATACTTCCAACCTATCTACAATTACCAAAATCAAACTAAGCCAATTTTAAACACATAAAGGAACTAAACAACATAAACTTACCAACATCCAATACCCGTTGCATACTTCCACTACCAACAGGGCTTCCCCTCTTCTATTATGGCGTGGGTGTACTCGGATTAGGGGATGCAACCGAAGGCGCAGGTAGTGGACCGTATTTTCTAGGCCTCCCTCTCCCTCTATTTTTCTTTACCATAACCCCATTCTCGCTTCTAGTTCGACCACCATCCATGTTTAAAAAATTAGGGTTTGTGCAGGCTAAACAAGCAATTGGGGTTTATGTTTGTATGTGTTAGATGAGTAGACAATGTATTTATGTTTGTGTCAGTTGTTAGGTAAAGAAACAGGCCCAAATGAAGCAGTTTGATATGAAAGTTTTATCGCGAATTTTGTCTCTCAAGGATTGGAGGGTCAATAAGTCATTTTGCATATTTGCGGGAAAGAAGGCAAACGGGTGGAGTGAAATTATTGAAGAAAAGGAGGGTAAATTAGTCATTTCACATGGCAACTAACGGGAAATGCTATAACATCCGGTAATTTTTCAAACCCTTTTCACTAGCCAAAATATTTATTTTTGCATCACCTTAGTATTTGAACTTTATCCTGAACTTATTTGAACTTGATCAACGCGATATATCTTGAGAAACGTGAACATTATCCCTTTATTATGTCAGCACAACCTAGAAAGCACGAAACGAATCAAATTTGCCAAATAAATTAACTTCGAGAAAGTTATGCGAATTTATACTCTTTTTTATTGGAAAAATCATTTCGAGAACAATGACGCAAGTTTCATAATTTTTCGAGTCCGTTTGATACGTTAAATGAGTCTCGCAGTGAATATTTTAAAAGTATTACACCTTGGCAAGATAACCCCCTCCGCCCCTTTCTTTCACTTTCTCCTTTCTAGTTTTGATTGTCCACTTTTGCTCCCTCCCTAATTAATAAAACCACTCATTCTCTCTCTCCTCACTCATAATAACACACACACAAACACTATTCCTCTCTCTCTCTCTCCTCACTCATAATAACACACACACAAACACTATTCACCAGAAACCATCTCCGACCGGCAACGACCGCCGGCTGCCACCTCCGCCGTCGCCGGAAAATTTTCCGGCAAACTCCGAAACTTTCACCAAACGTAGATCGGCCCCTCTTATTCATTTCTCGAAAGTTTGAGCCCTCGTGGAGCTCGTTTGACACCCGAAAACCACCACCGCCGCTACCACAGTCACCACCGGCAACCACCACCTCACCACCACCTCCTTTCTACTCGGTAACACCCCACGCGCCTTCCCCTTTTCCCGTTTTTATTTTTATCTGAAACCTTAATTCATAAAACTTTTATAAAATCGATTTTTATAACAAAACTTTTAATAAAACCTTTTTACCTTTGTTAAAAACGTGTGGATCCGTGTTTTTGAGCGTGACTCGGCCTTGACTCGGTCCGAGTTGGTGACTCACCGAGTCAACTCCCGTTGACTCTGGCGAGTTGGGTACTTTTATTGTTTTTCTTTTATTTCTAACCATTTTCTTGTTGTTTTTTAAGCTTGGTTTGGATTTTGGTATTGTTTTGCGCTCGTTGGGTCTCGGCAATGGGGTTAACCCACAGTGGGTCCAAGCCGTGACTCGTGGTGAGTCACGGCGAGGTGTGGTGTAGGGTTAGGATTAGGATAGAGTTGGTTTTGGAGTTGTTTGTTTAGAATGGTTATGTTTTTTGGTTCGGCTGAGAGTAACAATCCACACCGGGTTTAGCCGTGACTCACGGGAGTCACGGCGACGTTTATTTAATTTTATTTGACATTGAGTCGAGCTTAGTTTAATTTGAGTCATTTACGTTTAATTATTTATTTATTTGTTATCGAAAGGTGTTTCGGGATAATAATTTGAACAATATGGGATATGATTTGCACATTGAACTTGGATATTTGTTATAATACCATTGCTTGGACAAGGATTGGACGGTATTGGATTTACGTTATTAGCCGATGGACCTTATGGACGATTTTGGTAATTGAGACGGAAGAGTATGTTAGACTCATAAGAGCTTAACATATTTGGACCCGAACATACACAAAATGGTCGATAAACATGACAACTAATATATATGCGAATGATAGTGTCCAATTATACATATATATTACTTGTAAAACATGACAATAAAACTTATATTCAAGAGTCGTAACGACTTGGAAATGCTTTATAAACGGACGCATGATGTCCAAATTTCGATAAAATCTTTATAACTTAATCGTTTATGTTAGTGTAAATATTACGATATTTAAACTAAACGGTTCCTTCGGTTTTAATAATGACAAACATGTAACTTGTAATACATAACGTAAAATGTAAAAGTTACTTGTAAACACAAAAAATCAATGCATACTTACATGAACACCTCCCGACGTCTCAAGTATGCTTCAACGAAGTCGTAGATTTCCATCCCGACATAAATCACTCAAGGTATGGACAAACAAATCTACTACTTGACAAATGATCAAAGGATTTTATTTTTCTAAACTTCGCATTTTTAATGTGACAAAACATTTTTTCAAAAATATATTTCACAAATTATTTTTGAATTAAAAAGAAATGTTTTATTTTGAAAAATATGTTTGAAAATCCCAACAGTCAAATTTCCCCCCAAAACAGCTCCTAACTTCCCCAAATAAACCTTCCCCACAAAAGACAAAAAAGGGAGCGTCCACGGCACCGTTAAGTATGGACGGCTCCACTAAATTTAGTGGAGCCGTCGGGCATTTAGTGGAGCCGTGGGTCTGTAACGGCTAGATTTTCCCTTGCCTATAAATAGTGGACCATTTCACACTTCCAACTTGATTTTTCCAATCCTTTTTCTCTGGTCTAATCCCTCCTCACTTAGATGACTTTCTTTGATCATTTGGAGAGTCTTAGGTTGTTTAAGAGTGATCCAATCATCCACTTAAGTGATCCTCTTCATTCCTCTTGATTAGCAAGAGAAGAACACTAAGTATCCAAGTAGATACAAAGTGTTGTCATCCCTCTTGATTAGCAAGAGAAGAACACAAAGTATCCAAGTAGATACAAAGTGTTGTCATCCCTCTTGATTAGCAAGAGAAGAACACAAAGTATCCAAGTAGATACAAAGTGTTATCATTCCTCTTCATTTACAAGAGAAGAACTCAAGGTATCCAAGAAGATACAAGAGTTGGAGTTGTTAGGTCTTGTAACATTTGTTAGACTCTAAATTGTATCGTAGCATACATCAAGATTATTTTTCTTTTGTGAGAGAGTGAGTCAAGATCATTGTGATCTTAAGAAATAGTGAAGATCTCTTGAAGCCATTGAGCTTGTGTGATTGATCATGTGGATCAAGGGTAGATCGGGTAGATCGTAGTAGATTGGTGCTAGCTAAGATTAGCACTCGACATCTACTTAGTGTCGGAAATAGGATAAGCGACGTGTATGGCATGTAGATCGGGTAGATCGTGGTAGATTGGTGCTAGCTAAGATTAGCACTCGACATCTAGCTTAGTGTTGGAAAATAAGTTAAGCGACGTGTACGGTTTTCTCCGCCTGAAGGGAGTTTGTTGATTAGTGAAGTAACTCTTGAGTTGGGTATTCGGGGAGTGGAGTAGGGCGAAGAGGAGCTTCGTGACCGAACCACTATAAATCACCGTGTCTGGTTTGCGCCTTCTTACTTATCTCTTTACTTTCATTTCATTTTTTATTGCATTATATTTATATTTGCATTGCATTTATATTTGTGTGGCTAGTTGCTTATGTTATGTTGATTAAGTATGTGTCATGGTTTGATTGTGCTTGTGTCGTAGCTTACTATATTCATCTCTAGATGTTATATGACCACAGTGACATTTTCATATTGCGTCACACTTGATCGGGTGTTTGATACAAAACCATTTTAAGTTTTTAATGGAAACGTATTCACCCCCCTCTACGGTTTCCACAATTGGTACCAGAGCCACGTCGCTCAAATTTTTATAACAAATGGTTTTTAAAATTGAGTACGATCCATGTATCAAATTACCTATGAAGGTGATAAAATATGAAAATTATTTTGTTGTTTAATACTTACAAGTTTTGTTGTTAAGTATACTTTGTCATACTAGCTTGAAGGTTTTCTTAAACCACTAAAAGAATAGTATTTTTAAGTGTCCGGTCATGTTTTCAGAACGAGTCATTAAGTCATACAGTTCTGAATCAGAAAACAGACCACGGTACCACTAAATATGGTACGGTACCGTTATATTTAATGGTACCGTTAATTTAAGTCATTTAATGGTGCCGTGCATCTGTTTGTCTATTTTTCACTTTTGGTTCATTTTCAGAAATCCATATAAAATCAACCATAAGTCTGTACGAGTCGTGTCGCCCATTATTTTAAACAATGTTGAGTCTACTTTCATTTGAGAAATAATTTTTTGAATTAGTTCTGAATGAAAGCTTGTTAAAGTCCTTGATTTTCAACTAAAGGTCTTCTCGTCATACAGTTTGCGTAAATTTTTGGTCAAACTGAAAAAGGGCGATTCAACTTTTAAACCTTGACGTGTTTTCAAAGTGACTCAGCAAAAATCTTTGAATTGGGGAGGAAACCAATTCATTGTCAAATAAAATCAAGCTTAGTATACATTGTTATACCTAATACACAAAATGACGATAAGTATTTTTTGTGTGTTAAGCTAAATTGCTATTTGCTTATTATAGTTTTCAGGTTTATGCATTTATAAGGCTCATGCAAAATCACTTGCACTATATTAAGTAATTAGTTTGCATTGCATATAGGCATCAACCATTTTTCTTGCACTTGTTGCAAGTTTTCAAAATGGTTTAGTAACCTTCTTAGGAATAGAAACTAAGTTGGTAGATCATGTGTGTCGAAAGATATTGCCTTACACAATTATTTTTCCAATGGTTTAAGTGTAAAAAGTATATCACCCCAAAATACTTAACACTTTCATAAAATCCGTAACATGATCTTTAAAACATTACATCATTTTGTCTTGTTTGACCATGGGTTGTCTAAACAAGATAAAAGGTCATTTTATACATTAGTATTTATGTAAAAGAAAATGTATTAAACTTGCATCGATTTAACACACATACAAAATGTTTTAAACATTTAGTATTTTACGTATGTTGTATAAAAATAGTTAAGATAATTATTTTTATACTAATGAGGTGTCGAAAAACTAAAAGTATTATACTTAATAATACAAATAGTTTTTCTCAAATAAAAATAAATGACAATATCGAAGTAGTAACTTAATATGTCATTAACCTCACACATACAAGTAGTATTAGAATAAATGGAACACACTCCTTAAATTTTTATTTTCTTTTTAAAAGGAGTGATCGTGAGGGTCAAGAAAGATTTTGAGTACATATCAATTCATTATTCAAATTATGATTGATATCATCATCGAATCTAATTGACAAGTTTTCGAGTGTGGACATGAAATTGGAATCATTATTTGTCTAGCTTCAAGATAACATCAAAATATGATAAAACATATTATCTTGAATCTACATACTCAATCACACTCGATTGTTATGAAAGTAATGATGTCCTCTCAAGACAAAAATAATATGCATCGGATCATAACTCACACTTGTGTTGAAGATGCCATATTGAGTCTTCTTGTCCAAAGGTTGTGTTCCAAACTTTAAACTAACTTGTTTAAAAGATACATAAAATACAAAACCAAGTAGGATTGACAACTTGGATGTTTCATCCGAAATGTACAAATAATTTACATTGCAATGAAATTAGTAAATGTGTCATTTCCGAAAAACCAAACAAGAGCAAACAAACAACATATGTAAACTTTGCTCATGAACAACTCAACACTCAAAGTCACATGTCTAGTAAAAGTGTCATACATAATATATGTAAGTCATCAATCTTTGAGAATATCACATGTATTTCTCTTATCAAAAGATTGACAAAGGATAACCTATATCCTATGCATCTTATTATCTTTGTGACATGAATGGTTATGTTACAAGAGAATACATTGCATCCTGTTAACAAATATAGGATATTAGAGTTGAATAATAACCTAATACGACATGTGTCATTGCATAAACAAATAAAACTGGTCATACACTAAAATACTTGTTTCACAAAGCATTCTTAAGAGTGATAAGTTTACTCTTAGAAAAGCATACTAGTTGAAATAAACAGTATGTCTCATTTCAAATAAAATGCTCACAAGATCTATTGAGGTAAATAACCTTTACTAGATTCTCACTCAAGATATGCAAAGGAGCATTCTTGAAACACACACGATGTAGTAGATTCTACATTGTATCACATTAGAGTGTCTCTTGGTTCTAGGAAACCAAATCATGTTAAAATAACATGTAACAACTCAACAAACAAAGATGTCATCCAAGAGATCTTAAAATACACCATCTCCATCAAATAACCTCTAAATCTCAAACACGAAATTAAAACATTTCGCTTGCCTTTGTTAGGAGTTGTGTAAGACATGTCATTCTCTTAATCGACCTTCAAAGTATGGTTAGTTGAGTCATATTAGGTCATGTATTAGCGAAATAAGCTAATATCATCTTTGCTATACTTCGATAGAAAAATATAGGAATTTGAATTTTTCTAACATGAGAATGACTACTGGAGAACCTATCGCACTAGAAATTCAATTTGACCTAACGGTTGAATTGCTTCTAGGAGAGAAGTTGGGTTTGTGGTATAACCCGTAAAAATGGTCGTGTTTAGCCTTAATTGAGCACCACTAGTGATAGTCTCATACTCATTCTCTAACTTGAAAAACTTTGATTCCTACATTTGACTAGAGATAGTTTACATCGGTGAACTTTATCTCCCATTAGGATGTCATCTTGAACAAGTAGTAATTAGGATCTGCCTTAGCAAACCTAGATTGCTTGCATCCCACATACGTGTTTCAAAATGATAACATGTTCTCGTAAGATATGGTTAAATGTCTTCATGATCTTAAATGCTAAATGATTATCATGTTTTACATGATGCTTGCATTTATTTCTTATGTGCATTTTACATGATTTACTTGTAAAGTTTGCACCCACACTATGTCCTTTTGACACATTAGGAATTAGGTATGCCCATCACTATGAACCCTTAGAATTCATAGAGCCATACACTAGTGTCAAAACCCATAAGTCAAAGTAGTCGCGAAGTTACCCTAATTCCCCAGTCATCACTTCGCCTTCTTCCAAGTAATACACCCTTTTGTCATGGGAAGGTTAGGAACAAACCTAGTAGAACTCGGAGTAGGGTTGACAACTTAAATATTTCATCCGAAATATTCAAGTAAGTTTAACTTGCGATCGCAATTGTTAAATGTCATATCCGAAACATCATACTCAAGCCTTTTAACAACATATGTTAAAACGCTCATCCAAAAGCTAAAAGCTAACATCAACCCTCGGATGACAAAGGACTCACAAGTTACTATTTAAGTGACTAGTAGTTCCTTTCATCCTCGTGTGATTATACACGTCTTAAGATCCCAAACCCTGCTGCGAATCAGCACCATAGGCTTAGCTTTACGTCTTTCAAAACCCCATGAAACACTCGTGTGCGAAGCACATCAAAATCCGTAAATCTACCAAACCTCTCAACCGAGAATCCCCTAACCATCTTCGTCTAGGTCTAGGAATGATGGAACATTTTCCATAAATCTTATGACTATTTAAATATTTCACTGGAAATATTAAAGTCATCCCTCGTACCCCTCTTATGACTATTTAAATATTTCACTGGAAATATTAAGTCATTTTTCACATTGCTCTAATGACTACCTATGTATTTCCTCGGAAATATAAAAGTCATATCTTCTCGTCCAGTACTGTTCAAAGAATTTATTAGGTATAAATTCTTTCCTCGTGTCGAAGAGTCTCACTAAATCAGCGAGATTTGTTCGTGAAATCATCTTAAATTCCAATGACAACTTAAATATTTCATCCGAAATATTTAAAGTATATTTAATTTTCGAAATGCAATTAAATGTCATTTCTCGTGTCGAAAAGTCTCACTAAATCAGCGAGATTTATTCGAAAAATCATCTTAAACTCCGATGACTATTTAAATATTTCATCCAAAATATTTAAAGTGTATTTAATTTGCGAAATGCAATTAAATGTCATCTCTCGTTCTCGATCAACGTTCATCGAATCCCGTTGGATTCATTCATAAAAGAATTTATTCGGTATAAATTCTTTTAATCTAAAGTCCAGAAAAATCACAACATATGTGAATTTTCTTTGTCAAAAATCTTGCTTTCAATTCTCACTAACACCATCAAAACCCACTCGATGTAGTCTTGAACCTAAAACCGTCTCCTATCAGAATAGATTGTATCTATCATCTGATTCCTTAGCCTCTTCCCTCACACTTCCGCATGGTACTAAACACTACCAATGCTTCTGCATCCCACTCATCTTCCACACACTTCAAACTAAGAATCGCTAGGATAAGTTGAGATATCCCTACTAGAATCTTATCACCAACCTCACAACCCTGAAGATTTTATCTTCTTAACCCTTAGGATATCTCCAAGTAATCACATGCCTCATCATGTGAATATTCGATGAATATTCACAATGATTGAGAAGAGCTACGTGACTTCAAAGGTGAAGTTTGTCGCATGCTATCCACCACTTGTCATAACGTTACTAAGCTCATCGCTTTCGTTAACGTTTGTTTTTCCTTTTTATCTCTTACATCTTGTCCGGATGGTCATAGATTAAGGGGGAGCGAAAACACACTCCTATAGCCTTTCACCAAACACTCTCAAGAACACACAAATGTGATTCTTATTCCCTAGGAAACTTCCCTTTAGCTGCCCAGAACTAGGCTGTATAGGAAAATTCATGACTTCCAGGTCACGGTACCGTTAAATAGGCCACGGTACCGTTAAATTTAATGGTACCGTGTGGTATTTAGTGGTACCGTGCCTATGTTTGACGAATTTTCACTGTTTCCTTTAGATCCCTGCATCCCTAACCTCAAACCTGCAAAATTTTGCAAACTCACATACACCCTAGGATTCCCTCACTACACCATAGGACTCTAACACCAACTTTAGTTCGAATCCCACAACTCTTGCCTATATAAGGCCTCACCATTGCAAGCTTATCTTGCATCTCACATTCAAACCTTTTAGCTACACTTCACTCTTGACAGTGATAGTTAGTCTAAGAACCATCAACCCATAGATCATCACACTCAAACCTTACAACCTTCAACTCGTGGATCATCACACTCAAACCTTACAACCTTCAACCCTTATATCAATCCCACTCAAACCTATTAGCTACACTTCACTCTTGACAGTGATAGTTAGTCTAAGAACCTTTAACCCATAGATCATCACACTCAAACCTTACAACCTTCAACTCATCAATCATCACACTCAAACCTTACAACTACTCCTCACTTTGGATAAGTGATAGTTAGTTAAACAACCTTCAACCCTCACAATCACACAAAACCTTTCATGCACCAAACTATCTCTAGGATCATCCAAACTAGAAACCTAGAACCTCGTTACCTCAACCCCGTTAGAGATATCCACCAACAATCCTGTTAGGATCACATGCACCTTTTCTTTTTCCCTTTTGAAATATATCATGCATCTCATTGTCAGTGCAAACGATATATTAACCTAAACCATCTTTTCCCACCTTTCCTCAAAGGGCAAAACCAACATCTCCAACCACATCATCATCATCCTCCACCTTTAGGATTCCTACACCCTTACCTCCACTAAGTCCACCACAACCTTTAGCTATCACACTAACCCTATCACCATCAAACCTCTTTGGACTTGGCACCAACACATCATCCTTATCACCATCACCATCACCACAACTACTAATGGGTCATCCCATTATTTATCTCCTACAACAACATAACCCAAGTTGTCCTTGTTGTCATCACAACCAACACTCTCCCACCTTATGGAATCATTTAGGTATAACCTCTATCGAGTCTACTTTATGGCACGACTTGTCATAATAGTAATCATTTAGAAGTATGTCCTATCAACAAACTATCCTTAACATCAATCATCTTAGGTAGATGATTATGTTGTTCAAAAGGTTTGTTAGAACTTGCCTTCCTAATGACAACTTGGAAGGAGTCAATTTGTGTGTCAGTCAACGAACGAATCTCGTTCTTCTTAGTCTGATTGACTGAACAATTACACCTTAGGTTGTTGCTCTTCGCCCTTTTGGCACCCTTTTAGGTTGTGTCATTCACATAGTTTAACCCTTGCATGTCCTGCTATGTGTATTCTATCCCTATATGCTCATATACTGTTATATATTATGTTGCACGAAGCTAACCCTTGATGTCTGGAAAAGCCTTTGTATGAATTTGATCCATGGATCTGCTAGATACTAAGGTAAATAAACAAGGGGATTAAGTCACCATAGGGGAGCATTGAGCTAGGGGGAGCTCGAGAGTATTTAAATACATAGCATGGATTCGTCTTCACAAGTGGTGACAAAAGACTTCACTGGGATGATGCAAACTCGCCTTTTTGGGGATAAAGGAAAGTAGTTCAATAAGGGGGAGTAGGGGATGAATTCAAGGGAGCGCTCATGACACTACTTTTTTTATTCGACAAAAGGGGGAGAAGGAAGTGTAAACAGGTAACTTTTACATTTTACTATGTCTTACATATTTGTCATCATCAAAAAGGGGGAGATTGTTAGTGCAAATATTATGATATTTAAACTAAACGGTTTCTTCGGTTTTAATAATGACAAACATGTAACTTGTAATACATAACGTAAAATGTAAAAGTTACTTGTAAACACAAAACATCAATGCATACTTACATGAACACCTCCCGACGTCTCAAGTATGCTTCAACGAAGTCGTAGATTTCCATCCCGACATAAATCACTCAAGGTATGGACAAACAAATCTACTACTTGACAAATGATCAAAGGATTTTATTTTTCTAAACTTCACATTTTTAATGTGACAAAACATTTTTTTCAAAAATATATTTCACAAATTATTTTTGAATTAAAAAGAAATGTTTTATTTTGAAAAATATGTTTGAAAATCCCAACAGTCAAATTTCCCCCCAAAACAGCTCTTAACTTCCCTAAATAAACCTTCCCCACAAAAGACAAAAAAGGGAGCGTCCACGGCACCGTTAAGTATGGACGGCTCCACTAAATTTAGTGGAGCCGTCGGGCATTTAGTGGAGCCGTGGGTCTGTAACGGCTAGATTTTCCCTTGCCTATAAATAGTGGACCATTTCACACTTCCAACTTGATTTTTCCAGTCCTTTTTCTCTGGTCTAATCCCTCCTCACTTAGATGAATTTCTTTGATCATTTGGAGAGTCTTAGGTTGTTTAAGAGTGATCCAATCATCCACTCAAGTGATCCTATTCATTCCTCTTGATTAGCAAGAGAAGAACACTAAGTATCCAAGTAGATACAAAGTGTTGTCATCCCTCTTGATTAGCAAGAGAAGAACACAAAGTATCCAAGTAGATACAAAGTGTTGTCATTCCTCTTGATTAGCAAGAGAAGAACACAAAGTATCCAAGTAGATACAAAGTGTTATCATTCCTCTTCATTTACAAGAGAAGAACTCAAGGTATCCAAGAAGATACAAGAGTTGGAGTTGTTAGGTCTTGTAACATTTGTTTGACTCTTGATTGTATCATAGCATACATCAAGATTATTTTTCTTTTGTGAGAGAGTGAGTCAAGATCATTGTGATCTTAAGAGATAGTGAAGATCTCTTGAAGCCATTGGGCTTGTGTGATTGATCATGTGGATCAAGGGTAGATCGGGTAGATCGTAGTAGATTGGTGCTAGCTAAGATTAGCACTCGACATCTAGCTTAGTGTCGGAAATAGGATAAGCGATGTGTATGGTGTAGATCGGGTAGATCGTGCTAGATTGGTGCTAGCTAAGATTAGCACTCGACATCTAGCTTAGTGTCGGAAAATAAGTTAAGCGACGTGTACGGTTTTCTCCGCCTGAAGGGAGTTTGTTTATTAGTGAAGTAACTCTTGAGTTGGGTACTCGGGGAGTGGAGTAGGGCAAAGAGGAGCTTCGTGACCGAACCACTATAAATCACCGTGTCTGGTTTGCGCCTTCTTACTTATCTCTTTACTTTCATTTCATTCTTTATTGCATTATATTTATATTTGCATTGCATTTATATTTGTGTGGCTAGTTGCTTATGTTATGTTGATTAAGTATGTGTCATGGTTTGATTGTGCTTGTGTCGTAGCTTACTATATTCATCTCTAGATGTTATATGACCACAGTTGACACATTTCATATTGCGTCACACTTGATCGGGTGTTTGATACAAAACCATTTTAAGTTTTTAATGGAAACGTATTCACCCCCCTCTACGGTTTCCACAGTTTATGATTACTCAATATCCTAAAAACCTTTTCGAAACTTATACGTTTTCTTCCTAAATCATGATGTTTTATCAACTATTTAGGAAATGGGTAAAACACCGAAACAACCTATTGATGTTTTCTTCTTGTCTTTATTATTTTATTCTTCTTTTTGATCTTATTTCTTCTCTCTTTTCGTTATTCTTTTCTTCGTATCCGTTTGTGTTTGCCGACTTTTATTATCTTAGCTTCTCGTATCCACACGAGTCTTAAAAGTTATTTCTCTCAAACGCCATTGAAATAAATCCTTTTCATTTCAAATACGAGTATTACTTTATAAATCACTTTGAGGTTTATTGCTGAGACATATTATTCACATATTAGGTTGTGCTGAGGTTCATTTGCTGTGCTGTACCATCTGATCATATTGTGATATCTTATTTCATCTGCTACTAAGGTGTGATTCATAGCCCCACTTTTACTTTCAAATTGTTTATAAACCCATGGGGGAGATACATGCTATTTACTTATTTTTATGAACACAATTGTTTATTGGTATGCTATTTCTGACTGAAATAATAATGCTAAGTACCGTCCTTGCCAAAAGCAAGTCCCTCGATCATGAACCATTAATCACTTGCGAGTGAGCGCGATTGTAGTTTATACACTACAAGAAAAATGGCTTTTTAGGACCCCCATAAGCGTCATAAAATGGTACTTTTTAGGACCTTTCATTTAATAGGACCAAGGATGAAAGCGTTTCATCTCGAGCGGTTGTAATAGGTCCAAAGCGTCCTAACCCTTATGAAACCAATTTTATGGTCGTAATATATGTCTATGAACAACACAAATAGCGTCCTAATAAAACCATATTAGGACACTTTTACATTGTTTTAACATGTGATTACCTACTTTTAATCTTTTGAAACACATAAAAACGTCCTAAAAGTATTGTTAGGACGCTTACGATGTAACATCATAGCTATTTTAGCAACCAAGAAAAGGGTCCTAATAACTCAAATAAGATTATGATACCAATTTTATGGTCGCATTTTACGTCTATAAACAACACAAATAACGTCCTAATAAAAACATATTAGGACACTTTTCCAATGTTCTAACATGTGGTAACCTACTTTTAATCTTTTGATACACATACAAGCGTCCTTTAATGTTAATTCTTAGGACGGTTATCATATACCATTATAGTTACTTTAACACCAAGAAAAGGGTCCTAATATCCCAAATACGATTATGAAACCAAATTTATGGTCGCATAATATGTATATGAACAAGCAAATAACGTCCTAATAACAACATATTAGGACACTTTTACAATGTTCTAACATGTGGTTACCTAATTTTAATCTTTTGATACACATACAAGCGTACTTAAAAGATAATTGTTAGGACGCTTATCATGTAACATTATAGCTACTTTAGCACCAAAAAAATGGTTCTAATATCTCAAAGAAGATTATGAAACCAATTTTTTGGTCGTATAAAATGTCTATTAACAACCTAAATAACGTCCTAATAACAACATATTAGGACACTTTTACAATGTTAAGCGTCCTTAAAAGTTTATTGTTAGGACGGTTAATAAGTTTAATAGGACAATTTCAAAGTCATGACAAGTCATATGATAGGACGCTATTTTCAGCATGCACTCTATTATTACGATATGAATAAAAGATCAACTAATTATTAAATGAATAAAACAAAATTGTATTTCAAATAAGCAATTGTCATAACAAAAGCACTAAACATAAATAAGGTAGACACTATCCAACATAAAGTCTTGTAACATTAAACAATAAATTAAAGCAACAAGAAGCTTAGTCCGGGGTCATCATGCATCCTTTCTCAATCCTCACTGACCACCTACAAATAAACACCCATGTATAAGCATTAAGTTCCATGTTATTAAAATTATTGGTATCACAAGTTTAACAAAGACATACCGAGATAAAGGGACAAGGCCATGATATGGTTGCACCAACACAGTCTTCAATTGTGGCAACCATATTTCCTACAGGAGACACCCATGAACAACAAAACGAATCAAAATAAGAACGCAACGCCTCAATCAGACAATAAATCACTAGGCCGTGACTCTCATGAGTCACGGCTCAACCCTTGTCGAGACCTATACCATTCGGCTAACCCCAAATACAAACCAAACGCAATCAATCTTCAAGATAAAAATGCTAGAACAATTAATAAACTTAACTGAATGCATATGAACACAAAAGAAAATTGAATACACTCCGAGTCAACTCAACTCGTGAGTTGACTCGGACGAGTCACGCGACTCGGTGACGAGTTCGAATGATTCAAGTATTAAAATCACATATCCACACGAGTGAAATGATGTTAAAAGTCAAATGGTTCAAGTATTAGTACTTTTAAAGACTTGAGCTCTGCATAATAAACGTCATATTTCAATTTTCCTACATTATGAAATGCTTTAACAGAGCAATGTACAACAACAAAAATGCTTACTTGATAACTTGTCACACCCTTCGTCGGTAAAATTAGATCTGCTTACGTTAAGATAATGTAGACCAACAAGATCTAAATAAAATAATTAACTTAAGCAGAAACTCAAATACCCTGGTGTAACGAAGTTATGAGAGATAATAACTTGATATACCTGAAAGTGAATCTAAGCATGCTGAAGATATAGGACAGCGTTCCATATTCAGCAATGCAAGCTTGTGTAAACCTGAAGAGAAAACGCCTTTTGATTCAGAAAACCTTGCACATTTATATGATAGAAAATAGACTATGTAAATATAGCTCAGGCGACCTTTCAAGAATGTGACGCCGTGATCTGTGACTTTGCTGCAGGAAATTTGCAATTCTTTCAAGTTTGTTAGGTCTGGAAGATAACAAAGAATGAATCATTAGAGCATGAGGTGTGATATTAAGTTCTTATAGGATCGATAGAAAGTGTTAAGAAATACCTGAAAGAGGCTTCATATCTACATCCGTTATACAATGTAACTCAACCTCAAGTTCTAAGTGATCACATCAGAAACATCTGATTTGCTGCTTTACTAATATGCAGAACGCAAGAACGCAATGGATGGTCAAAGTATATATACTATAACACATGTTATTAGTAATTATGCTTTCATTTTCACATATTTATTTCTACTGCAACTTAAAATTGATAGAAATGAGAAGCATATATTTTACCAAAAGCAAAGGGATACAACTTATTACAGTTGTCAGTTGATTATATAGTTTTCACATCTGTATCTGCAATGGTTTTATAACCATAAAAAAAAAAAAAAAAAAAAAAAAAATTACTGATTTTCATTAAGCTCAACAACATTATACGCAATCACACTGTGACCAAAGTAAATTTATTGTTAAATACATAGTTACATACAACAATAATTCAAAGAGACAACACACAAACATCATAATTCAGAAGCTTATATATGACAGCATAACTTAAAAAGTCCCAGCTCCACCCCAAACTCCTATACCTGTATCACAAATTGTTTTAGAGCAAGAAAATTTATAGAGCAAGGCATTTTGCAAAAATTGATTAAACAAGAAAAACATATGAAATATCGTATCTTTCATTATCTAACATCATTTCCTGATATAAACATGTCTTCTCTTCTTCTTCAAGACCAAACACTCTGTTGCATCAGCAATTGCATTGAACCATTTGACTTTTCTTGTTGAGAAAACATATGGTTTTGTTTAGTTTTCTTATTAACAACGTTTACATGAATTACAACCGATTAGGGTTTGCATAAATCGAATGAAATAAAATAAATGAGGGCGCGTGAACTTACTTATCTAGAGAGGAAGGAGGAGAGGGGTGAGAAGAGGTGGCAACGTGTGATGGTGGTATGGTGGTCGCGGCGGTGGAGCTCCAAAACTGGATTAGTCATGCGTCTCTCGGCTTCAAATGTTCTAGAAACAGTCTTCTCGTATTGATCTATGCCTTGGTAGAATTATTGGGGTGGCCGGAATTTTGGCCGGAGCTCAGATGACGGCGCCGGAATAGGTAAATCCGGCGATGGTGTTATAGTAAAAATGAGAAAACCCTAAAATTGTTCTATTTATACCCATGAGGGGCCAAATCTGGACAAAATAAACTGGGGTGGCGGAGAAAATTTAGACGAGGGGTATATTTTGTAATTTTGCAATTCTTTTAGTAAAACCTTGTGGGCCCCATTCGACGTACTAAACGGACTCGAAAAATTATGAAACTTGCGCCATTGTTCTCGAAATAATTTTTCTGATAAAAACGAGTATAAATATGCATAACTTTCTCGAAATTAATTTATTTGGCAATTTCGATTCGTTTCGTGTGTTTTAGGTTGTGTCGGCTCGATAATTGAATAACGCTCACGTTTTAACAAAATATCCACTGTTTTTCATACCCAACAAGTTCAAAGAGATTTAAAATCTAAGGGAAATTAAAATAATTATTTTGGCTCATAAAACAAGAAGAGGGTATAGATTATGATGAAGTGTTTGCACCTGTGGCAAGGATTGAGGCTATAAGGTTGTTCTTAGCCTATACTTCATTTATGGGATTCACAATATATCAAATGGATGTGAAGAGTGCCATAGACTTCGGTGGTAATTGGGATACCCATCTTCCATTAGCCGAGTTCTCATATAACAACAGCTACCATACCAGCATATTGAATGGGAGGAGTTGTAGATAACGCCCCGTAGGTTAATTGGCGTTAAAAATCGTTGGTGGTTGGTTGATATTGCGGCAATGGTGATACAATTATATATTGAATATCATGTTGTTTGAGCCAAGTCGAGAGTCGCCGAGACTTATTAGTCTCGTTGTGGCCTAGACAAGCCAAAAGAGATATTTGAAACTAATGATTGATATTGGACTATTATGGTTGGTTATTTGACCCGAGAATAATGAAACTCGGACCCGTGACTTGAAACGGATAATAACTCGAAAAATATTTGTTTGAAAATGTATATATAACTAGAAATGGAAAATAAATAATAACGGCTAAAAACGAGAAATATTAATTAACAAAAACTCGTTAGTTACTTAATATTTAATGGAAGTTTTTATTTAAAAACGATATGTTATAAATAGAAAGTTGAAGTAAATAAGAGTTATTAAATGTTTTGAGGACACGCTTATCGAGACACATTACTTTATTATTCTAATATTGGGATTAAGGATTATGTGGAA
Organism: Artemisia tridentata subsp. tridentata; assembly: GCA_021014915.2. Lineage (NCBI taxonomy): Eukaryota > Viridiplantae > Streptophyta > Magnoliopsida > Asterales > Asteraceae > Artemisia > Artemisia tridentata. The sequence goes on along the minus strand of CP139507.1, from coordinate 321,709,150 downwards.
TGTCGAATTCGATAAGCATCTGTCAATTTGTCCTTATAACTCATTAGAACTTTAAATAAATTACTGGATCTTGGTTCTTGTTAGGTGGTTATGAGTTTTAGTAGTAGAGTCAGTCTGAGATATTGTTTCGGGATTCATGTTCGTTTTGGTCATTTGTTTGGCGTGAGTACACTTGAGTCATGTTGTGTCTCCACTACACACCCGTTGATACCAAACGAGAGTAACTAATATAAGAATGAGATTTTGGAATTGAAATGGATCATACTTGGGGATAGTTAGCTTTTAAAAAGAGTAAACTGCAAAATACATCCCTGTGGTTTGCCCAATTTCGCACCATACATCTAAATCATTTTTTTCTAACTTATACATCCCTCCGTTAGTAAAAGTTAAACACCATACATCCGCGAGGACGAACGGTGCAAAGCGTTTCTCCGTTATCTCCTAACGAGATAGAAAATGTTTGCACCGTTAGTCCTATGGTTAAGTCTATTTGCACCGTTAGTCCTTTGTTATGTTTTCGTCCGATTTTTTACGTTTTCGTCCGATTTTTTACGTTTTCGTCTGTTTTTTTACGTTTTCGTCCGATTTTTTACGTTTTCGTCCAATTTTTTATATTTTCGTCCGATTTTTTACGTTTTCGTCCGATTTTTTACGTTAGAAAATCGTAAAAAAAAGACGAAAACGTATAAAAAATTGCATGTGCACCAAAGAACCGTTATTATTTATTTTCTGTTTTGGTCAGGATTTCAAAGAGGTGCACAGGCCTCATTTTTTATTCAAAATACAATTGGAAAGTTGTTTTGAAAATTATTCCAGGTTGTTTTCAAGTTGCAAAAAGAATTTTGAAATTTGGAATTGATTTAAGCCTTTGAAAGTGCTTTTGAAATTGAGTGTTTGCTGAATAGTTCCCCTGTATCACAGTTGTTAAGCCTATTTCACAAGCTTGCACAATAGAGAGTAGACACATAAGCTAGTGATTTCTTGGAGGTAAAACATTCCTGAGGTGATAAGCTTTCCATAGCAGCTTTTGGATTTGAATTTGGTTAAGTATTAAGCTCTCTAGGAGCTTTTGAAAAAGGTTTATTGTCTGGTCAGCATATGCTTAAGCTGATAAGTACTTTGATTTAATTTGTGAATTTTCCTGTGGCTTTATTATTCAATTTCTGGTTTAGTGCTTTTAAGGCTTTGTATGATTGTTGCTAATCTTGTTACTTGTATTTTTATTTATTTTTTATAGCTTAATTTAACTGCTTATTTTATTGCTTAATTTCATCTTGATATATTTATGTTGGCATTAAGGTTTCTTTGTATTGGTCTATTAACAGGAGTCACCGTGGGCTTCGTCACTATTGGGGTCTCCGAGTTCGTGGACAGCATACAAAGACCACTGGTCACAGGGGAAAGACTGTTGGTGTGTCGAAGAGGCGATAAGCTCGTCTCTCTTTTACTTGTTTTGATTCAGTATGCAGTTTTGAACTTGTATTCTCAGGAGTCTGAAAAGTATGGTGTAGTTTGATAGTAGTTCGTATGTTTCTTTTTACTTTAGCAAGTTTAAGTGTTTTTTCTATCAAGAGATTTCTGCTCAAATTGTTGGTTGAAAGCTTATGTTCTCACTTATCAAATCCTTGAATGTACCAGCTTGGCCGATTTAAAAGCTGAATGATATTATTATTCTGAGATTTTACTTATACCAGTAGGGCTTGTGTGTGTCATTAGCCTGAGTCGGATCTATTTTTTATTTTTAATCTTGAACTTGAGCATCATGTTATGAAAAGCATTAGTCACCTGATATGCATTTTTAAGTGTATGAGTTTATAGTACACACCTAAGTAAGTCATATGTATTGCACATCATACGTTCTTGCACCAGATGCAATGTCGTATTACACTATCACATAATAAGGAGTGTTCTATTATGGCGTATGATAATAAAACCACAACAAATAAGCGTACTATAAAGGTTAATGTTAAAAGACACAGGTGTATCAATCCATGGTACCCAAGTATCAATCTATGGTACCCAAGTATCAACTGTCATATTAACTTATGTTTTAATAATACATTTTCGAATAAGCGTTCTAAATAATTAATGTTTTATGACTTATGTATCAAGTGTCCTATTATGGTGTATTGTAATAAAACCATAATGAATATGCATACTTTAAGGGTCCTATTAAGTTTTGTTATAATAAAACTTTTGCAAATAATCGTTTTAAAAAAATGATGTTATATGACTCAAAAATGAAATGTCCTATTATGGTGTACAATAATAAAACCATTGTACATAAGCGTCCTATAAAGGTTAACGTTATAATACCCACGTGTCAAAGGTCCTATTAAATTTTGCTATAATAAAACTTTTTGTGAATAAGCGTTTTAACTAACTGATGTCTTATGACTCAAAACTCAAGTGTCCTATTATGTCTTATTAGGTTATGTCATAATAGGACATCTAGTGATCAAGTGTCGTATTACACTATCACATAATGGGACACCAACAACTAAATGTCTTATAAAGTAATTTATTAGGATCCATATTTTAAGCGTCCTATTAAGGTTATGTCATAATAGGACATCTAGTGATCAAGTGTCGTATTACACTATCACATAATGGGACACCAACAACTAAATGTCTTATAAAGTAATTTATTAGGATCCATATTTTAAGCGTCCTATTAAGGTTATGTCATAATAGGACATCTAGTGATCAAGTGTCGTATTACACTATCACATAATGAGACACCAACAACTAAATGTCTTATAAAGTAATTTATTAGGATCCATATTTTAAGCGTCCTATTAAGGTATATGATAATAGGACATCTAGTGATCAAGTGTCGTATTACACTATCACATAATGGGACACCAACAACTAAATGTCTTATAAAGTAATTTATTAGGATCCATATTTTAAGCGTCCTATTAAGGTATATGATAATAGGACCCCAAATCATCGACCATCCTATTATATAACTTTTTAGGACATTGCCTAAGTAGCAAATATTTAAAAAGGACCCTAAATGCTCATATGTCCTATTAAACAGTTTTTTAGGACTCCATTATCATAGCGTCCCACACAAAGGGTCCTAAAAAGCCACTTTTGTTGTAGTGATAGGACTATAGGAATTGACCTTCCCATCATGTGAACTAAGGTCGGTCCACATGTGATGTACTATATTCGAGTCTTACTAGGTATCTGGAAAAGTACCTAGCTTTGGGGGCAACTATTATATTATGAAATTCCGCGGTTACTGTCGAGTTACGCCAAGGTTATTGGTTCCGGTTAACGCTTTTTGTGTCATGAGCTTAGCAGAATTATTTGACGCTTACCCGATATTTGTATTTGTTGCATATATCTTCAAGACTTAAAATCCTGTGCTCAACTGTTATTTATTAAACCTATGGATTACACTCAACCTTTGTGTTGACTTTTTAGTATGTTTTATCTCAGGTAATTGATGCATATTTGTGGGCACCGGGAGTGGCTGAAGACTTTAGATGGCTATCTTGGGCTTTACTATCTATCTCTACTATTGTATCATTCAAACAACCTTTTTAAACTGTGTCTTTTAATTCCGCTGCAAACTATGTTTTCTTACCGCTGGAAACTATGTTTTATTTCCACTGCAACTCATGTTTGAGAGTCTTTTAGACTCTAAATGTTTAATTTTGTATTCGAATGATATGTTTTTGCTAAAACGTCTCGTTATGAGATCGTTTTCTATGGATGTGATTGTCTTACCCCTTATGTAGCACCCCAAGCTCCGTTCCGCTGCCATATTCCGAGTTGGGGGTGTTACAAATGCTAACGAGCGTTAGCAAAAATCAGGAATTTAACGGCTCAAGGGCATTTCTTGCAATAAAACCAAAAATTAGGTATACAACATGCAATTTTTCAAAAATAGGGATATTTCTCGCAAAATGGCAAAGTTTAGGGACTTTTTTGCAGTTTACTCTAAATAAGCAAAGAAGCAAATGCTTAGGCTATGCACAATGGGAAGCCGAGGCACTCGGTCGACCTTCGGTCGCCCTTGGTCACATCGTTGTGGAGACTTGGTTGAGCTCGGTCGTCGAACGAAGAATTGCAAAACTCAGTCGAATTTTTGACTGAGTGTGTAACTCACTTAAAAACAAACACGACTCCCTTTTTATTAAAATTCGACCATTTTATTTCCTCATTTCATTCACAAATCCAAACAACAATTCTCTCAACACCTTCAAACACATTCTCTTAATTATATCTTTCGAGCTATTTTTTAATTCTTCGTCTTCCAACGATGAAGAAGAAGTTATGAGCGAGCTTGCGGAGTTTACGCAGGCAGCTTGGGCCGAGTACCAAGCGTCACTGCTAAAAGTCCGACGAACCCGCATAGTTAGGGATCATTACGGTGCTCATAATCGTTTGGTGGCGGCTTACTTCTCCCAACACCCACAGTATGACGAAAGAAGATTCCGTCAGTGGTTCTGAATGAGCCGAGAACTATTCACACAAATTGTTCGAGAGGTAACCGATCATTCTCCTTATTTTCAACAAAATCCTGATTATACGGGCACACTTGGTATTTCCCCATTGATCAAGTGTACTTCGGCAATTTGTCAATCGGCATACGACGCCGTTCCTAATTCTCTTGACGAGTATCTGCAAATGGGTGCAACAACAGCCCGTGACTGTCTCCGTAACTTTTGTACAGCTATCATGGAGTTATATGGTGAGGATTTTTTGGAAAAGCCCACGTATTCTGACCTTGAAAGACTATATGCTCGTCACGAGGAAAAGCATGGGTTTCTTGGGAAGATCAGAAGCATTGATTGTATAGGTTGGCCATGGGAGAATTGCCCAAATGGTTTGAGAGGTCAATTTGCTATGGATGATCACAAGACATATCCATTCATTTTATTGGAAGCGATCGCCTCCCAAGATTTATGGATTTGGCATGTGTTCTTTGGTATCTCTGTAACCACTGGTAAAATTTCACCTTATAATAAACTATACTTATCCTTTTCTACGTATAATTTTTTTTATCTGATCATAACTATTATCTAATGTGACGTAGCTCACATCCTCGATAAACGTGCTCACACAGAACTCAACCTCAACGTACTTAATGACAACTATGAAACTTTACGATATCTCATTGCCATTTTACGTTAATTCGTTAACGTACGATTAAAACTAAACGTTTCTTATCTAATAAAGGTTCTATGAAACCCTAAACTATTATAACAACACTTATAAACAATTAAACCTTAAAATACTAATGTACAAGTTACCAAAGCACAGAAAACCCTAATTCCACTCTAACTCCCGATAAAACCATAATTTCATTAAACAATGATTTTATGTATTAAATTCATAAACCCTAATTTATTTATATGAGATTTTCACAAATTATAAATGTACAAGTCTTCCAAGACAATGTACAAGTCTTTTATGCATAAAACTATATATTAATAAAAATCCTATTAAAACCCTAAATATATTTATTTTAAAACACAATTTACAAGTCTTTCATACATAAGCCTTAAAAATAAATTTACCTAAACTCACTAATTATAAGTACAAGTCTCTAAACCCAGGGTACAAGTGCCTAATGCACAAAATCCAAAAAATTCCATTTATATACATTTAAACTTAACAAAATTAACATATAATTTCTATAACTTAAGAAAACATTAAAAACATATTTTCTACATTTCTAAACCCTTCATACAACCCTATTAAGCTCATAATACAACTCTTATAAACACAAACCATCTTCCTTTACTTGTTCCATAAAAGTCGACATATATAATGACCAAACAAACCCTAGATATTTTTCCACTCAACAAATCCTTAAAACTAAACCTTAACCTAACTAGTTACATCCTTAAACCTTAATGTACAACACTCAATACCCTGAGTACCAAAATATGAAGCCATTCGAACTACACACTCCATTTCCTAGTTCGATTCTCACTAGGAAGGAACCAAACCTTTTTCCTCATTTGAATTTAAATAAACCTTGCACCATATACTACCTTCTTCCCTAATTAATATAATTTGGTCACTTGTATGGTTTGAAAACAAAACACATCACCACATACACAAGTACTACACGACACACCTCCCCCCTCCTCACACTTGTCTTCAATTGAGCTAAACCACATCTTCTTGTCCCCTCCTAACCCTAACATGATGACCTAACCCACTAGAAAACCCTAACTCCTAATTTTCCCTATAAAGGTCGACACATACAATTCCTTTTTCCCTCACCATAGTTCGACACAACACAAAAACACCCACACCTATTTACTCACTGAATCTACAGCCTACATATAATCTAAGAAAGATCTTGAGAAGGTCTAGGAAGGAGGAGAGCCAATGGAGATCAATCCCTAAACCAATTCGCCACATATATATCATATTCGAACCTATAGCTAAGTAAGTATACCAACCCTTTTCATTACTTTTTATACACTTTAAATACATATAAAAACAGTATTACATAAGCTCTAATAGCAAATCATATTAAAAACCATGTGATCATTATTTTCTTTAATTTCTTTTTATTCGAACACAACCCAAACGCACCCTAACTAGATTGCAAAACAAATCAAGAAACCTTAAAGTCATTAAAGATAGATTAAATATGTTCAATATCACGTTAACATACATTAAAAATCAGTTAGAACCTCAAAATATCGAAAAACCCAATCGGTTTTCCTTTTCTGTTTTCTGTCGCAAACCTCCTCCAGGTCGCCAACTTTGAGCCCTTGTTTTGACCCCTAAACGATCTCAATAAATTCTGAAATTTGGTCACGTTAAAAACCACCTAGATGTCTAATTTTAGGAAAAAGAACGTTGTAAAAAAGTTGAACGGTTACAAAGTTATTCAAATCCCAAATCTGCCCTATCACTAGAACCAAACCTTTTTATTTTTCCAGTTTTTGTCAAACTTGTGTCTCACTAGACCCACTTTGGGAATTTATTTCGACACCCAAATGACCTTCAAAAATTATGAAACTTGGCCACTTTAGAGATCACCTAGCTAGCTACACATAGGAGAAAGAATGTCGTAAAAAGAACTATGTTTCACAAAGTTATTTAAGTCCAAAACTTGCCCTTCGCCACAGATTTTATACGCACCCTTTTATATATATTCGAACTAAATAAATTCAAATCATGGCCTAATAAGCTATATATAAGCTTTTTATAAGCTTATTATAATTTTCCTAAAAGAGTCGTAATGTATTGTGCCTTTCCCGAATTTTTAAAACGCGTTTAAATGAAATAAGGACGTCGGGTGTAACGACCTAGGAGTCTCAAGGGTATTTTCTGTCAAAACTCTAAATAGATTTATAACTAGAACTTATCTTGCTGTCGACTTGCAACTCAGGGGTAAAAAGTGTTAATTTTGAAACTATAGGGTAGAAACTGTCATTTGACCAAAGTTGAGGGGTAAAAATTGTAATTTTATAAAAGTTGAAGGGTAAAAATTGTCATTTTATGAAAGTTCAAGTGTATAAACTGTCAATATACAAAAACTATAGGGGTAAAAGCATAACATTCTATAATTAATATTATTATTATTAGTATTATTAATATACATATATATATATATATATATATATATATATAATAATATATATATATATATATATATATATATATATATATATATATATATATATATATATATATATATATATATATATATATATATATATATATATATATATATATATATATATATATATATTCCGATTCGATTAATAGAAATTAATAAAACGAAATACGTTTATTTCGATAACAAACGAACAAGATATATATTTAACGAACAAACGAAAACGAAAACATACAAATGGGAAATAAGATAAATTTTATAATTTTTGAAGAGACTTCATGTTGTTTCATTTTATCATTTAATCAACAACCAAAACGTTACGAAACGAACATTAAAACTTATATATATTCGGAAAAGATTATTGAAACTTGACATAACGAACCAGGTTGCGTGCCGGAGACGTTTATCAACTCTGTTTAACTTTGTTTTCCATCCAGACTGTCAAGGTGAGTTCGTAGTCCCACTTTTTATTACGTTTTCCAAACTTGTGGGGAGATACATGCTACTAAACCGAACACAAGTATTTTTCCGATTGTTATTGCACTAAGTTAACGTTTGCCTATTTGTATTTATATTTATTTTAAAAGTCCCTCGTATCATGCACCATTAGTCACCTGCTGGGTGAGCGCGAATATAGTGAATAGATCTATTGGCAGTTGACGACCCATTTGTGTTGCTGGTTAAGTAACCAAATGCACTATATTTGAAAACGTTTAATAAAGAGTTTTTGGCAAGCTCTCACTTGGGGGCAAACCACTTTCATTTTTATTATGTTAGTGAGACTGGAAACTGTCAAAGCATTGCGTGTCATGAGGTTTAGTGCAATATACCGAACTGTGATATAACTGAATTCTTTTTATTTAGCTTGTGTTCAACTGATTATAACTTTAAACGCTATGGATTCACTCAACCTTTGTGTTGACTTTTTAGCATGTTTATCTCAGGTGATTAAAAGACTGAACTTGGCACGGAGTGGTAGTGGACTTTCTTTTTATAATAAGAGTATCCGCTTTGTTATCATTCAACAAATAATGTAACTTTCATAACGTATTTCCGAACTTCCCTCTGGGACCTCTATATGTAACTCTGATTAAAATGAATGATAACAATTTTATTCAAAGCGTCTCTTTTCGAGTTGTTTTCTATTATCTTGACTACGATACTTGAAGTAACACCCCAACTTATATTTCCTCTGCGAATATCGAAAACAGGGGTGTTATAAATTGGTATCAGAGCTCATGGTTATAGAGAACCAAATGTTTTCAAACATTGGACTATTACTGTTTTCCACAAAAACTTAACCAAAGTCCTCCGTGCCACGACGCTACTGAAACGTTATTTAGACATAATTTATTGTTAATCATTTAAGTTGCATAGTGAAATATTTATAACTACCGGGTGGTTACAAAATCATGATTTCCTCTACCCAATCTATCACTCTCATGTCCAGACTCGGACATCAAGATGGTACCGTATTTAGTGCAGTACCTATTAGGATTATTTCATATTAAATCTCGCACTTTTAATAGTTATTCCCACGAACTTAATTATTCTACCTTTATTTCCTTAAGGATATTAATTACTTTTAATTGCTATTTGCGGGTTACTATAGAACCATGTCTCCCGAAACCTCTAATGCTAACGAAACTACTCCAAAACCACTCCCATTATCACCTACCCACTCGTCTCCACGTCAGAAACTTAGGGAAGTAACTGAATCTCATGAAAAGTTGATTGGTCGTCCAACAGCATTTGAGGTTGGACAGAATACACACCAAGAAACAATTCAGAAAGATGAAGGTCCAAACTCTCTATTACCTGACATTCCAAAATCTCCAATACCAGACAACCCAGACGATGAGTCTTCATCTAATTCCCCCGACTTTAGTTTAAACCCTAGTGATTCAATATGGACCCTTCTTTATCAACAAGCCAACACTCTCGACGCTTACACTAAATAGTTGGAAGGGTTACAACCATTACGTTTTGAATGGTACGACCGTAACATTGACACTCTGTTTATAAGGGCAGATGCTGAGAGACGAGCGGTGTTTGATTTAAGAGTAAAGGTTGACAAGATGAAAAATACTTACAATCATAAATTTAGAAGCCTAGATTCCAGGATCCGCTGTTCGAAAGGAGAGCACTGTGAAATGCATGGTAGAGTGGAAGACATTGAAAGAAACCTGTGGATAGCTAGCGAAATGGCAAGAAACCAGGATCAGAAGATTTTCGCCTTAGAAGCCATATTGGACAATCAATTGAGGATATACCAAGAACTTCAGGAACGCTTCTTAGAGATGGAAATTGCACAACTGAAACTTGAGACTGAAGTTAAGCATCTACGTCAAGGACGTAACTGATCTTAAAGTCACATGTATCGTTGCTGTAACCCAAATAGTATTTGGTTAGTATTTCCTGTATTTTCTAAATAAGCTTGAAGCTTTTGGAGTTGTAATCAACCTATAAATTTATAACAATCTACTTTTGTTATATATTTTCTGTTGTAAACAAACTCATTCTATTATGTCTTACTATGATGCTGTGCATACATGTAATGACTACCCATGACCTTATGCAAAAATCTCACCATTTATTACTCTCCATAGTAGACAAATGATTTCCGCAACCCAAATCCCACTCTAGACAACAGTCACCTTCCCTACCTTCGAACATAGACAACCAACCAACTGGTAACATAACAAGTGACAGAAACTAGGACCACCATTGACAACAAGGAACCCAAATATTCATACCAGGGACAGAAAATCCTTAACCTTCTACATGCAATATTAATAAAAGACCTTGTATTAATTGTTTTGCAAAAACAATCAATCAAGTTATTTATATCATCTTATTTTCAGTAATTAAATCCAGACCTACCATGACATTACCTAAGATTATTATGATTCCATATACCTACCATAACTAGGCTATAACCATAGAATTCTCTAAGATAAATTTCGGAAGAAAACTTGATGAATGAAGAGAAAGTTGCTGGACTTCAAATGAATTAGTGTGTCTTCAAGCAGTTTCATACCAGGAGTTAATCATTTATTTACGATATTAACCAGACACATCGTAATATTATGATTCTCAATTGGTTATAACTTCGCATTGTGACCATATACTAGGACTAAGTAAACTCAAATTAGGATGAAAGCTTCACGGATATTAGACCAACATATCATGATTAAACCTACCATCACCCGTGCCCTAGGAATTAAACAAAATAACCAAAAGCGAAAACTCGATGATAGAAAAACCACAAAGCCAAACCTAGTGCAAAAGAATAAGAACTCATTAAGATCCCGACCATGTCAAAAGATGACTTTAGAATTTAAGCAGAAGATAAATCCCTGTAGTAGATAAATAAATTGAGGTTTAGAACTCCCTAAGTTGTATTTCCTTTCAAATCTTTACCTTAGTTACGATGGATGTAACCTAAGTGTAATAAACTACCTTTCTACAATATGAAGCCTTCATCTTGTAATAATCACGATCTGCGTTTAGTTTCAATATCTATTCTATTCCCCTTTACCCTGTTCATAGTCATTACGTAGCAATACACCGTTATACTATTAGGAGATTTAGTGAACAATATTTCTGACCGAACAATAGACTACCACTACCCTGTAGGATTCCTAGATGAACCCTATGATTTATTTTGAGGATATCCCATTAGTACCCTAAGAAATCCCTAACCCATCACCGTAGTGTGGACTAAAATTTTCGTATTCCTTTGAAAAAATAAATATGTTGTTATTTTTCAAAAATAACACGTTGTACACCATCTAAAACTTTTTGAAAAAGAATAAATATCACATGACTGAGCCAAACATCACATCATTTGGTCCTCAATTATACATAGCCTGATCAACTATGTAAAATTTAGGAAGAATCATGTCATAAATTGGACAGTTATCTTTTCAGATTTTCTAATAACAATTTTCATTCAAAAGCAAAATATTGAAACAAAATAAAATATCACTTTTTGACTTAATACAATAAATGTCTACACCTACTACCCATTACCTCTAAGATAGGAAATTGACAAAAAAATATGGATAGAAAAACCCTAAGAATTCACAAGGAATTATAGCAAACGCAAATAGTACAAATTTTATTAGAAACCCCAAAAATTCATACATAGCGAAATAATTAAGAACGAAAGTACTAAGGTTACAATGATTACAAGATAATGAATAGAATCACTAATAGGTTGACTCGCCATGACAACGAGGACCGCCACCAGCAACACGATAGCTAGAGCCACGACGGGATGAATCACCTTGATTATCCTACGCACGATAGCGAAACTAGATATTAGGCATAAGAACAATCAAGTTTTATTTCACTAAGGATTTCATAGAAAAACAACCATTACCCCCATATCTTGTCTACACCAATAGCGAGAACCACGATAGGCATAAGGACCGCTAGGACGCAAACCAAGAATACATAATCTTCGTTAGGAACGTAAGCCAAATAAGTAACCGCAAGAACCACATAAACGATTGCTAGGAATGTGATAAGGTGCGGCATTTTGAGGTTTTATTGAGAGAATTTAGTGGTGAAAGAATGAGGATTAAAAATGGGGTATTTAAAGGAGAAAACTAGCCGTTGGAATCACTGCACCCGACCGTTATATGTTACTGTTCATAGCCGTTATTTTACTGTTCATAGACGTTAGGAGTTACTATTTTTGACCATTGGAAAAATACTGTTCACAGCCTTTGGATTTATTAGGTGGCAAAACATTCAAATTTATTTCAGCTAGTAGGAATAAAACTAACAAAATTACATTCCCTTAAGTACCAAATGGAAATACCTAGGCAACCCTTTTTAGACTAAGAATATAACCTAGGACTGATAACGGAACTATATTATTAGATTTAAAGGACATAACCACAAGATAATATTATATATAATATTATTCTTGAACTTTAGGCATTTTAAGTATATCAAACTCACATTACAAATCAAATCGTTGTACGATTTTATCATTCCCATTTTCACATTCACTATCTGAAATAGGTTAGAAATCTAAGGCCAACTCTTTCTATACTTCACTTTTCCCAACCTCTCAACCAACCTTGACTGAATATCGTGACGAGATTCCCTCAACGGGGGGATACTGTAACCACTGGTAAAATTTCACCTTATACAGTAATAAACTATACTTATCCTTTTCTACGTATAATTTTTTTTATCTGATCATAACTATTATCTAATGTGACGTAGCTCACATCCTCGATAAACGTGCTCACACAGAACTCAACCTCAACGTACTTAATGACAACTATGAAACTTTACGATATCTCATTGCCATTTTACGTTAATTCGTTAACGTACGATTAAAACTGAACGTTTCTTATCTAATAAAGGTTCTATGAAACCCTAAACTATTATAACAACACTTATGAACAATTAAACCTTAAAATACTAATGTACAAGTTACCAAAGCACAGAAAACCCTAATTCCACTCTAACTCCCGATAAAACCATAATTTCATTAAACAATGATTTTATGTACTAAATTCATAAACCCTAATTTATTTATATGAGATTTTCACAAATTATAAATGTACAAGTCTTCCAAGACAATGTACAAGTCTTTTATGCATAAAACTATATATTAATAAAAATCCTATTAAAACCCTAAATATATTTATTTTAAAACACAATTTACAAGTCTTTCATACATAAGCCTTAAAAATAAATTTACCTAAACTCACTAATTATAAGTACAAGTCTCTAAACCCAGGGTACAAGTGCCTAATGCACAAAATCCAAAAAATTCCATTTATATACATTTAAACTTAACAAAATTAACATATAATTTCTGTAACTTAAGAAAACATTAAAAACATATTTTCTACATTTCTAAACCCTTCATACAACCCTATTAAGCTCATAGTACAACTCTTATAAACACAAACCATCTTCCTTTACTTGTTCCATAAAAGTCGACATATATAATGACCAAACAAACCCTAGATATTTTTCCACTCAACAAATCCTTAAAACTAAACCTTAACCTAACTAGTTACATCCTTAAACCTTAATGTACAACACTCAATACCCTGAGTACCAAAATATGAAGCCATTCGAACTACACACTCCATTTCCTAGTTCGATTCTCACTAGGAAGGAACCAAACCTTTTTCCTCATTTGAATTTAAATAAACCATGCACCATATACTACCTTCTTCCTTAATTAATATAAATTGGTCACTTGTATGGTTTGAAAACAAAACACATCACCACATACACAAGTACTACACGACACACCTCCCCCCTCCTCACACTTGTCTTCAATTGAGCTAAACCACATCTCCTTGTCCCCTCCTAACCCTAACATGATGACTTAACCCACTAGAAAACCCTAACTCCTAATTTTCCCTATAAAGGTCGACACATACAATTCCTTTTTCCCTCACCATAGTTCGACACAACACAAAAACAGCCACACCTATTTACTCACTGAATCTACAGCCTACATATAATCTAAGAAAGATCTTGAGAAGGTCTAGGAAGGAGGAGAGCCAATGGAGATCAATCCCTAAACCAATTTGCCACATATATATCATATTCGAACCTATAGCTAAGTAAGTATACCAACCCTTTTCATTACTTTTTATACACTTTAAATACATATAAAAACAGTATTACATAAGTTCTAATATCAAATCATATTAAAAACCATGTGATCATTATTTTCTTTACTTTCTTTTTGTTCGAACATAACCCAAACGCACCCTAATTAGATTGCAAAACAAATCAAGAAACCTTAAAGTCATTAAAGATAGATTAAATATGTTCAATATAACGTTAACATACATTAAAAATCAGTTAGAACCTCAAAATATCGAAAAACCCAATCAGTTTTCCTTTTCTGTTTTCTGTCGCAAACCACCTCCAGGTCGCCAACTTTGAGCCCTTGTTTCGACCCCTAAACGATCTCAATAAATTCTGAAATTTGGTCACGTTAAAAACCATCTAGCTGCCTAATTTTAGGAAAAAGAACGTTGTAAAAAGGTTGAACGGTTACAAAGTTATTCGAATCCCAAATCTGCCCTATCGCTAGAACCAAACCTTTTTATTTTTCCAGTTTTTGTCAAACTTGTGTCTCACTCGACCCACTTTGGGAATTTATTTCGACACCCAAATGACCTTCAAAAATTATGAAACTTGGCCACTTTAGAGATCACCTAGCTAGCTACACATAGGAGAAAGAATGTCGTAAAAAGAACTATGTTTCACAAAGTTATTTAAGTCCAAAACTTGCCCTTCGCCACAGATTTTATACGCACCCTTTTATATATATTCGAACTAAATAAATTCAAATCATGGCCTAATAAGCTATATATAAGCTTTTTATAAGCTTATTATAATTTTCCTAAAAGAGTCGTAATGTATTGTGCCTTTCCCGAATTTTTAAAACGCGTTTAAATGAAATAAGGACGTCGGGTGTAACGACCTAGGAGTCTCAAGGGTATTTTCTGTCAAAACTCTAAATAGATTTATAACTAGAACTTAACTTGCTGTCGACTTGCAACTCAGGGGTAAAAAGTGTTAATTTTGAAACTATAGGGTAGAAACTGTCATTTGACCAAAGTTGAGGGGTAAAAATTGTAATTTTATAAAAGTTGAAGGGTAAAAATTGTCATTTTACGAAAGTTCAAGGGTATAAACTGTCAATATACAAAAACTATAGGGGTAAAAGCATAACATTCTATAATTAATATTATTATTATTAGTATTATTAATAT
Source organism: Artemisia tridentata subsp. tridentata (assembly GCA_021014915.2). Classification (NCBI taxonomy): domain Eukaryota; kingdom Viridiplantae; phylum Streptophyta; class Magnoliopsida; order Asterales; family Asteraceae; genus Artemisia; species Artemisia tridentata. The sequence continues at coordinate 321,693,772 of CP139507.1, read as the reverse complement.
ATATATATATATATATATATATATATATATATATATATATATATATATATATATATATTATATATATATATATATATATATTCCGATTCGATTAATAGAAATTAATAAAACGAAATATGTTTATTTCGATAACAAACGAACAAGATATATATTTAACGAACAAACGAAAACGAAAACATACAAATGAGAAATAAGATAAATTTTATAACTTTTGAAGAGACTTCATGTTGTCTCATTTTACCATTTAATCAACAACCAAAACGTTACGAAACGAACATTAAAACTTATATATATTCGGAAACGATTACTGAAACTTGACATGACGAACCAGGTTGCGTGCCGAAGACGTTTATCAACTCTGTTTAACTTTGTTTTCCATCCAGACTGTCAAGGTGAGTTCGTAGTCCCACTTTTTATTACATTTTCCAAACTTGTGGGGAGATACATGCTACTAAACCGAACACAAGTATTTTCCCGATTGTTATTGCACTAAGTTAACGTTTGCCTATTTGTATTTATATTTATTTTAAAAGTCCCTCGTATCATGCACCATTAGTCACCTGCTGGGTGAGCGCGAATATAGTGAATAGATCTATTGGCAGTTGACGACCCATTTGTGTTGCTGGTTAAGTAACCAAATGCACTTTATTTGAGAACGTTTAATAAAGAGTTTTTGGCAAGCTCTCACTTGGGGGCAAACCACTTTCATTTTTATTATGTTAGTGAGACTGGAAACTGTCAACGCATTGCGTGTCATGAGGTTTAGTGCAATATACCGAACTGTGATATAACTGAATTCTTTTTATTTAGCTTGTGTTCAACTGATTATAACTTTAAACGCTATGGATTCACTCAACCTTTGTGTTGAATTTTTAGCATGTTTATCTCAGGTGATTAAAAGACTGAACTTGGCATGGAGTGGCGGTGGACTTTCTTTTTATAATAAGAGTGTCCGCTTTGTTATCATTCAACAAATAATGTAACTTTCATAACGTATTTCCGAACTTCCCTCTGGGACCTCTATATGTAACTCTGATTAAAATGAATGATAACAATTTTATTCAAAACGTCTCTTTTCGAGTCGTTTTCTATTATCTTGACTACGATACTTGAAGTAACACCCCAACTTATATTTTTGCTGCGAATATCGAAAACGGGGGTGTTACAATCTCCGAGATGAATAACGACATGAGCGTTTTACGTCGATCCCCTGTTTTCAATGATATAAATATGGGAGAGCACCGGACCTTCCATTCGTGGTTAACGACGTAGCTTATAAAAGGGGATGTTATCTTACTGACGGGATATATCCGGAATGGGCCGTTCTTATTATGTCCATTTTAAATCCTCCCACGGGTGACGATAAAAATTATTGTACAAGACGAAGCACGAAGTAGCAAGGAAAGATGTGGAACGAGCTTTTGGTGTGTTGAAGAAGAAGTCGAAAATGATGAAAGTTCCGGTTAAAGGGCTGTCGCGTCGTAATCTCCAAGATATAATGTACACATGTATCATATTACATAATATGGTCATTCGAAACAAGGGCCGGGCAATAAGTCCCGGATGGTACGAAGATAATTGCCACCGCGATCATGATCCCTTAAGATCGCATGAACAATCGTTAGTAGTTACTTAGGAAATAATCGACCGAACAACTCATCTAAACTTAAAAGCTGATTTAGTCGAACACGTTTGGGCAAATCGTGGAAATGAAGACAATCAAGAGAATGAAGACAATCAAGATGAAGACACAAGTGACGATGAAGATGAAGACTAGTTTAGTCATCTTTTTATATTAATGTTTTTAATGTTATTTGAATAATTTATGTAATCTTTTTATTATTAATGAAGTTTAAATTTGTTTAAAATTTCTGAATTAAATAAATAAATAAATAAATAAAGAAGGTCGCTGCTGTGTCAACTTGGTCGTCTGAAACTCACCGGAGAGAGAAAGCTGATGTGGCAGGCAAAATCCCACGCCTGGGTCACCATTGTGCATAGCCTTAAACACAAAGGCCGGATAATTTATGATGTTACCGGATATCGTACGTGCTACACCCGCTTTGAGCAGTCCAAGTTAATTGGACCATTAATATATATACTACATGCCTGCTAATCAAAACAAGATCAAAGAAATAAAACAATGCCGACCTAAACACATTTGTGAATTGTGATGTCTTAACTCTTACAACACTGTGTTGACGTATGTGTCCGGACGGGCTGAGTCTTTCGGTCGTCCGGACGGCTCAAAGCTACCTAATATATTCCGGAAGGCACAAAGGCCGTTCGGCGTGTATAGGTTTAAGGCAGGAGACAGATGGCAGCTACTGACACCACCGCCGCCTTCCCCAGGATTTACGGGATTGTGTCGGCGAAATGTTTCCTGAATATCCGCCGCCGCCAGTACAGGTATCGAGGCTGAGTACTATAAATACTCAGCCCATTTGCTACTCTCAGGCAACGATTTACTCGCATTATACTTCTCACTATAATTGATAGCCCTTTCGGAATACCAAATACTTACTCTCACACCGGAGGTGGGTCCTGGGATAACACCCGGGGCGAGCCTAACGTGTGCTGTTGTGTGCAGATATCCGGAGGATCCTAATAGTCGAAGGGACTTACACCTGAGCCTTCCGGAAGGACCCTAGTTGAGTTCATCCGGTGGGCCCCCTTTATTTGTCCGAAGTAATTGCAAGAAATTGCTTCAACAAATTGGCGCCATCCGTGGGACCAACTTCTCGATCTGCCTACAATTCGATATGGCTAGTCCTACATCCCACAAAAGGAAAATCATAGAAGCCGAGGAGGAATGGATGAATGTTCCGATCGGTTTTCCACCTATCCTGCCGGGAGATGTGTCGGACGGACCGTTGATAGTTGAGGCCGAAGTGGAAGGATACACAGTTAGAAGGGTCTATGTAGACCAAGGCGCTTCGGTCGAGGTGATGTATGAACACTGTTTCGAGCATTTATGCCCTTCCATTAAGGCCAAGCTGAAAGAAACCGGCACACCATTGATAGGATTCGCGGGAGAATCCATAAAGCCATTGGGAAAGATTGAATTGGAAGTCCGATTCGAAAGCCAAGGCCTGTCTCGCCGGATAATGATGAAGTCCGCCGTGGTAAGGTCCCCTTCTCCATACAATATCATTCTAGGGCGCTCAGGTCTGAAGAAATTACGGGCTATCCCATCAACTATCCACTCGATGGTGAAATTCCCCACACCGAAGGGCATAGCGACCCTCACCACCCGGTCCGTAATTGTCTCAGAATGTCGCAAGCTCGAGGAGAAACAGATGGTAAAAAAGGAAATCAAGGAAGAGCCCTGTGAGGCCGGACCGGATGAGGCTGTGGTAGGAAAAACGGAAGAAGTTTTGGTACATCCGGCTTATCCGGACCAACTAGTCACGATAGGAGGAAACTTCTCCTTGGAATGTCGAAGACAGTTAATCACGCTACTCAAGAACAACCAGGATGTGTTTGCCTGGGAACCAGCCGATATGACGGGAGTGCCCTGTCGGATCATTGAGCACAAGCTAAATGTGAATGTTCAAGACCGCCCGGTGGCGCAAAAGAGAAGAACTTACTCGGCCGAAAAGAATCACGCCATAGCCAAGGAAGTGGAAGAATGGGTGAGAGCTGGAATAGTTCGACCGGTGCAATACCCCACCTGGATCTCAAACCCGGTGTTGGTAAAGAAATTCGACGGGAGTTGGCGGATGTGTATCGACTTCAAGAACCTCAACTCATCCTGTCGGAAGGATTATTACCCGCTGCCTGATATCGACCAGAAAATAGAATTGGTTATGGGATTCAGGTTTAAAGTGCTTTTTGGATGCTTACAAGGGATACCACCAAGTACACATGGCCAAGGAAGACGAGGAAAAAACAGCTTTCTATACCGAGCGCGGGACATACTGTTACACCAAAATGCCGTTCGGTTTAAAGAACGCGGGGGCCACGTACCAATGTTTTGTGGATTCGGCCTTTCGGTCACAGATAGGGAGAAATCTCGAGGCATATGTGGACGATATGGTAATAAAAAGCAAAACCGAGAAGGAGTTACTTGCCGATATGGCGGAAACATTCGATAACCTCCGAAGGATTAACATGAAGCTAAACCCCAAGAAATGCTCTTTCGGGGTAGAGGAAGGGACGTTTCTTGGATATATGGTGACTTTCGAAGGAATAAGGGCGAATCCGAAGAAGACGAGGGCTATCGTGGGTATGCAATCCCCAAAGTCACTCAAGGATATGCAAATTTTGAGTGGAAAGCTAGCAGCTTTGAACCGTTTTCTATCCAGGTCGGCAGAAAAAGCCCTCCCTTTCTTTGAAACATTGAGGAACATCACGAAGGAAAACCAGGATGAGTACCGATGGACAAATCAAGCAGAAACAGCCTTCCAAGAGATGAAGAAGATGATCCTTGAATTACCCTATCTAGCAATGCCAAGGCTGAAGGAGGACCTATACGTGTATCTCTCGGCATCAAAAGGGGCCATGAGTGGAGTGTTGTTAGTAGAAAGAGAGGGAAAGCAGATCCCGATACACTATGTTAGCCGGACATTACACGAGGCCGAACAGAACTACGCCCCCATTGAGAAGTTAGCTCTAGCCCTACTACACATGGCCAGAAGGCTACGAAGATATTTCGAAGCCCATCCAATAAAGGTCATCACCGATCAACCTATCAAGCAAATTTTGAACAAGGCGGAAGCATCCGGAAGAATGGCCAAGTACACCGTGGAACTAGGAGCCTACGATATCACTTACGTACCCCGAAACGCCATTAAGGGACAAGTCCTCGCCGACTTCATAACGGAAATATCCGTGGAGGCATTGAGCCAAACCATAAAAGAGGAGGGTGAGGAGATATGCAACATCTCCAACCAGGAGCCATGGATACTATATACCGATGGGGCTTCCAGCAAATCTGGTGCCGGAGCAGGCCTGGTACTGATCAGTCTGGACCAAACGGAGTACACTTACGCCATTCGACTAAACTTCAAAAGCACCAACAACGAAGCAGAATACGAAGCTTTGCTAGCCGGGTTAAGAGTCGCTCGGAAAATGGAAATTCGAATATTGGAAGTGAGAGTAGATTCCAATTTGGTAGCAAATCAGATTAATGGGGAGTTCGTAGCAACCAAAGATAACATGATAGCGTATTTAGCCAAAGCCAAGGAATACGTTGCACACTTCGATCAGTTTAAGATCCGAAGTATCCCAAGGGCGCAGAACCAGAAAGCCGATATACTCAGCAAATTGGCATCCTTGGCTTTCGAACATCTGGCAAGGAAAACCATGGTGGAAGTTTTAGAGAGACCATCAACGGAGGAAGAGATAGTCAACACAATTATGGAAGAAGAAGGGGAAATTTGGATGACCCCGATCATTCGGTGTAAGCAAGAGGGCATTTGGCCGGAAGACCAGAACGAAGCTCGATCTCTTCGGATGAAAATAAACCAATATACCATGGTAGACGACGTGCTTTTCAAAAAGTCCTATTTAGGTCCAATGCTAAGGTGCGTTGGACCACTTCAAGCCAATTATGTCATCCGAGAGGTACACGAAGGAGCATGCGGAATGCACTCTGGGCCGCGATCCGTAGTGGCAAAGCTAATGCGGCAAGGGTACTATTAGCCCACCATGCACAGAGATACCAGGGAAGTGATTCGGAAGTGTGACTCTTGTCAAATACACGCGCCTGTGCCGAGACTCCCAAAAACCATTCTAACTTCAATAATGGCTCCTTGGCCCTTCTACCAATGGGGGATGGACGTTTTAGGCCCCCTGCCGGAGGCCCCGGGAAAGGTCAAGTTCGTTATTGTGGCCATTGACTACTTCACCAAGTGGATAGAGGCCAAGCCGCTGGCTCGCACAACCGGGAAGGAAGTAAAGAAGTTCGTATGGGAAAACATAGTATGCAGGTTTGGCCTGCCCAAGGTAATTGTGACAGACAACGGAAGCAATTTCATCCATGACCCTTTCAAAAGCTGGTGCGAACGCCTGAACATAACTCAAATAAACACGGCCGTGGCCCACGCTCAGGCCAACGGATTGGTCGAAGGGGCGAACAAGAGTCTGATGAAAGGATTCAAAACGAGGCTTGGCAGGGAAAGAGCCGGATGGGTGGATGAGCTGCCGAACGTTCTGTGGGCACATCGCACATCACTAAAAACAAGCAACGGAGAAACACCGTTCAGTCTTACCTATGGTAGCGAGGCGGTAATACCGGCGGAAATAGGGATGCCAACTTTTCGGACCATGAAGGTCAGTGAAAAAGAAAATGACGAGGAGATTTTCCTGAATCTCGACCTCCTGCAGGAGCGAAGGGAAATGGCTGCTATACGAGAAGCGAAGTACAAAAAGAAGATCGAACAATATTATAACCGAAGGGTCCACCCCGAGTCGTTCAAGGTGGGTGATTTTGTATACCGAAGGAATGAGGCTAGCAGAGTCGAGAATCAAGGAAAGATGGGGCCGAATTGGGAAGGGCCGTACCGAGTCGTTGAAGCATACCAGACTGGATCCTATAAGTTGGAAACAATGGAGGAAAAAGAAGTGCCCCGAACTTGGCACGCTGTTAACCTTAGAAAATGTTTCTTGTAAACGACTAGATATATCTAATGTAAGCTTCCGAAAGGAGCTATCTGACTAATTTTAATGATAAATGACTTTTACATTGTTCCCTGTTTTCTGAACATAATTAGAAAATGGCCCCCCCGAGAGAGTCACGCCCTCCGGGGAGTGTGTGGTCAATGTTCAAAGATGGTTGATACCCAGGAAAGGGGTTGCCATAATCCTGGCGGAAAGGCTGAACCATCTGTAATATTCTGAACATAATTAGAAAATGGTCCCTCCGAGAGGTTCGTGCCCTCCGGAGATCAGTGATCAATGTTCCTTGTTTCTGAACATAATTAGAAAATGGCCCCCCCGAGAGAGTCACGCCCTCCGGGGAGTGTGTGGTCAATGTTCAAAGATGGTTGATACCCAGGAAAGGGGTTGCCATAATCCTGGCGGAAAGGCTGAACCATCTGTAATATTCTGAACATAATTAGAAAATGGTCCATCCGAGAGGTTCGTGCCCTCCGGAGATCAGTGATCAATGTTCCTTGTTTCTGAACATAATTAGAAAATGGCCCCCCCGAGAGAGTCACGCCCTCCGGGGAGTGTGTGGTCAATGTTCAAAGATGGTTGATACCCAGGAAAGGGGTTGCCATAATCCTGGCGGAAAGGCTGAACCATCTGTAATATTCTGAACATAATTAGAAAATGGTCCCTCCGAGAGGTTCGTGCCCTCCGGAGATCAGTGATCAATGTTCCTTGTTTCTAAACATAATTAGAAAATGGCCCCCCCGAGAGAGTCACGCCCTCCGGGGAGTGTGTGGTCAATGTTCAAAGATGGTTGATACCCAGGAAAGGGGTTGCCATAATCCTGGCGGAAAGGCTGAACCATCTGTAATATTTTGAACATAAGCGAAAAGTGATCCCTCCGAGAGGTTCGTGCCCTCCGGAGATCAGTGGTCAATGTTCCTTTTTTCCTGAACATAATTAGAAAATGGCCCCCCCGAGAGGTTCACGCCCTCCGGGGAGTGTGTGGTCAATGTTCAGATGGGATAACATAAAAAGAAGAGGAAAGTTATACAATCATTTGTTGCCTTCCGGACACAAGCGAAAAGTGATCCCTCCGGGAGGTTCGTGCCCTCCGGAGATATTGTGGTCAGTGTTCGGGAAGAAAGGGGTCATGCGACCAAAAGAAAGGACAAACAGGGAAAAATCACACGAAACAATACAAACGGAATGTACATTAAATATCAACAGTTTATAACAAATCATACGGCATTTCATCATGTTCAAACATACAAAAAGCGCTAACAGTTGCGCAACCGGTTGATCGTTACATTGGTTCAAAAATGCTAAACAATTCATAAATTAACCTAACACCCTAAGGGGCCTTGCAGTCAAAAGTCGCCGGGTCAAGACGAGGGGCCACCAGATGAATCATTAGGGGCAGGATCAGGAAACAGATCCATTATCTCCGAAAGGGGTCTATCCGCAGCATCGCTAACTTTAAGCACATACGGATACTCCGCAGAAAAAAGACCATCAAACGAAGGGTCAAGCTTTGCCCCAGCCTCCAAATCCAAATCATCCACCCCGGCCGCAATCGTGGCTATATCCTCCGGTTCTCGATCCACAGAGATAGCTTCCAAGAAACCCGACTGAGAGGACAAGCTGAAAGGCTCGGCCAAGCGTTGTTTATACTCATGGCTATCCAGAAGCCGACGAACCATTTCTGGAAGGAACTCCTTTATAAGCTTCTGGCGCTCGACGTCCGTTTGGCCCAATTTGACAGCTATGTCCGTCCTTTCCTTGCATAGCTCGGTGCCTGTCTCCCTCTCGACAACAAGTTTACCTTTAACATCTGCCAGCTCTCCTTCCAAGGCTCTGATCCGTTCGGAGGAAGTCGTCCTCCCTTCAACCCTTGCCTTTTCCAACTGAGAGACCCGATTCTTTAAATCCGACTGCCTTTCTACACAGCCCACATGCACATGTTTTAATTTCCGAAGCTCCTCCGCCTCTTGAGCCGCATCTTCACACTCTGCATGGGCGCTGCGTAGTTGTCGATATTCTTCGAGGAGGACCTCGTGCCGGCCCAGAATTTCCGCTTGGGTAGTCGCTCCTTGGCCTAATAAAACCCAACCCCTTCGGTTGGCCTCTGAATCACCCAAGCTTTGAAAATGAACTTCTTCACAAGGGGTGGGAAGGTGCGACATCAGATCCCTACAAACGGCAGATCTATTCAAGCGGTCGCCCCTTGTGACCGACCACTCCGGAACGAACACAGCTGCCGGATCACCTGCTGCCATGGCTTTAATTTTGCCGCGACCGGAAGCGGCCACGGGAACACTCCCTGTAAGGAACAAGGCGTCATTACCAAAGAAACGAAAAGAAATAAGTAATACAAGGTAAATAGTTGGACAACTTACCAGCACGGGAACTCCCTTCAGTGAAACCTGCACCCTCTGGTCGAAGACCAATATCTTCCGGTCGAAGAGAACGGATAGGGGGAGGGTTTGGAATGACCTCAACATCTGGCGAATCAGGCTCCGGATCCGCTACGGGGGCCCTCTCCGTTCTCCTCCTCTTGGCCGCCTGGGCCACTCCGCTGCTCCCCTCACCCTGTTCGGCACGCCTCTCGGCCCTCAAAGCCCGCCGTGTGGCGGCTTGCCTTTGCTTCCTAAGTTTAGCCGCAACAACCCGACTATTGGCCCTCTCAACCTCCTCTTCCTCTGCCGTCAGGCCGGGTATATCGGCATTTGACGCAGCCGGAAGAGTCAAAAACAACTCATGACGCTCACCCTCACCATACACATCACCCCGAACCATGGAAGTTTCCTGGTGGGCCGCTGGGTTGATCAAGTACTCAGACATCGGCACAACTGCAGAAAGAACACGAGACAAATAAAAAAAAAATAATAAATAAAATAATATATAAAGAAGGGAGAGTATGCCTGCCGTGGATCAATTAGTAAGAGAAGAAATAAAATATAGGAAGGTCTACCTTCCCCTTCGGCATTTTGGAGCACAGCTCGATAACCGGTATGCTCCCAGCGTGAAGATAGCCCGACGGCATAAAGGAAGCCCTTGGGAATTTGAATCAGATCGATCACATTCGCGGCCAGCTTTCCGACATCCGCAAGGAAGAAACCACCTTCCGGATAAGGGTCCGAAATATCAGAGTCGTGATGCCTCCAAGGCATAGCAAAGGGGATTGCCCGTCTATCTATCAAGAAAAAGTTGCGTTTCCAGCCCTTCAGCCCAGTCAAGATCTCCCGGAAACAAACCTTCCTATCCTTACCGGTTCACTTCTCGAAAGAAAACCAATCACCCTGCTTGCTCAGCTTGTAAAAGAATCGGAATAGCGGGGTGGTGGGAGCAATATCCAAACTTCGGCTATACACCTCGAAAAGTACAACACGATGTATACCCAGCGGAACCAGTTGGGAGATATGCACCTTGAAGTACCGAATGACGTCCAACAAAAAAGTAGAAAAGGGCACACTGAGACCACCCTCATAAAAGTACTCCAAGTACAATCCGATGGCGTCGGACGGCAGCTGGTCCATCGTCATATCCGTAGGGGGTAGGCGAGGATGTAGATCCTCCGGTATACCCGCATCTGACACCACCATAAATAAATCGTTCTCGCTCATTTCAGAAGGGTATTTTGGAACGTCAAATTTGGGAAGATACCCTTCAGCCTCTTGGATGTCTTCTTCATAATCATACGAGGGAGAATTCGACATAGTTGACCGAATGGCAAATGAAGTCGTTCGGAAATAATTAAGAGCAAGCCTTTCGGAAAGTTTGTCAGAGCGAAAAAATTACAAGTGGTAAAAATAAAAAACACCGCAGAAATGACGCTATTTATAGGCGAAAAAAGGAAGTATGAAACGACGTGCGTTGTCAGTAGGTGAGGTGGCACCCTCTCACTCGTACGATACACGCATGCACACGTGTCAGCGTTTCAGAGCCCCAGTAAAAATGACGGCGATCCTTAAAAAGAGGTAATAATGTTTTTTGGCAGTTTATGCATTGGGTCAGCACTCTGATTACCGAACGACTCAGTCCCCTCGGAACTAGAAATTAGACTTCAAAGATTTTCGAAGTATCATAACATCGGCAAGACCGATATTATGATACTGGGGGGGACATGTTGACGTATGTGTCCGGACGGGCTGAGTCTTTCGGTCGTCCGGACGGCTCAAAGCTACCTAATATATTCCGGAAGGCACAAAGGCCGTTCGGCGTGTATAGGTTTAAGGCAGGAGACAGATGGCAGCTACTGACACCACCGCCACCTTCCCCAGGATTTACGGGATTGTGTCGGCGACATGTTTCCTGAATATCCGCCGCCGCCAGTACAGGTATCGAGGCTGAGTACTATAAATACTCAGCCCATTAGCTACTCTCAGGCAACGATTTACTCGCATTATACTTCTCACTATAATTGATAGCCCTTTCGGAATACCAAATACTTACTCTCACACCGGAGGTGGGTCCTGGGATAACACCCGGGGCGAGCCTAACGTGTGCTGTTGTGTGCAGATATCCGGAGGATCCCTAATAGTCGAAGGGACTTACACCTGAGCCTTCCGGAAGGACCCTAGTTGAGTTCATCCGGTGGGCCCCCTTTTTTTGGTATGTTGAAGAAGAAGTCGAAAATGATTAAAGTTCCGGTTAAAGGGCTGTCACGTCGTAATCTCCAAGATATAATGTACACATGTATCATATTACATAATATGGTCATTCGAAACAAGGGCCGGACAATATGTCTCAGATGGTACAAAGATAATTGCCACCGCGATCATGATCCTTTAAGATCGCATGAACAATCGTTAGTAGTTACTCAGGAAATAATCGACCGAACAACTCATCTAAACTTAAAAGCTGATTTAGTCGAACACGTTTGGGCAAATCGTGGAAATGAAGACAATCAAGAGAATGAAGACAATGAAGATGAAGACACAAGTGACGATGAAGATGAAGACTAGTTTAGTCATCTTTTTATATTAATGTTTTTAATGTTATTTGAATAATTTATATAATCTTTTTATTATTAATGAAGTTTAAATTTGTTTAAAATTTCTGAATTAAATAAATAAATAAATAAATAAAGAAGGTCGCTGCTGTGTCAACTTGGTCGTCTGAAACTCACCGGAGAGAGAAAGCTGATGTGGCAGGCAAAATCCCACGCCTGGGTCACCATTGTGCATAGCCTTAAACACAAAGGCCGGATAATTTACGATGTTACCGGATATCGTACGTGCTACACCCGCTTTGAGCAGTCCAAGTTAATTGGACCATTAATATATATACTACATGCCTGCTAATCAAAACAAGATCAAAGAAATAAAACAATGCCGACCTAAACACATTTGTGAATTGTGATGTCTTAACTCTTACAACACTGCATCTCGGGTCCTTCATCATCATCAACAAACCAATTTAGAGAGCCAGTAGATATAATTAACTACATTGGAACTTGATATACAAAGAGTTCAAATGTCTGTGTCTTCAAAAGTTTATAATGTACACGTTTCGTATGTAGGTTTCAAGTGCTTTGGATTCATTCATTTACTAAATCCAATGTTTTGGTATATTTAGTTGGGATTTGAGTAATCCTTTGATGCCAAATACTTACTCCTCACGATTCCGGCACTTGCGTTCTCATGCCCGGAACCCTCGCGACTGATTGGGAGAAAGAGCGAAAGCGAGAAAGATGGATTGTTATCCATCGGAAATCGATAGGAATTCCACGGGGATTGCCAGCCGGCCGGTGGGAGCGAGAAGTTTGGGATATGTTTGGTGTTTCTTCCATCAACCCACTTGGTAGGTTTTCAAAAAAAATATGTCAAGGGATTGTAGGTTTTTTTTTTTTTTTTTTTTTTAGGATTTTTTTTTTAAACACAAAGTATCAACCACATGTTTCTTAATTCACTTTCTTTTTAGTATTTTTTATATTTAAATAATATGTATTATTATTATTTTTTTAATAAAATAAATATATTTTTAAAATATAATAAATAATTTTTTCTCTCCTCATTTCTTTCAAACCAAATCCAAATCAAAATCCAAATCCAATCTCACCTACAAATCAAACAAAACCTTAAATATTTGAGTTTTACACAACTTGAGGAATTTAGTCTACTACTCTTTCCGTCTTATATTAATTGTTCAATTTGACTTTTTGTAGTCTTTCTACGTCAACTTTGACCTTAAATTTTTTTATTTGTGTTATATAATACTTGATGCAAAATATGTGAATAAATTGTGTTTTGAATGTATTTTCATTGGTATAATTTTTATCAAATATTATACAACACAAACAAAAATATTTAAAGTTAAAGTTGAAGAAAAAAAACTATAAAAAATCAAACTGAACAATTAATATGAGACAGAGGTAGTAATTCGTAATAATTTGACAAAACCAAAGACCAATAGTATATAACTATATACTCAAAACAACAACAACAACAGTATATCTGATTATATGGGGTCCATGGAAGATAACAACATACTAGTATATGCATAAAGCATTCGCATTTTAGAAAGTAAAATGCTTTATAGACAATTGCTTCAAGGTTAACTAAAAAGAACGACAGAAAATATAAAAGAGCTAATTAAGCATATGATATAAGGTGCTATAAACATAGCAGAAAACTATTAAACAGTATTACGTTTGATTAAAAAAAAAACTTAATGATGAGATCTCTCTTGTCGTCTATGAAGTGAATGCCAACTTTTTCTTTTTGTGTCTCAAAATTCAAAAAGGAAAGATATGTGTTTTGAGGATTAATTTATGTCCTTTTCATGAGTTAGTGAAAAAATCAAAGTAATTACAAGCATGATTTTTTTTTTCTTAAAGTATAATTATAAAGTGCGCGTTGATTTGTTGGTATTTTGACCTCGGCATGAATCATATTTTTCTTTGTGTTTTGGTTAGAGAGCGAAATCTGAGATTTGTTGTTTCTTCATATTTAGGAGGTGTCAAGTTTATTTACTTTCATTTATACAACTACTTTTGTTTAGCAACTAACGCCTACGCGGGGTTTTTAAATTATCAATATTTAAAAGGTAGTTACTTTGTATATATACATTTATATTATTATTACTTTTAGATTGCATGAATGATGTCACTTTGTCGCGAACAAAATGAATGTACTGGAAAATTACGTGCTGCCACTTTCTCGCGAACAAAATAAATATCAATCTCTATGTGCATAGTGCGTAGATGTTACACAGAGTTTGCTGATAGGTAGACAACACTAACATTATAACAGTAAATTAAGGTCAATGTTAAAAGTTGGGTATGAAGCTCACAAAGAAGGTTGCGAATCTGAGATGTCTCAGCCACAACATTCGTAATCCTACGATACTTAGCCACGACACTAGAACGAGACAATGTGTCCCGACGTTTAAAAGACCATGTCAAGAGGTTGTCACCATGTAACACACATTATCTAGAAGTAGAATGACGTGTAGCCGGAAAACCTGCCGAGTCAGCATCATAGTAGTTAGTAAGGTATGATGTAGTAGACCGAAATAGCTGTAATCCAAGATCGGTGGTTCCTCGAAGAAAAGTGAGAACATGTTTCACAGTGTTGAAAAGTGGATCTCTAGGATCATTCATGTAAAGCCGTAACTCCTGAAGTGCATATGACAAATTGGGCCGGTGAAGGTGAGGTATTGAAGTGTTCCGACAAGGCTGCAACATAGATCGGTAACAAGTGATCCTTCAGGTCCAAGATTCTTCTCGGTGTCAACTGGAGTCCTACAGAGGTTACAATTGAGCATGTGGGCCCGCTCAAGGATTTTAGTGCATATTTCGACTGATATAGGAATATGTCTAAAGTGTAAGTGGCAGAGATACCGAGAAAATAGTTGAGCAGTCCAGGGTCTGTCATAGCAAACTTCTCATGTAATGAAGAGATGATATGTTGCAACAGTAAAGTAGAAGAAGTTGTAGCAATAATATTATTTACATATAGTAGTAAGTAAGAAGTGTCGTCACCCCTTTGAAAGATGAAAATACATTTGTCGATTTTGTTGTGATGGAAACCGAATCAAATGGCATAGCTGGAAAATCATTGAACCAGGCTCGGAGAGCCTGCTTAAGGCCTTAAAAGGGCTTTTGCAGAAGGCAGACATAATCAGGGTGAGCGGAAGCAGTAAACCTGGGTGGCTCATGCATGTAAGCTGTCTGTGAGATGACCGTGAATAAATGTGTTATTCACAACTATCTGATGAATAGACCACTATGGGGAGATCGCAAGGCTAAAAACAACCCATATGGTAGCAGGTTTGACAACAGGGCTAAATGTCTCATTGTAGTCGATAATGTGATGTTGACTACGGCCATTTGGAATTAGTCAGGCTTTGTACCGGATTAAGGATCCACCCGCGTTATATTTATGCTTATATAATCATATGGAACGCACAATGTTGACATTTGGTGGGCGAGGAACAAGAACATAAGTGTTATTTTTCAATGAGAGATTTATATCGTCATACATAACATATTTCCAGTTTTGATCTCGCAGGGCATGAAAAGTAGACCTCGGGATAGGAGAGGGAGTGGTAACATGGAAATCGTATTTTGGATAAGATTTCACAGTTTCGATTTTAGAACGTGTGACCATGTGGTGTTACGAATTGAATGGTGGCGATGAGGTTGATGATGGTGGTGGCATTTGTGGTGATTGGGTTGGTAGCGGTGTTGGAGGTGTTGGTATTGGTTTTGTTTGTGGTGATGTTTGTTGGGAATGATTAGGTACGGTAAGGAGGCGAAGAGCAATGTGGGAGGTGTTAAGATTATTATCTGGAATTGATAAAGGGAGGTCGAATGGGAGACATGAAACGAAGGGAAAGTCAGTTTCGTCAAATGTGACATGACGAGAAATGATGATTTTGTTGGTGTTCAGATCAAGGAACCGTTAACCACGATGGTTGAAAGAGAACCTTAGAAATATATATGGTGTGGTGCGAGGGCAAGTTTGCGAGGTGGAAAAGGTGTAAGGATAACAAAGGCATCCAGACGTAAGAAATATAAAATCATAGACTTATTCATGCCTTATAGGCTTGAAATATAAATCCACTATGGTTTAAAGTTTTTTAGACCTTATCTTTTTATAAACCTTTTCACAAATCATCATAGCGGATGCTATTAGAAGAGGTTCATTATCAAGCATGTGAGTTAAAATTGCTTGTGGATTTACTATCTGCATTAAATGTTTGAATCATAAAATTTCCCCAACTAATTACAGGTGGCATGAAAATTTATAACGTTTAATAGATTCATGAAGTTAGCATGTTAAGGAAGACTTTATAATATTTTGACACACTCCTATTCGATTCGTTAATCTTAGAGCTTCAGGTGTGGCTTGCGTTGTGCTTCGCCGTGGTGACATGGCAAGCTCGCCACCACACCGCCCCACCTTGTTGTCGTTCGCCACAGCCAAGCTTGTCGTCTGCACAACGAAGCAAAAAATCGTCCTTGTTTCATCCTTTTTTGTCAATTAACGTTACATAATGTTTTAATTTCATTTTATCTGTTTTTTTTAAATAAACATAAATTTTCACACTATAAATATTAACAAATTTTTACAAATTTTACACAACCTTTTTTTTTTTTCAAAACACTACACTATAATAACCAATAAACATGAGTAATTCATCTTATTCCGGTGAAAGTGATCTTGATGAGATATCGGAGCTGGAGATGATTCTGCAACAATATGAGTTTGAGCAATCGTTGCAACAACAAGAAGCCAAAAGTTCACGCCGTCGTAGATACATCCCCCATGAACGTGATGTTGCTGAAGCACGTCTAATGACCGACTATTTTGGTGATGACCCAAAATATCTGGACACAAATTTTAGGCGTCGCTTTCGTATGAGCTGTAAACTATTTTTAGAAATAGTACAAGGTATTGAAACATATATTGAAACTCATCATCCTCTCCCTAAATATTTTGATTTCTTTAGAGTCCGACCCGATGCTACGGGTATAATGAGTTTTAGTGTGATTATGAAATGCACATCCGCCATACGCCAATTGGCGTACTACATATCACTTGATGGGTTAGATGAGTATTTACAAATAGGTGAACACTGTGCACGCGATTTTCTAGATCATTTTACTATGTGCATAATCCAATTGTATACGGCTGAGTTTTTAAGAAAACCATACGCGAATGACATTCACAACTTATACAACGCACATAACGCGGTTCATAAGTTATTGGGAATGTTGGGAAGCATTGATTGTATGCACTGGGAATGGAAAAATTGTCCGAAAGAATGGCAAGGGCAATTTCACAGAGGTGATAAAAAGTATCCAACATAATGCTTGAAGCCGTTGCGTCATACGATTTGTGGATTTGGCATGCATTTTTTGGGGTAGCGGGTGCAAATAATGATCTTACCATTTGAATAATTCTCCAATATTCGAAGACCTATTTGATGACATCACCCTCGTGGCTCCGTTTGAAGTAAACGGAGTTACATTTGATCAAAGGTGTTATCATCTTTTGTCAAATCATTTGTGGTTGCACATTTCACAAAAAATGCCGTATTTAAACAGAAACAAGAAGGTGCTCGAAAAGACATTGAAAGAGCTTTTGGTTTCCTCCAAGGACGTTGGCATATTATTGTCCAACCGGCGCGAGCATGGACTGTGAACAAGTTACGGAGAATCATGTACACGTGCATCATATTGCATAACATGATTTTGTAAGATCAAAATTTTGCGATATCCTAAATGAGCGAGATGTATATTTGTCCGCGAATAAATTTACAACGTGTTTGGGTCGAGCGATGCGAAGTGCAACGAAAGAGATCGAAAGAACTCCGTGATAAACGCACACACCCAAGGCTTTAACGAAATATCACCGAGCATGTTTGGCAACGACATCTATGGGAACAATATCAACAACAACAAAATCAACAACAACAACAAAATAATTAGTTTCTTTATAATTTGATGTATTTCTTAAGTTTCGTATGTTTTTTTTCCGTATCGTTTTTTTTTCGTATCGTTATTTTATGTTTCGTATCGGTTTTTAATATGTAGTATTGTAATTTTATTTTTATGAATGAATTTTATGTTATTTGGAAAATTGAATAAAAAAATAAAATAGGAAGTGGTGGGACTCATAAAACCTTGTGTTTAGTTGTTGTTGGGAATAAAATGCTCAAGTCAAAGAGCCTGCCAGATGAAGTATTGAGCCTGCTAGTTGATTTTGAAGAAGTTGAAGATAAACTAACAGTACCTTCTGGGTGAGAAGGTACTGCTAGTTAAAGAAGGTCCTGCCAAGTTGAAGGTCAAGTTGATAGATATTTATTTGTAGATATTTAGTTGTATTATTGGTCTTTGTATAATGTAACACGTTAAGTAGAAGTAGTTCAGTCTTCTATGTTGTGCAGAAGATAATACTGAGTAGTTTACATTGAAAGTTGTAATTAGTAGGTTAGAAAAGTCCAAGTATCTTATTATAATACACAACTTGACAACTTGTAATAAGGGGTCCTTATCCTATAAAAGGAACCCTTAGTCACCACCTTAGATATATCTTTTCTCAACTAATAACTTTGTAATATCCAAAACAGAACAACCTCTCTAGTAACTTATTTACAAATTCACAAATCCATCAAAGATTCAAGGTTACCTTTGTAATCCTGGTGATAGTTAGATCATCCGTATTATTTCATAAATAATATTGAATCGTTTTGTGTTATTCAAGTTGTGTTCATTGTTCATTACAATTCACGTTTGCATGTTTACCACCTTTTGTTCCTTTAAGTGTGTTATAGTAAATTCCGCGTACTAAAGCACATTCATTCCTAAATATCCCAAACACATTATTAAGATTAACATCCCAAGTGTTTGTATAATCCTTCACAAGTGGTATCAGAGCTAGGCTGATATTTACGATTTAAAAGAACAATGGACGTTGAACACATTCAAACCAGTGTGGCTGCAAAACTTCCATTACTCAAACAGAATGAGTTTGATATGTGGAGACTGAGGGTAGAGCAATACTTCCAAGTGCAAGACTATGCACTTTGGGAGATTATTGAAAAAGGAAATTCATTCAAACCCACAATCACCACCTCCACAGTAAACGATGCAATAGTAACAAATGTGCAAGTGAACCCAACAAGCGCAGAAGAAAGAATCCAAAAGAGAAATGATCTTAAAGCCAGGAGTATGCTTCTCATGACTATTCCAAATGACCAGCTTTTGATCTTCAACAAGTACAAATGTGCTAAAACCCTTTTTCAAGCTATTGTGGCTAGATTTGGTGGAAATGATGCCACCAAGAAAACTCAGAAAACTCTCCTCAAACATCAGTTTGAAAACTTTACAGCCACAACAAATGAGTCTTTGGACAGCATGTTCAATAGACTACAAAAGCTTTCAAGTCAGTTAGCCATTCATGAAGTGCTGATATCTCAAGAAGACTTAAACTCCAAATTTCTTAGGAGTTTACCCTCTGAATGGGCCATGCATGTCATTGTCTAGAAAAACAAACCAGACATTGATCAAATGAGTCTTAATGATCTTTACAACAACTTCAAGATAGTAGAGCATGAAGTGAAGAAGTCTACTAGTTCAAGCTCAGGAAATATGGCCTTTGTGTCATCTCCCAGCACCTCAAGGATAGTAGATGAAGAAAAAGATGGTGGTGAAGAAGGTACTGCCAACACAAATTTTGGTACTGCCAATACTTCTAGCAGTACCAAAACAATTCTAGATGAAACAATTGGTTGTGCTTTCCTGACATCACAACACAATGGTTCCATATTGACTTTTGAAGATATTCAAGAGATCAATGATGATGATCTTGAGGAAATGGACATAAAGTGGCAACTTTCACTTCTTAGCATAAGGGCTAAGAAATTGCTGATGAGGACTGGAAAGAAGATTACCATAAATGGTAATGAGCCTGCTGGGTATGACAAGTCTAAAGTGGAGTGCTACAACTGCCACATGAAGGGTCACTACTCAAGAGAGTGTAGAAGACTAAAGAAGCAGGATGATAAGGGAAGAGGTTTTGAGAACAAGAACAAGGGAAGCTTTGAGAAGAAAGGAAGCTTTGAGAACAAGAGCAAGGCTGTGGAAATCACTGAGCCTAAAGCTATGGTAGCTATTGTTGGGCTGGGTTTTGATTGGAGCTTTATGGGTGAAGAGGAGTCAACTTCAGATGAAATGGCTTTAATGGCTTTCTCCAATCCTGAGGTACAAATTACTAAATGTTCTAATACTTGTAAAGTTTTTGAAGAATTACAAACTTTAATAAAACTTTATGATGAACTGAAAGTAGAACAAAGTAGAACTCATCAAGACCTAGTTAATCATAAGTGTGGTATGGCCAAACTTGAGAAACAGATAATCCATTTTAGGGAAAATGAACTCACTTTTTCTGACACAAAAGCCATTCTTAATAGGGAAATATTTTTGAAAGATGCTGAAATAAACCTGTTAAGAACTGAGTTTGCTAAAGTGAAATTGGCAAAGGATAATATTCAACTAACTGTTACCACATTAGAAACTGCTTCTGACTGTACTAGAAGCATAGTTGAAAATCAAATGAACAAGAGAATCAAATCTGGGATAGGATACAAGACTTGTCCACCTCCTTACAGAGGAATCCCTTGTCCCCCAGGTTTAGATCTTGCAGAATCAGGTTTACATGAATTCGCCAATAAACCACTAGAAAATGAGAAACCTGTAGAGAAAAGTGAACCTTTTGAGAGTACTAGTGTTGCTTCACTCTCTAACAAAAAGGTGCTCACTGATAAGAGCTCAAATGCTCCAATTATTGAAGATTGGACATCTGATGATAAGGAAAAAGAGACTGTTTCAAACAAAGGAAACAAAGTAGGACCACCCAGTCCTAAAAGTGTAGAGATTAAGACAAAGGCTAAAACTATTCTGAAAACAGTTGAATGTTGTGCTAAGTGTAATAGCAAACCTAGAGGTAGCCAGAGAAATTGGAACAATCTTAAGTCACACCAACTTGGTGATGATTTTGTTATGTACAATAAGGCCTGCTATTACTGTGGTAGTTTTAATCATACTCATGCTTATTGTAACAACTGGGTTTCTGGGAGTAAATCAAGGTCTAAAACAAATGGAACAAACCCCAGAAAAAGTTTTGTGAAGTCTAACACACCAAAAGTTAATCATACTGTTAAACCAAATAAGCCTGTTAACTCAAAACCAACTACTAAGGGTGCAAGAAATGCTTTCAAACATGCACCAAGAGTTGTGAAAAGTCCCATTGAAAAGAAATTTGTGGTTAAAACACAAGATTGGAGACCAAAACCAAAAGGTCCTGCTAGACCAAATGGTACTGCCAAAATTAGTACTGTCAGACCAAGGACCACAAAATGGGTTAAAAGGGAAAATGCTGTTAAGTCCTCAGCATGTTGGATATGGAGACCACTCCAATCAAAAGTTGCATCAGCAGTCCTAAAGAGGTTTGATTACATTGATGCAAGAGGCAAACCCAAGTCAGTTATGGCTTGGGTACCCCAAGGAAACTAATATGTTTATATATGTGCAGGAACATTCAAATGATATTGCTGATCAAGGATATGTAGATAGTGGATGTTCAAGGCACATGACAGGCAACATGTCTTACTTCACAGACTTCAAATCATTTGATGGAGGATATGTTACCTTTGGGGGAGGAACCAAAGGAAAGATTACTGGTAAAGGTACAATCAAAACCAGTAAATTAGATTTTGAAAATGTGTACTTTGTGAAAGAGCTTCAGTTTAATCTCCTTAGTGTTTCACAAATGTGTGACAAAAAGAATAATGTTCTTTTCTGTGAGACTGAATGTCTTGTTCTTTCTCCTGATTTTAAGATGCCTGATGAAAATCAAGTACTTCTTAGAATTCCTAGAGGGAACAATATGTACAGTGTTGATTTAAAGAACATTGTTCCTAAGGAGAGTTTAACTTGTCTAGTAGCAAAAGCCTCATTGGATGAATCTATGCTTTGGCATAGAAGGCTTGGTCATATAAACTTTAAAACAATCAATACAATTGCAAAATATGATTTGGTTAGAGGTTTACCCAAAAAGATTTTTCAAAATGACCAAACCTGTGTTGATTGTCTTAAAGGCAAACAACATAGAGCTTCTTGTAAGCCCAAGACCCATAACTCAATTTCTCAAGCTTTATACATGCTTCATATGGACCTTTTTGGTCCTACTAATGTGAGTAGCTTGAATGGTAAAAAATATTGTCTTGTAGTTACTGATGATTACAGCACATTTTCTTGGGTTTTCTTTTTAAGATCTAAGCATGAAACTAGTGAGATTCTTAAGTCTTATATAACTGAGGTAGAAAACCAAGCTGATAAGAAAGTGAAAGTCATCAGATGTGACAATGGGACAGAATTCAAGAATAGGGTTATGGATGAATTTTGCAAAGAAAAAGGAATAAAAAGAGAATTTAGTGTAGCTAGAACCCCACAGCAAAATGGAGTAGCAGAAAGGAAAAATAGAACACTAATAGAGGCTGCTAGAACAATGTTGGTAGACTCTAAGTTGCCTATTTCATTTTGGGCTGAAGCAGTAGGTACTGCTTGTTATGTGCAGAACAGGGTTCTTGTGATTAAACCCCATAAAAAGACTCCTTATGAACTTTTCTTTGGTAGAACACCATCTTTAAGTTTTATGAGACCTTTTGGATGTCATGTCACTATTCTCAATACCAAAGATCATCTAGGAAAGTTTGAAGGAAAAGCTGATGAAGGCTACTTGATAGGGTATTCTTTGCAAAGTAAGGCCTATAGGGTGTACAATAGTTGCACTAGGCTAGTGGAAGAAAATCTGCACATAGAGTTTCAAGAGAAACTACCAAATGTTAAAGGCATTGGGCCAGATTGGATGTTTGACATTGACAGGCTTTCAGAATCTATGAATTATGTGCCTGTTGCAGGTACAAATACTAATGATAATGCAGGTTTTGAAGACAATGTTGAAACAGCTGAAGATCAAGATTACATCTGGATGCCAATTTGGAAAGGATTGGATTTATCTTCAAGTCACGAAGAACCTTCAAATACAACAAATGAAGATGTTGAAGATGATCATGGAACTCAGGGTCAAGAGAATCAAGAAAGTAGTGCAAATGAAAATGGTACTGCTAGTTCACCAGATGGTACTGCCAGTTCACAAGTTGGTACTGCTGAACCATTAAATGTTCAATCAGATGAGTCTTTACCAGAAGAAGTGGGGATTGGCAATCTTCCACTTACCTATGATGTAACCACTGTGAAAAATCCCTTATTTAAATAAACTATCTCTCGGAATATTTATCCTTTTCTACGTGTAAATTTTTTTTTATTTTGATTGTGACTATTATCTTATGTGACGGAGATCACATCCCGAATAACCGTGCTTGCAACCCAACCTTAACTGATTTCGTATTCAAATACGTAAACATCTTTAATCTGAAATGTTATGAGATTCCACTTATCACTTTACGTTATTTCGTTAATATATATTTAAAACTGAACATTCCTTAACTAATGATAATTTTATAAAACCCTAAACTACCATAATAACATTTATGAACAATAAAACCCTAGAAATATTAAAGTACAAATTATCTGATTAATGTACAAGTCCCTAAAGCATAAAAACCTTAATTTTACTTTAACTTCCGATAAAACCCTAATCTCACATAACTATGAATTTATATATACATTTTACAAACCCTAATTTATTTATACAATATTTTTACAAGATAATATATTTACAAGTTATTTAAACTAGTGTACAAGTCATTTATGCACAAAACCATTTATTTACAAAAACCTTATAGAAATTCCTTTTATATTTATTTTCAAGCATAAAGTACAAACCATTCATGCATGACTTTTACAGATTATAATTTCTAAACTCCTTAATTATTTTTACAAGTCTTTTAGCTTAAAGTACAAGTACCTAATGCACATAAACTAAAAATTCCATTTATTTACTTTTAACTTAACAAAACTTAACATATAATTTTCATAACTTAATAAATTATATAAATTACATTTTTCTCATATTCTAAATTATAGTACAACCTTACTAAAGCTGAAGTACAAGTCTTTTATGCATGAAACTATATATTTATAAAATCCTAAACAAAGCCTTGATAGTAATTATTTAAAATGACATTTTATGCAATATTCTTACACAATAAATTATAAAAATAATTTATTTAACATATGTACAACTCCATAAACTCAATATACAACCCTTTAATGCACAAGATCATAAAAACTCATTTATTTGTATTTAAACCTTAATAAAAAAATTACATAAAAATTATAGAAAAATTAAGAAATAATTAAAAATACATTTTTCTTATTTTTCTTATATTAGTACAAGTTCCTTAAGCCTAGAGTACAACCTATTAAAGCACAAAAATCATTTTTCCCTATTTTAACTACAATTCGATACATAACAAAATAAGCCATATGATTTCAAAAATCTTCCTTAAGTAAACTATAGGATTAGAAACCTTAGTTTTACCCCAAACCCTAAAGTACAAATTGATTAAGCCCTAGGTACTACCCCTTGATGCACCCAACGAACCAAACTTCCCTAGTTTTCTTAATCTAGTTCGAATACAACCATGAGCACATTAAACTCCAGAAATTATAAACCATAATCACCCATTTGTATGAACCCTAATTAAACACCTCCCCCTCTTCTAGAATCCAAGACACTTGTGTGATATATAAGCCTCCACAACTCATTTTCCCCCTCCTACCCATGTGTCGCCTATCACAGCCACACACCTCACCAAGTTTCTGCAACATACTTCACCATAGGATCACTAGAACCCCTTAGAAACCCTAGTTCATTCCTATAAATAGAAAACAACTCAAAAACCCACTCCATCACCTTCAATTCTGTCGAACAGAAACTCACAGCCACTCACAACCCTAACCTTGATTCCACACAATCAAACTAAGTCCATATAACCTTAATAGAACAGTAGAAGCAAGCTAGGTCCAGTAGGAGAGCTAGTTCGAACCCTAACCCCAAAACTATGCCCTAATCGACATTTACTAGCAAGGTTGCAAGCCGGAGACGTTTATCAACTGTATTTCATTTTGTTTTCCATCCAGATTGTCCAGGTGAGTTTATAGTCCCACTTTTCTTACTTACATGTTTTCCAAATATGTGGGGAGATACATGCTATTAAACCGAACACAAGTATTTTCCTGATTGTTATTACACTAGGCTAACTGTTCGTTATTGTTGAGATTGAATTATTTATTTAAAAGACCCTCATATCATGCACCATTAGTCACCTGCTGGGTGAGCGCGAATATGTGAATAGATCTATTGGCCTGACGACCCATTTGTTCTAACCGGATGGATATCTTCGTGGTAGCCGGTTAGGCAGATGCATTATATTTGATATCTTTAACTCGGGGGCGAGACCACTCTCATTTCAATCATGTTTGTGGAATCTGGAAACTGTTAACGCATTGCGTGTCATGAGGTTTAGTGTAATATTTCTGAATTACGATATAACTGATTTCTCATATTTTGGCTTGTGTTCAAACTAATTATAATTTTAAACACTATAGATTCACTCAACTTTTGTGTTGACTTTTTAAGCATGTTTATCTCAGGTAACTAGGAGTATGGCGATGGCACGAAGTGGCTGTGGACTTTCTTGTTACAAGAGTGTCCACTTTGTTATCATTCAATAAATAATGTAATTTTTATCATGTATTTCTGAACCTCCCTCTGGGACCTATCTTATGTACTCTGATATTAAATAAATGAATGATAACAATTTTTATTTAAAAACGTCTCTTTTCGAGTCGTTTTCTATTTCCATGACTGTGAACCATGAAGTAGCACCCCAAGCTTATATTCCGTTGCGTAATCCGAAAATGGGGGTGTTACAGAGTGGTATCAGAGCTTGTGGTTATAGAGAACCAAATGTTTTCAAACATTGGACTATAACCGGTTTTCACAAAAACTTAACCAGAGTCCTCCGTGCCACGCCGTTACTGAAACATTATTTGTATGTAAGTTACTGCAATCTTTTAAACAATATAAATGGAATAATTATAACTATAAAGTGGTTACAGAATCCTGATTCCCCTATCCAATTTATCCCACTCATGTCTAGGCTAGGACATCAAGATGAAACCCTACTTAGAGCCTTATCCATTTAGGATCCTTTATACTAAACTTCGTACTCTTGATATTTCTACATTTCACCTTTAGTTTCCTTCCCAAATGTTATTAGTAATAAATTCTTATAAATTATTATTTGCAAATTATTACAGTACCATGTCTCCCGAAACCCCTAAAGTTAACCAAACCACCCCAAACCCTACTCTAGATAACAGTTCCTTCCCTCAACCTCCAACCATAGACAACCAACCAACTGGTAACATATTAAAGTGACGGAAACTAGGATCACTATCGAAAACAAGAAACCCAAGTATCCATATTAGAGACACAAAAATTCTTAACCTACCACGTGCTGTGTTAATAAAGAGACGTTGCATTAATTGTTTTGGTAAAGCAATTAATCAAGTTATTAATATCATGCTATAAACCAACATACCAAGACCCACCTAGACTAGAACCAATAGAAATTCCCTCTAGGATAAATTTCGGAAGAGAACTTGATGAATGAAGAGAAAGTCGCTGAACCTTAGCTTTTATTAGTTTGTCCCTTACCAAGAGTAAATATACATCCCTATCAGCTTTATCATCAAACTGAAAAGTTAACTCAGAAGAGTTTCTGGTACCCACTAAATCAGATTTATATCTACCAGCTTCTGTACAATATCTTGGCCACGAGATATATAGTATAAATATGACGCTTGTAATTTTGTTATACGTAACAACTTAACAAGTTATTTATGACTAAATATGGTCTTGATTTTGTTGTATTTTGCTGTATATGATATCGGTTGATGTGGACTAGTGATGATCATCTTGCATACGCATATGATATTTGGACATGTTGTGACCTTATGATTATCATGAGTTGTACCTTGATAATCTAACATAGACAAAATATAAACGTATGTCTTATTTTGGTAATAATAAAACCTAGGAAGAATAACCAAACCTACCATAAACCATACCCTAGGAATTAAGCAAAATCACCAAAAGCAAAACTCAATGATAGAAAGATCATCATTTTAACCTAAGGATTCCCGACCTAGAAAATAAGCAAGGTGCTACGCCTAAGAGAAAGGACTTTAAGAGAAAATTTGATAATAGGAAAACCCTAATACAATAGGAAAACTGAGATTGGTGTAAAGAAAAACTATAACTCATTAAGAAATCCCAACCATATCCTAGAATGACTTAGAATTTAAACAGAAAATAAATTCCTGTAGTAGATAAATAAATTGAGGATTAGAACTCGCTAAGCTATATTTCCTTTTAACTCTCTATCCTAATGTAATAAATTATCTTTCTACTTTCATCCTGTAACTTTTCCGTAATAATCTTAATCTGCGTTTAGCTTCATTATCTACACTATTCCTCCTTACTCTATTCATAGATTTTACCTACCTAAAACCTAGTATACCTTTAGGAAATTGGTAAAATATTATTTGGAAGAAACAATAGATTACCCCTAGCACATAGGAACTTTAGACGAACCCTAAGATTTAAATTTGAAGATACTCCATTATTACCCTAGGAAAACCCTAAACTCATTACTGTAGTATGGACTAAAATTTTCTTATATTTTGAAAAACAATTATGATGTTAATTTCTGAAAATATCACGTTGAACACCATCTAAAGCTTTTTGAAAAGGAATAAATATCACATGGCTGAGTCAAAACATTACATCATTTGGTCCTCGATTATACATGGCCTGATCAACTATGTATAATTAGGAAGAATCATGTAATAAATTGGACAGTCATTTTCTCAAAGACTTTCTATTGATTTTATCCAATAGTAAAAATATCAAAAACAAAAAAAATCTTTTCATAACCTATCACTTTTGATATAATAAAAGTCCACTACTACTACTCATTATCTCTACAATAAGAATTCAACCAAAAATTGAGGATAAAAAAAAAAAAAAAAAAAAAAAAAAAAAAAAAAAAAAAAAAAAAAACATAGGAATTTACAAACCCAAATTTTATTAGGAATCTTGGAAGATAATACATAGAGACATAATTAGCAACTAAAGTGCTAATATTACAAGGATTACATAAGCTTTATTACATTGAGGATTACACAAACAAAAGACCATCCTAGTGACCTTAGCGTGAGACTTACTTTCCCCAAACCTAATCCATGAAAAAGGCAACAATCGTAAGTAGTATGATAAACACTAGGACCGCACCTTGGAGACCAAAATCCCCTTCTGGATTATACGCTATGTAGGTAACAACCGCAACCATGTACATAATTGCTAAGATGATAGCCAAAGGCGGCATATTTGAGGTTTTTAGAAAGGAAACTTTGTGATGAAAAATGAGGATTAGAAATAAGATATTTATGGGAAAAATTCTACCCTTTATTCGACCGATTATTCGAACGTTACCATCATTTTTCCTCCACTTTAGAATCTGACCGTTGCATAGTGATTAGTTAGGTGGCAAAACATTCAAATTTAGCTCATCCAGTAGGAAAAAGACTGACCAAGATACGTTCCTTTAGATACTAAATGGAAATTCCTAGACAACTCTATTAGGCCAAAACTATAATTAAGGATTTAGCAGTGAAATGATATTTTTGGGGACATAGGACGTAAGAATAAAATAATATCATATTATTTTATTTTTAACTTGAGGCATTTTAAGCATATCAAACTCTTATCGCAACCTATACAAAAATTCCCTATTTAGGTTAGAAATCTAGACCTGATTATCCCTATACTTCATTTTCCCAAATTTCCACAACCAACACAGACTGAATCTCGGGACGAGATTCCCTTGACGGTGGGTGACTGTAACCACTGTGAAAAATCCCTTATTTAAATAAACTATCTCTCGGAATATTTATCCTTTTCTACGTGTAAATTTTTTTTTATTTTGATTGTGACTATTATCTTATGTGACGGAGATCACATCCCGAATAACCGTGCTTGCAACCCAACCTTAACTGATTTCGTATTCAAATACGTAAACATCTTTAATCTGAAATGTTATGAGATTCCACTTATCACTTTACGTTATTTCGTTAATATATATTTAAAACTGAACATTCCTTAACTAATGATAATTTTATAAAACCCTAAACTACCATAACAACATTTATGAACAATAAAACCCTAGAAATATTAAAGTACAAATTATCTGATTAATGTACAAGTCCCTAAAGCATAAAAACCTTAATTTTACTTTAACTTCCGATAAAACCCTAATCTCACATAACTATGAATTTATATATACATTTTACAAACCCTAATTTATTTATACAATATTTTTACAAGATAATATATTTACAAGTTATTTAAACTAGTGTACAAGTCATTTATGCACAAAACCATTTATTTACAAAAACCTTATAGAAATTCCTTTTATATTTATTTTCAAGCATAAAGTACAAACCATTCATGCATGACTTTTACAGATTATAATTTCTAAACTCCTTAATTATTTTTACAAGTCTTTTAGCTTAAAGTACAAGTACCTAATGCACATAAACTAAAAATTCCATTTATTTACTTTTAACTTAACAAAACTTAACATATAATTTTCATAACTTAATAAATTATATAAATTACATTTTTCTCATATTCTAAATTATAGTACAACCTTACTAAAGCTGAAGTACAAGTCTTTTATGCATGAAACTATATATTTATAAAATCCTAAACAAAGCCTTGATAGTAATTATTTAAAATGACATTTTATGCAATATTCTTACACAATAAATTATAAAAATAATTTATTTAACATATGTACAACTCCATAAACTCAATATACAACCCTTTAATGCACAAGATCATAAAAACTCATTTATTTGTATTTAAACCTTAATAAAAAAATTACATAAAAATTATAGAAAATTAAGAAATAATTAAAAATATATTTTTCTTATTTTTCTTATATTAGTACAAGTTCCTTAAGCCTAGAGTACAACCTATTAAAGCACAAAAATCATTTTTCCCTATTTTAACTACAATTCTATACATAACAAAATAAGCCATATGATTTCAAAAATCTTCCTTAAGTAAACTATAGGATTAGAAACCTTAGTTTTACCCCAAACCCTAAAGTACAAATTGATTAAGCCCTAGGTACTACCCTTTGATGCACCCAACGAACCAAACTTCCCTAGTTTTCTTAATCTAGTTCGAATACAACCATGAGCACATTAAACTCCAGAAATTATAAACCATAATCACCCATTTGTATGAACCCTAATTAAACACCTCCCCCTCTTCAAGAATCCAAGACACTTGTGTGATATATAAGCCTCCACAACTCATTTTCCCCCTCCTACCCATGTGTCGCCTATTACAGCCACACACCTCACCAAGTTTCTGCAACATACTTCACCATAGGATCACTAGAACCCCTTAGAAACCCTAGTTCATTCCTATAAATAGAAAACAACTCAAAAACCCACTCCATCACCTTCAATTCTGTCGAACAGAAACTCACAGCCACTCACAACCCTAACCTTGATTCCACACAATCAAACTTAGTCCATATAACCTTAATAGAACAGTAGAAGCAAGCTAGGTCCAGTAGGAGAGCTAGTTCGAACCCTAACCCCAAAACTATGCCCTAATCGACATTTACTAGCAAGGTTGCAAGCCGGAGACGTTTATCAACTATATTTCATTTTGTTTTCCATCCAGATTGTCCAGGTGAGTTTATAGTCCCACTTTTCTTACTTACGTGTTTTCCAAATATGTGGGGAGATACATGCTATTAAACCGAACACAAGTATTTTCCTGATTGTTATTACACTAGGCTAAATGTTCGTTATTGTTGAGATTGAATTATTTATTTAAAAGACCCTCATATCATGCACCATTAGTCACCTGCTGGGTGAGCGCGAATATGTGAATAGATCTATTGGCCTGACGACCCATTTGTTCTAACCGGATGGATATCTTCGTGGTAGCCGGTTAGGCAGATGCATTATATTTGATATCTTTAACTCGGGGGCGAGACCACTTTCATTTCAATCATGTTTGTGGAATCTGGAAACTGTTAACGCATTGCGTGTCATGAGGTTTAGTGTAATATTTCTGAATTACGATATAACTGATTTCTCATATTTTGGCTTGTGTTCAAACTAATTATAATTTTAAACACTATAGATTCACTCAACTTTTGTGTTGACTTTTTAAGCATGTTTATCTCAGGTAACTAGGAGTATGGCGATGGCACGAAGTGGCTGTGGACTTTCTTGTTACAAGAGTGTCCACTTTGTTATCATTCAATAAATAATGTAATTTTTATCATGTATTTCTGAACCTCCCTCTGGGACCTATCTTATGTACTCTGATATTAAATAAATGAATGATAACAATTTTTATTTAAAAACGTCTCTTTTCGAGTCGTTTTCTATTTCCATGACTGTGAACCATGAAGTAGCACCCCAAGCTTATATTTCGCTGCGTAATCCGAAAATGGGGGTGTTACATATGAAGTTCCTACAACACTCAACACAAGAATACTCAAAGATCACTCCATTGATAATGTGATTGGTAGCATTGATTCTGGTGTTAGAACAAGAACTCAAGTCTCATCTTCAGACCAAGAAGGGTTTATCTCATCTGTTTATGAAGAAAAGAATCATGAAGTTGCCAACATATGCCTGTTTTCATGTTTTCTCTCACAGGCTGAACCCAAAAACATTAACAAAGCCTTAGATGATCCAAGTTGGGTTGAAGCAATGCAAGAAGAGCTTCTTCAATTCAAGCTTCAGAAGGTTTGGAAACTGGTTGATTTGCCCAAAGGTCACTGGGCAATTGGAACCAAATGGGTGTTCAGGAATAAGAAAGATGAAAGGGGAATTGTGATCAGAAACAAAGCAAGATTGGTGGCCCAAGGGTATACTCAAGAAGAAGGGGTGGATTATGAAGAGGTTTTTGCTCCAGTTGCAAGACTTGAAGCAATTAGGCTATTCTTGGCCTATGCTTCTTTCATAGGCTTCACTGTTTACCAAATGGATGTTAAGAGTGCCTTCCTGTATGGTACTATTGGAGAAGAAGTGTATGTTTCTCAACCTCCAGGCTTCATTGATGCAGAGTATCCAGACAAGGTGTATAGGGTTACCAAGGCTCTTTATGGTTTACACCAAGCTCCTAGGGCATGGTATGAAACATTGGCTTTCTATTTATTAGAAAATGGATTTCAAAGAGGCAAGATTGATCCAACTTTGTTCATCAAAAGAACCAAGAAAGACATCTTGCTAGTGCAAATTTATGTTGATGACATTATCTTTGGATCCACAAACCAAGAGTTGTGTGTAGAGTTTGAAAAACTTATGCATAGTAAATTTGAAATGAGTTCCATGGGGGAACTTACTTTCTTTCTGGGTCTCCAAGTGAAACAATCAAAATAAGGCATATTTATCAGCCAAGATAAGTATGTAGCAGAGATCCTGAGGAAATTTCAGTTTGCAGATTCTAAGGTTGCAAGTACACCAATGGATTCAGAAAAGGGGTTACTCAAGGATGCTGAGGGTGAAGATGTGGATTTGCACAATTATAGATCAATGATTGGGTCCTTGATGTACCTTACATCATCAAGACCAGATATCATGTTCTCAGTGTGTGTATGGGCAAGGTTTCAAGTACATCCCAAAGTTTCTCATCTCACAGCAGTCAAAAGGATCTTTAGATATCTCAAGGGTCAACCTAGGTTAGGTCTATGGTATCCAAGGGAATCATCTTTTGACTTGGTGGCTTATTCTGATAGTGACTATGCTGGTGCAACCCTAGACAGAAAATCCACAACTGGTGGATGTCAATTTCTTGGCTGCAGACTCATATCATGGCAATGCAAGAAGCAAACAATGGTGGCCAACTCTACAACTGAAGCAGAATATGTTGCTGGTGCAAGTTGTTGTGGGCAAGTGCTTTGGATCCAAAATCAAATGCTTGACTATGGGTACAATTTTCTTAACACCATTATTTACATTGACAATAGCAGTACTATATGTATCATTAAAAATCCAGTTCAACATTCAAAAACAAAACACATTGAAATCAGACACCATTTCATAAGAGATTGCAATGAGAAAAGGTTAATACAAGTTGTCAAAATTGATTCTGAAAAGAATTTTGCAGACCTTCTCACCAAAGCTTTTGATTTAGGTATATTCAAACAAGTGCTTTGCACTCTGTTCTTTTGGTTTGCAACTAACAAATTTCAGGTTGATAACAAAACAAGAGATCTTCCAAACAAAAGGGGAAATAAAAGTTATTTATATCTCAGGGGAGGTAACAATCTCAGGGGAGGAAATAATAACCCAGAAAAAGGAAGAAAAACTCAATGTTATGGAAGGAGAAGACAAGAGCATACAAGATGATGTAGAGGTTGAAAATGATAAGAATAGATCATATATTCAGAAGGGATGAAGCATTCCTAAAGGAGAAAGTTCTATCTAGATCAAACTAAGGAAAGTTTGAATGCAAAGGCATGCTGATAGATGATTTCACTTGTTGAAACAAGCATCCAAGATACACAGCATCATTGCCTCTTATAATTCCTCCATCCAAGGAAATTGCACCATCTTTAAGATCAATGTGGAAATGGTATTCAGTTCACCAAGTTTTACAAACTTAAGAGCTGGCTAGTCCATAAGCAAACGGCTTTTGGTAAAGACACATCAAATCCGTTGATGGTTGATAGTTTACCAAAAACTATATGGTATTTAACTAACCATACTTTACAGTAAATAGTTGACTAGTCCATAAGCAAACGGCTTTTGGTAAAGACACATCAAATCCGTTGATAGCTGATAGTTTGCTAAAAACTATAAGGGATTTTTGCTAAAATTTCAAAGAGACTGCCAAGTAAAATTTTCTTTCAAAGGTACTGGCAGTTCAAATTTTGGTACTGGTAGAGTAAAATGGTACTGCTAGATAACCGTTGAGCCTGTCAGTAAAAATTATAGCCGTTAGGCATGGTAGTTAAAATTAGCCGTTGGGGTAATTCTGTAAATTTCTGATGTTATATTATATTATATTTCTCATATAAAAGATCTTTTTAACCGCCTCTTCATTTACTTATTATAAATTTTCTTATTGTCGGTTAAAAGTAAATCTCTCATAATATCTTTCATCAGTCCTTATCACAATTAACACTCACCTTTCATCTTCTACCAGTACCACCATCAAATCCCACCATCCTAATCAAGTTTTCCTTAACTTTCACCATGGCTAATCTAACTTTTGTTAAACGTCACAACTAGTTAGCATTTTTGGAAAAGTCTCAGGATAATGAATCGTTTCATCAAATAGTGGACTTTCTAAATGATTCTTACATCAGGTTTGCTTTACTTGTTAATCCCACTATTTATGAATCACAAATTTTACAATTTTGGAAAACAGCTAAAGTTGAAACTCTTGAAAATGGGGACCAGAAGTTAAAAGCCAAAGTGGATGGCAAAACCTTGACTCTTACTGAGTCATCCATTCGAAGACATCTTCATTTGGATGATTCAGATGGTATTAGTCAATTGCCTGATACTGAAATTTTTGAAAATTTGGAAAGAATGGGGTATAATGTTGATTCTACTAAACTCACTTTTCTTAAAAAGCATTTTACCCCACAATGGAGATTTTTGATCCATACAATCCTTCATTGTTTAAGCCAAAAGAAAACCTCATGGGAGCAGTTTAGTGGAAACATGGCTACAGCTCTCATTTGCTTGGCAACAAACAGAACATTCAACTTTTCAAAACATATTTTTGAAGGATTGGTTAAAAATGTGGATAGCCAAACAAAGTTTTTGATGTATCCCAGATTTATTCAATGCATCATCACAAAATCAAAACATTTGTTACTTCCCCCACACTCTCTTTATGAAACACCAAAACTGTCACACAAGGTGTTTTCATACATGAAAATTGGTTTCAATGGGGAAGAAATACCACTTTTTGATGAAATGTTACCACAACATGCTGAAGAACCATCACCATCATCTGAATCACCATCATCAAGTTCTTCACCTGGTTATATATCACCATCTCATCATCCATCACCAATCCCATCACCAATACCACCTGTAACAACACCATCACCATCATATCATGCAACACCATCCCAATCTCCTCAACATCAAAGTCTGGATTCTCAGACAGTGAAAGAACTCAAGGAGAAGGTGCAGTTCTTAGAAAATGCTCTTCAAAGTCAGAACACAAAATTTTCTGAGATCAACATCAAGTTAGTTAAGAGGGTTAAGAAATTGGAGAATGAAGTGAAGATGCTAAAGGGTAAAAGATCTTCAAAGTTGGTTTTATCTAGTTCTTCAAGTTCTGATGCAGAAAGTTTGGGTCTCTCTTCCAAAAAGGGGAGGATGGGTAGTTCTGAAGGTGAAGAGGAGGCTCAATTTCATTTTCATGAAGGAACTCAGGTATATGATGAAGAGCCTGCTGGTGCAGGGAAAGAGCCTGTTAGTGATAAAGAGCCTGCTGAAGCAGAGCAAGAGCCTGCTAGGATTGAGAAGCTGTTGGCTATGGATTATAAAGGTTCTGCTAAAAAGGTTTACAAAAGAAAGAGGGAATCACAGCCTCAAGGGGGTTTGTTTGTTCAAGGGAGGTTATTTATTGCTGATGAGCAATCTGCTGCTCCAAGTCAAGAACCAACACCAAAAGATAAGGGCAAGCAAATTATGGTTGATGATGAACCTAAGCCCAAAAGGTTGAAGAAAAGAGAGCAAGTGCAGATGGCTTTAGATGAGGAAGTGTCCAAAAAGCTTCATGAAGAAGAAATGCAAAAAGCTTTAGAAGCTTCAAGACTGCTTGCAGAAATGCAAGAACAAAAGGATGCTGCTCAAACTCTTCTTGACACTCAAGCTGCTCAGGAAACATTTGATGCACAGATGCAATGGATTATTGCCGATGATCCAATTGTGAGAGGTCAAGCTACCATAATTATGGATGACAAGAATCTTAACACTGAAGAGAAAACAGCAGAGCTTGAAAGTTTTATCAACAGAAAGTATAAAGAAGCAGCTCTGGATGATATTTTTCAAAAGATTCAAGAAAGTCAGAAAAGAGGTTTTAAGGTGGGCTCATCTGAGAAAGATCAAGTGACTTTCATGAAGAGGTTTCTAAGAAGTCAAGCTAATTGGACTGAATATCAACTGCAGAAGAAATCTGCTGATGAAATCTACTTCCTTTATCTAAATGCCTACAAGAGTCTTTACTTCAAAATCCCATCTGATGCTAAACCTTCAAAGAAAAAGAATGGTGATCAAAAGAAACAAGAAGCAGAATTGGATCCAGAGCAAGTAAGTAAAATGATAATTGCTTTACCAACAATTATACATGCTGATCCAATTAGGTCTAGGCATCCTATTATAGATTGGGAGATTCACCATGATAGATCAGGAAAGGCATGGAAGATAACCAGGGTTGGGAATCAAACTGCCATTTTCAAAAATTTTGAAAATCTGATAAGGGCATGTGATAGAGCTGATTTAGAAGAGCTGTGGAATCTAGTTCAAATCAGGCTAAACACTAAGCAAAAGACTGATGTTAAGGAACAAGAACTTTGGGTAGAGTTCAATAGGATGTATGATCCTGATCCACAGGATGTTCATTGAAAGTTTCCATATCATGATCCTACCACCACATGGGAATTCCTAAGTCTTAGCAGTGTGCATCATCTTTTTACACAAAGTGGGATTGAACTCTTTATGTTGGCTAAAAAAGAGTATCCTCTGAGCTATGAAGTTCTTACAACCATGATCTCTAAGAGGTTAAGGTGTGATAAAGATGAAGAAAAGTCAGAAGTTGTTCAAAGTTTGTTGATGAACATTTTTGAACAATGTGAAAGAAAAAGGAAGAATAGAGAGTAAAGTTTTTGGAAGAGTTCCCTCAGATCCTCAAGGTATGGATTTTATTCATAAGAAACTTGTGTATTTTAAAAGGGAATAACAAGTTTAGGGGAGGATTGTTGGGAATAAAATGTTCAAGTTAAAGAGCCTGCCAGATGAAGTATTGAGCCTGCTAGTTGATTTTGAAGAAGTTGAAGATAAACTAACAGTACCTTCTGGGTGAGAAGGTACTGCTAGTTAAAGAAGGTCCTGCCAAGTTGAAGGTCAAGTTGATAGATATTTATTTGTAGATATTTAGTTGTATTATTAGTCTTTGTACAATGTAACACGTTAAGTAGAAGTAGTTCAGTCTTCTATGTTGTGCAGAAGATAATACTGAGTAGTTTACATTGAAAGTTGTAATTAGTAGGTTAGAAAAGTCCAAGTATCTTATTATAATACACAACTTGACAACTTGTAATAAGGGGTCCTTATCCTATAAAAGGAACCCTTAGTCACCACCTTAGATATATCTTTTCTCAACTAATAACTTTGTAATATCCAAAACAGAACAACCTCTCTAGTAACTTATTTACAAATTCACAAATCCATCAAAGATTCAAGGTTACCTTTGTAATCCTGGTGATAGTTAGATCATCCGTATTATTTCATAAATAATATTGAATCGTTTTGTGTTATTCAAGTTGTGTTCATTGTTCATTACAATTCACGTTTGCATGTTTACCACCTTTTGTTCCTTTAAGTGTGTTATAGTAAATTCCGCGTACTAAAGCACATTCATTCCTAAATATCCCAAACACATTATTAAGATTAACATCCCAAGTGTTTGTATAATCCTTCACAGTTGTAATAAAGGGGGTTGTAGAAGGGGTTATGTTATGGTGATGTGGCACCCCGTGGAGCCTAAATGAAGAAGTTGAGCTCTTCACCACACCTGAAGCTCTTAGAGCATCCATAATGGTGAAGTTTTTAAATAGATTTATAACATGTCAAATCATCAATTTATAAAACTTTTAATACTATAAACCTATTATTACTATGTATAAACCTTTTACAATTATATCAAATGTTCAACTATAACACGCATGCATTAAATTATGAAGAGGTCTAGGATCTTTGACCTCTTCATACCACATAGATATAAATCACAAGCTCACTAAGGTTGAAACAAAAAATAAACCTTTTTATATTTTTTAAACTTTTTCATAAACCTCTTATAGTGGATGCTTTTATGATTGAACATCTAAAAAAGGCAAGATCATGAATTGGGGATGGACTCCGTTACAAACCAAATGTAGGGTTTTCATGATTTTCATTGCAATGTGGTCTGAAGTTTGAACTGCTTTTCAGTACTTCTCTTAATCTATATGTTTGGATTTTGGCATTCTATAGAGACCACTTATCAAGGACAGTCGAGGAAAGTGTAGAGGTTAGAACTGATATATTGGACATGCAATAATGCCTATCCGAACACCAGCGCCACTTGCCTTTCATAAGTTGTGTTATATATCTTTCAAAGTAATAGTCCCTTGTTTTGACAGTGTACATTGTGGACCACGAGGGCTATCCAATTTACTTTTCATTGCAGCGTACCTTTCGCTACACAGGGATAACAAACAAGATAAAACTTCTAGTAGAAGTCGAATCTGGAGTGGTTCTTTTGAAAAATTACGTTCATATTATATTAGAAAAAAAGCTTCTTGTTGGTGGTTATTGATCGATACTAATGGACATGGCCTATTCATTTCAATTGGATGTTCGGCTAGTTGTGCTGGAAGATA
Organism: Artemisia tridentata subsp. tridentata; assembly: GCA_021014915.2. NCBI lineage: Eukaryota > Viridiplantae > Streptophyta > Magnoliopsida > Asterales > Asteraceae > Artemisia > Artemisia tridentata. Next base: position 321,655,420 of record CP139507.1, on the reverse strand, counting down.
TAACATGGTTAACAAAGAACGATGACGTAATTTTGAAAAATTTAAACAAGTGTTCGAGTGCTCGAACGTGAGGCATTTTGAGTTTAAAGCTATATTATCAGTATTTCATCATAGCATAAAATAAAAGGATCGGATACTTTCAAGTTGATTCTAACATAATACGTTACATCATGTTGACTAGTCAAAAATAAATTAAACATGATACATCAAGTGTTTGTTTTGGTTGTCATGAATACCATGTAATTACTCATTACTTTTATTATTTAGAATTACTTGTGCTTAGTTATTCTAAACTAGGGGTGTAATCGAGCCGAGCCAAGCCCGAGTTCAACATGGCTCGAGCTCGGCTCGAAAGATAAAAGGTTGGCTCGAGCTCGGCTCGATTGCTCGTCAAGCTTTAACCATCCAAGTTTGAGCTCGGCTTGAGCAGGATTCGAGCAAAGCTCGAGCTTGAAAAGCTCGAAATAATATATATGAAAAGCTCGAATCTATGCCAACTGGTATTTGCACCTGAACTGATAGCAGATACACCATGATGCAACCTAAATAACAAAACAAATAGAATTGATTGAACTGCTAATATACGAATAGAATTGATTGAACTTGATAAACTTTTTCATGCTTTATTCATAACCCAAAAAGTGGTTTAAATAACAAAACAAATAACAAATAGTAGCTAAGTTTAAGGAAACCAATCAACTAGGAATTTGACTAGGGAATTCTGGTAACAAAAATAAGAAAAAGTAGGAGCAATTGAAAACATGCAAATTGACTTGTTCTCCTGCAGACTTGTATCCCACATTCCCACGTAATGGAGTGCATGGTTGGCATGTCTTGGTACAAGGGAGAGGATCGTATCAATACTCCCGCCCTGAAAAACGTCCTTGTCCTCAAGGACGGATATATTCGCCACGGTGGACGCAATTCCACTGGTCCCGTAGCATTTGCTGCAGTCGTGACAGGCCGCCACGGTGGCCGCCATTGAAGTCGAACGATGGCATATGGAGCGGTCTCAATGTATGGCTAGGGTGGACGCCACTCGCGTATCATGGTGGCTGCACATATGATAGGTGCCTCGTGATTCAAAAGCAATGGCTTGACGAGATAAAAACGTGACCGCAAGTTGATTTTCTCCTTTGCAATTTTGGTTTGTTTTCTTTTCTTTTTGATGATCGTCAAACACCTAGCTGTTGGCATGGATTTAGTGGCTGTCTTCTGTGCACCGGGTGGGATGATAACAAAACATTTGGTTGCTCGTGTGGTTTGTAGCCAGTTGACCCTTTTTGGCCACCATGGTGGACGCCACTCACGTTTACCGGTTGTTAAATCCGGTATTGTAAGAGTGTTTTCATCGGTAGGTGAAGGATGAATTGGAGAAAGAAGTGGTGGTTGATTAGAGTCACGGTTTAAGGTCCTGGCAGGGAGGTGAGTTTTGGGTAGCTGCAAATTGTTTGGTTCTGGGTTTGGAGGAGGCTGTGTTTTAACTAGTGGTTTGGGGTGCGGGATTGGTGGGGCTGTAAGTTCCGGTGGAGGTGGCTGGGTTGTTTTTGTTACCGGAACGAGGGTTGTTGCGGGTGGTTGTCGAGTGGGTAACGGAGGTGTCTCGGTATATGTGGTGATGGTAGCGGTGGTGGTAGGGAAACGACGAAGCATTGCGATTGTGAAAGACTTCCAAGTGAGATGTTCATGTCCTCGATACCATGAATTGAACCAATAAAAAGGTTCATCATCAAAGTACTCAACGTCATAAGGGAACCATTCTTCCTCATAAATTTTATACAAGCAAAAGAACCGTTCAACCTCAAAAAGCCAACGAACCGGATTCAAACTGTTGAAGCGAGATAGAGTAGTGGAGTCATTGAGTTCTTCCAAAGCCATGGAGGCTAAGGCTCAATGAAAGCACCAATTGATGCAACCTAAATAACAAACAAATAGAATTGATTGAACTGCTAATATACGAATATAATTGATTGAACTTGATAAACTTTTTCATGCTTTATTCATAACCCGAAAGTGGTTTAAATAACAAAACAAATAACAACTAGTAGCTAAGTTTAAGGAAACCAATCAACTAGGAATTTGACTAGGGAATTCTGGTAACAAAAATAAGAAAAAGTAGGAGCAATTGAAAACATGCAAATTGACTTGTTCTCCTGCAGACTTGTATCCCACATTCCCACGTAATGGAGTGCATGGTTGGCATGTCTTGGTACAAGGGAGAGGATTGTATCACACCATTCCGTGTCAAAATGAATTGCAAATTGCAGTTGCCATAAAAAAATATAGTCTTCACACAGAACTTATACATGATCTCGAATCACAAACTGGAAGAGAAATACTTATCCATTTGAAAACCAAATTAAATATTTTTAAGATAATAAAAACAACAATAAAATTCTCATAACCAAGCCTAGAAAATATTTTATCCTTTATGAAGTTAGTCCTTATAATTAGGTTAATATTCAAATCAGCCGTTATTTACATACATAAAAATAATATGAAAATATATCTTTACTAAGACTCGAAAAGCTCGACAACTGCTCGAGCCGAGCTATCAAAAGTTTGAGCTCGACTAATTATATGTTTCGAGCCAGTTTATTGGGCTTAAGCTCGGGCTTGAGCTTGATAAAAGCTCGGATCGATTGAGTCGAGCTTGAACTCGAGCTCGAGTTGTTTGATAAAAGGTTGGCTCGTTTACACCCCTATTCTAAACTGAAGCATCTTTCCAAGATTTTTATACAAGGATTATTCCATTGCAAATCACTTGTCATGATATTGTTAGTAGATAATATATTGAGTATATTGGGCCAAGCCCATGTGTTCTTAATTGTTATATTTATATTGTAACAAACTTTATGATCAATCAATTCACGTTACACTTTACATGGGGTGTAGCGGTAGGGATATTGGGCCTGCTAGTATTAAAAAAGTGCCGCTAGGCCTGAAAAATCCTTTGGGCTTGTGTTATGTAATTTGCTAACCCATATTGAGCCAATAACCTCTGTTGGGCTTGTACCAATTGAACAAGTTGGGCCTGTCCCAAACTACTAACCTCCAGTTGACTAACGAGAAGTATTGAAAGACCAGATTATCATTTTGTGTTATAGTTGCATTATTTCGTGGGTCATCACTATGCACAAATTTGCAACTCCTTGTGGTGTTCACCATTTTGGACGTGAGTGATTTAAAAAAAAATATATATTATTATTATGGAGATATTGTGTATGTGAGTGATATAGTAGGGTTAGGAAATAAAAAAAAAACAAAACTAGTATGGAGATGGATGGAGGATGTGACTGTACACGTGATGGTGGTTAGCAAAAAGTAGTATGGAGATGTGAATGTATAGTGGAATACCACGGCTTGAAAAAAAAAATAGAGACGCGAGATTTGTGGGATTTGGATATTAGGGTTTTGGAGATGTTTTAGGAAAAAGATTGTGGTTATAATACCATGTAAAGTGTAATGTGAATTGATTGATTATAAAAATAGGTTTGTTACAATATAAATACAACACTTAAGCAACTCATGACCTTGGCCCAATATACTCATTATACTATCTACTAATAGATATATGTTAATATACCATCTCGTTTCTTATTTTACTTGATATATTAATGATACAACCCAACGAGAATTTGCAGGGTATGTTTGATAGCAAGCGTTTATGAGCATTTTGAAGCAACTAGCAACAAGCGGTTAGCATTTTGCACAAAATGATTGCTTGGAAACAAGCAACTAGCATTCCTACTTTTTCTAAACGATTCATATCACAATGCTACTTCTATTAGCATTTACGAGCAACTAGCGTTTTCACTTACGAATTATGACTATACAGCTATGTTACCAAACATTTTATCAAAACAAACAACTACTACTTTATGCTACTGTTTCTTACTATCACTGTCTTCGCCGAAAATACCCGTTGTATAAGAGTTACTAACTCAAACTTCAAACTTAAGAATAGTCTTGGACTGAAGGATGTAGAATACAATTCAAAATTTGGGTCTATTTTTAATTCTGAGTTAATTAAAGAGCTAATGGCCTGGTGGCCTTTATGATAACATGCATGCTGCTTTAGCCCCAAGGGATAAACAATATTCAATTACAAAGTGTTGTTTTATATTGATCTCAATGGCAAAAGCAGATCAACCACTAAAAAGCCACAAATGATTAGATTGTAGTTAAACATGCATGCTGCTTTACCCCCAAGGGATAAACCATTTGTTCTAATTGTTCTTATTGTTCACACATGCTGCACGTTTGTACATATGAATATTTTTACATAAAAGTAAAGTGCAGTGCTTGCTACACACACAAAGAAACTTTCTTCTGGAACTATGACACTTACTGACGAGTTGTGAATGCCCTATAAAAAAATATCTAATCACAAAAAGATAGTGTCGACAAAATAACAAATCATGTATAATAAAGAATCATGATAAAGGAAATGTTAAGAGAGGAGGGAGTGGGATGCGGGTACCACCAGCGGGTTGGGCGGGCTTGCGGGCACACCGCCGCCTCCACCGCGGGTTGAAGCTGCGGGCTTCATTTGCGAGCTCTTAACTCGCTGCGAGCTTGAGGAAGAAAGGGTCATATGACCGTTGAGGGTTTAAACTGAAAAAAAAAAAGAGACCGTTAGGAGGAGCGGCCAAAAAAAAAAAGCAACTTTGGTCCTTTGTTCTTGCCTATTTAAATCCGAACCAAACACCATTTTTTCACAACCAGAAAATTAAACAAACCACAAAACACATTCTTAAAAATATGGATCAAAGAAATAAGAAAATTGGTGCAACATCTTCGTCGAGGGGTCGTCAACGGGGCACTCGATCTCAACCCGGTTGGCCTATACAAACACAATCGGCTCCTCGACCCACACAACCATTTTCAGCTCCTCGTCAACAACCACATTCGACTTCGCAACAAAACTATTATCGTCCCCAACCACCGAGTCCTCCACGACAAAACTTCAACTACCCACCAATGAATCCAAACGATTACTACGTATACGAAACGGCTAACTTTAACCCGTTCGATACTTACCGAGAACAACCGGAGGCGAGCTATTCCGAAGACGAGTTTCTCGAGGTACCCGAAACGCAAATGAATTTCGGTATGGTTTTTAACTTTGTTTATTATATATTTTTATACGTTTTAATTATTTGTAGACGATAACGATGATGTTCAAGAACAAGACGTTCCAAAGAAGAAATTTGCGAAAAGGGCCGAAAAAAAAGGTTGGACATCGGAGGAGGAGGAGGCTTTGGCGAAAGCTTGGGTTCACATCTCAACATGTAGAACGGTCGGGATGGAACAAGGAAGAGATTCTTTTTGGAAGCGAATTTTGGCGCATTTCGCCACGAATGTGAAAGACACTACTCGAAGTCATCATTCACTAACCACAAAGTGGAGGGAAATAAACGGGCTAATAAGTGTGTTCAACGGTTTATACCACCAATCGGTAAATTATATTGTTAGCAATCACTTTATGGTTAATATGAAGTGATGGTCATTTGGTTATTAGAATTAGTGTGTTATGTATAATATGTAGTTAACATAGTGGGCTTATAGTATTAGTTTTATTAGTTACAAATGTATAAGTGTAATACATGTATAAGTCCACTACCAAGTCCAAGTCAAAGCCCACCAAAGACCCATTTGGTTGGCTGACTTTCGTATAAACACACACACACCTCTTCACAGTCAAGGTACCTCATTTTATTATAAGAAAAGAGTGTGTGTGTGTGCAAGAGTTTCAACCTTTGTCTTTGTTTATTTCTTTTCACAAAGCTAATAAACATTTGACATAAATATATGCCATACGATCCATGCTACTCTTATTGTTCTTATATTGTTTGTGAGTGTCATCATCTCAAGTGTTCATGTGTATGATAAAGAAGGAGATTCGTGGTCTACAAGTGGTATACATGAGCCAATCTTCAAGGTAGAAGGTTTGTATGTTTGGTTTGTTTCAAAAAAAAAATAACCCACTGTTGTTTTTTTTGCTTCTAAAAAACGTGACCAAGTGTTGATTTTTTCTTGGAATCTAATAGCAAAAACATTTACAAGGTTGTGTTTGTTATACTCAGTGAGTATTTCTCTGTTGGTGAAAGAAAAAGTGCACTTTATTGATGTTCTTAGACATTTTGATCGAAAGATATTTAAGGATGAAACACTTTATGTGTTTATGAATATTATATGTGTAATATCTTTGATTTGATTGGTTGAAAGTTGGTACAAGAAGTGATAAGTTGTCAGGTATATTACAAGTTGGTGAAAAGTTGTAAGATATCACGTGGGAAGTGTCTCAAAAGTCAACAAAAGTGGCCAAAAAGCAGAATTATCTCGCAATTGGCCTTCAGTCTCGCAATTGGCAGCTTCTCGCAATTGGACTGCTCTATCGAAATTACTACTGCTCTCGGAATTAGCCCAGTCTCGCAATTGCTGCTGCTTATCGCATTTCCACTGCTATCGCAATTCAGGACTGGTCTCGCAATTCAACCTCTATCGCAATTGCCTGATTGTCTTGCAATTCATCTTTTTATCGCAATTGAGCACTGTCTCGCAATTGTAGCAGTTTTTTTCGAAATTGAGTTTCGCAATTGGTGCTAGGTTATCGAAATTGGTCTCGCAATTCACATTTTGGACTCGCAATTGATGCAATTTTCAGAATTGGCAACTTCAGTCCTTGTACTTTCAGCTGCCTTAAGATATCTTTCGGATTTGACATTTTTGGCCCTCGCAATTGTGATTAAAAGACTTCAAAGTTGAATAACTTTCAAGGATTTGATTCGAACGTAATTTCGTCAACTCGAAAGTGAACTCGGTATTTTTACTCTTGTATAAGAGTGTAAAATACTTCGACAAACGGTTATCTAACCTTTTGTATAAAAGTGTTAGATTTTATATAAATTACCGATTTATATAAATTAGATATATTTCTATCTAAATTGATATTTAGCCATAATTTGTATAAATTTTGGTCAAATTGAAATTTCTATAGAAATTGTCGAGTTTATCTAAATTGTAATTTACATAACTTTTGTCGAAACAGTAAACTTTTGACTTTGTCTTAATTATACTTGAATCAAGTTTCATAACGTTATTTAATTTGTTACAACATCAACGATCATCAACAACAAACCAAAGCATCACATCATCAACCAAGATCAAGTTCAACCTTCAACGAAAACAACTTCTATTTTGTTGAATCGATCCTCAATCCACTTTATCATACAATACTGTAAAGATGACTACACAACAAGACATTCATGCCGCAGGTTCAGAAAACCGACCTCCAATGTTAGATAAAGGTGGTTACCTTCCATGGACGAGTCGTATGCTTCGTTATATGAAATCAAAACCTAATGGACAAGGTAGACTCCTGGCTAACTCTGTTGAGAAAGGTCCATTCAAGCCTCGTAGGACGGAACTTACAGCTGAAGATCGAACTTCAGAACCTCCCGTTGCAGCAACTTACAAAATCCAAGAAGAAAAGGATTATACGGCAGATGATTGGAAGCAAATTGAAGCTGATAACTTGGCAATGCATCTAATCCAACTTGGGTTACCTCAAGATATATTATGTGCTGTAGACAGTTGTGAAACTGCTCATGCAATGTGGGAACGAGTCAAAAGACTTTGTTATGGTACAAATATTGGTAAACAAGAATTGGAAAACAAGCTTCTGACTGAATGGGAGAAGTTCACATCTACACCAGCTGAACAGATTGAATCCTACTACACACGGTTTTGTACTCTAATGAATGAGTTGATCAGAAACAATTTGGCACCTAAACCAATTGTTCAAAATATCAAGTTCATCAACAACCTTCCTGAAGAATGGGGACGATATGTTACTATTGTCAACCAGACACAAAACCTTCACAAGATGAACTATGATCAGCTTTATGACTTCCTAAAACAAAACCAAGCAGAGGCAAATGAAGTCAGACAAGAGAAACAAGCAAAACAACAAGATCCTCTTGCACTCATAGTCCAATCACCTACACCCGCAACAGTCAGTGCACAACCATCATCATCATCATCCACTCAGCAATTCATGCAACAACAGTATATTCCACAATCACCATTCTACCCACAACAACAACATGTAATCCCACAACAACAATACCCACAACACCCAGATCAAGACGATCAGGATGAGTCAACTGCTGCTTTGACTCAAGCTTTTGCTTACCTATCAAAAGCATTCCAAGGACGTTACTCCACACCCACCAACAACAATCAACGAATCTCATCAAACACTCGCAACAAGCAGATTGCACAGCCGAGTTTCAACATGGGACAACAAGGACAGATGGTTGGGGGATATGGGAATCAGCAAGGATATGCTCCAAGATATCAGATGGGTAATCAGAATGTAGGGCAGTATGTTGGTAATCAGATGGGTCAGTTTGCAGGGAATCAGATGGGTAATGCTGTTGGTAATCAAAGGGTACAGAATGCTGGGAATCAGTTTGGGAATGTTGCTCAGGGAGCTGGGAACAGGAATCAGGGTAATGTGATGAAGTGCTTCAACTGTCAGGGTGTTGGTCATATGGCTAGGAACTGTCCAGACAAGCCGAATAAAAGGGATCCAGCGTATTTGCAGAAAGCATTAATGTTGGCAAACAAGGAAACGGCTGGGCTTCAGTTGAGTGCAGAAGAGAATGACTTCATGGCTATCATGGATGCTTCAGAAGATCTTGAAGACATCGATGCAAACTGCATTTTTATGGCTAATCTTCAGGAGGCAAAGTACGACACAGACTCAGAAGCACCTCCTGCTTTTGACAATAATGCGGTTTCTGAGGTACAACCATATGCTACATGTCACGATAATGAAATGTTTGATATGTCACCTCAAAATGAACAGTATCCTGAGACTCCTAATCTCATTTTCGATACATATATGGACGAACCAAGTTGTAGTAATACTAATTTGGTAACTCCAGATATGGATCCTAATGATGAATTCGAGTCACAGCATACTGATAATGATGAGGAAACACGTGCTATGTTTGAATCATTATTGCATAATTGTAGTATTGAAATTGAGAAAGTTAAAACGGTCAATCGCGAGGTTAAGGCCGCGAATGAAAAATTGACCGCTGAGCTTGAGAGTTATAAGGTGAATGCAAGAGCTTATGATTTTCATAACGAAAAACAGTCAGAACTTGAGGTTAGCTTAAGAGATTCTGAGTTAAGAGAGAATCATTTGCAAATAAAATTTGACACTCTCGATGTTAATTTGAATTTGCAAATCAAATCTCTTAACAAAGAAATTTCTGAACTAACCAACCAGCTTTCAAAACAAAAATCAACTTATTCCAATCTTGAAAAAGAAAAGAAGGAGTTGAATGAAAGGTTTTCAAAACGTGAAAAAGATCTTCAAAAAGAGATCACTGACAAAAAAGAAACCATTGCAAAGTTGGAAGATTTAATTGTAAAAACGGGTCATTCTGCACAAACAGTTAACTTGTTAATAAACGATCCAAACCCGATTTTACATACGCTAAAGAAAACGGCTATCGGTTGTGAAAACCCTTCTTATCTCAAGAAAGCTCAGAAAAATCAGAATGTGTTATATAATGGTAGTGTGCTAAATGATAATCATGATCCGATTGAGATTTATGATTCGGATGAAACGATTGAGCGTACTGAAAAGAGACGAGTCAAAATGAGACAAATGAACCCAGAAATTAAACCAATTGACTATAATGAAGTTAACAGACTTGCTGGGGTTCATCTTGTTAAAAAGGAGTCACCTCTGTTTTTTCAAAAACCAGTGGTTTTCACAAAACAAAAAGTTGTCTCAATTCATCTGTCTAACATTCAACAAATGGCATCTAAAAACACTTTTGATACAAGTGCAGCTAGACTATATTTGGTGGATCTTAAACAGAGAATTGAAACACTTCAAAGTATTGTGGCTTCCAAAACAAACAGTCAAAAATTTGAATGGTTTTCAGGTGTTCAGGATGAAATTAAAGAGATTTTTGAATCAGAAATTAATCCACACATTTCTGCAATCTATGCGGTTGTTCAAAATGTGGAAAATAATCTTTTGAAAGAGTCAGCAGCATTTGTTAAGGACCACAAATCCCTAGTGAATGAAGCCAATGAATACTTGGAACACATAAAAGTTTTGGAACAACAAAATGACTCTCTCTCTTTCGAAGCTCTATCGACCGATATCATGTCTATTATTTTCCAAACATATTCTGTTGAGAATGATGAAAGACTTCGAGCTGAGACTTCTCAAATTGTTGAAAAATATGAAAAGGCACTTTTGAAGCTTGAAAAACAAAATTGCACTTATTTTAAACAACTTGATACGAAAAGGGAAGAATGCAAGTATGACAAATTGTCGTATGAGCGTTCTTACAAAGACATGCAAGATCAAATAAATCTTTTGAAGTCCCAGCTTGCAAGTCAAAAAGGGCAGGGTGAGGAATCTGAGGGTATTGCACCATTAACCCCCTTGCCTAATGAGAAACAAAAAGGGAAAGCTGTTGTCAAGAACACTAATGTGATAGCACCTAGCCTTTATAGGATTAGTCCCACTACTGCGTCTGCCTCTACATCTAAAACATATAGGGCGATAGACAAAAGTATTAAAGATAATCCAAGCGAGATTAGGAATGCTAAAACAACATCTCAGGACAACAACGTAAATTCTAATGAGTTTGCCTTACCTTCTACAGGATTAGAAAGCAACTCTAGGAGCAAACGACAGACTAGGAGCAATAACAAGAAACCTAGTGTCTCGCCTGTTTCTGAGAGTCCAAGCAAGAAAGTAGAAGAACACCCTAGGAATTTAAAGCTTTCCAAGAAGAAACATGTATCATCTAGTTGTAATGATAAGACTCCTGTTTCTAATGCATGTAATGATTCTGATTGTTTAATGCAAAAGAAATCTTTGTCTGTAAATGCTTGTGATGATAATGTTTCTAATGAGGTGAAAAAGAATGATATGCCTGAACAGAAAAAGGGTCCTTTAGTAACTAAGGCTAAGTCTAGATACATTCGAAGACTTATTGCAAAAGCTAGGAACACCACTAGCAGCCTATTGCCTAAGGATCACTCTAAGTTTTGTGCATGGAAACCAACAGGTAGAATGTTCACACCTAAGAATGGCACACTAGAAATAGTTCCCACTGCATCTAAGGAAACCATCTCTAAGTGTGAGTCACCTGTTACATCTAACCCCTTAGAACCAAATGTTAAACGGTTTCCATATACAAAATCATCTGTTCTTTGCAGGTCATTGAAATTTGTCTTTGGATCGTCGACTCGGGTTGCTCCAAGCACATGACCGGGAATCTGAAGCTGCTGATCAATTTTGTGTGGCAGTTCATGGGGACTGTACGTTTTGGGAATGATCATGTTGCAGCTATTCTGGGTTATGGAGATCTTCGGTTTGGAAACTACTTAATCACTCGGGTTTACTATGTCGAAGGGTTGGGACACAATCTGTTCTCTGTCGGACAGTTTTGTGATGCAGATTTAGAGGTTGCTTTTAGGAGAAACACTTGTTTTGTCAGGAATTTGGTTGGGGATGATCTCTTAATTGGGGATCGTGGCACCAATCTCTATGCAATTGACATAAACCAAATGGCCTCTTCATCTCCTATTTGTCTCATGACCAGGGCAGGCGAAACAAAATCCTGGTTGTGGCATAGACGTTTGTCCCATCTGAACTTTGACACGATCAACAAGCTTGCCAAAGACGACATCGTCTCCGGTCTTCCTAAATTTAAATACACCAAAGAACACCTATGTCCATCATGTGAGCAAGGAAAGAGCAAAAGAGCAACATATAAACCTAAACCCGTACCTAGTTCGGTTGATAGGTTGCATTTGCTGCACATGGACTTATGTGGCCCGATGAGAGTTCAAAGCATAAATGGGAAGAAGTATATTCTTGTAATTGTTGACGACTATTCAAGATATACATGGGTAAAGTTTTTGAGATCTAAAGATGAAGCACCAAACACCATCATCACCTTTCTGAAGCGGATTCAAGTTCTACTTCAAGCTCCAGTTAAGATAGTAAGAACGGATAATGGCACGGAATTCGTTAATCAGGAGTTAAGAACATTCTTGGAAGAAACTGGCATTACACACCAGACATCAGCTGTTAGAACTCCACAGCAGAATGGGGTAGTTGAAAGAAGGAATCGAACCCTTGTAGAAGCTGCTCGCACTATGCTGATCAATTCCAGTGCACCGTTATTCCTATGGGATGATGCTGTTTCTACTGCTTGTTTTACTCAAAACCGATCCCTAATCCATCCAAGATTCAATAAAACCCCATACGAACTTGTCAACAACCGAAAACCGGATATTTCTTATCTTCATGTATTTGGCGCTTTATGCTATCCAACAAATGACAGGGAAGATCTGGGAAAGTTGAAGGCTAAGGGTGATATTGGAATCTTTATTGGGTATTCTGAAAACTCCAGGGCATTTAGGGTGTATAACAGGAGAACAAAAAAGATAATGGAGACGATGAATGTGAAGTTTGATGAAATTTCACAAATGGCTTCTGAGAGACTCGCTCTAGAACCCGCGCTTAACCCGATGACTTCCGGACATATCAGTTCGGGACTCGCACCTCAAGGAGCTCAATCAATTCATGACGAACAACCCACAACTCAAGAACTGGATAATTTCTTCGAGTTCATGTACGATGAATACTATGGTGGCGCTTCGAAAAATGCATCTAACCAACATTCCGCTGCATCCACTCAACATCAACACCCACCACCACCACCACCAAATCCAGATGCATCCACAACATTCGAAGCTGGCGCACCACCTCCCTCACCATCAACATCATCTACATCTACTCCTAAAACTCCATTCATTGAAATTGTTCTACCAAGAATTGATGAGCAAGAACAAAATAATGCTGTGTTAGACGATGAAGTCTTTGAAAACCCGTTTGGAATGGAATCTGGTGAATCATCTTCCAGATTACATGAACCGACTAACACGCAGTTATTCAGTCCAAGGTACCCTTCAACATTACAGTGGACAAAAGACCATCCGATTGAACAGGTTATTGGTGAACCCTCAAGACCAATTCAGACGAGAAAACAACTTCATACCGATTGCGACATGTGCATCTATGTCTGCTCAGTCAGTCTCATAGAACCTAAGAACATTCGGGAAGCAATGGCATCTAATGCCTGGATTGAAGCAATGCAGGAAGAACTTCTTCAATTTCAAATCCATGACACCTGGGATTTAGTTCCAAGACCAATTGACAAACTAGTCATTGATCTTAAGTGGTTATGGAAAAACAAAAAGGATGAAGAAATGACTGTAATTCGCAACAAAGCTCGTCTAGTGGCAAAGGGATACAGACAAGAAGAAGGGATAGATTTTGAAGAGTCATTCGCACCGGTTGCAAGGCTTGAAGCAGTCAGGATTTTCTTAGCTTATGCCGCTCACAAGAACATCACGGTTTATCAGATGGACATCAAGACAACGTTCTTGAATGGAACTCTGAAAGAAGAAGTGTATGTGAGTCAACCAGACGGTTTCGTTGACAAAGATCATCCGGAATACGTCTACAAGCTAAAGAAGGCAATCTATGGTTTGAAACAAGCCCCACGGGCGTGGTATGACGAGTTATCATCTTTCTTGTTGTCAAATAATTTCACCAAAGGAACAATTGATCCAACCTTGTTTACAAGAAAATACAAAAATGACATTTTGATTGTTCAGATTTATGTGGACGACATAATATTTGGGTCCACTAATCCGACACATTCAAAACATTTTTCAAATCTCATGAAAAGCAAATTCGAAATGTCCATGATGGGTGAATTAAAATTCTTTTTAGGCTTACAAATTCATCAATCCCCGCATGGTATTTTTCTTAATCAGGCTAAATACACAATTGAGATTTAAAAAAAACATGGTATGGAAAATTGTGACTCTGTTGGTACTCCTATGGTCACTTCACCAAAAATTGGCGCTGACCTATATGGGAAACCCATGGATCCGAAGAAATATCAGAGCATGATTGGTTCTCTCATGTACCTAACTGCAAGCCGACCAGATATTCATTTTGCTGTTTGCTTACTTGCACGGTTTCAGGCAAGGCCTACCGAACTTCACCTCCAAGAGGTTAAACGAATCTTTAGATACCTACGAAGAACCATTAACATGGGACTTTGGTATCCGAAGGATTCGGAGTTTACACTAATTGCCTTTTCAGATGCCGATCATGCTGGATGCCAAGTTACAGCGAAAAGTACATCAGGCGGAGCGCAATTTCTGGGAGAAAAGCTAGTAGGCTGGTCGTCAAGAAAACAAGATTGCACTGCTTTATCAACAGCAGAAGCCGAGTATGTGTCTCTATCTGCGTGTTGTACTCAAGTCCTTTGGATGAGAACACAACTCACAGATCATGGTTTCTCTTTCAACCGCATACCTTTGTATTGCGATTCAAAAAGTGCCATAGCCATCTCGTGCAACCCAGTGCAACACTCGAAGACCAAGCATATTAGAGTCCGCTACCACTTCATAAAAGAGCACGTTGAAGAGGGTACTGTTGAATTGTTTTTCGTTAAGACTGATTATCAACTCGCCGATCTATTTACTAAGGCCCTCCCAAAAGAGCGGTTTGAAAACTTAGTTCGTCGAATTGGAATGCGAAGCCTAACTCCCGAAGAGTTAGAAAGTCTTCTCGAATCTTATTGATTTAGATCAAAAAGCTTCGCATGTAAATATTTTTGTAAATATATACCTGTTAATATCTATACTGTAAATATAGAAAACTTCAAAAAGACATAAAAAATATAAAACACAAAAATCAAAAATATTCTTCTCACGACATGTCTCTCGTCTAATCAATATTCTGTACGTACTTAGAAATGTCATTCAACAATGATACGGGTATTTACAGATGCTTGAGCGAGAGTTATTTTTTATGTTTTTCTAAAACATGTCATTTCTCAAATTTTCTTCATAATGGCTTTCGTGCATTTCAGTACGGAACCCGTTCTTAAACGTGAAATCTTTTAAATGTAGCTCGGGTATGCCGGAAAAGGTTTCAAATAAACGCTACATTGAATGACTTCTGATTATTTCCGATCAGAACTCGCAATGTTAATGGCGAAAAGCTAAAACCCGTGAGCACTTAATCAAAATTGTTTCAAAAGATTTTTCAAAGTCTTTTTATAAATTTTGTGCTCACAACAACTCCCTCTAAGACCCCTAAATGCTTTTTAAACTCTAAAGTTTAACCATTTGCTATAATTAAGGGGGAGTAGAAAAAGAAAAATGTTCCAATTTTCATGCTAAAATCAGTCCGTCTCTCCACAAAAAGTTTCATTTTAATCAACTGTTTTAAAAAATACCACTTAATGCTATTTTTGAGGGGGAGATTAGGTGTTTATTATAAATATGGGGGAGAGGACGTGATTAAAATGTGATCTAAAAGAAGTTTTTGTCGTTTGAATCTCAAAACGAGTTCTTCAAAAAGACTCAGCATGAACCCTCGAATTGACGAAACTAACTGTCCGTTATAGAAAAGACTAGTCCGGGACGGGTAATAATTTCAAGCTGGTTTACCAGTGATGCAAGCGTGTCTCGCAAAGGACTTGTCTGAGTAGAATGTACCAATTCGAGAGATGATCATTGAATATGACCGGGACGGGTAATAACTTGAAGCTAGTCTAACTAGTGATGTAAGCGTGTCTCGCGAAGGTCATGTTCATTGAAAATCGATCATTTTAAATGTGCGAACTCTACCCAACATGTGCAGTTTATTTCAAAAATGCATGAGCACATGTGAAGGGGGAGTGTTTCATAAATGCAAAACTCTCGATGTGTTAACAAAATGTGTTTACTCATAAACACGTTGAGAGATTTTCACAAGGTTTAATGGCATGTGACAAATAATCTAGGATAATCATGGAGTAATAAGGTGATTATGGTTAGGTTATGTCCAATGATCCGCCAGAACCGGAGGGATCTACCCAAGGACTATTCCAATAGCTTAGCATTAGAAGTCCTTAGGAAAGATTGAAAAAGGGAGTATAATGAGAAAGGAGAAAGAAGGGGTTGAAGAATGAAAAAAAAAGTTTTTGTAAGGGTGAAAAGAAATAGCCCTCCATGAAAACTTAGGACAGAAACCGGGTCAATACATCTACTATCGGTTCTCACTAAGGTGAAACTGATATTGAAGACAAGACGTCATGGACCCAGTGACGCATTTGCACCACCCCTCCTATCCACTCAGATATCTCTCAAAAGATATTTGTTTCATTTCTCACGGAGAACACTGCATAATCTATCGACCTCTCACTCCGAGATGTGTTGATATTGAAAAGGTGGCACTCTGCTCCATGCCTCCGACGACTAAAATCAAAACGCACATTATTGAGTCTAGAGACATGAGATTCATCAAAGATCTCTTAGGAACACTTCCTATGCAATACACTTGTGTTCACTCAAAAGGATACAAGTTGTATGAGTCTTAATGAGATCAAAGGATCTTGGCTCACGACATGATGGCCGAAGGACGAATTATTGCTAACTGTTTTATGCAGGTACCGACGAAAGTCTATCAACCATCATCATCTGCTATGACGACGCATCTGGATAGAAGAAGCAGATTAAGACAAGTCAGACCAAAAGACGATTCCTTGAAGATCGCAGCGCATGAAGGAACACTGAATGAAGGATATTATACAGTGACACACGAAGTTCAAGATGTCAAAATCTAAAGACCAATCACGGGAGCATCATTGAAATGACCATCCCTTAGGGGGAGATTGTTAGCAATCACTTTATGGTTAATATGAAGTGATGGTCATTTGGTTATTAGAATTAGTGTGTTATGTATAATATGTAGCTAACATAGTGGGCTTATAGTATTAGTTTTATTAGTTACAAATGTATAAGTGTAATACATGTATAAGTCCACTACCAAGTCCAAGTCAAAGCCCACCAAAGGCCCATTTGGTTGGCTGACTTTCGTATAAACACAAACACACCTCTTCACAGTTGAAGTGCCTCATTTTATTATAAGAAAAGAGTGTGTGTGTGTGTGCAAGAGTTTCAACCTTTGTCTTTGTTTATTTCTTTTCACAAAGCTAATAAACATTTGACATAAATATATGCCATACGATCCATGCTACTCTTATTGTTCTTATATTGTTTGTCATCATCTCAAGTGCTTGTGTGTATGATAAAGAAGGAGATTCGTGGTCTACAATTATATATATATATATATATATATATATATATATATATATATATATATATATATATATAATATATATATATATATATATATATATATATACGTTTTAATTATATTATATATAAATATACATTATATTGTATGTAAGTTATACATTTGTATTTGTAGAGACGTCTTTGGGAGAGTGGTTGTAGCGATATTGATATCCTCAAGAATGCCATGGAGAGTTTTAAGAAAAAACAAGGAAAACCTTTTACTCATCTACGAGCTTGGGAAATTGTCAAAGGCGAAGCTAAATGGTTGGAACAAAAGTGTGTCCAAGATGAGGAAACCTCTCATTCCGATAAGCGAAGAAAGTCCTCGGAATCGGGCCACTATGAGTCGGCTAGTAACGAATTTGATACCGTTTTGCCAAATCTCAATGAAGACCCAGCGCCTCCCCTAGATAGCCGTGCAAGAAAAGGAAAAAAGGTTGCTAGTGAAGCCTCGTCGAAGGTTAGTGTTGCCGATTTTGTCAAAGATTACACGTCGAAGAAAGCAAGTTTGTTGGAGGAGAACGCAAGGAAACAACAAGAACTCTTGGACAAACATCTCCAAGAGAAGGAACAAAAGGCCCAATATCTTGCGCAAAAGGCCTTATTTCAAGATCACAAGTTCTACAACAAATCGCACCACCACATCACCGATCCAGGAATGCTAAAGTGGACGCTTGATAAGAAGCGTGAGATAGCTGAGAAATATAACTGGCCTTGGACTTGGGGCGATTTGTAGTTTTTAATTTTTATGAATTGTACTTTTTAATTTTTAGGAATTGTACTTTTTAATTTTTAGGAATTGTATTTTTATTTTTAATCAAGTGTTTGTTTTTTTTTTTTATATAATTGTTTAGTGTTAGAAGGGTTAATGTTGCAAATTTATAATTTTGGAGGACAAATTATGAATATTTAAAAAAAGATTTGGGAGGGTTGAGAGTGATGGGCGCCAGTAAAAAAAGTTGGATTGAGGGTTGGAGGGTTGAAATGAGGTGGGGGAATTTGATTGGTTAATTTTGAGAGGGTTGGAGGGTTGGAGAGTCATGACTCCCTCCACCCTAATAACAGCCCGTAGGTTTGTTGTTAACAACCAACTTTTCAAAAAAATTGCTAATATTAAGGGGGTGTTTCTTTTCTAGTTAATTAGTAGCCCAAACTTTTGTTTCCTCTTAAATATATTTTTTATTGCAATCAAATACATATAACTCATTAAATATATTTTTTATTCATAAAGCTTTACAAAATTCAAGCATAGTGACATAGGTTTTTAAAATGTAAAATGTATAAATTACTGTTTCAAAATTACATGGAATTTTTATAATTGTTTGGATAATGTGTTTTTGGTCAATGATTCCGACCTGCTTTTTTGCGATAATGTCTTTTTTGCTTCCCACAACACCATGAAGGAACCTTCACAGGATTTAAAGTTGAACCTTGCACCTTTAATAACCTCTATATAAAGAAATGAGACTTGCTAGTCAAGAACATAGCAAATTAACTTTGCACAATTAAACCATCATCCATTTCAATAAGATTTAGTCTTAATATAGTGATCTTGAAAAAAGATAATGATGGCGGATTTTACTTGGTTAGGGTCGATAATGGCCGGTGTTATGTTTGTTGCAGCAATATTCCAACAATGGCTTCCAGCAGAGCTTGGTTATCATATCGAAAGATACTTTCAAAGATTTGCAAGTTATGTGTACCCTTATATCACCATCATATTTAATGAATATCAAGTTGATGACTTTGAACGAAGTGTGGCTTATATGGCCATTGAACGATACCTCAGTGCCCACTCCTCTTGTGGAGCTAAAAGACTCAAAGCAAATGTGTTGCGGGATGGAAAAACTGTTTTCCTGAGCATGGATGACTACGAAGAGGTCACAGACGAGTTCAAAGGTATCAAGATATGGTGGAGTTCAAACAAAAGCGTCCCCAAACAAAATGTTCTTATTGCCTCGAGTGAAGATGATCACGAGAAGAGATATTTCAAGCTCACTTGCCACCGTAAAGACCGTGATGTTATCACCAAACTTTACGTGCACCATGTGATTGATGAAGGCAAGGCCATTGCTGCCAAAACCAGGCAACGATGGCTTTTTACCAATAACAAGAGAAACTCGTGGAGCGGTATTATTTTTGAGCACCCTTCTACCTTTGATACTCTTGCAATGGACCCCCAAAAGAAGAAGGATATTTTGGAGGATATTATGACATTTAGAAACTCAAAAGACTACTACACGAAGGTGGGTAAGTCGTGGAAGAGAGGATATCTTCTTTATGGCCCTCCTGGAACGGGAAAGTCTAGTATGATTGCTGCCATGGCTAATTTTCTTGAGTACGATATCTATGATCTTGAATTAATGTCCGTGCAAGATAACACAGATTTGAAGAAGCTACTTATTCGCACATCGAATAAGTCGATTATTGTGATTGAGGATATTGATTGTTCGCTTGATTTGACTGGCCAACGAAAGCAGAAAAAGGAAGAAGATAAAAAACAGGATCTGGTTCTCGAAAAGGAAAAGGATAATAAGAAAAAAGGAAGTGAAGTAACGTTATCTGGGCTGTTGAACTTCATAGATGGACTATGGTCGGCTTGTGGTAGTGAAAGGCTAATTGTGTTCACAACGAATCACATTGAAAAGCTTGACCCTGCTCTTATTAGAAGAGGAAGAATGGATATGCATATTGAGTTATCCTACTGTCGTTTTGAAACGTTTAAGGTACTTGCCAAAAACTATTTAGACCTCGAATCACACGAGCTGTTTGAAACCATAGGTCGTCTATTGGAAGAGACTAATATGTCTCCAGCCGACGTTGCTGAAAATTTAATGTCAAAGTCAGCTACTAGAAATGCTGAGAGTCGCTTGAACAACCTTATCACAGCTCTTGAAAATAGAAAAAAAGAAGTGAGACTAAAAGTTGAGGAGGAAACTCGCAATATTAGTGAACGAAGTGGTGAATCTGCACAAGAAAGTGATGATGATACAAGCGATGCTGAATCAAGTGATGCAGGATCAAGCGATGCAGAATCAAGCGACTCAGATGATTAACTTTTATCATAGGAGGTGGTTCTATATTTATGAATTATGACTGTGTTTTTCTTTCTAATTACAACTTGTGAAATAAATAAGGGTGTGTATGTTAGCAACCATTTATCAAAGGGTCCCTTATCAGCCATTTTACATGTTGATGGCTCTTTGTGCATGTATATTGTTCAATGAATGTTATCTATTGCAAGTGTTTTCCTACATGTACTCTTCCATGTAATGATGTATCATGTATTGCTTTGTTATGTACACATGGGTTGTATTTAAAACACAAAGTTTTGCTTTCTTTTAGCATGAACCCTGAAACAAAGATCCGCGTCACTGTTGACCAGACAGAAAAAAAACACCAAAAAAATATCTAAAGTACTCCAATATGAAAGTGTTGACAAAATGGCCTCAAAACAGGTGTTTAAGAAAGAATGAAACCGATGTCGATGAACAAACATCTCGGTTGAGGGTAAACAATTGAGAAGAGGTGACATGCTGTTGGTTTTCTGGTGGCTCGATATCAAGGTTAGTTGAGCACAATTCTTGACTTGAGATTTTGGATTCAAAAATAGAGATGTGTACCTGACTACCAGCTCAAAGTACATTAAAACTAGATAGAGACATTTTATCGATCTGGGTTTAGTTAACATACTCCATAAGCCTGGGAGTGATGAAATTCGGTTAGAAAATATAGGGCGTTGCTAGAAATGAAAAAAAGGAGAATAGAAATGGATTGATAAAGATGTTTGGTTGGTTGATATGTGTTTCAAAACATCGAATGCTATCCTAAAATGAGGGTTTAAACATACACGCCCAGTATCATGGTTTAGGCTCATTCCCATCATTCCTTTACTCTACAATAGTCAAGATCTTCTGCTTGTAATTGTTTATTTTGTATGTGCAACATCCTTTTCTTCCTTTTACTCAAAGAGACTTCAAAATTTTGTAACCAATGCAACTCAAAATTATGATCAACTTGTTTCATAAAGAAAACATCAAACAACTTCTTAAAAAGTGATACGTTGTTAAAAACATTGTGTATTCTTGACTCAATGGGTCACCAGTTACTACAAAATAACTCCAAACTTTCTTTGTGTTGAGGAAATGGCCAAGGCAAAGTACTTTACAACTAGCTTATGCCAAAATCTCTTATTCACTGAATATATGTTGCTATATGGTTGAAGTTTGTGATAAGCTCTATCCTCAACTTGAGACTTTTTCACATCTATGCTTACCAGCTTGAGTTTTCATCCTATTATGGGCTTTGTGTAAATTGTCTTTAAGTAGTTGCAACTGGATCTCCTGAGCTTTTAGCAGGGTAGGTATTATGGGTGTGATTTGAAGAAGCTTTTGGGTGATAGTAAATGTATGAAGGGGGTTTTTGGCCAAACAATGCTTTGATATGAGGACATTTGTAAAATAGAGTTGTGAGAGGTATTGTACCAAATATTGGGCAAGGGGTAACCATACACACGGACTAAAAAGATGAATCATCTGTAAAAAAAAAAAAAAAAAAAAAAAGAAACCCTCAAGATAAGTTTCAAAGCATCTGTTTAAGACCTTTAATTTATTGTGGGAGATAAATAGTGGAGTAAACCAGTGCAGTATGATCAATTTTGAAAAGTTCATATGAAAAAGTTGCAAAGGAATATGGGTATCAGAGATTATTTTATCTGGCATTCCACAGAGCTTTAAACTGAGATTTTTAAACGGAGATCCGTAAACACAGAAGAAACCTCAACAGCTTCGTATAGGTGTTTGAGGGGATCGAATATAGTGACCAAACTTACTTAGCTTATACACCACCACCAAAATGGAAGGATAACCCTCTGACTTAAGCAATCCTTCTTGGTGGGGATTGGTCCAGTAGATGCGTTTACTTTAAAAGAAGGGGGCATGAGAAAAGAGACAAGAGTGTCATGGCAAGCTGTTTTGTTGGTTGCAGTCTATAACATTTGGAATTGCAGGAATTTGCGGGTGTTTAAAACAAAGAATGAGAGCAACTCAAAGATTTTCCGTGATTTACAAATTAAAGACTTATAAGTTGTTCAAAGAATCATAACTTCCCATAGCAAGAAAACAATGCTCGGAAGACCTAAAAAGGAAAAATAGTAATAACAACTACATATTTAAAAAACTGAAAATTTTACATAAATAAGTGTTATAAGTGGAAACACGCAATACACACTTGGTTTCAACTTGGAAAACATTATCGAGTGTATTGCTCAAACGGGAAATATTTTGTAAGACAATGCTATACATGCAAGCTTACACCGTCAAGACAGGAACCGGTATGAAACAGTTGCAGCTGTAGAGATTGTCACAGTTGTAGAGACAGTTTCTGATACAGTTGCTGAGACAGAGACAGAGACAAAAAATGGTAAGAACATTTTTTTTCATGGTCTTGCCAACAATATTAATCAGATACTACTTTTTTGGAAACAAAATTAAGTCTGGTTATAATTTCAACCATGATTGAAATGCGAGAACAAAAAAATCATAGATGAAAATGTGGCTTAATGCTGAGTATGAAATGATAGTATAAAAGGTTGTGTTTTTTAAATCTTTATGACATATTCAAAGAGGATTTTTAACTGTTTAGAGCACACTTCAAGTTTATAATTAATATGTTACCGGGGTCTTCTTCCCCAAGTCCTTATTTTATCTACTTAACTAAGCTAAGAACACTGATTGTCTGAACCATAT